>CM058040.1:15365150-16565150 GCA_030169165.1 Centaurea solstitialis | reverse complement strand
AACCAATTAGTATTTTTTTTCTATAATTTAATAAATAAATAAATTAATATTTTTTAATATATTGATTATGAATGAAATAAACTGAGCATAAATTTAGTTTTTATGTAACTTACACAAACATTTTTATAATTGGTATATTTTCTTTTTGATAACTAAGTATATTAAATATTGTCTTCCATTGCTGTGGCGGATTGGTTATCGCTCGGGGGGTTCAGAGCGCTTTAATTGAGTTCGAACCTTCCCATGCGCATGCTTGGGAGCATTTAAGTGGGGCCATGTTTAGCACCAAAAAATTGTCGAGAATTAGTTTGGCTTTGGCCGACACCCTTCCAAAAAAAAGTATATTAAATATTATTTAAAATTTTATATAATCAATAACAACTATAAACAATTAACAATTATAGTTAATGTATAATGCATATTATAGTTAATAAATTAATTTTCATTACTATAATTTGATATTTAGAAATAGTTAATATTTATAACTAATAATCAGTATTAATCAAGATTATAATTGAAAATATTGTAATAAAACTCATCATAAACTACACCATGTAAGTTATTAACAAGTTAGTTTATGTGTATCCAAACGATTACTCGAAAATAAGTTAGCTTATGTTTGACTATGTAGCAACAATGTTTTGAAAAGCAATTTTTAGTTGAATGGGAGTGATGACCGGTTCCCGGTTCGACCGAGTCAATCACCGGCTTTAAGCATTTTTATGTTTTTTCCATTTTTTTCATACATATAGATACATAAAAGGAAAAGGGAAGGTGTGGCAACATGTACCTAACCTTATGTGCAATCCTTATCAAAACTACGTAGTTTTGATTAGTATTGATTAATAACTAATTAACAAATTAAAAAGAAAAGAATCAGACTCCAATCGACACTTCCATCGACAGCTTCCAAAATCGATATCGCATTCTTAATCGAAATCAGATTCTTCCATCGACAACTTCAATCGAATCATACTACAATGAATTATTCAAAAATTGATTCTTCTAAATCGATTGCTTCAAAAATCTATTTCAGATTCTTCTGAATCGACATCTTCAAAATTCGATTAAAGGAGGGTGAAATCGTTTTTTCCAAAATCTAGAATCGATTCCAATCAGCTGATTAAAGGAGGATGGAGCTTTTCAAAATCGATTCATTGATTCAAAATCGATTCCAATCATCATTGGATTTCAACAAATTTCTCATAGATTGAAATCGAAATTGATTGAAATCGATTGAAAATGAATCTAAATCGATTGAAATCAAAATCAGAGGTCTTGCTAGCAATCCATTTAAATATCGATCTAGTTCACAATCGATTAAACCTGAACGATTTTGATAATAGTTCGATTTTTGTAATTGATTTTGATGTAGATTTTGGAATCGATTGACCGCTTCTTGGAATCCATTTTTGATCGCTGAGGATGTCGATTGGAGTGCAAATCGATTAAGGGGGGCTGATTAGGTTTGAAAAATCAATTAAAGGAGGGTGAAATCGATTTTGGAAGCAATCGATTTAGAAGAATTGATTGCAGTATGATCGATTTGCTTGTGTGATTGAAAAATCCGATTTCGATTTTGGAAGTTGTCGATTGGAATGTTAGTTTTTTTTTAATTTGGTTTTAATCAAAACTAATCAAAACTACGTAGTTTTGATAAGAATTGCACCTAAGGTTAGGTACATGTTGCCACACCTTCCCTTTTCCCATATATAAAACCAAGAAATTTGATGTTCACATGTTAAATATTAAAAATATACATTATAATAAGGTGTACATTAATCCTAAAACATTAAAAAGATGCATAGTAACTAGTTTTACAACAACATTCCAAAAATATTTTAGAAACTAAAAAATGTAAGTTTTTTTTTTTTTTTTTTATAAAATGGGTCAACCGGTTTTTTACGGGTTCGATCCACCGGTTCAACCGGTTTTTATCAATAAACCGGCCGGGTTCACTCTGACCCTAAAAATGTCATAAAACCGATCCGATTTTAACCGGTCTATTCACTAGTTCCCGGTTCAAATAGTTCAAGCGGACATTCAACCCGGTTTTTAAAACATTGATTAGCAAACTAGTTAATAAGCTAGCTATTGACTCGTAAGTTAATTGTGTCTGATATGCTAGCTAATAACAAATCATTTTTGAAAAAATTAGCTTATAAACATGTAAAATGATTAAAAAAGATATTTAAAAGAAAATAAGTTACAAATATATTTACATAATATAATTACATTAAGTTTCTAATAAAAAATTATAAAACAATATAGTATGCTAAGTGAAAGAATAAAAAATTGATTAATATATATATAGTATAAACTTTAGAAAAAAAACCATATTTATCTATGATTTTAAGTAATCATTATATAAAATATAAATGTAAATAACATTATTTAGCCTCATACATCCTAACTAATTAGTTTTTCCAAAATAAGATAATCAACATTAAATTAAATATACCAAAGGAGTGTTAGCCTAGTGGTAAGGCTTGGGCACTACATAGTGGTGAACCCGAGTTCGAGCACTAGGGACGCATTCTGGAGGTACGGGGGCTTCGACCCGGGACTGCATGCTTTAGCAGTCGGGCTTCGGCCCAAAATTGCCGAGGATTAGTCTGGGCCAAATGTGGTCTGGGATACCTCTTCCAAAAAAAACATTAAATTAAATATTTTAATATATATTAATTATCTATGAATATAAGATTGGTATAGTTTTAATTCTATCTAATTTACATTAATTTTTTTAAAATTATTTATTTACTTTTTAAAAACTATATACATTAAGAAATGATGAATATAATGAATAAATTAATAAATAAGAAGATATAGTTATTAATATTTAATGTATAATTAAAATTAATTAACAAATTATGATTAATTTCAATTATTATAAGTTAATATTTATTAATAAAAAATTTAATATGTAATTTAATTAATAATGAAAATTAATATTAATTATAGTTAAAAAAATAATAATAAAGAGTTTTTTATAAAATTATTTTTTATAATCTATCAATAAACTAAAAGCTTAAAAATAACTTATAAGCTAACTTATTTCGTTGAAAATATACATAAAAGTTAAACTAACATATTTTATTGAATGATTTTTAAGTTATTTTATAAAAGAATATAATTGATTGTAAATATTGGCTGTAAAATTATAATAAATAACAATTCAATCCAATCCTAATTTAGTTAGTGGTCTTTGTCTATTTTATGGAAATTTGGAGAAAAAATCATTAAAAACAACCACGAATGTAAGAACATGAATGATTTTTAAATATTGTTTTTCAAAATTTAATGATTAAATTAAAATAGATGTTTATGACGTGTGAATATATAATTCATTTTGGCCCCACAAAAGAGTGGTTCACAAGCATCAGAGCGATAGATGTAAGAATTGGTGGGACCATCTTGGACTTTCTCACACAAGTCAAAGACTCCTTAATTTGACCAATCTTGGAACATTTTAATCTTTAACAACAATTTACAGTTTAAGTTCTTTATCTTTGTCCATTTTGATGGTTTTAGTCCCTCAACTTTATTTATTTGAAACTTGTCTTGACTTTTTTAAATTCGTTCATTTACGTTTTCACATTAACCCAAATAGATGTAGAATAGTTTGATCATTTTATCCTTTAAAAAAAAAATAATTAAATAAAAAGAACATATGGCCGCCCACCCTCCCTTTTGTATGATGAATCCCTTTAAATTCACTATCCTCTTTTAATTGTGGTAAGTAAATTCTCATAAGATTTTTAATATCAAATACAAAATGAAAAGTTTATCACCACTTTAATCATGTATTAAAATTTTAGAATTAGATTATCATAAAAACATATGCAATTAGGTTTGAAGTAAAAGCTTAACTTAGTTACAAAAAATTTCATTTTTTTGTCGATTAACCAATAGTAATTAAAGCTAAAACCATAAATCAAAAACCTATACCTAACTTTAATAAATAAATAAAAATCAAACCTAAACCCGCTATAAAACAAAAACCTAAATCAAATTTTGGGTGCTCGATCTCCATGAACGACTTGTCCCTAACGTAACTCCATTGTCGTTTTTTGTCACTATTGCTTGAGATTTTTTTCGAGTCATCGAGGGTCTATTTGATCTTGATGTAGGAATTAAAAACATAAAAACCTTAGACTATATATTGCCTTCCATCTAGAGTGTTTTTAACCATTTCTCTCTATCCTTTATTGAATCTAGAGATTCTTTTGACACCGCTCTCAATACGTAGTCCATGTTCTCTGTTGAATCTAGGTGGCTTTACGTAGAAAAAAATATGTTGTATATATAGTGAGCGGACATTAGAATTAAAGAGAGGTATGTTTGGTAAGAAAAGAAGGGGTGTGTTTATATGGGTGTTGCTCTATAGACTCTCATTTATGTCAAAATTAGGTTAAACAAATACATTGACAATGTAAAAAGTAGACCTTGATATAGTTATATGCATGAGGAAATCTATATCTATCTATTATTATATATATATATATATATATATAAAAGCAAGATGTTGGAAGATGATGTGGACACCCAATCTATTGAGTATTAGCCTATAAGATTTTTCTCATTGTTTTGAGTTTTTTATATATAAAATAAGTTAAAGACAATGGCACCCCTAAATGAAAATTGTCTCTTTTATTATAAGAAGGCTTCTTTGGTAAATTGACATCTATTTAATTAGCTTTAACTAACAAACTATTTATCTTCCTAAAGACATTCATTTCACTCTTTTCATCTTTCCATTTATTAATTTTAATATTGTAAAAGACTTTTCTACCCACATATATGGATGTACAATTCATTATCTACAAGGTCATTTTGATAATTTCACATATTTGCATGTAAGATAACTCCAACTAACTTCATCTTCATCTTCATCATAATTAATTATTCATTAATCTTCATTAATTCATTGGTTAGAGATAATCTTCATGATAAATAGACATTCTTCTACATCATTGTAGTGGGAAATTTGTTCTACATCAAATTCAACTTCATAAATCGATATTCAACATCATATCTATCAAATTCTTCGTCTAAGTTGTGATGTTCTCTTATCCTTAGTCATCTTGGGAATATTATCAATCTCATAAAGTATTTGGTCATGTTCTTGGTTTAGTTTCAATCTCTTACATGCATTGCACAAAACATACGATTATGTTCATGATTTTGGTTTTATTTTCAATTTTGTCATTACAACATTCGATTCCCTTAATTTCTATTAAAGGTAAGAACTAACTTTGTTTTACGATTTTGTATTTGAGTTTTTATTTTTATGTTGTAGGTAGAAGTAGACGTTGAAATCACGGTGACTGAAATGCCCATGAAGTAAACCTCAGCTTATTCTTCTCTCATTAAATTTTGCAGGTTTTTTGTACTTCTATTTTGAAATTTAGGGGTTTTTTAATCACGATTTCGTCAGTTTTTATACGTTTTAGGTATTTCTTTTTGCAAGCATTCTTCACCCATTACCAACTCTTGATATGTTCTTTATAGTTTTTTATAAGCCTTATGTTTTGTTCTATGTTCTATCTTATGGATTTATGGAATGTTTCATCAAAATCCATTTAACTTTGGTTCTATCTTATGTTTGAATTGGTTTATATGTTTTTTATTGTTTCACTTTGGTAGAATTTATTTTCTATTGGTATTGATGTTTTTCCTCCATAAATTTAGGTAACACCTTTCATGCCGTTGTAAAATTTTAAATTTTGGTGTTGTTGATTATATCACACATCTAAGAATATGATGGATTGAAAGTAATACATTTTAGCAACACATAAGGTTTTCTTATTTTCAATCATCCATTGTTGCAAAAGTAACACTTTTATATAAAATACCAACTGAAAAATATATATTATAAATTAATTGAGAATTAAATACCAACTAAACTTATTAAAAAGCAATTGAGAATTAATTATTTTAAAAGATTACATTTGGTTAGTTTTTGGATATCTAATCTTGATGATAAATTGATACATTAATGAGCGTATGTGATCTTTTTTAAAACCAAGGGTTATGTGACCATGTAAGGCATTTTTTTACTTTAGTATTTGAAATATGGCTAAAAAATATGAAGGTCAATAAACAAATCGGTGTATCTATAAATTATAACTTTATAAAAAGAATAGGACTTACACATGATCTGACAATCTAATATTTCAATATTTTGAAATTTTGAATTGTACTTTTGTTTTGGTCATCATATATCCATGGAGAGATGATATGTTGGAGAATAGATTTAAGTATGTAAAAAAATTGTGCTAAATGTGAAAAAAATACATTTCCTAAATATGTTTTTTGACATACCCTTTAATTTAAAGTACTTTATATATAAAAATTATTAGTGTGTCTTTGATAAGTAAAAGGTTCATTAACTAAATATGCTTTTAAGCCGACTCTTTACATAAAAAGAAAATATTTATCCATATAATAAGTAAGTAGAAAAATTAAAAAAAATCACAATAGATATATGAGGTAGCATCGTAGAAAATGTTATTTAAGTTCAAAATTACCCAAATTTTGTTTTATTAACGATACATCTTAAGTTATTCATAACAAAAATTGATTAATATAGTCAATATATGCAACTTAACCACTAGATAAATAAAACTTAAAAATAATTTGATATTTGATTAAGTATTTTAAAATAAATGATGAAGATGTATTTAAAATGTATTAATGTGCAAAGGCTAAAAGAACAACTAAAATGATTAGGTATTTCATATAAAGTGAAATGACGATTCATAATAGTTTAATATCTTATTTGTAAATAAACTCATGTCATTTAACTTAAAAAAAAGGAATCTAATAAAATTATCGCCACCGCGCAACGCGCGGTGCACAACACTAGTTAATAAGTATGGTAGTAGACTTAGGTTCAGGTGTGACCAAGTTGTTTTCATGTGACCGATGAGATCAACACTTTTTATATGAAACTTCACCGCAAAACACTGTTAAAGTTAAAAAAATCGAACATTAATCGTAAAAACATTGTAAATGTTACGTTTAAGGTGTTTTTTAATGTGAAAGTTCAATCTTTTTTACCTTCACAACATTTTTGTTGTGAAAGTTCGAATTATTTATTTGTTAGCTTCACAGTTTTTTAAGCTGTGAAGGTTTCGTTTTTTTACCTTGTTTTGAATTTTTTTCCTCGATAGTGTTTTTTAGTATGTTTTTTATGATAAATGTTCAAAACTTTTTAACCTTCACAGTGTTTTGTTGTGAAGTTCCATGTAAAAAGTGTTGGTCATTTCGGCCTCATGGAAACAGCTTAGTCTCACGTAAACTCAACCCACATTTAGTAAGTTATAGAGGTGCATTTAGCCTAGCCCTTTGCATTAATTGAGATTTTTTGTTTTTAACATTTGCAATTTAGAAAGTACATCTTATTTAACAAAAAAGAAAAATTCAATGGATGTTAGATGAATGGACTATAACTGAAAGATTTTGCAAATGTCATTGACAAATATAGTATAAGTAAAGTTGAGGGACGAAAACTATTATGACAAATAACTTTAAGGACCAAATCCATTTTTTAGTCTACTTTCAACAATATTGTATTTCACTCTCTCTACTTGGTATACATTTGGACAAATCTCTTGAAAAAAAGGTTATTAAACATTTAATATACCCTAGCAGGGGGGCTAAATATGTTGAGAAAGTGTTTTACAAAACAAATTTCTTATAAAAAAATGTCTTCATAGGATATATAAAAGTGTTATACAAAAATTATACGACAATTTATTCAAAGTGTCATATAAATACTTGTTAAGAGATTAAAAAACACCTAATAAATTTATTGTAACCTTTCGATATGAGAGACAATTGTTTGATCTTATAAATTTAAATCTAGTAAAACTCAAATTATATAAACCCGATTTTACCATAGTGCCACTACTAGCTAGGAACGCTCCCAAAGATGACATCATATACTTGAAAAAAATTACATACCAACTAGACCCACAATCTTATTTTGGTCCATTACAAAGATTACCTGTTTTAACTATTAACTTATCTAATTCATTATATTATATATATATATTATATATAGGAAGGTTCAAATGTGAACCACTTTTCGGTTGTGAACGTGGGGACAGCCGGAGAGCGCGACACGTGGCGGCTTTGAGTGTGGTCCCCCCCCCCCCCCCCAATTCAATGCCCTCCCATGAATCGCGCCTAGTCATCCGCCGTGGACCTGACGTGGCGTCTAGTAACATTCACAACCAAAAAAGTGGTTCACATTTGAACTTTCCTCTATATATTTATATAGAAGGCATGAGATCATGTAAAAAGGTGTTATTTTTGGTAAGAAATGTGAAAATGCTTTTAAACCATTGATCACCTTTAATCATATACCGTCCCATCTCCTATGAAATGCAACTTAAAAAGAAATTGATCCGGTGTATCTCATCCTATTGTTCATTTTTCATCCAACGGCTGATAACTAGGCCCTTCTCACGTTTCTCATTAAATTTGATATTTTTCATCGAACCTCAACCCTTCCATATAAACTGTTATGTTTTAATTTAGTCCGTTCATATTTTTAGGGCATTAGCCATTCAAAAACCTCATTTAAGTATCTAGAGTTAAAAATATTTGTGTATTTTAATACTCAATACTGATGTAAAATAAAATGATGTCTTTATAAAAGTACTATTTTGGTATAAATATTATTCAAACAATATATATATATTAATTCTTAAATACATCTTTTTAATCATATAAACAAAAGAAAATAATAGTTTAATACAAAAGAAAATTGGTAAAGTATTCAAATTAAATGCTCATTAGTTTATTATATATGGATATATGGGACTGTGTGAGAAGCTTCCAAATCTATCAAGATACATAAGACCAAAACACATGTCATAAGCCATGATCTCATTGTCACTCTCCACAAGCATCAAAGTGTTGTTTCCTCGAACCATCACATACGTTTCTTTGAATTCTTCTATTCTATGCATTACTTTTACTTTGACCCAAAAGTCCAACAACATGACCGGTAGGTAGTTGAAGAATATCTATATTCAATATTATAAAACTAAATTTATAGAACTAAAGAAAATGTCTTAATGTTTGACAGTTGTTGAATGGTTTGGTGTTGGATGATTAAGCGATCAGAATGATTAAGAGACTCTTATGATATGGTGCAAAATGGAATATGATGGTTTGGTAATTGTTGACAATGAAACCACAACACTGAATGGTTAAGAGACGTCCAGTATACTAAATCATTCAAAGGGTTTTGGAACCATTAAGAGGCAGTCTATTTTTTTGCCAAACAGGATTCACCTCTTAACAATTCAGAAATTACCTCTTAATGGAACCATTAACAGATAAACAAACAACTTATAGGAGTTGATCAATTTATAGGAATAAAAAAGTGTTCTTGATGCGGGCCAACCGGTGGAGGAGAGGGCTTTGAAGTTTTTAGAGGCTCATGATCGAAGCGCAATCAGGCCGGCTTCAGAAGGGCATAACTCCCTCTTCGGGCGTTCGTTTTGGGTGATCTACTTGTCAAGTTGAACCTTGAGACAGGGAGCACGCCGTAGGGGCCTAACGGACTTTTTGACCCTTGAAAATGCTATTTAAGTGACTTTTTGGACGTTTTTGTGTTTTTATTGTTTTGGGCTTTTGTTTTTGGGCTTCTGTGTTCGACCCATAACTTTTTGGGCTTCTATGTTTCAGTTGAATAATGTGGATTGACAAATTATTGAATGAAAGAACTTTCAGTTCCCCTTCCAACTTTTGAGTCCTCGAGAGATTTCGAATTTTGAAGCCTAAAGTTTATTTTAGAATTAACGCGTTCAGTCTTAATTTCATTTGTTTTCACTGCATCAGTTCTATTGCAGTAACTTTATAAGATTTTTTTTGAACATAAGCTTTTTAGGGGATTCGTACAAATAAAAATGTCTTATTGTCTATTTTATATGACACTTTTTGAAAATATGTTCCATAAAAACAAGTGTCTTGAAAAAATGGATTTATAAGACATTTTCTTAAAAGTGTTCTATAAATTAACTAATGCGACGTTTCGTATTAAATGTGTCTCTAAAAACTTGTTAAGACACCTATAATTTTAGAACTTCAAATATACATACATGAAAAGGTTCATGTTAGAACTTCAAATAATTTTAGAACCAGGGAAATGATTTTATATTATGTATTTACAGATATATAAATACACACCGTATGCATTTCATCAAATGAAATGTATATATTGTTGATGAGTATATTAATCAACAAATGTATACATGTGTGTGAGAGAGACGGCTTAAATGAGAACTTTAACTATTTAATATGTTCCACATATAGCTACTATAACGAAATTAAGTTTGTAGGATGAAAAAAATGTTTAAGTGTCATAATAGGGTGTTTTATAGGAATTAAGTTTATATATAAAACTAAAAACTAAGTTTACATAAGTTTATATAACATTTTTAGATGTCTTTAATTATAACATTTTATAAACTTATTGTAATATTTCTAAATAAAATATATAAAACAATTTATTTTGATAAATTTTTGTTATACCAAACATTTTAATTTATTAATATACTTGGACATTATTAACGTAAAAACTTGACTTTGATATGATGACTTATCAATTCAAGGATGTAGATAGATCATGCACATGTGTTGAATACTCGTGTATATAGGTCAATGGAATTTTAACTAAAGGTCAATAAATCTTAAGTGGTTACATATTGAAAGAATTTATACTTAATGAATAACCAGCTTTAAAAATTTATATAATCCAGTGGTAGGTCAATTTAACCTGACCTGTATTAAATTAAACATGTTTTGATTTGTAATCAACAGGTCCAACTTTCTTGGCATATTTGGTAATATATATTGGTACAGGGTGACATATATAAATAACCTTTCAAAAAAGTATTAAAAAAAACACTAAAAACATATTGAAAATTATATAAATATGAATGTCATTATTTTAAGGTAATCATTTTATTAATGTAAATTGTTACGCTTCAATTTAATTATATTTGGTTAATTTTCGATTAAAAATTAGAATGATATATCACATTCTGAAAGCATATGATATAACCATCTTTTTAATCACATACATTAGATTATCATAATATAAGGGTTTAGGTAGTTGTTAGATTGGGAAGGGGGTTCTCCTTGGATTTTTCCTTACTAGAATATTGGTATAGGAAGGTTCAAAATAGAACGAAAGCACAATATTAAGATAAAAGATCACGAAAAAACTTAATATTATATATTATTTAATTTTAGATTAAAAATCACAAATTGATTTAGCTCGGTAAATATAGGGCATGAAAGCACTCGCTTGGCTCATAGACCTAAGAGCGTCGACAGAACTTGAATCACATGTGATATAGTAGATCGTTTCATGTTATCTTATAACCTCGGTTCGCCCACCCATATTAACCGTTGCATCCATATAATAGATAGTCCAAATTTAAATGTAACTGTCCTTTTTATTCATAAAATATATTATTTTGACAAAATGCAATTATCCTTCACTTCTTATTTTAACTATTGGATTAAAATTGAATGAGGCTAATGATATCCTTATACATTGTTAACTGTTAAGAGCACCTCTATCAAATGATTTCTTTTCACATATGTTAATATAAATATTCTGTATTTAATATTTTCAATACATGAATTCATCTGATTTTAACATTAATAGAGATGTCGATCGCATTCCCCTTAAAATTAATGGATAATGGGTACAAGTTCTTTTACTTTTATTTTTATTTTTTTAAGTATTCTTCCATGAGTCAACCATATGGTTAATGGGGTCACTCTCCCTATGCATATGTACAAATGCAAACTTGCTATATATCTATCTTATTTTTCATTTCTTGGTGACTAAGCTTTGGAAACAGTCTATTAAAGACTGGCTAGCTAGCTTTTCCACACCAATACTACTAAACCATAACCCATATCCTACAAACCCTAATATCCATACATACTCATGGATGGCATGAACCCTTTTTCCACTGATCAATGGATCCAACACTATCCCAACACACCCATGGCTCAATCAGGTGGCCATGAGCCCTCCGAACCGGCTACAACCGTACCGGTCCACAAAGATTCTAGCCACGGAACCGCTGGCCAAAGCGGCGGTGGAAAGCCGATCCGCAGGCGGTCTAGGGCTTCAAGGAAAACACCAACCACGCTTCTGAACGCGAGCCCGACCGATTTCCGAGCCTTGGTTCAACGGTTCACCGGCTGCGATAGCGGTGCTAACGCGGGTCTGCCTTCGTCTTCGGCGCCGTCCGTTGTGAATTTACCAAAAGGCCCTTTGAATATAGACTTTGGAAGGAATGATGTGAATGAAAGCTCATCAAGGTATGATTACTTTAATGGTCAGACTCAGATGAGGGCATCATCTTTACCAATTGGTGATTTCCAGGGTGGGTATGGAATGGAGAATGCTAATTCTGTTGTTTATGAACCCATTGATGAATCTTCATTGATGGCAAGTGGAAGAGATGGTGGTAGCCATGGATACTAAAATGTTGTTTGAAGGTGTTTAATTAACTGTTTATTAATTAATTAATTAATACTAAAATGTTGTTTTATTAATTTTTTTATTTTATATCTTCTTTTTACGAGCTTAAACAGTTGAGTTTAATTCGGTTCGTTTAAGTTACTTGAAATAGAACTTAATCGGGCAATCATTAGTTTAATTCGGTTCGTTTAGTTCTTCAGCTGTCTCAACTTCGCCTATCTTATTCCTATCCAACTGATGAAATGATGATAAATTAGATTTTTATATGTTTTAAATTTATATTATTTAATTTCATATTCTCTTTTGATAACATGTATTAGTTTGATTGATGGATATAAACCAGACATGATAATTTAAGATAGGTGATTTCTATCTCGTTCGTTAATGGTAGGGTTTCGATATCTTTTCCTTATTTTATACGTGAAAGTGGGTTGTTTCTTTATAGTAAATTGATAGTTTCAAGCACAATAACAAATAGTTATACTAGAAGATAAAACAAAAATGAAATTACAAAAGTGGTCCTTATGGTTTACCCAAAACTTTGTTTTTTATCGCTAGAATTTAGAAATTACACCAATAAGTATGTGGTTAGCATTTTCTTATGGTTCTTGTCATCTCTGGTCCTAGCGGCCATTAAAGCATTTTGGTCATTTCATTGTCATTTATTTATTTTTCTAATGGTAGAACCCAGGTTTTAGAAGCTGAGAGACTAAGCTAATTGTTCATACAAATGTATAACATAAGTAACTCTAATATGTTTCAATAAAATAAACATATCACAAAAATAGGCACTAATAAAAGTTAAAATATATTAGAACTCAAAAAGAGCACCAAAAATATGATTATTTTGTACATTTTCATCAAAGTAGAATTCGACGATCTTTATCAACTTTAAAATCATTCACAATTTCCTTCAACCTAATCATTTCTGCACCGTCTCTTTAATAAACAAAACCAATAAGTCATTACTGAAAATGACCTCTTTGTCGTTGCAGTAGAAACTAACAGAGTAAGTGTGACACCGACTACCCGAAGAATAAAATCAAAAGTGGTTGTTCTTCTAGTTGTGACCTACTATTGACACAAATCCAAAAAATATGTTAGTTGTTTATAATCTACATGTTGAACAACACCAACCTCATAATGTTGAAGTTGCATCTTTAGAACTAGCTTCTGCCGGTGACTAAAATCTTCCAAATAAAACTTCTCGACTAGTTGGCATATATCAACATTTCGGAAAGGCTCATCAACACTTTTAGGATCTAAAGTTGATGAAAGGAGAACCAACCCCATCGAACTATCACTAAACCGATGATATATATAATTCCATCAATTGCTTCGTAAAAAATATTCGTTCGCTAGTGATGTTCAAGTGTATGATCATTGTGCTTATTACGGGCTCGGTCCCCTTTGCAAAAATAGGACGAAGACTAAGCAAATCATCCCATCTTTCATTGTTTATTTTTTGCAATAACATTTAATTAGTGGATACAACTAGCCTCGGTGCATTAAGTATATATTGTTCTCGCCTTGTAAAGCTGGAAATGGAGAGAATAAGTGATCTCCATGACTTCCTTCTCAAGATGCAATGCAAAAAACAAACTCAAATGTAATATTTTAAAAATAATTTCCTTAAACCCCCGTGTGTGTGTGTATATAGAGTGTGTGTGTGAGAGAGAGAGGAGAGTTTGACCATTAAAAATAGAAGTTTGACCATACTCTTAATCGAAACTACTAGGAAAATGAGAAACTAAATTCTATCTTCAATCATTAGAGATACAAAATATATATTTATATTAATCCAAACAAATATAAAATCTATGTTATACTTGGTACAGAAGCTGATCAAATAATTGAGAATTGATTTATATAACTCAACATATTTGAGGATTTTAATTGGTTACGATCTCTTCATGTTACTTCTTATCGAGTAATTACATATTGTATTTGGTAATTGTGGATACCTTGTCTAGTTTATGTGCACCAACGAATCCTATGGGGATCACGATGGGCCGGGAGTCGAGGCTTCGGTATTTCCCTATATATGCCTTAACGAAAGGTCTCCTTGCAATCATTTTAGGAAGGAAACATCATGGCATTGAAGAAAAAATATGTACTCTTAAGTCTTAACTATTCTCTATTTTCAACTCTATTTCTTACATTTCTTTCATTTAGTACGGCGTTAGCCCATCGTATTTTCTGTTGCCACTACCATTTAAATACGTCCTCCCTGTATTTACATAACCACCCCCTATGGTTATATATTGGCCAACTACCTTTGCATAAGTCTATCTTTTATTGAAAGAACGATAAAATGTCAAATAATCGATGGTAAAGCTATTTGCCATGTTTATTCTAGAAATACGAAATTGTCTACTAAATTTTTTTGATTCCAATAATACCAAGACTTAGGCTAAAATTCGCATTCAAAGAACTTAGAAATTTGGACAGAGAAAAAAATATCGTGTATTCATGGAATCAAAATGTAACGGTCCACATACTGCAAGCAACAAATATAAAGAAGTTCAAAAGTAACTAAGCATCGAAGGTAAGGGCCCAAACATAAAAAGCCCAAATGAATAACAAGAAGATCGAAAAAACATAAAAGCATTTCAAAACATGCCAAAACATCGTTTTTTGGTCTAGGACAATCTCTTAGACTTACTCGTGCCCGTCGTTCTTAGCTTCAATTCTATGTGCTTAAAACAAAGATTTGTAACAAAAGTTATGTGTGTTTAAACATAACCACCATTAGTTGTGTGGGCTTATTAGTCTTTTGGTAACATCTACTTCTAGTTGTCCATGCTTAGTATCATATCAAGGATACGGAGAATAGGATCCGTCCTAACATTTTGAAGGCCTTCTGTTAGATGTGATCCTATAAGATGATAATAAATTAATTATACAATAAGCAAAATTTAGTATTTTGATTGTATATATATTATGTTATGTGTTGCATACACATTAAAAACAATACATGATATATATATTAATTATATAAATATTTTATAAATTTCATTCCTTACAAAATGAATATGAATAACAGAAGAAACCCAAAGATAGAAACAAAGTACAAACTCAATGGATCAAAAAGTGGTCATCAAAGTCCAGATTTATAAGGAACACCTGTAGCTTTAATCCACTTATCCCCTTCAATAAACGATTTCACACTAAACTTACTTGCTTGCTTCTTGGTTATAAACTTCAATCCTTTCCATTTAACCCGATCTTTCGTCACTGCGCCCGGACCATAGTTTGCGAATTCCGCATAAAATATGGTGTTTGGAGCCGATGTTCCGACCCACGGCAACCATCCGCTCGGATGAATCAAACTTCCCATCATATTGTTAGCGTAAACCGTGGTGGAATAGTTCTTCCATGGCCGTCCAAGATACGTGTTGACATCGTCAGGTTTCCGTACGGCCAAATGGTGCAGCTTTCGATGGAAATGCCCGTGTTTTGGTTAGGATCGAACTTGCCTTGTGCCGTGATGGTGTTTTGTTGGCCGGTCATGGGCCGTCTTGGGAGAATGTTGCAGTTTTGGAGAACGACGGCCGAGTTGCCAAAGATGAAGTCCACGGTGCCGTAGATGTTGCATTCTCGGTAGAATTGGCGGTTGGAGTGCGCGTATAAGGAGTCTTGGAAAGCTTCGATGCGGCAACGGTAGAATACCGATTGATCTGCGGTCGACATCAGTGCGACCGCCTGGTGCTTGATTGCACCAGCCGTGTTGCGGAATCCCATGTCGCGGGCTATAAACCCTCGGCCGAATACAGCTGCATCGGAAAAAAGTTTTGTAAGGTTGATATATTCTTTACGTGACATCACTATAATAAAATCGGCTTTATAACATATAAAAACGTATAAATATTTAAATAAATTGTTTTACTAGACTTAAATTTGTTAATCTAATAATAGTTGTACATCTAATATTAATATTATACAATATAATGATGTTTTTATAATTAGACTAGGTTTCAAAGAATTTCATTATGTAAAGACTAATATATAGAAAGTAATATGTCAAAATTATTTTGTAAAAGTTGTTAAAACGTATAAAATATCTTATCAAACAATTGTAGCACGATCGATCTATGTATGATGCATAATTGTGTGGTTTATAAACTTTAAGCTCTATTAAGCTCTATATTGGTGCAATTACACATTATATGATATCCTTTAAAACTGATTTTGTTATATTAACGCATGACAAAAATGATGTGACTTTTATGAAACAACTATATTTAGTGTTTAATTAGAGGTATTAAGAAGTAATCACGAATTAAAGATGATATATACTGACCGAAAGTTGCCGACGAAAACGTAGGAGTGCCATCGACAACGTTTAAGCTTCCGGATACAATCGTCGAATCCTTTCCATCACCAATCATCATAACGTTCCATTTCGGTTTCTCGACCCTAACATTCTCGTAGTAAATCCCCTTCTTAACGTAAATCACGAATCTTTTCGTGCTTTTATCTGGAACAGCCTTAAGAGCATCCGAAATCTTCTTGAACTTCCCGGATCCATCCAGCGCGACCACCACATCGGCCTTTATCCCACCCGGTAACTTTGTCTTCTGTAGCAACTTCCGGTCTTTAAACGACAACCATTCGGGCATCTCATCGCCCGATAAACTCATCAACCTTCTCCGTTGGATATAAGAATTTGCAACGTTCGAAAACCCTTTTATGATTGCAAGACAATTGCTGGTTAACTCGGTCGATTTTCGAAGGAACTCCGTAACATCTTCTTCGGCACCATCGATGCACGTTTCCTGAAACGTACCGGCCGCACTCACCCACGTCATAAGATCGTCCAACAAATCTTTTATCGAACTCGAATCAACATGATGGGTGGCCGATAACGTGTCGTTTAGATGATCTAGGGCAAGAGACAACGGTTCGCTGCAGTTCTTGAGCTCCAAAAGCTCGTACGCTTTCGAGAGCTCGTCAATGGCGACTACGACCGACAGCTTGAGCAACTCGTCAAGCTGGACGTTGGTCGAGTTGATAAGGGGAGATAGGGAGGTGAAACAGGTATCAGGGTATAAAGTGGCATCACAAACAGCTTTAATGGAAGCCATTGACGATGGAGCCGATTGGGATTGTCCGCCATCGTTACGATTGTCGTTGTTTTTGTTAACCGTGGTTCCGACAACGGCTGAAACTACGACGATCACGAGAATGAGAGACGAAATGGCGACGACCGCGATTCTTTTTCGTGTCTTACGGCTAGCGTCGAGTCTCATTTGGTCGGCCTCATCGACTTTCCCGTAGGATTTGAAGGAATTCATGGCTATTGTATGTTTGTTGTGTTTGTTGTTTGTCCATTAATTAGGGTTTGTGATTTATAGAGCCATAACTATCAAGAAAAGAAGGAAGAGATCATATATACGTGCATAGCACCTCCATTGCTGGTTTTTTATAAACATGGTTGCTACTCATGATCAACATTAAAGAAATGAACAACAAGCTGACTTTTTTAAATCTTATATATTAAAATACCAATTCCCTTTTTAGCTATCTTCTGTTCATATGGCACTTGATTAATATATATCTTTGGATACGACCTATTCCATTTTTAAGTCTAAAAGTTTCTCATGATAAAATTAAATATACATTTGTTATTAGGGGTGTTTGAGGCAGTGCCTATCTTGGGTTTCTCACGTCGTGGGAAGAAATAATAAAAGAATCATGTCTCCATTTTTATGAAAACAAAAATCATGCTAGTTCAAAGGGTTAGGACCATAATCAAGTTAGGAAGTTAATTTTTTAGAGGGGGTCAAGAAATTTATATATATATATATATATATACATATATAGAGGAATAATCAAATAAAAACCACTTTTTTTGTAAAAACCCGTAAAAACCGACTAAAAAATAATTTTTTTAAGGATTTTTTTTTATCAAATACTATGATATTAACTATTGTTACACATATATATTTTTTCATAATGTAAGTATCATCCATGAAAAAATAAAATTTTTATTCATATTATGAATCGAAAATATACAACATTTTTATTCATATTATGAAACAAATTCATGGATGATATTCATCTTACGAAAAAAAATATATGTGAAACAACATATCAATTCTAACATTTGATGGAAAAAAATCGTTAAAAAATTTATTTTTTAGTCGGTTTTTACGGGTTTTTACAAAAAAAGTGGTTTTTACATGAAGGCTCCTCTACATATATATATATATATATATATTAAAGAAAAGTTTTTGTTAATGTCATGATTATGAAATTGAGCCATTTAATTGGCCAATTAAAAAAGGAATCATTAAATGATGATTTCATCAATTATTCTTATTATTTTAATACCATAATTATCTTTATAATTTACATATTTTATCCTTAGAATTATTTGATTAAAGTACTTTTTATCCATTAGTTTCTCATCTTTATTTTACATCCGTATCGTTTTAAGATAATAATATATATTAATTAAAATGTATTAAAATTTTTGTTTTTTCTTTTTAATAAGTTATACCATTATAATCTTCTCGACAATACCTTCAAAATGAGTTTAATATTAACTATTTTTTTAATTTAACTACATTATTAAAATTAGATATAAATTAATTTGTTTAGATTTTATTACAATTCTATTCTTGATATTCTTGAAATTTAAAGATTTTATCTTTTTAACCTAAGTATTTTTATAGATTATTTATAAGTAATTAAAATTTATTTTATTTAAAACTCCATTTTGATATTCTTGAAATTTAAAGATTATATCTTTTATTTATAAGTAATTAATTTTTTATTTAAAATTCTACAAATAAAAAACACTACATATTTTAATTTTGAATCCCTCCAGTTATAAAAATAGATATAAATTAATTTGTTTATATTTTATTACAATTCTATTCTTCATATTTTTGAAACTTAAAGATTTCATCTTTTTAACCTAATTATTTTTATATATTATTTATAAGTAATGAAATATTATTTTATTTAAAACTCAATTGCTAATATTCTTGAAATTTAAAGATTCCATCTTTTTAATCAAACTATTTATGTAGATTATTTATAAATAATTATATTTTATTTTATTTAAAATCTTACAAATCAAAACAATACACATATTTTATTTCTGAATTCCTCCAGTTTTAAAATCATTCACGAAATTCAAATATTTTGACAAAAGAATAATAAATTTTTAATTTTTAAAATTTTAACAACTATTAGATAACTAAAATATCTATTTTAATAAGCAATTATAATGGCAATTGTCGTATAACATATAATTTACGTAAGTATTTAAATGGTAATGACAATTGTCATGTAAATGTCTATTCTTATTAAAAATTAAAATAACATGTTTCAAATGCCCGTATAATATACGGGTCATTAACTAGTTTTATAAATGAGGGTCGAAATTTAAATAAGATCATGATTATATATATAGTTGACGACAAGGTAATTTTGGTCAATGGGTAAGGTAGGATATATTTCATAGTCTAATTAGATTACTACATGTTTGTATGATGCACAATGGCATATTGGTCGGTACTCGGTACTCATGCTCTGAAAAATGAAATGACACATTGAGCGGATGGCTCGATTAGGACACCCTTTTAGGCAAAAGTTATGGGTCGATTCAGTCCTCGGTTCTTTATATATCCAAGTCATATGATAACTTTGTGCTTAACTATAATCAAGGGCGGGACTCAAGGTGGTTGATTCGTTGCTTTCCAAATGTAAGGTCTTATGTTTGAGTCTTGTTATTGCAAATTTCTTATGAAGACAATAAATTTGAAATTAAAAGCTAAAATCTAAGAAAAATGACTCTAACAACTAGACATGAACCCAAAACCTCACATTTAAAAAGCAAAGAACTAACCATCTCTTCCAAGGAAAACTTGTGTCCTTATTATAGTTTTAAAATATATACGGTTGCATACAACAAATCAATACGATGACACCTTTCACAACCTTGAAATTTTTTACATTATGACAGATTGTTGGTCCGCAAAAGGTTACCTTCCAGATAACAAAGATTGTAGAATGGGGACTTGAATACAATCGACACGGTTAATTCACTTTAAAATTTTATTCGTATTTAAAACTCAAAGACAGAATTTACAAGATTGTTACAGAAATAGAAAGATAATAAACTTATTTTAAACAATCTTAAGTTTCACACGGCTTTTACTATTTCACTAGTAAGTAATGGAAAAGAGAGAAATAACTTAGAACAGATAAAGGAAGAAGGACTTAGGTAAAGAGATAGAGAAGAAGTGTTTATAATTAATACACTTAACACCTATTTATACTTATTGCATTAAATGCAAGTCACATCACCTTTTACAAGGGAATAGTGGAAGAATGTTCATTTGTACTTTTGTTAGAAAAACATGGTAGTCCTTTTGTGCAATTTAGGATAAGATAAATTTAGAAACCGTCAAGAGCAAGACTTTGATCATCGAGTAGAGATCATTGAACTTGGCATGTTAGTGATTGTTGAGTCTTGATTCTTCAGGTTGTCATGTAGGGATAGTCACATCATAATCACTTAATCCATCTTTATATCACGAATAGTTATGAATATCATCAGCTACTTCTTTGATATCGTTGATGGTTTTGTGTGCATGACTTATTTGTCTTTAGAGATACCTAGCTTATTGATCAGCAATAAGCAATCATTGATCATTAGTGAGGTCGTTGATGCTTAACATAAATTATATGACGATAGTTGAACATTTAGAAAGATCACTGAACAGACTCAATGATAATTCATCAAGCTATAAATTTAGCTAAATCTAATACTAAGTAGGTAAGCGTCATCATTATTTTATCCAGTCTTATAAGAGTTGGATCAACACAGACAAATGAAACAGTGGTACGTGCCACCGTATCCAATGCACTATGTCCGCCCATGACTATTAAAAAAGCATTTTTACACTATTGTAAAAGGCTTTTTACACGGTTTTGAAACCGTGTAAAAAGCCCACTATGTAAGACCATCTGCAATGGGGCTCGGCAACGCATCGGCATGGGGATGTTGTCGATCGGCAACCTCGGCTATACCGCCGAGGTCCTTCGGCATGGAGAGCATTCGGCAAGGGCATGCGACTCGTTAGACGACCCACCCCACCCCACCCCCCTCCAACGGTAACCTAACGGCTATATATATAACTTTTTCTTTTTAAACTTCTATATATATATATATCATATTTTCTATCTCAATCTCTTTTATCCTCAATTTCTTTTCTAATGGATCAATAAAAAACCCCACGGGATCTAAACATACCTGATCGAGGTTCCCAAATATTTCGATATCCCATCCACAAGTGTCGAGTCCGACGGGGGTATACCATCCCCAAATGTCAAGTCTGACGGGGGCATACCACATCGAAATGATCGAGAATTAGGTTTATGCAAACATGTCGCCAGGCCTCCACCCCCAATCCTCAAACTTTGTTACAAACCCGCAAGTCTCGTTTACGACCTTGCTTTCGCAACCCCAAATGCCATATGTTCCTCCCACGCAACAACAAGCATATGAACCGCGAGATCGACAACAATCGTCGTCCGACGAGGACGATGATGAAGATGACGATGTTGTACCCGAAACATAACCGCCACCGCAATCGCAACCCACGGATACATCAAATCGGGATAAAAAGACGTCCACGAGATCTAAGCCTGAACCATGGAAAGCGGATGAGATGGTCGAGTTGGCAAAGGCATGGGATGAGACCTCGAAGGATTCTAACATAGGTAACTACCAACCCGAAGGTAAACCAATATATTTTTTTAACGATGATTGTATACTTTATTTATGTTATATTTATTTTTTATTTTTTATTTGTTTTTGTGGACGCGTTTTGGGACGCCGTGAAGGCGTCATCATTTGACGTACGCATGGGATGCGGCCCCGATTACCGCTCCGTAGACTTGATAACTAGCAAAACTAAAACCTTATTAGTTAGTGTGGCAAAATTCATCGACATTTACAACAATGCCAAAAACACGACGAACAAGAGGTTCACAAGAATGACACGAACATCTTGCAAAAGACTCGCTACCGATTGTAACAAGAGGTTCACAAGGTTTTTCCTCACGAACATGCTTAGAACATTCTTAAGGATTACGCGAAATTCAAACGAATTGCTATCTTGGGGGTCATCCACCATCCGCGGTCCCCGTGCTTCCAAACGATGTCGACCATCCACGACCCAGGGGTAGAAACGCGGCGAGGCGTGCGGGGTCGACCTCCACGGCGGGCAGGTCGAACAATAGTGTCACTGCGTTGTTGGCCGAAATTAAACACGCTCAATGCGTCGAACCGGACGTATATCGAGAATTACCAAAAAGAACTCGAGATTCGTCAAAGGAATTCGTTGACGCGTGAAGCGAAACAGAAGCGAAAAGACTTCGACTTCTACATTACACCGCACGAACCTCTTACAGGAGGTGCTTTGGCGGCGATGTTGCAGATGAAAGAGGAGATACGCCAAAATACGGATGAGAGCATCTCGATTAGCTATCTATTTTTATTTTTATGAAAGATTTTATTTTTAATTTTAATGTAATTTTTTTATCGTTTTTATGAAAGCCTAACTTTTATTTGTCTGATTTTATGTCTAATGATGGAAATAATTGATATTATAAATAAGAAAACTAGTATGTAAATATATAATCTTAAATGACATTTGTAATTAAATGTATGAATTTAGTTAGAATCTATATACCAAAAAATCAATTAGGGCTTTGTTTGGCAAGCATAAGCTAGCTTATAAGCTAGCTGATAAGCTAGCTTATAAGCTAGTCCATCCAAACATGTACCAGGAAGCTAGCTTTTTGAAACGCTACTTTGAGTAGCTTATAAGGAGCTTATAAGCTAGCTTTTTGAAACGCTACTTTGAGTAGCTTAGGAGGAGCTTATTGTAGTTTTTTCCAATTATACCCTTATTAATATTAGTTATTAAATTCAAATATACCCTTTTTGGTCATTTTATATACTCATAAGCTAGTTTTTGCCAAACATAATTTGTTCAACAGCTAGCTTATCAGCTACTAGCAAGCTTATCAATCAACAGCTAGCTTATCAGCTATCAGCTAGCTTATCAGCTACCAACTAGCTTATAAGCTACGTTTGGCAAACATAGCCTAGGTCTCTAAGACTAATTAGCAAAACTGGGTTGTAAGACTTATTGCTCTCTTTTGAAGGCTTATATTGGAAGGCCCACTCTCTCTTTGGACTGAGATTAAAATCTATATGATTATATATACCAAAAAATGAATTTGTGGGCTGAGATTAGAAGGCCCACTTTCTTTCGGTTTTAATTGTATATTATCATTAGTGTAAATTTTACTTTTGGTTGTAAGAGCATCTCTAAAATTATGATATAATTTTTTTTTTGGGAAGAGGTATCCCAGACCACATTGGGCCCAGACTAAGCCTCGGCAATTTTTGGGCCGAAGCCTGACTGTTAAAGCATGTTGTCCGGGGTCGAAGCCCCCGTACCTCCAGAATGCGTCCCCCAGGGCTCGAACTCGGGTCACCACTATGTAGTACCCAAGCCGTAACACTAGGCTAACACTCCTTTGGTAATTATGATATAATTTTTTTAAAACATTAAATCAAAAGTTAAAATCTATAAAAAAAAATCAACAAACTCCAAAGATTTTAGTCTTTAAAGAAGAAATATAGATGCACGAGAAGAGGCATAATCATGGATACCTGCCCGTACTTCTATTGGTTAGGGGTATTGATGACATAGATATGGAGTTGCTTATGCCTTTCATATGAAGAATTCTTCCTTTCAAGATCCTTTAAACCTCTTTCTACAATGTTGAGCATGGAAACATCATACCCACTTTGGAACCTAGTATGACCAATGCCTAAGATGGAAAATTTTACACGAGTTACGTCTTAATAGGTCTTATATTAGCATTTATAAAGCCTTGAGATGAAGATGTCGCTTCGTTGTTCTCAGATTGAATGGCATGGTATTTGGGCACGGTTGTAGCCTTTTGAAGGTTGCACAAGTTACTTCAATTGACATTCGTTGGTCTCGTATCATTCACATGCACATATCGATTTTGGATATAGGTAGAGAAAGTTTATATTAGTGGTAGCATAAAAAAGGAACATAAAGTAATACTCTTAAAAATATAAAATAAATTTATATTTAACTGTAAAAATTTAGTGGTGGCTTGGGCCCACTTCCCTGCTATTAAATTGTAGTCAAGAAATATGAAGTGAAGATGCTTTTTTGGTAACATAAAAAAAATTTGTTTCTTAATATATGTCTTTAAGAACACTAACAAATATACAAAGGGTTTTTAAAAACAACAAAAAAAACTATACTTGGCAAATTTGCGTTCGGTTTTTGGTACACTACAAACAATATGTTATATATCCAAGTTCATAGAAAACATAGAAGAATTTTGAAACTTGTCATACTTCGAATTGTAACAAATAGTTTAAATATAGAAATTGTTTGAAAAAAAAATCTACATTTATAAATGTGTATGTACGTCTGATTTTAAAAGTCTTTGCTTTTAAATGTGTAATTTTTTGTAATAAACAAAAAAAAAAAAAAAATAGAAAAGTTCATACTCTATAAGCGTGGACTTTTGTAACCTTGGGATTATTTTCAAAATTTTCACGCTTAGAAATATGAAAATTTAGATAATTTATCTACACTAATAAACTGATATTTTACTATAAACTTCATACTTCCAAATATAAAGATTATATAAAAAAGTATAATGCTAAATATATGCATACTTTGTTGCAATTGTTCATATTTTTAAATGTATTAATATTATTAAAAAAATATGGATAATGAATACTTTCTTGTAGGGGTATTGCAATAAATATAATAATTGTTTGGATTTATAGTATTAATCAACAAATGACAAGTGGATAGTGGAATCATAATTGTATATTGATAATTGTTGTAAGCAAGCTTGCATTCATGTGAAAACTATTGGTTTACAATTAAAGTAAGCATGCATTCGTGAAGAATACAATTGGTTTACAATTAAAGGAAGAAATTTGGTTTATGGGATGATGCAATATAACCTAAAGGTGACTAGGAATCATACATGTTTAAATATGGGGTCCGAACTTTAGTATAATCTTTCAAAAAGTTTAATTTAATAGTGTTAAATGATATATCTATAAAAAAAGTTTCTTAAAAAGTATTTGAAAGAAACTTCAAACTAGTAGGAAGATATAATATAATTCACACAAAAAACCATTGATTAATCTGGTTAGGAATGAGTTATTTACACTCTTAATATTGTTAATTGCATCTCTAAACTCTATAGAGTCTATAGTAATAATTAGAAAACAACTTTTTTAGAGTATATTACATATTTGGTCCATGTGGTTCGGTGATTTTAACACTCTATGTCCATTTTAGAAATATCTATTGATTTGGTACATGTGGTTTACATTTTATAATGCTTTGGGTCTATGGAGTCTAACTCAGTTAAAAATTTCTGTTAAGTAGATTAATTATAAGGGTATTTTGGTCATTTCATTTTCCTTATTTACTTTTCCATTAAAAACAAACCAAATATGCTATGTACTATATTATCTGTATTAATAAAAGAGTAACATTAAATTTTGAGTAAATTAGATATTTGGTCCATGTGGTTTGGTGACTTTAACATTCTAGGTCCATTTTAGAAATATCTATTGATTTGGTATTACACTTTATAACGCTTTGGGTACATGGAATCTAACTCCATTAAGAATTTATGTTAAATAGATTAATTACAAGGGTATTTTGGTCATTTCATTTTCCTTTTTACTTTTCCATTAAAAACAAACCAAATATGTTATGTACTTCTTTCAATTTATGTTAGCTATTTTAAGTTAAAGGTTTTGAGATATCATACATGTTTAAATATTACAAGTTCTATTAAAAACTAAAAGCATGTCATATATAATTTATAAACGTAATACAATTTTTTTAATTTAATCCAAAAAATACTTTTAACAACATAGGTACCAAAACATATTGAATAATAGTCAAAACCATATCGAGTAATATCCAAAATACATCAAAATAGGAACAACCATATACCGATATAATAGAAAAAAATAATATATAATTTAAATAAAAAAATAATTAATACATATATACATATACGGGGTAACGGGGTGGGTGGGGAGTGCGATACCCATCCCCCGGAACCCTGTGTATCGGGAATCCCCGTGTAACACCCCGTTTACCTTATCAGAACTTAACGGAGTTTGGTTAGCTCCTTAATCTGATTTAACTTGTATTGTAGGGTCCGGGGGCTAAAGTGGCAAATGTGAAAGTGTAGGGAAAGGGAAAGAACACCAAACTTAAAGGGGTTAGAAACTCTTAACTCCTTCATTTGTCAGTTCCAGAGTACGTAAAGAGAGAGATAGCGATTGAGAGGGAGCGAAGGAGGCAATTGGAGGTCGTGAGCAAGCAATTGGGGTAGTGATCGTGCTAAATACGGCAAAGGTAAGAATCCTATGTGAGTTTTGATGTCAATCGATGTTTAATTCGGAGTCTATCGATGGTTAGGGTTTGGGTGTGGGAATGATGATTATAGGATCATCAATTGTCGTAATTGGTGTGTTTTGGGGTCGAATTACTCACATGTAATCGTTAGTATCGACCCTAGTGCATATAGAAACCTTTTATAATGGTTATTGAGATGAAATTGGGTTTTTTGGCACGAAATCCGAAGCAGGTCACGTAAGTGTGCAGGCTGGAAAAGCCCGCGACCTGGCCCGCGACTTAAGGTCGCGGGGATGGGTCGCGCAACTCACTGTGTTGATTTTGAGATTTTCCGTTTGCGGTCCTCTTCGGGATTTGACTTTGGGCTTATGTTAGGGATGTTATGAGATATTGATGGGTAGATTTTGAGGGCAATTGGACTAGTCTAGCTATGGCTAAGACTAGTGTTTCGGTATGGAGTATCGAGTGGTCCTTTTGGGCTATGTTTGATGTCTTATGTACTTGTGTTTGGTTAGGTGGTTCGAAGTGATTGTCTTAGCTTGTGAAGTGTGTGAATTGCTAGCATCTTGACAGGTGAGTACCTACTTAACTCTCATCCTTATGTGTGCATGGTTATGATTGCATGTGTGATTATGTGTATGCGTTCCTTCGGGGACATCGTAGAGTGCCTATGGTGGTAGTAATACCCCTAGGGAATTTGGAGAGGCCTGGTACCAGTGTCATGAATTATTCCTTGATGGTATTGAGCCATAAAGGAGGTTGGAGACTTGCATGTATGTAGTTGCTATGTTTGTAATTGTGTATGTATGATGGTAAGTGGTTAAGTGTGTGCTCACTAAGCTTTATGCTTACTCCGTTGTTGTTTATCCTTTTTAGTGTCAGGTACGTCCCGGAAGGAAAAAGAGAAAGCTACCGAATGAGACTCCGAGGTTGCAGCACTTCACTCTAGGCATGAAGTTTAATAAATGACATTGTTGAAGGGATGAACTATTTTTCTTGGTTTAGCATGCAAACATATGGATTTGGGTTTGTACTTTTGTTTAAACTATGTTCATGATTTCAAGCATTCAGCTTATGTTCCTTTAAAACCTATGACTTATAAATGGTTTAAAATGTTGGTTTTGGACGAGCTTCCGCTATCTGTAGGAATTTGGTTACTTTTCAGTTAATGTGAAAGTTTTAAGATTTTGGGTGTTACACCCCGTCCCTAACCGGGGTGGGTGGACCGGGTCCCCTAATGGGCCGGAGATAATTCTTTTACTTAAGAGCAATTGAGCAAGGCTCGGTGGTTGGCAGGCTCGCAGGTGATTGTTGAAGGCTGCGATGGCGAGACTTGAAAGGGAGAATGGTAGTTTGAGGTTGTTTTGATGGGAAATAAGAGAAGGGAAAGGAAACCGAAGTGTAGGAAAAGAGAGAGTAAAGCCAAAATGGGGTGGAGAGTGCCATTAAACTTATTAGAGAGTGTGTTTTTGATGGTGATGAACAAAGAGAGAAAGGGTTACAAGCCATATATTTTTTGGGGGCTTTAATTTAGTATAGGAGGGGAAGTCACTGCTTGCATGCATAGGTACCACAATGATCCGTATGTTTTTGCATGCTTAATCGGAACTAGGTGACTCAAATTTGTACATTTCATCAAAAATTATATTATACTATTTAAGTATAATATAAATAAAAGAATACAATTCAATATTAGTTTTTAATAGAAAATGAGACATAAATCAAAAAGAGAAAAATACCCTTTATCATAATTCATAACAAACTTCCTTTGATCGTTGTTAAGAAGGATTCAAGCCGTCACAAAAAATGCAAACATAAGTACCCATTCGTTAGAATTCTAAAATAAGAGCCATTCGATTAATTTCTTGAAAGCCCAAGGTCTAAAAATGTAGTCCACTTAAGAAAAGGTAAAAAAAAAAAACAAAAACAAAGGCAAGCAAATGACATTATGACAAACTTGGGAAAAGGACGTTAGTGTCCATTGAGATTCCATAGCAGTTTTTTATTCCAAAAAGACAAATACACATTCTCAAAAAGATATTCAATTGAACCCACCTCAATGCATGGAGTGTGACATAGTACAAGGATTTGTTTATAAATTTGAGGTATGTTTTAATAATTAAACCAATTAACTAGAAAATAAATAAGTTTGGTACTATTTATCATATATCAAGTAAGAGGTTGTTTAGTTAATTAAACACTTACCCTTAAAATAAAACACTATTACTTCTAAATAGGACATTATTTTATACTCTTAAATAATATCGTATGCAATAATTTGCTCGGTAAGCATTTATCGGGTAAGATTTGTAAATCTTACTTACAGGATAAGACTATCGGTTCATGTTATCATTGATCACTCTTACCGAGTAAGATTTTAGTCCTCGTCATGTTCATCTCGTAAAGTAAATTGATCCGGTAAGCACTTACCGTGTAAGCGCCAAGTAAACGGCATCTAAGTTTATTTGTGTTACCTGTCTTTTAGATGATCATATTAAGGATCTAAAATATTGCTTGATAATAGCAAGAACCGAATATTTTATTAGCAAAAAGTGAAGTGATTTGTAAGAGCTGTCATTGTGAGAGTTTTTATGAAAACTTCATCTTCTTTGGAGCATCTCCAATGCAAAATAGTTATAAGCAAAAAATGTAGTGACTTATAAGAACTATATATACATATATATAACACATATATATATATATATAAGAAAACCCAATAGTAATGTGGTAGCACCATGAAAATTGAGTATTCTCAAATGGTGGATTGTGGTTGAATTATAGTTATCTCACATTAGTTGAGAAGTTGAAACATTGCAATAAAGAGGTGTGTATATAAGAAAGGTAGATGTGATAACTTTGTGTTCATTCTCATAGTGTTGTCTTATTTTGGATGACTTTTTTGTGCATAATGAGAACATTCTCAAATGGAGGATTGATGAAATTTCATAAAATTGGAATAATGAGAGGTGCATAAGAAATTAAGTAGATGTGATTGTTTGTGTCTATTCATATAAGGTTGTCTAAATTTGGATGATTTTCTTTTTACGTCATGAAAATTAAGTATTTTTTAAATGATGAATTATAGTCCATTTTTAACTGTCTCACATTGGTGATAAGTTAAAATTTTATTATAAAGGGGTGTGGATAGAAAATATGATGTATTTATGTCTATTCACGGGTATATATAATAAAGAAAGAACCAAAAAAGGTTATAAGATGACACCATGAGAATTGAGTATTCTTAAATGGTGGTTTTTTGATTGAGTTGTGGTTAAGCCACATTGGTGAAAAGTTGAAAAGAAAAAGAATAAAGGGGTGTAAATAAAAAAATGTAGATGTGATATCTTTGTGTGTATTCATTATATTGACTCATACGTCTTTTCCTTTTTGGATAACATTTTTTGCTAAAGAAAATACCTTATTATATAAAAAATTCAATCGAGTAATACATCAAATCAATCAATATACTATTGAAAGAACTAATCAGTTTTGATGCGATAGCATGATAATTGAACCAAATAATCATGAAGCGACATCATGATTATTAAGTATGTATAAATGGTGGATTGAGATTGAGTTTTAGCTATCCCATGTTCTGGAGAAGTTAAAAAGCTAGAAATCTTTATGTATATTACAAACAGAACCATGGAGAATGATGTGACATTTTAACCCTTGCCATCGCAGCCTTCAACAGTCAGCTACCAACCACTGAGCCTTGCCATCGCCATTCTTCCTTTCAAGCCTTGCCATCACAACCTTCAACAATCAGCCGCCAACCACCGAGCCTTGCTCAATTGCTCTTAAGCATGAGAATATTCTCCAACCCATTAGGGGACCCAATCCACCCACCCCAGTCACGGACGGTGATTCCCGGTACACTGAGTCCTGAGGATGGGTTCGGGACGGGTATCACACTCCCCGCCCACCCTGTTACCCATATATGTATTAATTAATTATTTAAATTATATATTATTTTTCTATCATATCGGTATATGGTTGATCCTATTTTTATATATTTTGGATATTACTCGATGTGGTTTTAACTATTATTCAATATGTTTTGGTACCTATGTTGTTAGAAATTTTTTTGGATTACATAAAAAAATTGTATTACGTTTATAAATTATTATATGATATGCTTTAGTTTTTATTAGAACTTGTTGGTTATTTAAACATATATGATATCTTAAAACCTTTAATTTATAAATAGGGAAAAAAAATTTGTTTTCTTGTTAGGGATAACATTTTCCCGTTAGATATGAGGATGAAAAATTGATCAAATTTCTCAACAGGGACAAGGACAAGGACAAGGATGAAGATCCATGGGTGTCCCTGCCCATTCCCATGCACACTTGCTCCCAAGAATTAAGATCACAACTAAGGATCGATGGATGGCTTACATTTGGACTTAGGATTTATTTTGGGTTTACCTCCACAACTTTGGTTTTGAATTTCATTTTGTTTTATGGTTTCATGTTGTTCTTGGTTTTATTTGATCAAAATTTATATGCAAATATATAGTACACAACTTTAAGAGACGTTTTGTTTGATGGATTAATTTTAAAGGATTTGGATATATGGAAAGATTTGGATTTAAGTGATTCCGATTTGGAAGGACTTGCTATCTTTTATGTGTTTGGCTTAGAGGATTTTGAATTAAATTGAATTCCAATTTTTATAAATAGATATAAACATTACATGTAAGTAATTATAAAGAAATTAAATTATCTTGTTATCAATTAATTATTACAAAATAAATGTTTTTAATATATTCTAAAATATTAGTGCATATAAATCCTATGAAATTCTACAAAATACCAACACCCTTAGGGGATTTTTAAATCCCATGTTTGTGAAAATTAAATGAAATCTCAAGATTTCAAATTTAAACAATCCTTCAAACTAAACTAAACATGGGATTCGAATGGAATTGAATTCCAAACCCCTCCAATTCTTATCAATTCGTACAAATTAAACGAGGGTTTTCACTTTAAGGATACATGATTTTCTTGTAATATTGTGCTTGTGTTTGTATTTTAATACCATTCTTAAAGGTGGTTGTTGGCAAAGGGGGTGGTACCTTGAACTGGGTTTCCATTTTTTTTAACAAATAGAGAAATAGATAAAAGACCAAAATGTCCTCACATGACTGTAAAAGATGGTCGCTTAACAGTCAAAGGTTATGCATGTAAAGACCTCAATTGTTGCAAAAGTAAGATGATATGGACCTCTTTTGTTAATTTCTATGATGAAAAACTTGATTCGTAATTTCAAGAAAGTGCACGGATGAAAGATGTAATTCATTTTGTTTTTTTAATAATTATATCCAATTATCGTACCTTTTTAAGATGAATGGAAATCTACGTAGGCCCGTCTATGGAAATCGACTTCATATTTATATTATTTAAAAGTAAAAAGGAAATATAATTTCTTTATTTAAAATTAAAGATATAAAAATTAAAAATTAGATTCTAAAAATGTGATTATTGTGATAAATTATACAATTTAAAACATTTCAACTTGTCAATGTTTAGATTAAATAGTTTTGTCATTTTTAACAATTCTAAACATTATATATTAAATATATTTAATATTTGAATGATGTTTTTATATAAAAACTATCAATAACATTTTCAACGTTTTTTTTTTCTTCTCAAAAAGTAGCATCAACATTTATTAAAAAACCAAAACGAGAATATGGAAGAGCAAACAAAGTCTGTGGGTGCAGCAAATTACAAAACTACAAAGAAAAAGAGGAAAAAGGAGGGGGACACAATTGCACTCAAGGGACCAAGAGATGATCTCAATCACGGATACAAAAACAAGGTAGATTGGCCTAGGAAGGAGCAACCATCAATAAGTAATGCCCGTTGGGAGAGAGATTAGATGGGTTCTCTATCAACAAACCTATGAGAATGAGCCTTTTTTGAGTTGTCTCATGCCCAATCGAACATGCGAAGTTGGATTTTGTTAAAAGAAATCACACTGGAAGAATGAAGTATTCTGAAAATAGAGCCATTTCTTTTACCCAAATTAAGTAGCAAACAACCTAGCCTATACAATGTTCTTTAATGGTGTGGGTGTGTTGTCGGGTTGTTATGATAAGATTTATGATACGGAATTCGTCCAACTTGAACAGCAACCCCACAATTGATAGAACTAGGTGTGCTCACAGGTTAGGTTGATTGGGTTGCATGCATTTGAACAATCAACCTAATGTTTACAGTTTGAAAAATATCAAACCAATCCAACGCAAACCAAACCAAAGTGCAACCCACCCAAACCGTACGGGTTGGTTTGGATATAGAGATGGAAAAGAGATTTAAAATATATGATTTTGCTTTTGTTAAGATTTACCTTCAGCCTAGACACCCATTCGAAACACTTCAAACTTCTACGAAGGTTTGTGGACATTGATTTTCGACCATTTACCCAAAAAGATGGTATCGTTCCCGTATTGAAGATGAGATAACTCCACTTGGTCCTTACCAATCTTTACACCTATAAAGATTCCTTTTTTTTGTTGCTTCCTTCATTGTCGCATTTAGATCCTCCTCAACGATTATAAAAACAAAAGGAAATAGTGGTTCTCCTTGTCTAATACCGCTCGACATAAGAAATTCCTCGGATGGAGATCCATTGATAAGAATTGAAATCGAGGCAGATCGTAGGCATTTTTCAATCCACTTACACCATTACTCTCATTAACCCATAAGTCTCATATTTAAAAGGAGGAACCCCCAATTGAGATTATTGAAAGCTTTTTAGAAATCAACTTTGAATACAAGGCATTTTTTTCTTTTGTTTCTTAAGAAATTGATCGATTCATTTACGATTAACACATCTAGGATATATCGGTTCTTGATGAAAGTGTTTTGGGATTCTCCAATGATCTTCCCAATTACTTTTTTACGTCGCTCTGATAGGATTTTAGCAATTATTTTATAGTAGTAGCTAATAAGACTAGTTGGACTGTAGTCTCGTAGTTCCAAAGGGTTTGTCGACTTGGGGATTATAGTTATTAACAAGCAATTACAACTACTGCTGATCAACCCCGTTTTTCCAAAACCAATTGATCACCTTTAAAAGATCGTCCTTAATGATAGCCCAAAAGAATTTGATGAAAGTGAAATTGAACTCATTCGTTCCCAAGGCTTTAGAGCATCCACACATATTGATGGCAGACCACACTTCTAATTATGAGAACTTCACCTCAAGTGAAGCAACATCCTGTAGCAGGAGCTTCTTAAGTTCACTGTTGGAAAAGGAAGGACGGTGGGGTTTTCAGCAAATACATTCGAGAAGTGGCCCAAGAATGTATGAAAAAAAATTATATGAAGATGAATGAATAACATTTTTTTAGTTGAAAGTCAAACAAACGAGTGGATAAAAATAAAGATGATACACTATCTTCCTTCCCAAAACAAGAAATTTATGTTCTTGCTCATCTTTTCTTGATTACCTGAGTAATTTGAAAGTTATTTTAAATCCAACTAAATCAAAAGGATCTACATAATCATTATCTTCTCATCTTTGTTAAAAATGCTCCTATAGTTTGTGACCTCATATACGAGCTTGATAGTATCTATTTCTCGGGTTATCACAGACCCTCTGTGGCTCTTTCTAAGAGCCTCTGTTCTTCTACTCATTCTTTTATATTTTCTGGAATTTGTTTCCAGGTTTACAATAAAGGTTGTGATTATTTAAATAATAAGAGTTTAAGATATTTATCGTTAAATATCAACAAACAAAACATTATTATGCATACCTTGTAATTGGAATATGATTTCCATAAACCGTCTTGAAGAGTGCTATTACGGAGCTTTCGTGTCAACCCGGTGAGGTAATTCTCTTCGTCTCTCTCTATCTCGGTGGAACTCCGGTGGAGAAATGGATTTGGTGGTGGTGGCTTTCAGGTCAACCCGATGAGGTGATCCTATTCGTCTCTCTGTCTCTGTCGTTAAGGAACTCCGGTGGAGAAATGGATTTAGTATGCGAAGGAGAAATGGAGAGTGGTGGAGAAGGAGGGTGGTGGTGGTGGTGGTGTCTTGTAGAAAAAAAAGAGATGCCTAGTCATTGCCACGTCATTTCCACATAAGCATTATTTACTGATTTTAATGGTATAATGTGTACAAAAAAATAGTTTAATGATATGTGTACAAATCCACGTCAAAACGGGATATTTCCGGTTGCAACGGTATAATGTGTACAAAAAAATAGTTCAATGGTATATTGACTACAAAATATAGTTTAATGGTATTATGTGTACAAAATAAATAATTTGTTATCCAAATAAGATAAACCTTTAATATTACCATACCAAATTAGTTATTATTAAATTATAGCTACTACGGCTGCTACAAATTATTTTATTCTTTATTATTCCTTTTTAACTTTTGTTTTATATGAGTGTTTGGTCGACTTAGTTAAAATTTCAATTTTCTTTTAATTAACCGGTTAAGCTAAATCAGGTTTGGTTTTCAAAAGATGGGAGAATTGCATCTATATCCTTACAAACTTACAAAACTACATATATATCCTTGTAAATTTATAAACTACACCTATATCCTTGTAAAACTTAACTAATTACACATATATCCTTATACCCCTTTTATTTATTTTTAAACTATTTAAAAATCAATTAAAAATATCTTTAATATAATTGAGATGCTAAATCCCCAATCTACCCTTACCTTTCTAAATCAAAATCCTTACAATTTCTTTTCATCAAAAAGGAAAAAAAATCGTACAATTGTTCTTTAATATCAAGATCTCATACGTCTCACCATCCCACTTCCTCTTACCCAATTCCTCCCCCTTCCTATGCCGGCCAAACCCTTAACCACCGCCTCCTCCGCCTTAACCTTCACCCCACGCAACAACAGATCCCGCCGAACCTCCGGCCGAGCCACCTTCGACCGTATCACCACCGTGAAGTACTCCGGCAGCATCATCCCCATATCGATCTCGCTCATGTACAGAACGCCGCCGTCCCCACACATGATAACGTAGTCGAATCTCAGAATGATGGGAGAGAATGATGAAGGAACGATTGACTCTGTATCTAGAACAAATGTCGAATCTCAGAATCCAAAACTAAAACGAAAGGAACCGATTGAATCTTGAATCTGAGAATAAAAAAAACTTAACTTTGAAACCAAAGTCGAGTCTAGAATCGAAAACTAAATTAGTCTTCAAATAAAAAATGAATCTAAAAGTCAAAGGGAGTCTTGGAAGGATTGAAAGAACAATGTAAAAATTCATTTGAGAGGAAAAACAATACAGGGCAGGAAATGGAAGCGTGGGCGGCGTACTTTCCAGGGATGATGAGGATGAGTATTTTAGGTTTTAATTAATTAATTTGTTTATTTTCTATTTATTTTACATATTTAATATTAATATCTTTTAGATTAAAAAATGAATCATTGATTTTTTGTTTATTGATATGGATCTTTAACCATTCAAATTGTTTTTCTGGGAGGGTTTTATCGAGAAAGGGGGTTCACAGGAGGGTTTGATTCATGGATTTTTTATCCATGGATTTTTATTTTTATGGATTTTGATTTTGATTTTAATTTGAAAGGGTAAGGATAGATTGGGGATTTAACATCTTAATTATACTAAAGATATTTTTTAATGATTTTGAAATAGTTTTTAAAATAAATAAAAGGGGTATAAGGATATATGTGTAATTAGTTAAGTTTTACAAGGATATAGGTGTAGTTTATAAGTTTACAAGGACATATATGTAGTTTTGTAAGTTTGTAAGGATATAGATGCAATTCTCCCTTAAAAGATTTTGTGTTATTTGATCTGGTTATCTTATAATCCATGTCAGAGTTTTATTTTAAAATTTTAAAGCCTTACAATAATTATATATAATTAAATTCAAATATAAACTGTAAAAGTGGAAAATAAATCTAGATATAAATATCTTATTTTTCTTAAAGATATTTATGGATAAAAAATAAAAATAATTTGTGGGTCATCGAACAACATTTTTTTTAAATCCTTTAATTAAAGCATTTCTAACAATTTATTTAAAAAAAATACAAAAATTTTGAGCTAATATTTTATTTCAATAGTTTCTTCGAAACTATCTTAAAAACTATAAAAGTGTGAGATAACCCAAAAATGAATACCAAATAAGGCCCTTCGTACTGTTGATCGATTTCAGCTTTCGGTGCAGGCTCGACGGGCTGCGCTACGTAGCCCCTCCTCTCTCTCTCTCTCTCTCTCCTTCTCTTCTCTCTCTTATATATATATATATAGAGGAAGGTTCAAACGAGAATAACATCAGTTTAAAAGAATACGAGAATGAATCTCAGCCAATCATCTCAGGCCAATCATATATGAGAATGACTTTCGTGTACAAAATCATATATGATTAACAAAGGAAAAGTTCAGGTACAAAAAATATGTACAAAATCATATATGATTCATATAGTAAATCATATAGAAAATCACATGTGATTAACAACGTGTGCGAGTTGCGCGACTTGCCCCGCGACCAGAGGTCGCGCGTGTCCTTTTTTTGTGTGTACAAAATCATATATGATTAACAAAGGAAAAGTTCAGGTATGTACAAAATCATATATGATTCATATAGTAAATCATATAGAAAATCACATGTGATTAACAACGTGCGCGACTTGCCCCGCGACCAGAGGTCGTGCGTGTCCTTTTTTTTCATCAAAACTCGAATTGAATGGCTGAGATTGCTTCTCGTATTCTCTTAAAAATATGTCATTCTCGTTTGAACCTCTTTCTGTAACATCCCGTTCTCGTTTTGTATTTAAATTATTATTATTATTATTATTATTATTATTATTATTGTTACGTGAGTTAATTAACGATTAGGGTTAGGGTTTTAGCGGGCTTTTCTTGCGACTTAAGTAAGGGGAGGGAGGGGCCCGTAGATGTTATTAAAACCCTAGGGTTTACCACCCTTGTCGTCATTATCGTTTCTTGCGGTTCACGAAAAACCTAGAGCGAGAGAGAGAGAGAGAGAGAGAGAGAGAGAGAGAGAGAGAGCGGCGGGAGAGAGAGGAGGGGGCTGCCGGATTCGTGCGTGCATCAAAGGTAACCTCGCCTCCGTTCTCTTGCGTAGGTCGTAGTAGCGTCGGGAAGATGGGAGATCGGTGGTGGTGGCGGTTGTGCCGTCGTCGCCGCCGTACTCCCTTGTGGGGAGGGGTGACACGGCCCACGGCAGCAGCCGTGGGTGATGGTGTGATGACCGGCGGTGTAGTGGTGGTTGTTGTTTATCCGGCGCCGGCGGTGGCTAGCCCCGCTAGCTGCAGCCGCGCGGCCCTAGTAGCAGTAAGTGTGGAGGGCGGCGGTGGTCATAAGACTGCTGCTGCTGTTGACCGAACCCCGGCCGGCCGGCGGCTTGGCAGAATCGCCTCGCCGTCGCGTCGCAACCGGTTTCTGTGGAGAAGCGACGCCGGCAGATGGCCGGTCGCCGCTGCTGTCTCTTGATGCTCGATCGACGGTGGTGGTGGGTTACCAACTCGCCGCCGCTGTCCCTTAGCCGCCCAAGGCGGCGTGTGTGTTGTGTTCCGAGGCCGGCGGTGGCCGAGACCGTCCTTGGTCGCCGCTGTGGCCTGCGGTGGTTGTACGCGGTGGTGGTGGCAGGTTCTTTCGGCAACGGCTGCCATACCGAGGCCAAGGCGGATCAGCGGTGGTAGTGGCTTGAACCGCCGCTGCCGCTTCGTTAAACCGGCAATGATGGTACCACGGTGGTGCACGGTGGTGGCGGGTCACCGTCGTCATTGCCACCGTTTCGTTAAACCGGCAATGATGGTACGGTTTAGTTTGCGTCATGTTGGTTGTCTCGGTTAAGCATGGTAGTGTTTTGGAGGTAGTCTTGATGGCTAAACGATAACCGTAACATTTAGGACCGTTGTGTTTAAATTTTAGAGTGGTTGCGTGGATTACACTTGTGAGCGAACGTTCTTACGTATACGTGACATCTTTGAGGTGAGTGGGTTTTGCATGCGGTATATTATGATTTTATGTGTATATACGTGCTATTGATGTTACATGGTGATGGTTCGGGTTGCGTGATGACCCGGAGGGCGGGAAACCGCGGAGGCCGGATTGCGGGATGGTCCGGTTAACGGGAAACCGTTAAGCTGTTGGTGTGGATGAATGTGTATGTGCATTTAATTGTGATATATTGTATGTGACTCTACTCACTAAGCGGTTGAGCTTACCCCTCGTGTTTTAATGTTTTTAGGTACGAGTTCCGGTGTTGACAAGGGCAAAGCTCCGGCTTGAAGGTTCCGGCTAGCTGACATGGCATTCCGATCCGAACATTAAAATTTTATTGCTTTGACTATATTGTTTTTTGGGATATTATTGTCGTTGACTTGGGAATTTTTGGAACAAATTTAATTTATGTGGAGATTTTTATTTCAAATTTATTTTTAAAATTAAAACGGGTTATGGGTGTTACAACTTGGTATCAGAGCCTAGGTTTAAGAGAATCAGCACGCACACTCGCGGGTGTGTGTGTGGTTGGACTTAAACCAGGCAGTTGTGAATAATCGGATAAGATCGGAATGACCAGCGGAACCGTCAAGACGGAGGTGAGCTTTAGTACCTTTAATATATTTATGCACGTATGTTATGATCGTATACTTAGTTATATAATTGCATGTAATTTTGACGAGGATGAAATTAAGTTGTGTTGTGATTTTATGTGACTGTTAGTCAATGGGATTAGGTCTAAGTAGGACGGTATCAAGACCAAACATAAACACCTTGGTACGTCGAGGATGGGTCGTCGGGCATGTTCTTGTTTGATTGTTGCCCGGTGATCTGGATCCGGCTACCATGTATGGTTGGGTATAGTAATACGGCGCCCATAATAGTGTTACTATAAACACCTGTGTATTGTTGGATTTGATTACGTTCTGGAGACTTTAAACTTATTGACAACGGTTAGGGTTTTAGCATGCTTATGATATTATGATGCTGTGTGGATAAATGTTGTGTGCGAACCAATCTGTTTTAGCATGCGCGGTAAGAACTAGCATTTAGGTTGGCATGAACACTATTGGTAGGGATGCGTGCGAGCACCTTAGTAGTATATAGTAATGCCTCGATTAGCTGTAAACTAAGATGTTTTAAACCTTCAGAATGGTGTTGACCCGAAGCCAGACCGATGATGAGGCCGGGCAGTCTGACCAGATTGCTGCACAGATCACTGAGGCCCTGCAGCAGATGCTGCCGGGGCTATTTAACCAAATGAGGGATGAGCTGATTCAGACTGTGGATCAGCGCATCGATGCGGCCCTTACGGCCCGTAGCGTGGGGTCGGGGAGCACGGGTCAGTCACAGACTCGCGGGATTACCTTTAAGGACTTTATGGCGTGCCAACCGCCATTATTCGACGGGAAGAAGGACCCTGTGGCTTGCTACCGCTGGTACTCGGCGGTCGAGGGAGCGTTTCGCACTTGTGGGTGCCCTGACGGATCAAAGGTTCTTTTCGCTGTGAACCTTCTGCGCGGAGCGGGAAAAGACTGGTGGGACCTGACTCTCAAGAAGTACACGGAGGCGCAGATCGCTGCATTGACCTGGGAGGAGTTTCGGGCCTTGTCCGACGAGGAGTTCGCACCTCGTATCGAAAAGGAGCGGATAGCAGCCGAGTTTCTAAAGCTGACTCAGACGACGGAGTCAGTGAACGAGATCACTGCGCAGTTTCTGGAGAAGCTGCTGTTTGTGCCAGGATACGCGAACGACGAGTCGCTGAAGATGGCTCGTTATTTGGGAGTGCTGAAGCCAGAAATCAAGAAGGCGGTGGCCACGGGGAGGTGCAAGACCTTCAGTGACATGCAGGAGGTAGCGTGGGCTCAGGAGCTAATTTTGGAGGAATGTCAGCAAGGGAAGAGAAAGGCAGAGGACCAGTCGGGACCATCAAAGAAGTTCAAAGGGGCAAGGAACGATAGCAGGAGCGGGACCCCGAGTTGTCCAAAGTGCGGGCGTTACCATCGGGGCGAGTGCAGGCCGCGGGAGTTATCGTGTTACAAATGTGGCAAGGCGGGCTACCTTAGCAAGGACTGCAAGGAGACTGCTAGGCTCTGCTTCCATTGCTACCAGCCGGGGCATATCAAGCCCGATTGCCCTCAGCTGAAGAAGACTCCAGCTCTGGCCCCTGCTCCGACGACGCTCATGATTACTGACGGTACCACCAAGGGGAAGAGCGGAGCTACTACCACCCGTGGGCGAGCCTTTCAGATGACTGCTGAGGAGGCGCAGACGGCGCCTGACGTGATTACAGGTTTTCCTTGTTATATTTCTTATGCGATTATCGATGGTAGCTTACTTTATTTGTTAGTAATGAGAATAGTGTATCTGTCGTTAAATGTGTACTTTAGGCATATTTCCTGTCAACTCGAAACCGGCTTTAGTGCTTTTCGACACGGGGGCCACGTGGTCCTATGTGTCGCGTAGGTTCTGTAAGGACTTCCAGATCGAGCTCGGTAATCTGGATAGTCCTCTGGCAATCGACGTAGCTGCGGAGGAAGTACAGGTGGTCGAGCATGTGTACCGGGGGTGTAGCATTGATATCTTCAGAGTTCGTTTCAGCATCAATTTCATCCCCATTCCCATGAACGGAGTGGACGTGGTTGTCGGGATCGATTGGATGTTTCCAAATCGGGCGACAACTGATGTAGCGGGGCAGCTGGTACGCATCCAAAATCCAAGTGGGGGAGAACTGGTGGTGTACGGCAAGGGGAGAAGGGTATCTACATCCTTCTGTTCTGTCGCTAAGGCTCGGAAGTACATCCAGCGGGGGTGTACGGGGTTCTTGGTCTATGCTATGGCGGATCAGGCGAAGGAGAGGAAGTTGTCGGTAGCAGAGGTGCCAGTTGTCAGCGAGTTTCCAGACGTATTCCCAGAGAATCTGCCTGGCCTTCCACCTGACAGGCAGATCGAGTTCGGCATTGACTTGGTACCTGGAGCGGCTCCGATTGCGCGAGCTCCTTATCGTCTGGCTCCGCCGGAGCTTCAGGAGTTATCTGAGCAGTTGCAGGAGCTCTCTGGGAAGGGGTTTATTCGCCCGAGTAGCTCACCGTGGGGAGCACCGATCTTGTTTGTAAAGAAGAAGGACGGGAGCCACCGTATGTGCATTGATTACCGGGGGCTCAATAAGGTGACCATCAAGAATAGGTATCCTCTACCTAGGATTGATGACCTGTTTGACCAGCTTCAGGGGGCGTCGTGGTTTTCTAAGATCGATCTCCGATCAGGGTATCACCAGCTGAAGGTGAAGGAAGCGGACGTTCACAAGACCGCTTTCCGAACCCGTTACGGCCACTTCGAGTTTTTGGTAATGCCGTTCGGGCTTACCAATGCTCCAGCCGCTTTCATGGACCTTATGAATCGGGTGTGTCGACCGATGCTCGATCGGTCCGTGATCGTTTTCATTGATGACATTTTGATCTACTCGAAGACGAAAGAGGAACATGTGGTGCATCTGCGGGAGGTGCTTGAGGTTCTGAGGAGGGAGCGTCTCTACGCCAAATTTTCAAAATGCGCTTTCTGGTTAGAGGAGGTTCAGTTCTTGGGCCACATTATTAACCGGGAGGGCATCAAGGTGGACCCGGCAAAGATCAAGGCGGTTATGAATTGGGAAGTTCCGAAGGCACCTACCGAGATCCGGAGTTTCCTGGGTTTGGCCGGCTACTACCGACGGTTCATTCTGGATTTCTCTAAGATTGCGGTACCGTTAACGCGTTTGACGAAGAAGAGTGAGCCGTACGTTTGGGGTTCTGAGCAGCAGATGGCTTTCGACACGTTGAGGCAGAGGCTGTGTGAGGCTCCGGTTCTGACTTTACCGGAGGGGGTGGAAGACATGACGGTTTATTGCGACGCATCTCGGCTGGGTTTGGGATGTGTTCTGATGCAGAGGGGTCGGGTGATAGCCTACGCTTCGAGGCAGCTGAAGCCTCACGAGGCTAATTACCCCACGCACGACCTTGAGCTTGCGGCGGTGGTCTTTGCCCTCAAGTTATGGAGGCACTACCTGTATGGGGTGAAGTGCACCATTTTCTCGGACCACCGGAGCTTGAGGTACTTCTTGGAGCAGCCGAATCTGAATATGCGACAGCGGAGGTGGCTTGACGTAGTCAAGGACTACGATTGCGAGATTCTCTATCATCCAGGCAAGGCCAATGTGGTTGCTGATGCTTTGAGTAGGAAGACGGAGCACGCGCCGCTTCGTATCTCACATCTGAAGATGGCGGTGACTACCTCCTTTGTGGGCCTGGTTCTGCGGGCACAAGAGGAGGCAGTTCGGGAGGAGAACCAGAATGGAGAGCGGATTCGGGGGCAGATGGCCGCGTTGGTCAGGGATAGTCGAGGGTTGCTGACCAGGTACGGTAGAGTGTGGATTCCTCGAGCGGGCACGGTGCGGCAGACCTTGCTTGAGGAAGCCCACAAGTCTAGATTCTCAATTCATCCGGGAGCTACAAAGATGTATCGGGATCTGCGGACGGGTTATTGGTGGCCAGGGATGAAGAGAGACGTGGCTCGGTACGTGGAGTCGTGTTTGACCTGTCTAAAGGTCAAGGCCGAGCATCAGAAGCCTCACGGCAAGATGCAGCCTCTTGAGATTCCCGAGTGGAAGTGGGAAAACCTCACTATGGATCTAATCACCAAGCTTCCGAAAACCCCTCGGAAGTTTGACGCGATTTGGGTTATAGTGGACCGGTTGACCAAGAGCGCTATCTTCCTTCCTATTCGGGAGAGTTCGACCGCGGAGCAGCTGGTGAAGATCTACGTGGATGAGGTGGTGTCGAGGCACGGAGTGCCAGTATCGATTATCTCGGACCGGGACGTGCGTTTTACTTCCCGGTTTTGGGAGAGATTTCATTCGGAGTTGGGTACCAGGTTGCATTTTAGCACCGCGTACCACCCTCAGACAGACGGTCAGAGCGAACGTACCATTCAGACCTTGGAGGACATGCTTCGAGCTTGTGTTTTGGATTTCGGTGGCAGTTGGGATATGTATCTGCCCCTGGCAGAATTCTCGTATAACAACAGTTACCATTCTAGTATTGGGATGCCGCCGTTTGAAATGCTCTACGGAAGGAGACGCCGTACTCCTATCTGTTGGGGTGAGGTCGGACAGCGTGTCCTTGGTAGCACTGAGGTTGTACAGAGGACTACGGAGGATATTCAGAGGATCCGGGAGCGGTTGCGGACGGCTCAGAGTCGACAGAAGAGCTACGCTGATCGTCGTAGGTCGGATTTGGAGTTCCAGGTTGGAGACCGAGTACTACTCAAGGTTTCTCCTTGGAAGGGCGTGATTCGGTTCCGAAAGAGGGGCAAGCTCGGACCTCGTTACATCGGACCGTTCACCGTCCTCGCTCATGTTGGGAAGGTAGCTTATCGTCTAGAGCTTCCTGAGGTGTTAGGTCAGATCCACAACACTTTTCACGTTTCGCAGTTGCGCAAGTGCCTCGCCGACGAGACGGCGCACATCCCTCTAGACGATATTCAAGTGGATGAGGGCCTGAATTACGTCGAGAGGCCTGTAGCGGTGACCGATCGGAAGGTGAAAAGGTTACGGAGCAAGGAGATCAGAATCATGAAGGTGCAGTGGCAGCATCGGAAGGGTTCCGAGTGGACCTGGGAGCCGGAGTCAGAGATGCGAGAGCACTACCCAGAGCTCTTTTCAGACTGATTTCGGGGACGAAATCCTTGTAAGTGGGGGAGAGTTGTAACATACCGTTCTCGTTTCGTATTTAAATTATTATTATTATTATTATTATTGTTACGTGAGTTAATTAACGATTAGGGTTAGGGTTTTAGCGGGCTTTTCTTGCGACTTAAGTAAGGGGAGGGAGGGGCCCGTAGATGTTATTAAAACCCTAGGGTTTACCACCCTTGTCGTCATTATCGTTTCTTGCGGTTCAAGAAAAACCTAGAGCGAGAGAGAGAGAGAGAGAGAGAGAGAGAGAGAAGCGGCGGGAGAGAGAGGAGGGGGCTGCCGGATTCTTGCGTGCATCAAAGGTAACCTCGCCTCCGTTCTCTTGCGTAGGTCGTAGTGGCGTCGGGAAGATGGGAGATCAGTGGTGGTGGCGGTTGTGCCGTCGTCGCCGCCGTACTCCCTTGTGGGGAGGGGTGACACGGCCCACGGCAGCAGCCGTGTAGTGGTGGTTGTTGTTTATCCGGCGCCGACGGTGGCTAGCCCCGCTAGCTGCAGCCGCGCGGCCCTAGTAGCAGTAAGTGTGGAGGGCGGCGGTGGTCATAAGACTGCTGCTGCTGTTGACCGAACCCCGGCCGGCCGGCGGCTTGGCGGAATCGCCTCGCCGTCGCGTCGCAACCGGTTTCTGTGGAGAAGCGACGCCGGCAGATGGCCGGTCGCCGCTGCTGTCTCTTGATGCTCAATCGACGGTGGTGGTGGGTTTACCAACTCGCCGCCGCTGTCCCTTAGCCGCCCAAGGCGGCGTGTGTGTTGTGTTCCGAGGCCGGCGGTGGCCGAGACCGTCCTTGGTCGCCGCTGTGGCCTGCGGTGGTTGTACGCGGTGGTGGTGGCAGGTTCTTTCGGCGATGGCTGCCATACCGAGGCCAAGGCGGATCAGCGGTGGTAGTGGCTTGAACCGCCGCTGCCGCTGCGTCACGGGCGGTGCACGGTGGTGGCGGGTCACCGTCGTCATTGCCACCGTTTCGTTAAACCGGCAATGATGGTACGGTTTAGTTTGCGTCATGTTGGTTGTCTCGGTTAAGCATGGTAGTGTTTTGGAGGTAGTCTTGATGGCTAAACGATAACCGTAACATTTAGGACCGTTGTGTTTAAATTTTAGAGTGGTTGCGTGGATTACACTTGTGAGCGAACGTTCTTACGTATACGTGACATCTTTGAGGTGAGTGGGTTTTGTATGCGGTATATTATGATTTTATGTGTATATACGTGCTATTGATGTTACATGGTGATGGTTCGGGTTGCGTGATGACCCGGAGGGCGGGAAACCGCGGAGGCCGGATTGCGGGATGGTCCGGTTAACGGGAAACCGTTAAGCTGTTGGTGTGGATGAATGTGTATGTGCATTTAATTGTGATATATTGTATGTGACTCTACTCACTAAGCGGTTGAGCTTACCCCTCGTGTTTTAATGTTTTTAGGTACGAGTTCCGGTGTTGACAAGGGCAAAGCTCCGGCTTGAAGGTTCCGGCTAGCTGACATGGCATTCCGATCCGAACATTAAAATTTTATTGCTTTGACTATATTGTTTTGTGGGATATTATTGTCATTGACTTGGGAATTTTTGGAACAAATTTAATTTATGTGGAGATTTTTATTTCAAATTTATTTTTAAAATTAAAACGGGTTATGGGTGTTACACTTTCTATATATATAGGGGTGGGTTCAAATACAAACCACTTTTTGGTTGTGAACGTGAGGACAACCGAGAGCGCGCCACGTGTCACTCTGAATTTTCGGCGACTTAGTGTTATTCATACTGAATAACGTTTTATTCAGACTAAATAAAGCGTTATTCAGTATGAATAACACTAAGTCGCCGAAAATTCAGTGACACGCGCGACTTGTAACCAAAAAGCCCGCGACTTAATGTTATTCAGTCTGAATAACACTATTATTCAGACTGAATAACACTAAGTCGCAAGAAAAGTCGCGCGTGTCAGAAATTTTTTTGCCACGTGTCGCGCTCTGGGTTGTACTTACGTTCACAACCAAAAAATGGTTTGTATTTGAACTTTTACCTATATATATATTGGGAATTTGGGCTTATGGATAGCAGTACTTCTATTTCGGGCTTATTGCATGTTTGTGGATAAAGCTGATATGCCAGCTCGGGCTTTGTGGGTTTTTTATTGCACTACAAAGGGCCTAAGATGATAAATAAATAAAAATAAAATAAACCTTTAGAAAGAGTATTTAATTTTCTAATAGATTGATAAAATATATTAACTAATATTATAGTTTTTAGAGTTAAATGCAAACTTGGTCCTTGTGGTTTACAAAAAAATAATGACTAAGGTCACTCTAATGAATTTTTAACTAACAAGGTCCTTGTATTTTTGTTTTTTATAACACATATGGTCCTTCTTATAAATAATATTAATAAAAATTAGAATTAAGAAAGGGTAATTTTGTCCATTCACTTTTTTATTCCTTTAATCTTAATCTATAACATATTTGGTCCCTTTTTTATTAATATAATAATTCAATTTAATTTGGTTTCTTTTTAATATATTATACTATATTACTATTTTTATGTTAAAACATATGAATATATTCTTTTATATTGAATATATAAATTTTAATACCCCCTAACCTAAGTATATCAATTACTTTATAAATTATACAAATACATTTTATATTTTCATGTTAGTTTTATCATAAGTTTGAAACAAATTGCAATTTATGATTGATTTCGAGTTATATTATCGAAAAATATCCATCAAGTAAAAATGAAAAGTGTTTTATTTTTTTTATTATCATCTTGAATGTGAGAATTATGAAACTCTTACCTCTTATATAAATATATATGCACTGCAAAAATTAATTTGAACAATCCAAATTATATAAGGAACTCCTTTTTTGAGATATAAATTAGTGAGATTTATTTAAATAAGTAAATATTGTTTTTTTTAAGATTAATAAATTAGTGAGATTTATTTAATAAAAGGACACGTGTCAATAAAAAAAAAAGCTTAAATGAGCTAATAACGTATATGCGTCCAGATACATATTTAGGCAAGGAAAAAACTCAAACAAGCTCACCAGACAAGGACACATGTCATCTAGTTACTTATTTATTATATATAGATTATTAGAGAATGAAATAATTTGAAAATACACAAAGCTTAATACATGATTTATGAGGAAAACATTATAATTTTATCTAATTACATGGGTGATTTATATTTTTTTTTTATCTGATGGATCTCTTTTTAATAATATAACTCGAAATTAACCATAAATTGCAATTTGCTTCAAATGGATGATAAAACTAACATGAAAATATAAAATATATTTGTATAACTTGTAAAGTAAATTGATATAATCAGAGGTGGTATTAAAATTTATTTATTCAATATAAAAGAATATATTCATACCAAAGAAGTGATAGCCTAGTGGTAAGGCTTGGGCACTACATAGTGGTGAACCCGAGTTCGAGCCCTAGGGGACGCATTCTGGAGGTACGGGGGTTTCGACCCCGGGCTGCATGCTTTAGTAGTCGGACTTTGGTCCAAAAATTGCCGAGGATTAGTCTGGGCCCAATGTGGTCTGGGATACCTCTTCCAAAAAAAAAAAGAATATATTCATGTTTTAACATAAAAATATTAATATAGTATAATATATTAAAAAGAGACTAAATAATTTAAAATTATTATATTAATCAAATAGGGACCAAATATGTTATAAACTAAGGTTAAAGAAATAGGGACAAAATTACCTTTTCATAATTTTAATTTTTTTTAAATATTATTTATAAGAAGGACTAAATGAGTTATAAAAAACAAAAATATAAGGATCTTGTTAGTTAAAAATTCTTTAGAAGGACCTTAGTTATTAATTTTTATAAACCACAAGGACCAAGTTTGCATTTAACTCTAGTTTTTAAATAAAAAATCTTTAAAGATTTTACGAAGATTGTTGCTTTAACTTCTTTATTTTAGGTTTTATTTAAAAACTCTATTAAAAATACTCTTAAAAATCATTTTAATGAACCAATTTCCCCATCTTTTCCGTAACTCCATTATTTGGTAGAAGCGAAATTGGTATTGTTTTAATTAATTGGATCGTTTAATTAATTGAAAATAAACCAAAAGAATGAATATTCTGTCGTTTAGAGGTTGAAAATGCAAACCCCACAAGCATCTTCGTGGGTCCCACCTGATCTTGGCTTCCACTGGAACACTCGGGATTTAAGAGCCACATACAAGACACATAATATCGCTTTTCGTCCCCCATGATTTCTTATGTTTTCAATTTAGCCCCCAAATGTTTGTTATAATCTCACTTGAGCTTCTATCTTTTTTTAGGAAGTTTCATCTGGTATTTACCCAGACTACATCCTTGACAGTTTTATCTAGAGTTAGACACTCAGTGGCCATCAACTGCAAACACGCAGCTTCGAACCCGGATGGGAGCTACCAACCTTTAGGAACCTACCGTTGTGCCACACCTTGGTGGTTAAAATGAAAAATTACGGAACAACACTTGAGCTTCTATTACATTCCATTACTAAACATCTCCTACAAAAAAACATGTCAAAATTATACACATACTCATGTTCACCTATAATTACATTCAAACACCTTTCACACTTTTGTCAAAGCCGTTTGAAGCATGAAAAACTAGAACATTTTGTACTACCATCTTGACCATTATTTAAGTTTATATCATTTCTTTAACTTGTAAAACTAGTCAGATTTGCCTTCCACCATGAAACCATTATGTTGTTTCATATAAATGGTTTTACTTTTAATTTGCATGTAGAAATATGGTTTTCGCATCTTGCTTGGACTTCCGCATCCTACATAACATCAATGGAAAAGAAAACTCTAATCGATAAGGGTCAAACCATCATGGAAAACATTTCTAACATACTTTATCCCAAAGGCACATGCCTCACTTAGTATCTTTAACCATCTTTTACCTTGTGGATCCATTTGCAACTGATATCATGATTTTCATTAAGGAATGGACCTAGCTCTCAAGTGATATTCTTTGCAAAATCTTTTATTTCTTTTCTCTATTCATCCAAGCCGCTTAGAGTTGTGACTTAAGGCTAATGCATCTTCAAGATCAAATGAATCACAATGTACAACATGTAAGGCATAGCCCAATTGCTTACCTAAACTCATGTTGGCATATTGTCAATCAACATACATTTTTGGCGATCATGTCATCCTTTGGCTTGTCTTAGTGTGTCTATTTACCCCAAGTATCATGATGTCTACCTTCATTATGGATTTTTTCTCGCTCAACGAGGATATATGAAGAAGCATACATTAGGTTAGTTAGTCTCTTCTTTAGATCTCCTCAATTCTAAATGGCACACATGTTATTGGCTTTAATGGATCAATAACCATCCATTTCTACAGTCTCTTGGCATTTGATTGACAGTAGTAGCAAGTTGTTGATTTTATATAGACTCAAGTATAATTGATTCATCACATATGCCATATCTTGAGTGAAGTATCTTCTTTTTAAGATCCCAAATCATGTGTTTCCTCATTCCATTTGTGTAGCCAAACAATGATCATCAAACAACCTCCATCTTTCCAAAAAGTTATGGACAAACACTATATGATGAAATACTAAATAGTAAAAACATATGCTTTTCGTACCTCTCATACCTCCCTTGTATCTTCTTCGATGATCAAACAAGATAACCTATTGATAATGTGTATGTGATGGATGTTTTCTCAATCAGAAAATATTTAGGACTCCAACGTAAATCTCATACAACTAGTCTTTCAAAACAATATCCTTTTCATCCAATCAACAATCCCAGTAGATTTAGAATAACATTATGTATTGTAGTGTATGTGAATAAAATTCATAAAGAAATATTTGAAATTACTTCTAGTGTGTTTACCCCCGTTATCAAATCCTAACACCTTAAACTATTTCCAAGCTTTGTCTTCAAAGCATGCTAACCAAGTTTTGAATGTCTCAAATATATTTGGTTTTTGGTTTAGCATATGCATCCACAATTTGTGGGAAAATCATTTATGGATGATATACAAATACTTACGTCCACCGAGAAAGAGTATGTGCTAGTAGTAGCCCATATTGACTTATGTATATAATCAATCGTTCTCTTTGTGTTGGCCAACACCGTAAGGAACTCACATATACTTGTCAAATATACAATATATACATGACGAAGAGCTCTTGGAGTTGTTATACGTGTAATAATCTTTTAGCAATTGAATGTGGCAACACAAAGTTAAGCCACTTATCAACGCTCACGAGTTTCACCTCGGACCTGTAAGTTTGTGGGGTTCCAACTCAAAACCAATTGGCAATGAGTGGAGTAGCCCAGGACCCTTATAAGCACATTACAAGTTCACTTTGTGTCCGATGTGGGACATTGCTCAACACGCCCCCTCACGTGTGGCATTCTTTTCAGCCTACCACGTGGATACTTTGGGTTACGTGGAGTCCGTGCGGCTTTTTGACCAAGCACGGGTGAACCTTGCTCTGATACCATGTAAGTTTGTGGGGTTCCAACTCAAAACCAATTGGCAATGAGTGGAGTAGCCCAGGACCCTTATAAGCACATTACAAGTTCACTTTGTGTCCGATGTGGGACATTGCTCAACAGGACCATGGATCCCCGTATCCGGATCCATTGAGCATCATTATAAGATTCCCACATGACGCTAATGTCTACTCGACCTCTAGACGAGTCTCACCAAAAAGTCACATATTGGTTTGCCGCCTATGGCTTTTAATTTTATAAGTTGAACTTTTTTGCATGATGTCACGCCTTAAGGTCTTGCCAATTTTGGCCTTTTGAATTCAACTTCATTGGCACCTGAGATTAGGTGTGTTTTTGATAGACTTTGAAGATCACTTGTCCCTTGTGTTATTTGGTTAGTATAACTAGCAAAGAATGGTATGAATATTTAACCAAAAGTCTACAAGAATCACTTTTTAAATCTAGCTCCAAGTCTTCGCAATAGGCTATTCAATTGTAGAAGGGTACCCTAAATCAATCTCATGTTACAACCTTAGGGATCAACTCAAACCTAAATGAAATAATTCAAATTACTAGCTAGTTTCAATATTTTCTTTTTTGTGATTCTATACTTTTATGATATAACTTTTGACAATTGTCATTAATTTTCTTTTATTGAATTCAAATGTTGATCTTGTAGATCCAATTTTGTATCCCATAGTTTGGTTGTTGCTTAAGACTATATAGAGTTGTTTAGACTGCACAACACTCAATGCCTAGATATGTTTAGACCATTTAGAAATACAATACGACTATAATATGAAGTTTCCATGATTTAAGACATTAAACACCATATATGGTTGTAAAGGGTTAGTTTGAGCAGATCACTAAAAATATGTAAACTCCTACCGTTCAACTTAGCTTGATGTTACATCATGGTACTTATATAATATAAGATATGTATTACGAAAAACATATTATGAATCAAGAACGGTAATAAAAATCAACATAAGGATGGGCCACCTAGCTTGATTTGGTTTTAGTCCCGTTAAAAGTAACATGTTTCGTTTGTTTTCATGTGAAGTGCAAACATTCTTTAGTCTTTCTGCCCAAGACATGAAAACCTTCAAGACTAATCCTATCTATAACTCAGTTAGGGCCGAATAAAAAGAATGTCTAGGAAGTCAACTATTTCTTTTTATTAAAATCCATTTGGAAATGGATCTCCATTTATATTTTAGGTTATATAATAGTCTCCATTTTTTACATAAACTTCATAGGTGTTTGGGAGTGCTTATCAACAAAAGTGCTTATTAGTTTATTAGCTTTTTCAAGAAGTCAAAAACTTCTGCCTTCTCAAAAAACTCCCTATAGCTTCCTGGGAAAGCTATAAGCACTTTACCCGAACACTGCAAAACAACTTATTACTTTCCCAGAAAGCTAATAAGTCATTAGCACCCTCAGATAAGCACTCCCAAACACCCACTCTTATCAATCATCTACATGTTGTTCAACACTCTTTTGATCTCATTAAGGACCAAGTTTTCAATGTATACCCAATTAAAACTTGTATGCCCAGTTAAGATGTTTTTACAAACACTACTTTTTTTTTTCTTTCATTCTATAAAGGATATGATTCATAATATGGAAAAGAACATCTAGATTTTGTTTTCCTCTTTGGTGTTTAAAATGTAACTTATAGTAAACTTGATGGGTAGTTATGTAAAAATGTAGTCAGGTGTCCTTATATACTAAAAGAGGTGGAGGTGGTGGGAATAATAATCCATCCACGGCCAAACGCATAGCAGCCATTATAGAGAGAGAGAGAGAGAGAGAGAGAGAGAGAGAGAGAGAGAGAGAGAGAAAGAGTTCCGTGGCCTGCTTGCTTGCCTGCTTCTCTGCTTGCTTGCTTGCAGCCATAGCCATGGCGTCTCAAGCTCTAAATAACAAACTCTCTAACAAACTTTCCAAATCTTCTCCATTTCTTCTCTCACTTCTCCCTATCGTTACTATCGTCTTCCTTTTGCTTTCTCAACAACTATCAGCCGCAAACAGTAATTTCTCATCTCAGCTTCCAATTTTATACTTATTGGCTTATTACTGTTTTACGCTATTACGATTGATTACAAGTTTAGAACTGATGCTGTTAATTGCTTTTCGTAGATTATTGAGTTCATTCCTAATCTCATTGCTGGCGATTTTTTGGTGTTATGTTCTGAATCGATGTTACGTTTAGTTGATCTGATTGATCTTCACTTTTTGAAAATCGTGAATCAGATTTTGTTTTTGATAGAAATACATTTTGTTCGCTTTTTGCTGTGATTTTCGATTGTATTACCTAGCAGCAAGTATAGATGAAAAATCAAAAGCGTTTGTATTGGATTAGATGTTCTTCATGTGGTTTTTGTAAGAAAAAGTTGTGATAAACTTGTATGAAGATTGAGATATGTCAAGATAAGACATGCATTTAGGTGAAGGGAGGAAATAACTATTATCATTTCTTTTAATCTAGTTCAGTTTTTGCATCTTATTGATGTTTGATTCTAATGAATGGCGATGTTTATTGTTATTGTAGAGATTTTCAGCTCAAAATTTTGTTTCTTTTTTGGTATTTATAATTTTTTGCTCGATTCACAAGGTTAAGGCTATGTTTGGCAAACTAGCTGATAAGCTAGCTTATGACTCATAAGGTAGCGGATGACTGATAAGCCAGCTGATGTATAAGACGCCTTTGACAAAAACTAGATGATAAGGTAGCTTTTGACTCTAAATGACCAAAAAGGACATGTTTAAAAATTGGTAGTGTAAAAACTAGCAAGGTTACATATGGAATAAAAAAAATAAAAAGGTGTCATAAGTCATTAGATGCTACTCTCCTTAGCTTTTCAAAAAGCTAGCTTATGGTCTATCCAAACATGTACTAAATTATAAGTTGACTTATAAGCTAGCCTTCTTTTTTTACCAAATAATGTCTAAATATTATTTGATCTTCTGAAGATTCTTTTTAGTGATAGAGGAGGGTAGTTTTATCGAGTAACTCTTGATATATTATATGTGATGTGAAGTATGTCCCCTTATTCTATCTTGTGTTGAATATATTGAAGGTTTAAAGAATGATTTGTTTCCTGAAATCTTAAGAGACGAGGCAGCAGCAAGACTTTATGAGCTCGGAAAGGTACATGGCTTCAATTCAAACCTGATTTCTTCTCTTGTTACTTTATATCCTAGAGCGGTGTAGAAGACTAAAGTTGATGTATGTATCTGGGGTAGACAATATCTCCACATTAATTGTGCTAATACTCAACCACCTTGTCAAAATAATTAATGGAATAGTACTGTCATGTGAATAGATGTTCTTTACAACATGCACATTGGCTGCTCAATGTTGAAAATTATGCATCAACTACTTGCCATCTTTATTTGTATTAGTCCATAAATTGAAGGCTTTTTACTTTTAGAGAACATGCCAATGTTGATAAAATGCTTAAGATACATTTCAAAGTGACAAAGTAGGAGAATCTTCCTATCCTAAATTATATCATAATTATTTTTGTAATAATGGTAATTGTCAAATAAGTAATTTTACTTTGAAAAAGTATGATTTACCTTCAAGTAGCCAAGGCAATATCCCAGATCTGAATCCTTGGCTGCTGAGTGAACTTAACTTCGATACTTGGTGAGAATGTTTTACTTATTTATGGAAAATTGTTATGTAACACGGAATGTATGCCATGAGCTTTATGGGTCACCAAAGAACCAAGAAATAGGTGGTTAGCAGAAGGCAGTTTCTTTTCTTAGGGTGGCTACTTAACTACAGCTGGTTTACACTGCAAAAGTGTTCATCCCTAGTTTACGCTAACGTGTACCCTTCTATTTGGTCAATCTGTGATATCAGTGCATCATATTTCTTCTTCTCATTTTGTTGTTAAGCCTGAAAGATAGAATTTGTTTAACAAGCTGTAACTTACAAAGTGATACTCAAAGTTAATCCTAAAATTGTGGACAAAATCCTGTGGACACCCTTTCTTCCAATGGCACGAAAAGTCTACATAAGTAACATCTATCAGAACATGCATACCAGAGTCTTGCATTCTGTTTCCAGTATTAAATACAAAGATGCAACCTTTATGAAGTCTTGTCAAATGTGAATCATTTTCTGAAATCTTCCTGTGCTTGATTGCATTATCTATTTTTACTTGCTGTCAAGAAAAAAAAAATCCTTTTATATATTTCTTTGTAAATTACTGTAATGAGATAAAACCTTGCATGGGCTCATACCATATACCTGATTGAGTTCAAGTTGGTATTTGCTGATGAAACTATTTTTGCCATGAATAACAGGTAAGTGACGCCCATGGTTATCTTGAGAGGACTTTCATGAGCCCAGCTTCTATCAGGGCTGGGAATCTTATCCGTACGTGGATGGAGGACGCAGGTTTGACAACGTGAGATAGGCACTTTTCTCCATCTTCACTAAGTGTTTTGAGAAACCTCAACTGAGACTCCCATTAATTTCCAGGTGGGTGGATGGATTGGGGAATGTGCATGGTCGAATTCAACCACCAGATGCCGACAACAAGGCTCTTCTAATTGGTTCTCATCTGGTAAAGCTATCACTTTGTTCTTGCTAATTACAAGCTGTTAACGTTTTCTTTATTTTGAATGTTTTTTTTTCTAACCTTTCACGCTATATCTTGTACATAATGGTGGAGTTCTTTTTAATCTTGAACAGGATACTGTTGTTGATGCCGGTATGTTTGATGGTGCGCTTGGTATAATATCCGCCATATCAGCTTTGAAAGTGTTGAACATCACAGGAAGGTTAAGGCATCTTAGGCATCCTGTTGAAGTAAGTTTCAACTTCTTGTATGTTTCTTATGTGAATACTACACTAAAGTTGTATATGTTTGGTTCCCATATGAAACATATAATTGGCGAGCCTAACCAAATTTAGTATACCAATTTATGTGAAGCATGGGTTGTTTATGTTATGGTCATGTCTTTCTTGTAGTGGACCATAATAGGGAGTTTCCATTTAATATTTTTCATATTGGGATTATGTTAAATTCTTGAAAATGATCCGGTCCTTTGATGTTCATCATTCTTACATTTGAGATATTGCAGGTAATTGCGTTTAGCGATGAGGAAGGAGTTAGATTTCAATCTACATTTCTAGGAAGTGCAGCTATTGCAGGTGTACTACCTTTTTCAACATTGCAGATACCTGACAAAAGGTACAATGGTTTCCTATGTGTCTTATATCCAATTCATGAGAGCTTATGAGTCCAAGTGAAACTTACAGAAACATTATTCAGTGGTTTGACTGTGCAGGATGTTTTGAAAGAGAACTTAATAGACACTACTGAAGAAAACCTCAGTCAGCTCAAATATGAACCAGAGTCTGTTTTGGGCTATGTTGAAGTAAGTGTAAATCCAAAAAATTCCTATTGAAGTTCTCATCATTCTTTAAATTCTCAGAGTATGGATATCTAGAAACTATACATGGAGCAGTGTATTAGTTCAGTCTCTCTAGTTAACCTGGCTTTGTAAAACCTTTGCTAGGTGTAGCACTTATAACCCGTAAAACCTGCGAAAATACCTCCTCAGCAACATTTATATTTGCATTTCTATTTATGAGATTACACTTTAGAAATTACTATTCGGCCATTCGGGGTGAGGGGATGCAGGCTAGAGGGTGAGTTTTTTTTTTTTTTTTTTTTTTGTGTGTGTGTGTGTGGGTTTTTTTTTTTTTTGGGGGGGGGGGGGGGGGGAGCTTCATCAAAGTTGGTGGTTTCTTGTGTTAGAGAGAAGGATTTTATCTTGCTTTCTAGTTATGTTACTTTTCTTTTTAGCAAACCGGGAATCTTCTTGGAAACAGCCTCTCTGTCCGTCCAGTGAGACAGAGGTAAGGTCTGCACTCTGCATACATCTTGCCTAGATCCTACCTTCAGGTGAGATATACTGTGTGTTTGGTTTGGTTTGGTTATTTATGGGCCCTATATGTATTGTTTGAGCAGAATGAAGGAGTGAGTTTGGATCTAATTTTCTTGATGCAAGGAAAACTGAATAATAGATCCACAATTTGATGCATCGATTTCCGTTCTAGATGTCCTGGATTCATGTATCATCCACTGAATGTTGATTTGTATTCTGCAATTATAAAGACTTTTTTTTTAGCTAGTCCCTCATTTATTCTTGTTATATGGGCAGGTTCATATTGAACAGGGGCCTGTACTGGAATCCATCGGTCTTCCTCTTGCTGTGGTAAAAGGCATTGCTGGACAAACACGATTAAAGGTATGCTTCTTTATCTTATGATATATCTGCTGAAAGCATGAGCCCTACTCTAGTAATCTGATTTTGTACAAAATTGTAAGAGCAAATTGCACTAAAATGCAATGCATGTTGGCGACTCCTATTTCTGTCTCACGTGCTTCAAAATCTTCATTTTTTGGCACCTCAAACATGAGATCCAAACATTTAGGTACCTCATTTACACGAGATTTAGTGAAAAATAATGTACTTTGATGTGATTCCTATTTTGTCTAACATGCTTTGGTCTAAATGTTTGAGATATCAAATATTAGGTACCAATAAATGTTTTGAAAGTACATTGCATTTAAATACTTTATATACATTGCATTTTCATGCAATTTTCTTAATTTGTTTTTTGAAGTATTTAATACTTTATATACGGCAAAACTCACACACACTTCTCACCTTCGATGAGCCTCTGACCCTTACTTCCAGAGGGTATTGGTGGGAAGCAAACTTCTCCGAGATGCAAGGAACCACAAATAACCACGTTGCCATGCTTGAGTTTTATCATTATTTCATATCTTCATCATTCATCAAACACCAAAGCGTTTCTTTTTTTAAGAAGTCTCCCATTTCCATCTTTTTTTTTAAACACCAAAGCGTTCTTTTTTTAGTGTTTTCTAGGAGAGTCCTGTGGTGAATGACCTAATCGAGTTATCAATCATAGGCATGTAACCTTTTAAATTTTCTGTAACTCAATAACTTTCAATTGACCTAATGTTAAACAACACCCACCGTAAAATCTTAAAGAAACACTATAAGGCTAGTTTTTTAAAAATGGCTTCCACGTGAACAATGAAGTTATTCTCCTAACAGATTATGTGCACTACTTCTCTTTTGCAGCTAACCGTGAGAGGATCACAAGGACATGCCGGAACAGTTCCTATGTCTATGCGTCAAGACCCTATGGTTGCCGCAGCTGAATTAATCGTATCTTTAGAAAGTCTATGTAAACGTCCACAGGATTTTATATCAAGTAACGGACAATGCAATGCCTTTTCTGTTGAATCTCTTTCTGGATCTCTTGTTTGCACCGTTGGTGAAATATCAACCTGGCCCAGTGCGAGTAATGTCATTCCAGGCCAGGCAAGTACACAACTTCCCTTGGTGTCCATAAGATATATTTAGGCATATAACGCTAAATGAGATTTTAATTAAATTCATGACCTTACGATGAGTATGAAACCCTTTTCCTTTTAATAGGTTCGGACGTCATGAATTTAATTAAAATCTCATTTAAGGTTATATACCTAAATGAGTGTGTCCATATGGTAGAACAATCATGGGTCATTTAGTTAAGAAATGAGTTAGGAGCATGAGTAACTTCTTTTAAATTCAGTAAACTTCAAATGATCCATCTCTTGTGTTAAACATTGCCTCTGGTGTTGTAAAGGGGGTTATTTAGGAGAAAAATGACCTTAAAGACTATGAGGCATTCTTCTGATAGGCAAGACACATTCTTAAATATGTCAGAATATCGTGCATTTAAAATATTGTTAGAAGGCTATTTCTTAAGTAATCTTACCACACAGGTTATTTAGCTCGACGACCAGGAAACTTCTTTTGCAGAATGATCCTTTAGTGTATATCTAAGTTTCTATGGGACCGGACTGGTTTGAAGCAGAGGTAGGTCAGATGGTCATTGAGCTAAAAAAGTTTTTTAAAAGGTCCAAATTGAGACTCATTTAAGGTCATTTATCCAAAGTAAATAGGTGGCCCCCATAAAATCTTGAAATTACAGTAGAAGGTTTGTTTGTAAAAATGACTTCATAGGAGGTCATGTAGTTAAATAGCCCGAGTATTTCGTTATTCACTTATTTTTATTCTTATGTTTGCAGGTATCGTTTACCATAGATATTCGTGCCATAGATGACATGGGAAGGGAGGCTATCTTATACGAATTGTCTAATCAGATGCACACTATATGTGATCGTCGTTCTGTTTCTTGTTTCATGGAGCGGAAGGTGCAGTCTCCCGCTTGTTTTTTCTCTCTAATTCTTCCCTGATGCATACGGGAAATTCTCTTGCTCAATTTTTGTTGTGAATTTGTTACAGCATGATGCCAATGCCGTAAGTTGTGACGTGGATTAAATTCACAGCTGAAATCTGCAGCTTACGCTGCTTTAAAGCGCATGGCGGGTGAGGATATTGGTGATGTGCCGGTGCTCATGAGTGGTGCAGGACACGATGCAATGGCTATGTCTCATTTGACCAAGGTTCGTTCTCCTATCATATGTATCTTACCCTAATCACTATGTTCACATTTCCACTCACTGTGGGGGTCCACCAAAATAGAAAACTAAACCACAAGTTGGTCCAGGGACAAGGCGGGGCCGGTCCCAAATTGGTCTCTTCAAAATCGGCCCGGGGTCCCAACCACAAATCCCAGGACTTATCCTAGGCTCGGTAGCTGGTCCCGGGCTTGACCCAGATCTAAAAATATTTTTTTTGTTTTTTAATCACGATATTTGAAATTTAGCATTGAAATACTCTATAAATAATACATGTACTTGAAAAGATCTTAAAAACTTGGAAATTTTGAAAAAGAGTTTGAAAATTTTGTTATGTTTTGAAAAACTTGTATTAATAAATGAAAACTTCAAGGCTCAACCCAGGACCGGTTATATCCAACCAAGCATCCCCTTAGTAAAACCTCGAGTGATTCAAAAGGTTGTTATAAAAGGAAGAATTGAAAAGGTATGGAACTTGGGACCAATCATGTACATGACAAAAAAGAACCAGGGTTATCATCATAAATAACTATACGGAAAAATTCGATCTTTTGCCACTTTCAAACTTTTTTCCTCACAAAATAGCCAAGAAACAGTAAGTCAATGTTACATTTTTGAAACATCTAGATGAAAAGTGGGCCCACCGCAAAAACAAATTGAGGCACGCAACTTGCACATGCATTGGTGCACAAAAAACAAGCCAAAGCCGCAGCGTCTGAATTGTGGTTTCTTAAGGTGGCTACAATATAAAAGATTTTGTATGAGATGGCCATTTAAGGTGACAAACCAAAGAAAACAGTGACAGAAAGTTACACAAGAGCAAAACGACAAACTAAACATCTCTCTTTGATAACCTATCTATTACCCAACGTTTGGTGGAATAGAAACAGTTCATTCACGCCTAGGCGCTAGAAAGAAATGTAAAAGAAAATCCCAACTGACGGGTCTTTTTTCTTGTTTAGGTGGGTATGCTATTTGTTAGGTGTCGTGGAGGGATAAGTCATTCCCCAGAAGAACACGTATTAGAAGACGATATTTGGGCGGCTGGTTTGGCCATTCAAGCATTCATGGAGGCTAACTTGTAGGTTTCCCTTGTATGTATGTAACATTCAAAATAGTTGGTGTGCCTTAAATGTGTATATATGGATTTTTCTTCATAAGTTATGCAGCGCAGCAATGATTAGTTTCATTGCTTTATTTATGCACGTTATTCTGGTCCCAGGCACGCAAGGCCCGTACTACTCTAGATTGCTGGTCCATCCATCGGATCAGGTGGTCCATGTCCGAACCCAAAGGTGCTGCTGGTCACATCCATAGGTTTCATCTGGTCTTGGGAAATTACAAATTTAGGATTAGGTCGCTCAAATGAAAAAAGTTACATAGTATTGTTATCGTGGTTGCACTTTATCATGGTTCCACTAACCATTGTCCTGTTACATAAGGGGTAATATTGTTATTTTACCGTTTTCCTTTAAAACCATAAAAATGATATATTATATATACACCTAACATATAGAGAGGAAAGTTCAAATGTGAACCACTTTTTGGTTGTGAACGTGAGGACATCCGAGAGCGTGACACGTGACGACTTTAAGTGTGGTCCCCCTCTTTAATTCAATGCCCTCCCATGAATCGCGCCTAGTCATCCGCCGTGGATCTGACGTGGCGCCTAGTCATCCACCACGTGTCGTGCTCTCGGTTGTCCTCACGTTCACAACCAAAAAGTGGTTCACATTTGAACCCACCCCAACATATATATATATATATATATAGAGGAAAGTTCAAATGTGAACCACTTTTTGGTTGTGAACGTGAGGACAACCGAGAGCGCGACACGTGGCGGATGACTAGGCGCCACGTCGGCTTTGAGTGTGGTCCCCCCTTTAATTCAATGCCCTCCCCATGAATTGCGCCTAGTCATCCGCCGTGAACATGACGTGGCGCCTAGTCATCCGCCACGTGTCGTGCTCTCGGTTGTCCTCATGTTCACAACCAAAAAGTGGTTCACATTTGAACCCACCCCTATATATATATATATATATATATATAAATAGAGGGTTGCTATTTGCACCTTTTTAATAGGGGTGTGATGCATCGGAAAGGTAAAAAAACATGCATTGGGAATATAAAAAGAGAGCTTGATGTTGATGTGTGTGAGGGAATAATTTACTTTATAAGGGTGTGGTTAGTAAGTTAAAGAGGCAATTAGCCTATCACATATAAATCTATACACGCCGGTACTCAACTCCTCACCTCCAAGAATGCCTTGGTCTGCCAAATGGCTTCCCCCGTAAATGCCATTGTCCCCTCCAATGATGCCATCTCTGACTAGCGCCCTGCATTGTCCCCTCCAATGATGCCATCTTCGACTAGCGCCCTGAATTGTCCCCTCCAATGAAGCCATCTTTGACTAGCGCCCTGAAATCATCTCTGCCTACTTTCTTTCACTTTTCAATTAATGGAGAATTTCATCTATGTCCTAAAACTCATAAATTACTTCTATAGTCTTCTAAAACTTTAAATTACCTCTATACTATACTCTATATTCAAATCTTTATTTTAAATCATTTAAATATCAATAATATCATCATCGATTTTAATTATGTAGATAATTACTATATTACCCTTATATTATCTAAACCAAATAAAAAAACTTATTGGTTTGACTAATAACCCAATCGATTGACCATAGGCTCTCTCTTGTCGTTTCATCTTCGTACGAACAAATTGTTAGAACCTGACTTATAGTTTGTAAAAAAGTCAGGGGCGTCTTTTGAACGTCTGTAATAGTTAGTTGTTAAACAATACTTTTGTGCATCTCTCTAAAAGAGTCATAGACTCTAGGGGTGCTTTATGTAACTTCGACTCTATAAATATGGGTCGCTAGTTAACGTTTTTCAATAATCATGCAACTGACAACTTTCTATATATGCTTTGTCGGTTTCTTTATCTTTCATATTTATTGCGTGATTATCACTGTCTGAGCATATTTATCGATTGTAATAACTTGCAGTGATTCATACATCGTATCCTTAGTAATTATCGGACTCACAATTGGTATCAGAGCTAGCGTTTTGGTAGTTTTGGACATAAATTAGAGGTTGTTTTTGTCAGTTCCCGAATTGGATCATCATCTCCCGAATTAGACACTAGTGTCCCGATTCGGAATATTTGATCTCCCGATTCGGAACTCTTCAAATTCCCGAATCGGATACTTTGTTTCCCGAATTGGATATTCGTATCCTGATTTGGTAAACTTAATTTCCCGAATTGGATCTTTGAGCCTCTCCCGAATCGGATCTTTTGCCTCTCCCGATTTAGAAATTTGAAATCCCCGTATCGGGACTCTTATTTCCCGAATCGGGACTTTGGCTCTGACTCCCGTATCGGGACTCACACACTCCCGAATCGGGACTTACTGTTTTTCCCGCCTTGGCCTTTCTTTTTGAAATTTTCGAATTTCTTTAAAGGAAAGTGCTTTAAGCGCGGAAGCTCTGTCCAAACGAAAAACACCATCTACTCAAAACAGATCATATTTATGAGGACGCGATGTCAAAAGAAATTATCAGTATCGGTTCTGAAACCCGACCTCCAGTATTAGTCGGCGGCGAATACTAGCAATGGAAACGCCGAATGATTAACTTCCTTGATCTACTGGATGATAAACTGATGGTCTCTATCACTGAGGGACCAATCAGACCGACGGTTACTGTAGCTGAAGTAGCCAGAACTGATGTCACTCCCTATCTACCTGCATATGAGGTTGAAAAACCATACGACATGTTCTCTCATGAACAACGTGCCCGGGCAGCCATTGATAAACGTGCTCTCACGTTACTCACCATGGCACTACCAAATGACATGTTCGCGAGAGTGGACAGCTGTAAAGATGCTAGAGCAATGTGGCTGGGCATTGAACAGCAAATGCAGGGTGGTGACAAGGCACTTGAAGGCCAAAAGGAGAACGCGATGAACGCGTATGAAAGCTTTTGTTCTCGTGAAGGAGAGACTCTGACAGAGACCTATAATCGTTTGAACATCTGTGTGAACGATTTACGGAGACTCGGACTGGAAAAGAACAAGTACGAGGTTAATGTGAAATTCCTCAAACGACTGAACAAACTCTGGCAGTCAGTCACTATAAGCATTCAAGTGAGCCAGAATCTTGGCCAACTTGGACTTCATGATCTATACAGCATGATGCTGCCTCATGAAGAAACCTTATTCGGTAAAACTGAAAAGAAAATCGATCCTCCTTCTCTGGCCTTGATGTCAAACAGAGGATCATCCTCTCATGAAAACTACACCGTTGAAGAACCTGTAGTTCTTGATGATGGACTTACCGAAGAGGAGATGTTTCAGCTGGAGAATTCCTTCGCCTTGATGGCTAAATTTCGGGGAAATCCCCAACGCTTCAACAGATTTAGACAAGGACCTCAGTTTGTGGGAGGTCAGTCCAGCCAAGGCGGGTATAAATTTCGGGGAAATCCCCAACGCTTCAACAGATTTAGACAAGGACCTCAGTTTGTGGGAGGTCAGTCCAGCCAAGGCGGGTACCAGTCCAGAGAAAGCTTTCAAAGAAACGATCAAGGGAGAACAAACAACTATCAACATCGTGATAGTTCTGGGTACAACAATCAAGGATCTTATCAAGATCGAAGACAAAGCTACAACAACAACCAGCAACAGCAAAGGGATCAGGATTACAACTCCAACAACTACCACGAAAACAGAGGTTATCAAGGAGGTAGTTACAACCAAAGGTGGAACGATCAATCTGGTTCTAACCATAACAACCAGAACCAGAAAACAAATGATGAAGGTCGTCAGTACAACAACACCGGTGGAACTGAACCTCCACCACAGAACAAGCTACCAGCTTTAGAAGCTCCACCCGCAGCCAATCAGAATAGAAACCCTGCTCGCGTTCCCACCTGCTATAATTGTGGTGACCCGGGTCACTATGCATCTGATTGCAAGAAGAAGCTCAAAGACTCTGCTTACTTTGAGAAGAAGGTTGCCGTGATGAAGAAGAAAGAGCAAGGAAAGGTGCTGTTGGCTGATGAGGAAGACTGGATCATGGAGCCAGAAGACTCAGATGATGAAGGCCCCTCTGCCGTGCAAGGACTCTGCCTCATGGCTGACTTTGAGGAACCCTGCATATCCGGTTCCCCAAATGACTCAACTGATGAAGAAGCTGAGGTACATTCTTGTTCATTATTGTCAAAACCTGATGAACTGTCTATTTCTGAAACTCTAAGACTTGAGAGCCAACTCCAAATGGAAAGGGCTCTCGTCGCGAGATTCAGAATAGAGAGTGCTGTGTATAAAAGTAGTTTAGAGGACCTCACCGAGAACTTTAATAGAATGGATCTTGAGTCTGGGATTAGAGAATCTGTCCTCGAAAACAAGCTCCTTGATCTTCAAAGATCTCACGACGAAATTGAAAGCAGTCGTGAAGAACTCAAGCTCAAATTTCACATTCTTTCTGAGGAAAGAACAAAATTGTTTGTAAAAATAGAAGAGCTTGAGGAAAATAATCTAAAGAGAGGACAATCTGAACATACCTTGAGTCTGCTTACCAAGCAAACCACTCAACATCCCTTTTATCAAGCCAAACCTGGGTTGGGACATTCAGAAAACAACATTCTTGAAAAAGCACCTGCACATCTATACAACTTTGACAGTATGAGTGCTTCCAAACCTGAACCTAGGTCAGTCAAAGGACAAGACAATGACAACTATGTGATGCAGACTGTAACTTTCACTGAGATAATAGATGGAAAAGCCGTATCTTTCACCACCAGTCCTGTCAATAGTTCAACCAGTAGTCCACCTTCCAGTCCTGTTGCAAATGGTCCCATCTTTACCTCTGCTAGTAATCCAGAGAACACTTTCACTAGCTGGGAAGGCATCAAAGCTAGGACACCTAAGGTAGCAATGCCACCTATTAACTATGATGATCTGAACTTTAGCTATGACACTAGGGAGATAGATACATCCGAGGATGCTGATGTTATCCAACCTTTGGATGTTTCCGCAACTCAGCCTCCTACCCCAGTGTGTATAGAAAAAGAGATGTTCCATCTTAGGTCCAAAGCCGTAGAACTTGATGCCTGTCGCCATAAGATAAAGAACCTTGAGTCTATTCTCTCTGAAAAGGACAACCAGATCAAGTCATTGGAGCATAGTTATCATGAGGCAAAAGCCGAAAGGATAAAAATGTCAAACCAATGCGAGAGCGCAAAGTTTTCTTGCTCATGTTTTAAACACAAATTTGCGGATCTCCAAAAACAACTAGTTATCCAACTTGTTGATAACACCATAGAAAAAGACTTCTTTTATGAAAAAGAGCTGTTGTTTGGTCAAACTTTCGCAAATCAAAGCTGTCAAATCAATCAGTTGAAAAGACGTGTGTCTTTCTTAGAAGAATCTGACTCTTGGGATTCTAGTACCAATAGTTCACCACTCATACCAGACCTTAGGACAACCGTGCCTAAACTTGTATTGGATCCGAATATTGTGTATGATGTGAAGGTATTTTTAGATGCTGATGATCCTTCTTCAGGTTATATTCCAAGAAAACCTGTTTTGCCAAAGGCACCTGCTGTAAAGCAAATCAGTTCTCCTAAGCCACTTGCATCAGTGTCTGTGATAAACACTGAAGGTGGAACATGTGATGGTACTGACAAAGGGAAGTCAGTTAAGCCGCACACGCATACAGTAACACAGACACAGAATTCAAAATCTACAGATACAAGTAGCTTGGTAAAACCCATTATGGGACTAGACTTTCATTCTAGTTCATATAATGTGGGTGAAAACTCCAAACCCAAACAATCTTTGAAAATGTTAAAATCCGTTTGTCAAAACGCCACTAATTTCAAAGGTGGTCAATTCATTCTGGTTAAACCGTCACCCAACTCACAACTGGCTTTTCATGCAGATGCGAGGACAGGTGATGGAACTGCGAATGTGAAGCCACGAAGGAGGAGATATTGGAAGAAGAAGAACTCTTTTAATGCTTTCCCTAAATGGGGTGGTCATGATCATACTGGTCTTGGCTACAAACCCACCTAGTTGTAATTCAAACGTGAACTCAAAGTTTGTAAACTCTAATCGCTCTGCGAATTCTGATAATCTTACAGCTTTTAAAAACCATATTTGTTCTTTGTTTGATAATTACATGCGTGTTGATATGCCTGGTAATGCAAATGCTTATCGTAAGTCGGGTAGTCCTCACCGGGAAAGAAAAGAGAAAATGACAAAGCAAAGTGCTTTGCCTCCTGTGAAGTCTCCTAAGCCTAAGGAGAAATCTGAAAAGGACACTTCACCGGTTGCTTTATCTGTTTCTAACGGTAGGACACCCATGTGGCAATGGGTTCCTAAACAAATTTGATCTTGCGTTTTGCAGGGCAGTCACATGTAGTACTTTGATTCAGGAGCCTTCAGGCATGTGACTGGGCAGCGCAACATCCTCTTTGACTACGTCGTTAGAGCTGAAGGCTTTGTCAAACTTGTAGACAAGAGACGTCTACCAATTATAGGATATGGAAGCATGACAAATGGAGAACACGTCATCAAGAATGTGCGGTACGTTGAAGGATTGTCGTTCAACCTACTCAGTTCAAGTCAATTTTGTGATGGAGGATATCTCGTGAAGACATTCATTCTCGGGAGCAACATTGAAGACGAGGATGGGAACGTGATTCTTCGTGCTCGAAGAAACGGTCACCTATATACCACAATGTTTTATGCTGTTCCTCAACAAATGGAAACGGTGGTATTTCTCGCTAAAGCAACGAAGGAAGAAAGCTGGCTGTGGCATCAGCGTTTGTCTCATCAGAATTTCAGGGATATGAACAAGCTAGTATCTAAACACCTTGTCAACGGTCTTCCGGAGACGCGACTATCTAAAGACACCCTATGCTTTGCTTGTGAGAAAGGGAAAATGAAGAAGAGTTCGCATCCGCCAAAGTTGGAGACAAACTGTCACCATCCCCTTGACATGCTGCATATGGATCTCTGTGGACCGATGAGAGTCGAAAGTCTTGCACGCAAGAAATATATGCTTGTACTTGTCGATGAATACTCTCGGTACACATGGCTCGAATTCCTAAGAGCCAAATCTGACGCTGCAGATCTTATCATCACTTTCATCAAACGAATCCAAATCCTCTTGGGTCGTCAGGTGAAGAAGCTGAGAAGCGACAACGGCACAGAGTTTCGAAATGTGAAACTCCAGTCTTTCCTTGAAGAAGTGGGCATCTCTCACAACTTCTCTGCTGTACGTACTCCCCAGCAAAACGGAGTCGTAGAAAGGAAAAACCGTACGTTAGTCGAAGCTGCAAGATCCATGATAGCACATTCTGGTGTACCACCATCTCTTTGGGCTGAAGCTGTATCTACTGCATGTTACACTCAGAACAGGACCCTAATCGTCAAGCGGACTGGTAAAACCGCGTACGAAATGGTCAACAAGCCTAAGCCGAATATTAACTTCTTTAGAGTTTTCGGTTGTGTATGCTATCTACTGAACAACAGAGATGATCTGGGAAAGTTTGACGCTAAGTCAGATGAGTCTATCTTTATTGGATACTCAATAACTCAGCGACTTACCGTGTATACAACAAACGGACCCGATCTATCTTTGAGAGTCGGTACGTTGATTTCTCTGAGACTGAGATGTATTCCGATGCTAGCTCTAGTACAGCTAGTCCAGTCTTCCCTGAATTGCACATTGTTTCACCACCGAGCACAACTGTTCCTACTGACTCATTTGGATTTGATTTTGTTGACTTAGCAGAATTTGATCTAACGACCCTCGTTGGTCCAATCATTGTTCTTGCTCCTTCTGATCATTCCATTCCTTCATCTACATCCATATCCGCAGACGCATTCGTAAATGAGAGCACATCCTGTTCTACCGCTGTAGGAGAAACCTCTTCTGGTACTGTAGAACCGGTGTCTGTACTTAACCTATCATAGAAACAGATCCTCTTCTAACACTGTGAATGAGGAAACTGTTCTCTCCCCCTCACAGCTCTCTTCAACACAACCCTCTCCTGAAACTGCAGTTGAAGCGGTCCGAGAACAGACAGTGTCCACTGTTCTTGCACCAATTCCTGAAGTTTTTCCGCCACCTTCTCCATCCAGAACTTATGCTGAAGTGGTACGGGAACCCTGTCCGGAGACCGTGTTGAATACTGATCTGAATGCTAGTCTTCTTTCCTCCGCCATTCGGGATGAGAACGACTCAAGAAACAACATGGAATACGATCATATTCCCCATTCCAGAAAGTGGACCAGAAGCCATTCCACTACCAACATCATCGGTAGTCCATCTGCTCCAGTAACAACTCGTTCTTCAAAGAAAGATGAAAACCTAATTCTTTTCGGCGGCTTCCTGAGTCAATTTGAACCAACCAAGACCCAGGACGCTCTTTCAGATCCTGATTGGGTAAGGGCCATGCAGGATGAGCTTGCCGAATTCGAGCGAAACAAAGTTTGGCGGCTTGTTGAAAGACCAAGAAAAATAAGAATCATTGACTTGAGGTGGATCTTCCGCAACAAGAAAATGAAAACGATCTTATTATCCGTAATAAGGCTCGTTTGGTCGCCAAGGGATATCGTCAACAGGAAGGCATCGACTACGACGAGACATTCGCTCCTGTGGCTAGAATCAAGGCCATTAGGATTTTTCTCGCATATGCAGCTCACAAGAACATGAAGGTCTTCCAGATGGACGTCAAGTGCGCGTTCCTGAATGGAGAACTTCAAGAAGTAGTATATGTTGGGCAACCTGAGGGATTTGTTGATCCCAAGTACTCGGAACACGTTTACGTGCTCGACAAAGCACTTTACGGCTTGAAGCAAGCACCTCGTGCCTGGTATGAAACTCTTACCATTTACTTGCTTGGGTCCGGATATAAAAAGGGTACTGTCGATCCTACGCTGTTTCTTCGAAGGTCAGGTAATCATTTGACTGTAGTGCAGATATACGTGGATGATATCATCTTTGCATCTACAAACCCTGAGTCTTGCATAGAGTTTGAGCAAACAATGAAGTCCAGATTTCAGATGAGTATGATGGGCGAACTTACATTTTTCTTGGGACTTCAAGTCCGTCAAACCCCGCAAGGGATTTTTATAAATCAGTCCAAGTATACTCATGACATTTTAAAACGCTTTGACTTCACTGGACCTAAGTCTGCTCCAACACCAATGTCCACGTCATTTCAACTGGATGCGGATTTATCTGGTAATCCGTTGACCAAAAGATGTATCGTGCGATCATTGGATCTCTCTTTATCTCACGGCCAGTAGACCCGACATTATGTTTGCCACATGTGTTTGTGCTCGTTTTCAGTGCGACCCTCGAGAATCACATCTCGGGGCTGCAAGAGAATCCTTAAGTACCTGAAGGGCACACCTAATTTTGGCCTTTGGTACCCTAAGGATTCTGGTTTTGAACTAACAGCTTTTACAGATTCAGATCATGCAGGCTGTAAGTTAAACAGGAAGAGCACGTCAGGAGCCTGCCAGTTTCTAGGGGACAAGTTAGTAAGTTGGTCCTCGAGAAAACAGAACTGTGTTTCTCTTTCAACAGCTAAGGCAGAATATGTCGCTGCAGCGTGTTGTTATTCACAGGTTCTTTGGATGAAAATTCAACTGGCGGACTATGGCTATACCATGCATCGGATTCCGATTTACTGTGACTCTAGCAGTGCGATTCAAATTGCGGCAAATCCAGTTCAACACTCTCGGACGAAACACATTGATATTCGATATCACTTTATCAAAGATCACGTCGAGAAAGGTAATGTTGAACTGTTCTTTGTTGAAAGTGAACGTCAGATAGCTGACCTGTTCACTAAAGCTTTTGACGAGAAGCGCCATTACTATTTACTTAGTAAATTGGGCATGCTAGATCCCCCGACAGATTTCTAGGGGGAACCAGTCGTTTAAATATATGCATGTGTGTAGGGGGAGCTCCTGTGTCGCATATATCTAGGGGAGCGTTTGTATAAATGTTGTTTATCTCTAACTCTGTCGGATCCAATCTGCAATGGATACCATTCTTATTTTTCTTGCAGGTTGTAGAACCGAAGCACGGCTTCTGAATACTTCAGTTCAGGACCCGTTATTCAAGTATAAAACTTCTGACCATTGCTGTCAGAACTGGTGATAAATCCGATCTCGGAAATTTCCAGGTTAGTCGTTTCAATAACGTCAAGGGGCTGAACTTGTAAAATCATTGAACTTGCTAAGTTAAGGGGTTGGAAGTGACAGGTTCCAATTCTGACTAGTTCAGGGACCCGTTCTGCCAATCTCCAAAACTTCAAGTTCAGGGACCGTTTTTGCAAACTTTTGAAAACCACAAGTTCAGGGGAAGTTTTGAAATTCTTTCAAACTTTAAGTTCAGGGTTCATTCCGTAATTTCTTGATAGTCGTGATATGAGAGAGCAGTTATCAGATAAAATTTTCAAAATACCTGATAAGCTATCAGAAAATATAAAAGCGGGAGTTGATAACTGAATTCATTGCAGATTGGATCCGACAGAGTTTTCAAACGAACTTATCAGTTTTCTCTCTCGACGATCAAGAACACGAAGAACGACCCGAACGATCCATCGCTTCCCGGCTTCCCCGAGCGTTCGTTATCGATCCGTTCGACGATCCGACTACATCTTTACGATCCTGGTAAGATTTCTAACGACTTTGTATATTCAGATTCGTTTAAACTACAACGATTCTTGATCGGATTGAAGCCTAAAGTTTTCGGATAAACCCGAAACTCCAAAATCCTTGGATTCGAGTTTTGGGACGTTAGATTGATCCATTCTTCTTCCTAAACTTGTTTAAATCACTAATGTATCACTCTAGACTAGTTTTAGGATAGATTTGAAGCGTTTTTGGGTCGATTTGAGGTCTGGAATACCAACAGTCGTCTGGTTCGTACGAGTCCCGATTCGGGACTCTAAGAACATTCATGATGCGGAGGTTCTGCTCTTGATGCGGGACTCTCACTTATTGCATGTATCGGGACTTTGAACTCCCGATTCGGGGAATTAGAATTCCCGATTGGGGACACTGATCTTAGGAGCTTATAATTTCTCCGATTCGGGACTCGTGTATTGCATGTTAATATCCCCGATACGGGACTTAGACTGATATGTTGATATCTTATGATAATCTCCCGACTCGGGACTCTTGTTTTGAACTGCTCCATGTCCCGATTCGGGACATTGGTTATTAAGTGAATATGTGTTGTTGACAACCCCCGCTTCGGGACTTTGTACCCCCGATTCGGGACTGGTCTTTTCTCGAGAATCGTTCTTAACAAATCACCTAATGGGATTTGTCCATAGACCGATTCGCGTTTTAAGCTAGTCCTGGATCTGTGGTTTCAAATCCAGTTTCGGGGTCGTTTTAAATCTTGACATGAGTTTCGCTGGAAAACCGTTTTCACAAAGTTCGACTCAGTTTTAAAAGATTCCCTCGGGAATCTTCGATAAACTGACTCGCGCCTAGCCGAAACTCTGCCGGATTTTCGTCAGAACACATGTTAGAGTTAAGAAGGGACTAACTGTTAAAATTTTACCTGTTTCTGTCAGAAATGGCAAACCAGAGAGAACGCCCTTCTTCTCCGATCAATCCAGAGGCTGACCGAGCTCTGATTGCTCCCACAGACATAGTTCCCATACTCCAGAACAACGAGTATGTGAACCTCTCTTCGGTCTGGGTGCAGCACACTATCGTGAGGGAGATCCTACGAGCTCATCCTATCTCTTACGCCATGACGGCCACTGCCGAGGTACCAGGGATCTACCTGCAGCAGTTCTGGAAAACAGCCGTTCTGGACAACTGGTTCGGAGTCTTCTCGATCATTGGTCGGGTGGACCAAACCGAACTGGTTATCTCTATGGAGGACGTCCGCCGCATCCTTCGCCTCCCTGCCGCTACTGATGGCGGCCACCAGAACTTTGATGAGATGGTCTCGGGCCCCATACTATTGAGCGAAATCCTAGCTCTTGGGGTTACCGAAAATGTGAACGGCGTGTCTCAGATCACTATGAGCCACCTACCACCGATCTGGGCACAACTGTTCAACCTAATGAACAGGTGCCTCTCCTCGAAGACGAAAGGAATAGATAAGGCGACAACTTCCTTCTGGCACATCTACCACTCCGTCGCATACAGACGCCGCATCGACATCGCTTCCCAGCTGTGGCTAGACATCACTAAGGACTTGACGACCAGGGAACGCACCAGACATCATTCCATCTCGTGGTTGCGGTTCTATGGCCTTATCATTCGTGACCATATGGAACGCAATCAGGAGATCCGACGCCGTTCCGGTCATCCTATTATCGAGCCAAAGAAGATCAGTTGGGTGGCCAAGCGAGACTACACCGACGACCAGTACGAGATGCCGATTCCTCCACACGTCCTCGACACACTGGACCAGCGAGCTCCGAGCGTTGTTAGGTATAGGCGCAACTTAGGTCTAGGAGCCGCACCTATGGACCGTCCAGAACCGGAAGGTCCTGCCCAAGGTGTGCAACGCGTCCCTTCTAGTCCTCGGGCCTTATGTCCGAGGCGCCGGGGTCCCACTGGGGGGGCCTCTGGCTCGGGTGGAGTGATGAGTGTGGACGTAAGGGAAAACGTGGGTAGTATCGTCCGAAGATCCGCCACCGCTCATGCCGCATCTACGTCTACCGACCTTCCGAGATCTCGAGAAGAGAGATTGAGGCGTATCAGGCAACAAATGATAGACGATCCTCAGATGCCAACTCCGCGGGTTAAGGAGTACGTTCCGCAGCGTCGATCCACGACTCGGCTTCCAGGGCTCCCTACTGTCCCCGAGTTCCCGGAGATTCCGGAACCATCCACTCCGACTGATGCCACTGGATCTACACCTTCTGGCTCTGCTAGAGACATCACGACTGCCTCGCCAGAAGAACCAGCCCGTACTTCACCGCCTCCTCAGGACACCACATCGAGACTCCCGACGGATCCATCTGGTGATCCTGATAGCAGCTCGTCCGACACGACGCCACCAGATTCGGATCCGCAGGAGGGACCGGGAGAAGGCAAGGGCAAAGGCAAGGGAAAAGGAAAAGGCAAGGGGAAAGGAAAGGAGTTTGATGATGACGTCTCCACTTCCTCCTTCAACAAAAGCGATTCCGTACAGCTCCTTGACTACTCCGGTACGGAAGAGCGAACGTTGAACACCGAGGTTGCTGGACAAGTAGAGAGCGAGTCTTGGATGCAGATTGGAGCTGGTAGTGAAGGGTTTGAGGGAGAGAGTCAGGGTCCGGTGCTTCAAGAGGCCGAAGAAGAAGAGGCCTGCCAGGAAGAAGTGGAGATAGAAGCCCCAAAAGAGGCCGAAGTAGAAGTGGCCCAACCTAGGCAACCAGAAACCGGAACCCAACCAGCCAAGAGTCTATCCTCCACAGAGGCATCCCATACTGATTATACTCGGCCAATGCCGAGTAGTCAAGTCGTTGGCAGCCAACCAACGCAATTGCACACCCAAGCCATCCACTCCACCACCTCACAACAGGTGGTCGTTTCATCAGATCACGGAGTTTTACCACCAATTCCACCTTTCACTCGTTCGGAGTCGATCGGTGTTGAAACAAGAGATGCTCATCCCCAGCACTCGCTTTCTTTCATGACGCACAGAGTCATAGAGCCCCTAGGTACACATCTGGAGACTTCCACCCGAAGCTCCGCTGCACTTGACACTGCACCATTAGTCAGCGCGGGCCAGGGAAGCACCTTCGCGGGGCTCTCCCTGTCAACCGGTTTCGTAAATGAACCGTTGTTGACCCCTTCGAGAATGGAACCCAGGGATTCGGACGGCATCCTTAAAGTTGTCCAAAGCAGGTTAGAAGCGATCGAGAAGGCAGACGAGGCAAAGAACAAGAGACTTGAGGCCATTGAGAAGGCCTTAGCAGTCAAAGAACAAAAAGACAGAGCCTGCCGAGCCGAGATCGAGGTGCTTCGGAAAGCTGACGAGGACCGACAGAAAGAGCTGGATGAAGCCAGACGCCTTATTAAGGGCAAATTCCAGGAAGGGGAGCGCCCGTCTTTTGGCGACTCTAGCCGCTCTCCTACTCCCGTCCTCCGTCTACAACCACCACCACTCGCTGAAGCCGTCCCTGGCTATGTTTCGGAAGTCGAGCATCAGATGGTCATCACTTCTCTCACCACTCAGATAGATGCTCTACAGAGCGAAGTGAACCAGTACAAGCAGCTCGTGGCCACCAGGGACCTTCAGTTGGAGATTGCGTTGCGGAGGGTCCGCGAGCTTGAGGAAACTTGCAGGACTCAGGCTCAGCCCTCCAAGAGACGCCATGACGATCCGGACGATGCCGCAGATCCTCATGAGGGGGAGGTACCGTCAAAGAGGCTTCGCCTAGACCTTCCCTCCGGCTCCGGAACCGCCGCCGATGATACACCGGCCGACACGGCCCCTCCAGCAGATCAGCCGGCAGATCAGCCGCAGATCCGGAAGATCGTCCCACTGATGTTTGGGACTCTGATTCTGACGATGACGACCTTCCGGAAGATGCAGCGAACTGGAAGTATCAGGCCATCCCTGAGGGTGAAAAAGTCAACTTCCCTCACGACAAGGTAACTCCCGCTATAGACTTGATCGATCCAAACACCGCTCCGACGGATCCTTCCGAGCTTCACATCTCCGACGAGGCAAGGAAGATCCTGAACCAGCTTGCTCAGAGCCTTCGGTTTTGGAAACGATCAGACAACATCGTATCTAGCGCGGAGTACGACACCTTTCTCCCTACTGTACAGACGCCTGAGGCTTTTACGGGTCAACAGCCGATCAGACTGGGTTGGAACCACACGGTCATCTTTAGACCTTTCCTGGAGGAATCATTATCACGGATCTTCCAACAGGAAAGTCTTCATACGTGGTCCAAGAAGGTTTTCTTCGGGCTGTCTCACATCAAGAAGCGCCGACGCCGTACTACATACGTCTATCAGAGGAGGCTCAGCTGGAACGAGCACGGGCAGATCAGAAGGAAGCTCCGGTTCACCAAGGTCACTGATGTCCGTCCTTACCAATTCGTACACCAGCTGTTCCTTGAGTTTCATGTCCGTATGTACAACCCTGGCAAGCCCGACGGGAACCTTCGAGACTTCATGTTCACGGAAGCTGATCTGGACAACATCGATCTCGAAGATCTCCTCACTCTTATTAGACACCTTGAGGGCCCGATTCTGAAACCAGAGTACTTCAGAGACGACCTAGAGGTCCTCAAGAGGTACGTACGCCACTCGATCAACCTCGTGCATCTCACTGACTATCAGATGGCGATTGAAAGCAGACAGCAGAAGGTAAATCTGCTTCGTCCCAACCTGGAGGCCAATCTACTTGACCAATACCTGCCCTACTTTCCGCGAGAGTTCCAGAGCATGGTGTTGTATACCTCACCTTCAGGAAGAATCAGCGAAGGTTTATGCGTTTCAGTGAGCTATCCAGCTTCTGCGACGGCACCCTTCTGTACGTATACAACGGGATGAAGCGTCGTCTGCTAGAGAACAACATGCCTACGTACAAGGGCACTCAGAGGAAGAGTAAGCTGATCGAGGCCTTGGATCTGTTCGAGAACAAGCTGAAGGAGAGACTGATGTTGAGAAGAGTAGAGACTGCGATGGAGCTCCGTACGAGAACGATCCACGAATGGGATGAGTACATGCAGCTCTCGCAGTGGGAACCAGCTCTGAAGTATCTGCCGCCTTTCTGACTTCTTCCCAAAGGGGGAGATTGTTAGAACCTGACTTATAGTTTGTAAAGAAGTCAGGGGCGTCTTTTGAACGTTTGTAATAGTTAGTTGTTAAACAATACTTTTGTGCATCTCTTTAAAAGAGTCATATACTCTAGGGGTGTTTTATGTAACTTCGACTCTATAAATATGGGTCGCTAGTTAACGTTTTTCAATAATCATGCAACTGACAACTTTCTATATATGCTTTGTCGGTTTCTTTATCTTTCATATTTATTGCGTGATTATCACTGTCTGAGCATATTTATCGATTGTAATAGCATGCAGTGACACTAGTACAAAAATGGTTATTTGTGACAGTTAAAAACCGTTACTGTAGGTAAACAGTTACGGTTTTCGTGAACATAAAAAACGTTGTCTATTTTGCCGTTACTTTTGATATACCTTTTGTTACGTTTAAAAAATGTTACCAAATCGCATCAAAAACTGTTACTATTGACTAAAACCGTCACCTTTGATATGTAAAAAAAAGTAAAATATTTCCTAAAACCGTCACCATTAGATAACATACGGTGACATTTATTTATCAAAACCGTAAAAACAGAATGACATTCTATGACTTTTCTTTTTAAAAATCGTCATTGTAAAATCACATAAGGCGACGCTTATTTTTCAAAACGTCACTAAAGCAAGAGATATCGTAATGTTTATTTTTTAAAACTGTCATTGTTGATTGACATTTGTTTTTTAAAACCGTCAATACAGATGACATAAGGTAGCGTTTATATTTTAATATCGTTACTATAACATGACATATAGTGACATTTATATTTCAAAATCGTCACCACAACATAACGTATGGAGACGTTTATTTTTCAAAAGCGTCATCGTAGCTTGAATTATGGTGACGTTTATTTTTTTAAACTGTCACGATAGTATGACATATGGTGACGTTTGTATTTCAAATTATTACGATATCGATGTGGTTTGCCCCATATCTCGAACGACACAGGACCGGCTCTGATACCACTTGTAACACCCCGCCTTTCTCGACACAATTTTGTCCGCGTTGCCCCACTAGCTCATGACTTTGTTTCTAGTGACTTGGTGAGAACTTCCCAGGAGGGTCACCCATCCTGGTACTACTCCCATCCAAGCACGCTTAACTGCAACGTTCCAAGAACATATCGTGCATGTGGCCCCAAATCGCGTTGTTGTTAGGAATTGGAAAATATTAATTATGAACCCAACATCACTCATGTCTACGGCAATATGGGATTTGCCCAAGGTGTTACAACATTATTCTGAAAATTGTCATGTTAGCATTTTATTCTAAAATGTATTAAAATTTTCATTTTTCTTTTCAACAAATTATAAAATTATAATCGTCTCGACAAAACCGTCATTTTAGAATGACATACAGTGACACTTATTTTTCCAAAATCATAACTATAGCATGATGTACAATGACACTTGTTTTATAAAACGTCATTGTAACATGACATAAGGGGACATTTGTCCTAAAAAACCATTACTGTATCTTCGCATAAGACAACATTTATATTTCATAACCATCACCGTAGGATGGTCTATACTGACGTTTATTTTTTAAAATAATCACTGTATCACAAAGTAAAATGATGTTTATAATAAAAAAACCGTTGTCATCGTAACATGACATGGTGACATTTCTTATACAAAACCATAGCCGTAGCATGACACATAATGACGTTTATTATTTAGAAGTGTCACCGTAACATAACGTACAATGACATTTATTTTCAAAACCATTACTGTAGTATTACAAATGGTAATCAAAACCGTTACCATAGAATGACATACAGTGACGTAAAATTTTCAAAATTGTGACCGTAGCATAACATATGGTGACATAAATGTAGCTGAAACCGTTACCTTTGAATGTCATTCGGTGACGTAAGTTTTACAAAATCGTTACTATAAACTATTTTTGGTAACATAAAATTTAAAAACCGTTACCATAGAACCTCGTGATTTACGGAAACAGTTTTCAAATAAAAGTTGCGATATATACTATAGTTTTGGCAATGGTTATTTTAAAACCGTTACAACATAAAACAATGGTTTAGACAAAACCCATAACTAAATGGTCATTTATGACAATGGTTTTTAAAAACCGTCACAAGATAAAATGATGGTTTTCAAAACCATTACCGTAGGGACTTTTTAGTAACACTTTTGTCTAAATCATCACTTTTAAGTTTCTAGGTTTTTGGTAGTGGTAACGATTTTTTATAAAAATCGTTACTATAACTACTCTTTAAATGTTTATGTGACTTTTTGTAATGGTTTTTTAATAAACTGTTACAAACCATATTTTCAAAACCGTCACAAAAAGTCATTTTTGTACTAGTGTGATTCATACATCGTATCCTTAGTAATTATCGGACTCACACAAATCAAATCCATTGTCAATCGGCAAGCAATCGATTCTAAAATATGTATTAGTTTGGTAAGCAATCGGTATTTCTTTGTCTTCTATTCGGTTTTAGAGTTTTGCTTCAATCTATTCGTTTGATTGGTATTAGTTTCGGTTTTGGTTCTTACTCATTTGTGTGATAGTTTGAGTGGTATGAGTTTTGGTAACAATATCATTGAAAACAAATTCGTGATCAACATCTCTGTCTTCAAGGCAACAAAGTGAACTAGCATTTGAAACTCTGAACTTGATCAAGGCATTTTGAGAAATTCAAACAAATGTAGAAATTTGACCTTAGTAGTTAGTAGTCAATTTAAAAGTAATAATGCTCGTATAAGTTAAATGATTTACAATATCAAATATGATCATATGATTGGAGGTGGATTCAATCATTGTTTTCAAAGTATGAGACCTTGTTTGGATTTTCACTATTTTAAGGTTACAACAGTCAATGACTTTTGATTATGAATTTTTTGGTCGTAGACAAAATTGCTGAAATTTTGTCAAAGATGGATGATGGGGTCGATATGAATGTCAGTGACTTGACAACACCGAGATGGGAGATAAGACAGTAAGTGTTCACTCCCTACTAATTGAGTAAGTTTCTATTATAATTGTAAGGATCAGATATGATTTACCAACAACTAACACTATTTCTAAGTTAATATTATCTACTATATCATTTTTCACATAATATTGTCAATTAGTTTCATCGTAAAAAACATCCTATAATATACCTTTTAATGTATATATTGACGTCATATGAAGTCAATTTTGACAATTCAGTTCAGAGTAACATTTACTATAATATACACTTTTAAAGAGGATTTTTGGTTTGCTAATATAAATTTGAAGTATTTTATTATGAAGCTTAGACATTTTATGCATTCTATAAAACCAATTTAGTACTAAATATATCAAGGTTTTTTAATCAAGTAGTTTTATACTTTAATACTAACTAAAAAACACACATAAACAATAATCAATACTATAAAACGAACGACCAATTAATTTTTCTATATATTGTCTTTGACAATGTAATTAATCAATACATGTTTTGGTCTTTAATCTAATACAAAATTCTTTTTAGGATCTTATTGGAATTCAAAAGAATTTGTATATCTTTTATTTATAATTTTTTTATTACAACTATATATTAAATTCTAAAATTTTGGACCCCTGTCTCTTGTGAATCTGAATTTACATCCAACCGTCCTTCCTCATACACGACCCTCCACCTAAAACATTTGCAAGTCAATGGCCCACAAGAAATGCAAAAAAGTCTTCTTAAGGGCCCTTATTACCTGATCCTTGTGTCTGTTAGTGGCTAAATCTCCACAAGAATTTGTTAAACTTTTGAAAGAATAATTCATTAGGAAAAACCCCAATTTGAGTAGACTCCAAATTTAAACCCATGTATTATGCCACCATTTTTATGTCGTTAAAGACAAGTTCCACTAAAATCCAATAATTTAGTTATCTAGTTTCTCAGTCAGAATGAAACTAGACACTGGAGTAATTTAGAGCAACTACAAATTTGAAAAAAAGCAATAATTTAAAAAGTTCCTCTCTCATGCCCACAACAGAAATGAGAATAGTTTAGAAGAATCAAAGATCTTCAACACTGGTATGCAATTTTATGTTCTCATATTATTTAGAGTGGACTCAAGACATTGAAACATTCAAGATTTCAAGCAACTTAATTATACTACCATACATTTAGCAGGAAATAAATAGAATTGACCTTAAAAGTTTGCTAAATTACATCCATGCCATTCTATCTGAATCAAAGAGGCCGTCTCTATCTTCATTCTTCACACCTTCTCTTTTTTTGTAAGGCCATCCACAGCCATACCACCCATACCACCTGCATAGGCTGCCACCTCAGCGCCACATCAGCTTTACCACTACCTTACCATTACCATACCATTCACCCACACCCGTACCACTCATACCACCTGTATGATTTTTTAAATAAAATACTATAAATTTAAATACTATAAATTTAAATAATATAAATTTAAATACTATAAATTAAAAATAAAATTACATTAATATTAAAATTTCATTCAAATTAAAAAAAACTAATTAAAAATAAAAAATACAATAAAACTAATTATGATGCATAGAATCCCACAAATGTTGAGATAAATCGGCGCGAAGGTTGGTGTGCCTCTCTCGGTTTTTTACGAAGTTGACGTTGTTTACAACGTTCTTCTTCCGAGATCGTTGTCTCGACTTCGCTCGGTAAAACCGCCGTAGGATCAAAAGGATAATGTGAAAACCCTTCGTCTTCACGAATCATGTTGTGTAAAATTATACACGTGTACATGATTTCTTGTAATTTCCTTCGTGACCATACCCGTGCCGGTCTAGCAACAACGTGCCATTTACTTTTAAGCGTGGCGAATGTCCGTTCGATGTCTTTTCTTGCCGATTCTTGACGTGTCGTGAACTGCAACCGTGGCACTTCCGTTGGGTACCTAAATGCTTTCACGAAAGTTGTCCACTCGGGATATATCCCGTCGGCAAGATAATACCCGTGATGGTAGTGTGTGTTATTCGCTACAAACGAACTATCGGGCGCTTTATTTTCGAATAAATCGTTGAAAATCGGTGATTGATTCACAACGATTATGCCGTTCGTGGCACCCGGAACCCGAAAAATGCGTGCCAAATCCATTCATCGTATGATGCGACGGCTTCAAGAATTACCGTCGGTCCATCATGATCACCTCTATGGAATTGACCCCTCCATGCGACGGGACAATTTTTCCATCCCTAATGCATACAATCTATCGAACCAAGCATGCCGGGTAAGCCATGTTGTTGTTCGTGCAACGCGTAGATAGCCTGAATATCGCTAGCAGTTGGGTTTCGTAAATATTGTCGCATATAGAGTTTAATAATACCTTGACAAAAAAATTTTAGGCATTCCCTTGAGGTCGTTTCGCCCATCCTTAGGTACTCGTCCATAGAATCTGAAGAAGTCCCGTACGCCAATTGTCGGATAGCGGACGTACACTTTTGAAGCGGAGAAAACCCCTTCACGCCTCTTGCATCCCACTGCTGCTTGAAACAATCAAACTCTCTTTCAAGATCGGAAACTATCCGTACGAATACTCGTCGACTCATACGAAACCGCCGTTTAAAGTCTTCGTCGTTGTACACCGGGTTATCCGAAAAGTAGTCGGCGACAAGTTTATCGTGTCCATCTTCCCGACCTCTATCTTTATTCGGCCCTCTCGGTCTAGGGTTCGACGGTTCCGCCTCTCCGTTTTCGATATGTTGAATAATCAATTGTGTCGCTTGAATGGTGTTCGCAACAATTTGATCCACGATGAGATCAAATTCTTCGTCGTCGTCGAAAGGATTCATTATTTGAAAGAAGAGGAGAGGTTTAAGAGAAGTTTAAGAGAATTTAGAGGTGAATAGGAGAAGTTTAGAGGTGAAAGAATGAGAAAAATTGGTTGGGGTTTGAAGGTATATATATAGATAAAAAGAAAAAAAAGAAAAAAAATAGGGAAAATTTCATCTATGTCCTTAAAAACTTTGGATATTACGCATATCTCCTTGTAAACTTCAATATTACGTCTATGTCCTTCTAAACTTCAATAACTCACACATATATCCTTCCCCTTCATTTAATCATATATTAAATAAAAACAATTATATAATAAATCAATTTAATTTGTAAATTACTTCATTACCCTCTCCCAAAATCAAATTGGGAAAACTTAATCAGATTGACTACATCGATTTCTTGATCAAATCAACTTCCAAGGAACTGTTAGTATTCAAGGAGCTTCCAATTTGAGGCCTTCCAACAATCGACGCCTTCCAACAATCAAGGAAGCTTCCAATTCGATTTCACTCCAAATCAATTTGCTTCCAATTCGATTTCTCCAATTCTATTTCAAGGTAATTGAACTATTGGCTTCTTAAATCATTTAGAACAAATCAGTTTAGGGTTCAGCCATGGTTTTGTGAAATCAATTCAAACAAATCTGCAGGTAGATGATTTCGATTTGGGAACTCGGTTTGATTTTGAAATCGATTTTGTGCAATCGATTATGAAATCGATTTTGTGCAATCGATTGGGTTTAGTCGATTGCAGTCCATGATTTGAGTTAGTGAAATTGATGATTTTGAATTTGCAGGTAGATGATTTCGATTTGGGAACTCGATTTGGGAACTCGATTTAGTGCAATCGTTTGTGCAATGGATTGGGTTTAGTCGATTGTAGGTCCATGATTTGAGTTAGTGAAATCGATGATTTTGAATCAGGTAGATGATTTCGATTTGGGAACTCGATTATGAAATTGATTTAGTGCAATCGTTTGTGCAATCGATTGGGTTTAGTCAATAGCAGGTCCATGATTTGAGTTAGTGAAATCGACGATTTTGAATCTGCAGGTAGATGATTTCGATTTGGGAACTCGATTTGGGAACTTGATTATGAAATCGATTTAGTGCAATCGATTGGGAAGTCCATTTGATTTTGAAATCGATTTGATCAAGAAATCGATGTAGTCAATCTGAGTAAGTTTTCCAATTTGATTTTAGGAAAGGGTAATGAAGTAATTTACAAATTAAATTGATTTATTATATAATTGTTTTTATTTAATATATGATTAAATGAAGGGGAAGGATATATGTGTGAGTTATTGAAGTTTAGAAGGACATAGACGTAATATTGAAGTTTACAAGGAGATATGCGTAATATCCAAAGTTTTTAAGGACATAGATGAAATTTTCCCAAAAATATATATATATATATATTATATTACCGTTTTATAACGGTCAAAAAAGAAAAAAAATTTCTCAACGGCATCAACTCACCGCCGCACCCTCTCACCGCCCACATACCGGCATACCGCGGCGGTGTTACCGCCGGTATGCCGGCTGCACCGCTTGCCTAACCGTTGGGCTGCGGATGGCCTAAGAGATTTACATCTTTTTTAAACTCTCTTCCACGTGGCTTCCATCCCATCAATGTCTTATTTTTTATTTTTATTTATAAACTTATAACCATTTTATTTTATATTATATTATAAAGTATTTTATAAAGTATTATTTTTTAGTTATTTAAAGTTTACTTTATCTATAAAAATAACTAATAATCAAATAAAAAATATGTAAATAAAATTTTAAGATCTTATTTTTATGAGATTGTAAGTATTCACATTATTTATTATTTTTATAAGATCTTATTTATTAATTTTAATATTGTCACTTATTTTTATTAAACAAAAAGTAAAATAAAATTATTTGTTTTACACATCCAAGTAAATTATAGAGTAAACTACGATTTTCGTCCCTGTAGTTTGGTGCTTATAACTATTTTCGTCCCTGTGGTTTAAAAATTGCTTTTTTCGTCCTTGTGGTTTATATTTTATTTCACTTTTTGTCCTTTATCATAATAGAATTAAAAAAAAGTCCATTAGAACAAGGGTAATATAGTCTTTTTCTCTTTTTATATTATATATTTGACTAAAACAAAATACCTAACCTAATATAACCCCCTAGGGCCCCACCCCAAACAAACCCTTCTTCTTCCTCAAGCCTGTACCATTTTCTTCTTCCTCCCATTTTTCAACCAACCATTCTTCAAAAAGAAAATTCACTTTAGATATGTCAAAATATCTCTACTTTCTCTTCATCTATACGATTAATCTAATTTACAGATTAATTCAAACCCTAATCGTACTCTTCTTTCCACTACAACCTTCACCGCATCTTTTCCCGGACCTTCCTTTTACCTTGTGGTTTCACCTTAAAGGAAAAAATACAAAACCCTAATCAAGACTATGGTGACGGTTTTCTTACATATAAATATGTATTTTCATACGTCTGTATACAATTTTCAATTCAACAAAAAGTATGGAATCTAAAATGCCCCAACATAAACTAAGCCAACAAACCCAATAGCCATTAATATTTGATAGTAGGGAGGCCGAGAGGTTGAATATGGGGAAGAACAATGAAAATACACACATAAGATGGTTATGGTAGACTGGAGAGAAGGAATGCCCTTGAAGAAGAAGATGGGTTTGGGTTTGGGGTGGGGTCGTGGATGTTAGGCTAGGTAACTAGGTTAGTGTTTTAGTTAATATATATAATGCAATTAGATATTAAAAGGGGGAAAAGACTATGTTACCCTTAATCTAATGGATCTTTTTAGTTATGTTTGGATAAAGGACAAAAAGTGAAATAAAATATAAACCACAAGGACTAAAAAAGCAATTTTTAAACCACAGGGACGAAAATAGTTATAAGCACCAAACCACAGGGACGAAAATCGTAGTTTACTCTAAATTATATTATTATATATTTAATCAGTTAAATACAATGTTTTATTTAATAGAATTGTATTTCACGTCTATTCATTTTAATACATTTGCCTTATCCAATTAACTTTTAATGCTAAATCTAAACATACTTTAAAATATGAGGTTTTTCGTTGTGTCTTATAACTTCAAGTCTAATTTTTTTTTTTTACGTTTACAGTATGTAATATGTATATTGAAGTAGTTTGGGTCATCAAGTGAAACTATTTATGCTATTTTCCCATAGTTAAGAGAGTCAAGACAATTCCAACCCTAGAGAAGAGAACTTTGAAAATCCCTTCTGTTATAAGAACCGAATATGTAATTCAATCAAACATTTTTGGATGAGTTAACCACTTAATTTAACAAAGTTGGATGGATGGATAAAAATGAAATAAAAATTAAAACCATAGAGATGGAAAAACCAATTTTTAAAGACCCGTGATTCAAATTGTGATCAATACATTTTGTTATATTGATTAATTATAAACTATTGTAACTCTAATAAAAAAAATCAAATAATTTCATTAAATTATACATAAACCCACAATACATGAAGTCCATCAGAGTATAACAATATATGTACAAAGTTATATTTGCTATAAATACATCTTAATACTCATCATAAAAGCTATTGCATTTTAAAACTTGGTGCGAAGCCCAAGCCCCTAACACCTAGTTATGTACAATTTTATGTGTTACACCATTTTGATAGTAACTAACTATAGTTTTATGTTTTCTTTGCTTGAACTAACTTGAGATTAACATTGTGTTCTTCAAAAAAGATAGAAAAGAAAAGAAAGGAAAGAATTTCTTTTTTCTATTTGTGTTCTCGAAAGGGAAAAAAAAAGTTTTTCTTATTCGTGTTTTTGAATAGGAGAGAACCAAAATGAAATATGTCATTTTTACAAATATAACTTTTAAAAAGATATCTTTTATAATGAAAAATTGAGTAGTATTGTAATTTTAATAATTTCAGTAATTTTTTTTTTGTTAGTTTTAATTTCTTTTTTTTATTTTCTTTCCTTTCCTCCTGAATTTGGGAGAAAAGTTTTCGAAGAAAACTTAACATTATTTTCTCTCGCCTTCCTTTCTTTTTTCTCCAAAAAAAGTTTCAAGAACACGACTATTTTTTTTACTTTCCTGTCTTTTCCCTCGCTTTCCCTTCCTTCATAAAATGAGTTTTGAGAACACAACTTAAGCATTTGTTCATGTTTGCATAAGCTTTTGCTATGTGATATCATTTGAAGTATTAAAAACCATTGACATTTAGGGTGCGTTAAGTTGTGGAAAACAAATTTTCATTTATCAAGAAAACGTTTTCAGAAATGGAGTTGAATTTACATTTTCAGTTTTCTATGGAAATGTTAGAAAACGTGTTTGGTTGAGAAGCTAGAGTTTTCATCTTCCATTTTAGAAAATTAGAAAACCGGTTTAGAAAATTTTGGAAAACTACTAAAATCAGTTTTCCAATTTAGATAGAAGTTATAAAACATAAAATTTTCATTTTGTTGGAGAACTTTTGAAATCTGAATGAACCAATCGCGTTTTCTAAATTTTCATTTTCCTTAAAAAAATTTGTTGGAAGAAAAAATTTTCACAACCAAACACACCCTCACTTACTCAAATGTATTTTTCCTAACATGTGAAACCTGAAGATGGTATAATCATGTGAAATCAAACACTAGGAATGCATCTTACCTTCGGAGAAAATGGGTCTGAAAATATAGATCATGGACAAATTAAGCAGTCTGAAACCTCCTTAAAATCGACTACTTTATTTGAAGAATCTAGAGCAAAAAGAAATTAAGCAAATTGTAATGCAAAACGTAAAACCTTGAAAAGTCAAAATTATGTGTATTTTTTGAAATTTTCAATTCTTCAATTCTAATTAACAACTTTTTGCTGACATTGAATCAAGTCATAGGATAAAAAAGTCAAAGGTTTGGTTGGGTGAAACGTTTTACATGAGCCAACTATATATTTCTAAATTCTAATCAAATATTTTTGGGAAAAAAAAGTTGGTTGTTAAAGTTAACAATTAGGCAGTATTTGGCAAAAGTAAGCTAGCTTTTTGAACACTAGTTTGAGTAGCTTTTTGGAAACTTTTTTGTAGTTTTTTCCAATAATACCTTTATTAATATTAATCATTAAATTTAACAATACTTTTTTTTTGATGATTTTACATACTCATAAGCTAGTTATCAACTACTAGCTAGCTTATCAATCAACATAACTTATTAGCTATCAACTAGCTTATGAGCTAGTTTGCCAAACATAGCCTCAACCAAGCATTTCATTCATCTCCTCTTCTTTTATTTACTCACTAATATTTGCCAAACCTTTTTTTCTCCATCAAATTGTGATTACCATCTTAAACTCATAGTCCAAAATTTATTATTCTCTTCTTTTAGATAGTACCTAACATATATGATTATATTAATAAATAACCTTCTTTTACAAAAAATATTGATCCCTCTAAAATGAGGCTATTATATATTTTTAAACAAATATGTTTTGGGAAAAGATGGTTGTTAAAATTTATATTTAACCTATACCCAAATATTCACATTTGGACTCATCTTTTTCTTCTCCTCATATTCTATACTACACTCATATTCGACAAACTTTCTTTCCTTGGACAAGCAATGTGAAACAACCAACTTTAATGTAATATCTAATTCTTGAAAAATTCTTAAACTACAAAATACTATATCATATATCTCAATCTAATTAATAAGTTATAACAACTGTTTATAAATAAATCTATTATTTCTAAATATAATAAATTGTAACATTTATTAAAATTACTATATTTGTAAATGACTCGTCCCATATTTAATTATAAACATCAATGAATAAACAAAAGGTGAGAGAGACATATATATAAACATCAATAAATAAACAAAAAGTGAGAGATACAGTTAACCATATATATCAATAAAAATTGAAAACACTGCTAACATGGTGCAGGCCTGCAGGGTTTTCATAAATCAAGAAAAGGATGGCTTTTTATAATTGCTAACTTTTTTTGAACGAAAAACAAAATTATAACAATAAATGAAGTTTTTGCGTACCTTAGGCCGGGCCTAAGGTAGGTCGGTTTATGGATAAGGCAATCTTTGGTAAATATAAAAGTTAGTTTATAAGTCAAGTAGATCTTTGGATGAATCATAAGCTAGCTTATAAGGCTACACGTACCGCAAGGCTGGGTTGGCAGCGGGCTTAGCAGCCGAGCCCCGCGGGTTCAATCGGTTTGGGTGCGCAGCAAGGGAAGCCGGCGGGTTGGGAGTGTAATCGGGTTGGGAGAGCCGTTGTCAAACGGCTCTCTCAACGTATATATTTTTATTTATTTTTTTTTTTTTTTTTCTTTTTCATTTAATACCTTCTATATATATATACCCTCCATACACAACATATACACATACCCAACCAAATATCTTACACAAATTTCTTCATCCTCCAACCAAATTTCTTACACCACTACTCTCTTCTACATACATCCACAATGGCACAACCCGATTATTTGAACGATTCATCATCCACGGATACCGACGAAGACTGGGAACAAGATGCGCAAATGTTTGCGCATCTTGTCCAACAAGCAAACGCATCATCATCGATTCGTCGTTCGAAGGCCCCTAACATAGACATGGGTCGGGTAGAAGGTAACGCAAGGCTAATGGCGGACTACTTTTCCGATAACCCGACGTACCCGGAGAAGACGTTCAGGCGACGTTTTAGGATGTCGAGAAATCTATTCACACGAATAGTGTATGATTTATACACACGGTACCCATATTTCCAACAACAGTACGATGCTACGGGGTTGCCGGGTTTTTCCACACACCAAAAGTGTACGGCGGCAATTCGGCAACTGGCGTACGGAATAACCGGTGACGCATTTGATGACTACATCCGCATGGGAGAGTCAACGTCACGCCAGTGTCTAAACCACTTCGTTTTGGGAATTATACAAATGTATGGAAAAGTATATTTACGCAAGCCGACTTACGAAGATATTCAGCAGTTGTACGCCGCGCACAAAGACCGTCACGAATTTCCCGGCATGCTCGGTAGCCTTGACTGCATGCATTGGGAATGGGCGATGTGTCCGGTTGCATGGCAAGGTCAATACCATCGAGGCGATAAACCGCATCCGTCAATCATTTTAGAAGCGGCGGCCTCCTAAGACACATGGATTTGGCACGCATTCTTTGGTTGTCCCGGTGCCATGAACGACCTAAACATGCTCAATCATTCGCCTATCTTCGAAGATGTGTATAACGAAAGAGCACCCGACCGAAGTTTTCAAGTAAATGGGGCCACCTACAAGCAAGGATATTATCTCGGGGATGAGATATATCCGGAATGGGCTACTTTTGTCAAAGCGTTTTCCTATCCGGAAGACGATAAACGAATTAAGTTTAAGGGAGCGCAAGAAGCGACACGTAAAGATATCGAACGAGCTTTCGGCATTATCCGAAAACGTTGGAATATAATCAAACAACCGGCTCGCATAATGGAGATACCTACGATGAGGAACATTATGTACGCGTGTATCATATTACACAATATGATACTCGAAAACAAAAACAAGGCCATTTGTGTTGTCCCGAACGATATTCCGGATCCACCTAACCCGCAACTCACTGAGGAGCAACGTATGGTGAATATTTTCCAAGTGAGAAACTCAACTATTCACCATAATCTTCGGGCGGATTTAGTGGAACATATTTGGAACCTCGATATTGATTTTTAGTTTTTTTATTAATGTTATGTAATTTTTTTATTAATGTTATGTAATTTTTATTAATATTAGAATTTTCAAATTATTTTTAACAATATTATTTATTTAATTATATTATTTAATTAAATAAAATAAATGAAATAAATAAAATAAATTGAAAAGTGAGAGGGTTGGGAGGGTTGGGTGTGTGTTGTAGAGGGTTATGGGAGGGTAAAGAGAGGGTTAACTAAAAGCTGATGTGGAAGCTGATGTGGCATTCAAAAAGTGAGTGGGTTGAGTGGGTTGATTGGGTTGGGTGCGTGTAGCCTAAGAGCATTTACAATGAAGATGTTTCTTGAGGTTTTTACAAGAGCTTTAACTGTGGTAATAGGTTCCACCACTGTGGATGCTCTAAGTTACCTTATAGGTTAGCTTTTTGAAAAACTACTTAAAATAACATTTTGGTGACTTATTGTATTTATGACACTTTTTATTATTTTTATTCCAAATATACCCTTTTACTTTTTACATTACTAATTTTTTATAATATATTTTTTTGTCATTTTACAGTCATAGGCTAGGTTATCAGCTAGTTTTTGTCAAACGCATCTTATTCATCAGCTAGCTTATAAGTCATCTACTAGCTTATTAATCATAAGCTAGTTCATCAACTAGTTTGACAAATATAGCCTAAATGTATATTGAGATTATTTATATGCTCTTATTTTGTTCTTAATTCGTCTAAAATTTCAATCCGATCAACTAGATTAATCCAACCTATAAATTTTGGATTGGATTGAATTGAGTTAAATTAAGATTTTTCAAACCATAAATATTAACTTGAATTGTTAAAATGTTTTAAACCCAGCCTATTTACAGGGCTACTCCTAAGTATGCTATAATAGTAAAATGATATTTATGAGTGTCCCCACATCTTAATTTTATGCACATCAATTTCACCTACTTTTAGACCATATGAACTATTTATATCATTCAACTAAAGAGGATTCCGATACAAACGTGATTATATATAACACACAGAGATATATATATATATATATATATATATATATGTGTGTGTGTATGTATGTATAACCAAAAAGCATAACATAGATGATGGATCCGAAGGGAATATCTCTTGGGGCTTCACTCCCGGTTCCTAGTGTACAAGAATTGGCTAAGGAATCACTAACAAAGGTTCCACCACGATATATACGCCCAGATCAAGATGCTCCAGTCATGTCACCGGTGTCTCAAGTACCAATAATCAATATGGAGTATTTATCGTCAAATGATTCCGAGCTAGAAAAACTACACCTTGCTTGTAAAGATTGGGGTTTCTTTCAGGTATTTAATTTGTGTGGTTAATTTACACACACACACATATATATACAATATGAAATTTGTTAATTATTGGTATGTTATATTTAGTTGATAAATCATGGGGTGAGTTGTTCGTTGATGGAGAAAGTAAAGCAAGAAACACAAGAATTCTTTGATATGCCAATAAAGGAGAAGAAAAAATATTGGCAACAAGCTGGGGATGTTGAAGGATTTGGGCAAGCATTCGTTGTGTCAGATGAGCAAAAGCTTGATTGGGATGACATATTTTTCTTGATCACCCTTCCTTCTCATATGAGGAAACCACACTTGCTTCCCAACCTACCTCTTCCATTCAGGTCATTTACTTATCTTTTTCATATGTAATAAAATACTCATATTATATATAGACGAAGTTCGGCTGAAAAATCATTATTCATTGCGAACGTTAGGACAATTAAGAGCGCGACACATGTATCATTCAATCTGAATAATGCAACATTCAGTCAGAATAATGTATTGTTCAGACTAAATTTTGTATTATTCATAATAATACATGCACATAATAAGTGCCGGGTGAGATGGACCAAGACCAGGGCATGATAGCCCAATAGAGCATCACAACCAAAGTCTTCCTCTGCATTAATAGGTTCAATTTTCAAATTTGATAAAGATATAATTAAATAAGTAACCAACTCTCTCTCTCTCTCTCTCTCTCTCTCTCTCTCTCTCTCTCTCTCTCTCTCTCTCTCTCTCTCTCTCTCTCTCTCTCTCTCTCTCTCTCTCTCTCTCTCTCTCTCTCTCTCTTCAACACTTCTCCCTCTCATCTCTCTCTTTCCTCGTAAACACAAAACAACATGTACTCCCCTTCATCATCCTTTTCACTCTCGATATCGACTAATCAAACGATCGATCGAATTGCTGTCGCTTCAACACCTCACATACCCAACGCAATGACCGATGGATTTGATCGTGCACAACCGACCATGACCATGAAGTTCGATGTGACAATGTCCATATGAAGTATTTTCACAACCTATTTACACTATTAAGCATCTGATTTCTCTAATTCAAGTGTTTTCCTTCTAGGTTATAATTCTTAGTTTCTTACTTGTTATTTATCTAATATATAATTCGCAATCTGAGTATTTTCATATTTGGTGCCAATCTGCTTATTTCTTAAGTTTTAGTCTTGAAAGTTGAATCATGGTTATTGGTTAAGTGTTATTGAATATTGAATCTCGATTTAGGTTATATGCCAATTTGGTCTTGAACGGTGATTGTTTAGTTATTTGAACAATTTGGTTATATATGTTCCCTAAACTAGAGTCATCCGGTGTTCAAAATAAACAAAAAAAGAAAAATACAAGATTTTGTTAACCATCCTGGTCATCGTAGCGAGTTTTTTAAAGAGAATACTTATTCAAAATGTATTAAATTATCCCGAATATACTATTGTGTGTATCAACCTATAAAAATTCATTTTGTATGTATCAAACTTTATTGTTCAGCCTTTTGTGTTTCAAAATGACTGGTAACCGGGTTAGCCGGTAACTCCGGCCATTTTCTCCGGCCATCTTCTCCGACGGTCTTCTTTGGTCATCTTCTCTAGCCACCTCCGACCTTCTTCTCCGGCTACCTCTGCCGATATCCATCGCCGACCTCAACAGCTGACCTCCACCGCCGACCTCCACCGCCAACCTCCACCGCTGACCTCTATCGCCGCCCACATCTACCATCGTTTACCACCACCACCACCACCACCGTTGACCTCCTTCGCAGCCTACCTCCACCATCATTCACACCATCACCGCCGATCTCCACCGCCGTCCACCTCTACCATTGTTACCACCACCATCGCCGCCGTCGACCACCCAAAACCACCCAAAATCGACATTACAGAACCCAAAACCACCTAAAACTATCATCCAGTCGCAAACACCTCCGGCCAGCGTCCCAACCGCCTGTAACCGGCTGATGACCGGTTGAGAAGGTCATCGTACACATAAAAGGCTGAAAAATAAAGTTTGATACATACAAAAAGAATTTTTATAAGTTGATACACAAAATAGTATATTGAGGATAGTTTTATATATTTCGAAGAAGTATTCCCTTTTTTAAACTAAAACTATGGTCAATATTTATGGACTATGACATATCATTTATTATTGTAAATATTTTGTTTGGGCATTTTGAATAAGAATATCTTATTTTATTTCTTGTAACACATATTAATAAAAATGTAATTAATTATAAAGATATTAAAGAACTTTATAATTATATAATTTATGTTGAAATATGTAACTAAAAGAATCTCTTAAATATAAATGTAAATCTTTTGAAAAATTTAGGGGTGTTTGGCTGTAAAAACTTTCCTGCTTTTCAAGAATTTTTTTTCAAGAAAAATGAAAATTTAGAAAACATATTTTGTTCATTCGATTTTCAAAAGTATTTCAAGAAAATGAAAATATTCTTTTTTCTAACTTCTACAAAAATTAGAAAATTGGTTTTAGTAGTTTTTCAAAATTTTCTAAATATCCTTTTTACTTTTCTAAAATGAAAATTGAGGACTCTACAATTTCAACCAAATGCATTTTCTGAAGTTTTCGTGGGAAACTAAAATTGAAAATTCAACTTCATTTTAAAAAAACGTCGTCTAAGAAAATGAAAACAGTTTTGCAAAACCAAACACAGTTTTATCATATTGTTTTTAAATAAATTATTAATCATCCCTTAGAGATGCTCTAAAATATTCATACAACAAATATAAAATATAAGTTAATACATCTTTCTCATATTTGGTAAAATTTAGATCCTAATCTTTTGGAAAGCTACCGCTCCGGATAAAAATCCGTTGAAATATATAATTTAATGACAAATTGTATGTAAACAATGTATTTTTAATACAATTTTTTTTTATTTTAAAGAAAGGCTTTTCAAATACTACCTTTAAAATATATTGATTCTAGAAGAAAAATCCATTTGATTAGGCAACCTAATAATATTGTGACGATGTTCACATATGAAGTAGAACATTGCGTGTTCAATCTAAAAGAGGAAGGCTAATTATACATATATTTAATAAAATATCTGTTTATACATATATTCTCAGAAATAGTAATTAAATAAAAATAAATTTTACATTTTGATCAAGTTATGTTATAGTAAAATATTTACACTAGAGTTAAGTTATTTTACAAGAAATATTTCAGGAAAAAGCATTTAAAATAAGATCTCATATTTCAATTCTTGTTAAAGGTAGACTGAATATTGCGTTTAACAACATTTAACTTTATGAGCGAATCATATTTTTATTTCTTGATCTAATTAACATTGAATTTTATACATTCGATATACGACTTAGATACTTAATAATTTAAGATGTTTTTTTCCGCATCATTCACGTACCTATCCAGTATATTAATAACTTAATATAGCAAAATATATTCTACAAGCGGGTCCACTTCTCACACGATTTTTCCATAAGGTTGATAACCAACAAGATGAGGAATCGAGTAAATACAATCAAATTTTGATTTTTCATTTAGTTCAATATGATAATAATTGAGCTATATTTTTGTTTTTAATTTGATAACCTATAAAAATCACAGTGGGGCAGATTCAGAATAATTTTTAAATGATGACATTAATAATAAATAAAATACAATACTGAAGTAATCCTAAAAAAATGGTCTTATTTGGTGATTTTAAGGCTTTGTTTGGCAAGCATAAGCTAGCTGATAAGCTAGCTTATAAGCTAGTCCATCCAAACATGTACCAGGAAGCTAGCTTATCAGCTAGCTTATAAGCTAGCTTTTTGAAACGCTATTTTGAGTAGCTTATGAGGAGCTTATTGTAGCTTTTTCCAATTATACCCTTATTAATAATAATTATTAAATTCAAATATACCCTTTTTGGTCATTTTACATACTTATAAGCTAGTTTTTGCCAAACATAATTTGTTCAACAGCTAGCTTATCAGCTACTAGCAAGCTTATCAATCAACAGCTAGCTTATCAGCTATCCGCTAGCTTATCAGCTACCAGCTAGCTTATAAGCTACGCTTGCCAAACATAGCCTAAGATATTAATTTTTTTTTATTGATTTTGATGGTCTTTTTATTCTTTAATTTAGAGAATTTTTTGAGATTTTTTTTGCTTTGTTGATTGAGTCAATAGATTTTCTGGTAAAGATTTATATATAAACTCAAATTAAATTTAAGACAAAAACTAAAACAAAGTTTAGGGTTATCAATTAGTATCATATTTAAGGATATCATTAAATTAAGTGCAAAATGGCAAATAATGAAATAAATAGCAAATTTAGGGAAAAATGACAAATATAAACACTAATTAAAATTCAATTAACATGTAAACTAATATTAAATTTAGAAAAATCAATCGGCTAACTAATAGCAAATATAGGGCTAAAGGATAGTTAAGGTTTGGAAAACACAGACTCAAAGAATGAGGTAACAACCAAGTAGTCAACCAGTTTAAGACTCTTTAATTTCAAGTCAGTTTTGGCCATTTGTTTTTCTATTTTCAGTCTAGGCGCACCCTTGAAGTTCTCAATTAACATGGTAGCACCTTTCATGAGCCTATTTTTTTTTTTACTTATTTTAGAAGAATTAATACGGTGGAATATGTTATCACTGCAACAATATATACCAAGCCCGTCCCTGAATAAATCAAAACATTTATTTTTGAAACCATAATCCAAGATTTCTTATTTAAGAATCGGGTAAAATCATCTCAAAATAGGAATGAAAGTAAAGTCCATTTATTTTTTGGTACACAAAGTGAGAAGTTCCAATTATAAATACCTAATTGTGTCATATTCAATGGCCTTACATTATTAAGATGAAAATATAAAATAACTAAATTTTAGATGAGGTTAAACAACTTAATATGACACAAATAAATCGTTCTATTGACTTTTTATGTGATACTTAAAAAAAATATTAAATAAAATAAGTTTTATAAAAAGTCGGAAGATTTACTAATTGATGAGTTCTCATAGCTTGCACAACTTTGTCCATAATACTAGCTAGGTCTTTAATCTTGTACTAGTAACTTCTTATACTGTCATTGTACATGAAACAATATTGTTTGGTATTATAAATTTCTTGGCTCAAAGGACATCTTCATCAGGTTTGTTATATAAACTCTTCTGAAATATAAAATAAGAGTCAAAATTTCTAAAAAAAACTACATTCATATCTAACAAATTCCGAATTTTGAAAAATCTATGTTAAAATATTTCATTCATTTATTAAAGGGACAAGTACACCAAAGTGTATCCAACTTGTCACCAAAAGTTATTGTATGTACCGAACTTCCATTTTTACCATTTAGCGTATCAAACTATCAAAACCTACCATTTAATGTATTTCGTGATAAGTTGGATACACTTTCGTGACAAGTTTGATACATTAAATGGTAGGTTTTGATAAAGTTGGATACATACAATAACCATTTCTTAAACTTTGATACGCTAAAAGGTAACTTTCTAAGTACAATACATACAATAACTTTTCGTGACAAGTTGGATACACTTTCGTGAACTAAACCCTTTATTAAACTCTAATTTTTCTTTAAATATTCATTTTCAAAGTTTCCTATGTATTAATGTTGTTATTTCGTAATCCTTTCTTTTGGATATTTTCCATATTTAGAGAAAAAACATTTCTTTCTCATACTTTGGTCATCTTAGAGATTGTGTTTGAAAAGTTGTTGGAGACATTCTTTTGGCTCAAAACCATTTTTTTCATTTTGAAGATGCTTAATAGCCCTATAAGATCTATTTGTTATGTTGCATCGGGTAATAATATATATTGTTTTATGGGTTTACATGGATTAAAGAAGGATCACATGAAATTTTTTGGACTTATGATATCTAAACACAGAGATACTCTAGAAGAATACTCGAGAGAAGTTAAGAGGGTTGCTTTAAAAACTCTAGTGTTCATTGCAAAAGCTTTAAATATGGAGGTTGAGGAGATGAAAGAATTGTTCAAGGATGGATTGCAAGCAATGAGAATGAATTATTATCCACCATGTCCACAACCTGAACAAGTCATTGGTCTCACCCCTCACTCGGATGCTGTTGGGATCACTTTTCTTCTCCAACTCAATCAAGTAGAAGGCCTCCAGATTAAAAAGGATGGAATGTGGATACCAGTTAAACCACTTCATGACGCTTTCATTGTTAATATTGGTGACATCTTGGAGGTAATTTCTTTCTCTTTATTAGGGGTGTAAGTGAGCCGAGCTGTTCGTGAGCTGTTCTAGATCGACTCGTTAAAAGCTCGATTCGAGCTCGAATTAAACGAGCCCAAGCCGAGCTCGAGCTTTGTTTTTGGCTCGTTTAATAAACAAGTTCAAGCTCGAGATTTATACTTAGACTCAATTAAGGCTCGCGAGCCTAAACGAGCCTCAATTAATATAATATAGATATATATCTAATAATAATAAAAGGCTTAAGTTAGAAAAATTACCAATAGTTATAAATCTTCTAGAGGTTCTCTTATATAAGTGGTTATCTGCTTTGATATTGTAAAAACTTTCGATGTGGGGAAGTAGGATATCCCCATCCTTCCCTTTCTTCTTAAGGAAGCTGATTTGCTTTAGTTTTCATATCCCACATCCGTGGGATACACTCTCCCACTCTTACTCTTACTCTATATATATACAAGTAACCAGGTCTAGCTGAGCCATTTTGCTTAAGCCTAAGGCCATCCGCAGTTGTATAGGTCGTACAGGTTATACACGTTGCCACCTTAGCGCCACATCAGCTTTATCAATTAAAAAAAGAGAAAGAAAAAGAAAAGTAGAGAGAGAAAGAAGAGAGAGATAGAGAAGAAGAAGAAAGAAGGGAACGGTACCCGGGTACCGCCCACCTCCACCACGGCGGTGGTACCGCCTGTGCAGCCGTGCAGACCTGCTGCAGGCCCGGCCGTGGATGGCCTAAGAAGTTTTTTTTGGAGTGCGTACCGGGTGCATCAGCTTGTTTCTTTAGTAGATCTTGGGCTCGATTAGCAAACGAGCTGAGCCTGAGCTTGTTAATCTTTCATGAGCTCGAGCTTGATTTTTAAGGCTCGTAACGAGCCTAGCTCGAGCTTGAGCTTTGTAAAACTCAAACAAGCCGAGCACGAGCTTGGCTAGGCTTGTGTTTGGCTCGGCTCGTTTACACTCCTATTGTTTATCAACGGTGACTACTAAAAAACTGTGCATTATCGGCGGCGGTACCGGCCGTTAAAAACTGTCGAAATTTACCAACGGTTTCCGGAGTGTTGCTTTTTTAATTTTTTTACCCACCATCTTTTTTTCGATACTCTTTCGGTAAAGCCTGGTTTTGACGATTTACCAACCATTTCTTTCAGTAGCTACTAGCTGTGTATTTGACATGTCTACACTTTCATCTCTTGTGAAAATATATATGTAATCATGGTTCAACTTTGTTTGAATATAAATATGATGCTCGACCTCTTGGAGTAGAGGAAGGGTTTGGTATCATACATCCTATCCATAAATTCTAGCTCAATGTGGAATATACTAAATTCATTTGGTTTTAAAATAATTTGGATGGAGTTCAAGAAATAATGAGTGGATAGTAGAGATTAATAACATAAATGAATCACCCCTTGTTCACTTTCAGATTGTAACAAATGGAGTATATAAAAGCATTGAGCATCGGGCAACTATAAACTCCGAGAAGAAGAGGCTATCAATAGCCACATTTCTAAGCCCGAATGTGGATGGGGATTTCGGACCTGCACCTAGCATTATCACTCCCGAGACACCAACAAGATTTACTAGGGTGTCTGTTGTTGATTTCCTGAAGAACCTATTTTCGAGGGAACTAAAAGGAAAAACTATAATCGACCAGTATCGTATATGATGTATAATGAACCCTTGATCTGGTCACTTGTATTCCCGTAAGCTTCTTTTTATTAATTATGTAAACCATACAATATTTTTACATATTTGTCTCTTTAAAATGTTGTTTAGTGACGCTCTGAAGCGTCTATAAGTCAATATAAGTACATCAATATGGTCATTTAGCGAGAGATCATTGACAGAATCAAGACTTGTTAGATTTGGCAAGATTCATGTATTAAATGTTAATCTTGTAAAGATAGCTCTAATTACCAAGACCACTAGTGACTAGTCTCTTAAAAGTCAGTTTTGGCAACAAAAATATTGTTTTACTAAACAAAATACAAAAATTCCTAGTGTTTTCCTTCATGATTCACAAAAATATGTAAAAAACGATATCATGGATTAATATGAACATGTAAAATAGTTTACACTTACAAATGTGTGAAGCTATAAAGCTACCAAGCCCTACTTGTCCACTTAGAAAGAAAACTTGATTGTTGACTAATAATGTAATAAAATACCTAGCCAATTTGGTTAAAGATATATTGTTCCATCTGTAAACATTGTTCGCTGATTTGTAGCCTATGTACAAGCCTTCTTCCTATAAGTATATATAGTACTACTAGTTGTGTACCCGCGCGATGCAGCGCGGGTAAATCACAATTTGAAACCAATAAGTCATTCCTCAATTTATGGGGAGTGATGGTGTTAGGTGCATGGGGTATGTGTAACATTCCACACCAACTATACCATGAATTGTCCGTTTTGTGCAAACATCTAGACTCGCGGTTTTGAGACGTGTCTAATAATCAATGTGGGATCTTATGGTATGAATGAGGCAGGGTTTGGAAGGATAAACTAATCTAGTTTTTTGTTTTTACTTTAAAACTCTTTGTAGCTTGATGCATTCGTAAAATATAGAGGATTCTAAAACCGAGACTTAAATCCTCAATTCAAATTCGTGCTTCTTAACATTAATTCATTACGTTTGGCTAAGTATATTTATTTACTTCTTTGGTGTAAGTACTTTAAATGTTGGCCCTCGCGATGTTAGTTTGCAAGTTCATTACTTGTTAGTTAACTTCTCTTTATAATAAAGGGTGGTTTTTTTTGGGATGTTAGTTTGCAAGTTCATTTACTTGTTACAATAACCCATGAAATTCATCATTCCTCACAAGTCACAATAACCCATGAAATTCATTGGAATCTTTCCTTCCCCCTCTCGTTTTCTCCATCTATGATTTTCTCATCCCAATCTATCGCTCTCTCATTCCAATTCCTTTTACGGTTCAGTCTTGGTTTTCGGTTTTTTTATTTATTAAATAATTACATTAAATTATTATATATATAATCAAATAATCAAATTATAGATATGTTTGGTTTGGTCTTTGGTTCGGTTTGGTCAACATGGAAACCAAACCCGAAATCAAACCGATTTCGGTTTTCGGCTCGGTTTTTCCGGTCGAGTTAAGAACCAAAACCGAAATCGAACCGATTTCGGTTTTCGTCTCGGTTCGTTTTTTCCTGCTCGAGATGGAAACCAAAACCGAACCGTTTTCGATTTGAAATAAATTTTTTGTAAGGAGTTTATAATTCACATCATCAACATATTCACGAATAGGAAACAAAGCTAGCCTAATGGTTGATGGCGTGAGCTGACCCCATGTGTTGCTTGTGTCCAAGGTATCCTCACTTCCTACATTAGTCATTAGCTACCTTTGATTATAGATAAAGAGTGATAAATGAATCCATGACATGTTGGAGCCGAGATAGATAATGTGGAAACTATTATAAATCTAATCAAGCAATGTATTGTCCAACACTATCCTATATTATATATAAAGACTTGTTAGCTGGAGAAGAATTTTATACTTACAAAGCAATAATAGTTTTATAGCTTCAACCCATCATTTAGCATGTAAGTATATAATTCAACTTAAGAGTAAATATCATAGATTAAGAATTGAAACATACAGTTATAAAGCAACTGATTTATCACTACTGGAGAAAGATGTTCATTTTGATTTTTGATCATTGTATAAAGAGAATGCAAACCCAGGTGAACCTTATCAAACAAAAAAAAAAAAAAAAACGAACAACTCATAAGATGAAACTCAAACAATCTAGAAAAACAACGAAACAAACAAATATGCCAATGAAGAAAGATGTCAGAAAACCAGAAACAAAACAAAAAAAAAATAATTCCAACACAAAAGCAAAAAATAAATAGATTCTAAAAAGAGCAACCACTATCTTTGAACATCTGATTTTGGGCCTTTAAAGAGTACCAATACATAACCTGATGATCAAAATTCAAATGCTACCCTCTTGGCCTCCTCTTCCTAACCAGTTCTTTAATCCTTCTTGCTTTTAGTTTACCTAGCTTTCAACCTCATCTGATACCTGCAATAAACCTATAAATGGAGAAAGATAAAAACAAAATAAATCGTGAAAGGGGCATAACAGACCTGCTTGCTTGCTGGTTGTATAAGTTTTGTTAAAGGAGAGGGATATGGAATGGAGATTTCAGATTTGAGGGAGGAGCTACTTTTATGGCATAAGGAGGGAGGATGCAAGAAGACAAATTCTGCAAAGCAAAGATGATGTTTTGCAAAGAAAAGGAAAAAAGACTTCTTTGATAGAATAAAGGTAGTGCTGCAGGTTCCAAAAATGATGCATTCCTCAAGTTAAATTTGAATTTGAATGCTTGGGAATTAAAATTGATGCAATGATGATATATGGAAAACTCTGCATAAAAAGAAACTCTCCACATACCAAATTGGTGGGAGTTCGAAGAAACCTGCATAACACATGTACATTGGGCTTCATGAATTGTAATTCATAGTTTTTCTTAAAGTATGCATAAAATGGTTGTACCATGTGCTTTGTGGGGTGGTAATTAAGAGTTTTGATATGAATGCATATTAAGGTAGTAGTAGATAACTCTGTAAAATGATATTTACAAGTGTCCCATACTCTCACCACTTTTTGGACCATATGAATTATCTATATTATATAAATAAAAAAGATTTTGCTAAAAATGTGAATATAAGACACACACACATATATATATATATATATATATATATATCATCAGTAACCAAAAACATAACATAGAGGAAGGTAGACCATGGATCCAAAGGGAATATATCTTGGGGGTTCACTCCCGGTTCCTAGCGTACAAGAACTAGCTAAGGAATCTCTGAGAGAGGTTCCACCTCGATACATACGTCCAAATCAAGATGCTCCAGTCATATCGTCGTTGCCTGAAGTACCAATCATCAATATGGAGTATTTATCGTCCACTGATTTAAAAGATTCCGAGCTTGAAAAACTACACCTTGCTTGTAAAGATTGGGGTTTCTTTCAGGTATTTAATTTGTAAATTTATACTAATATATAAGCAATATATTTATATATATATATATGAAATTTTGTTAATTATTCAAACGTTATAGTTGATAAATCATGGGGTGAGTTGTTCGCTACTCGAGAGAGTAAAGAAAGAAACACAAGAATTCTTTGATATGCCGATGAAAGAGAAGAAAAAATACTGGCAACAAGCTGGTGATCTTGAAGGATTTGGGCAAGCATTCGTCGTGTCGGATGAGCAAAAGCTTGATTGGGCTGACATATTTTACTTGGTCACCCTTCCTACTGATCTTAGGAAACCACACTTGCTTCCCAACCTACCTCTGCAATTCAGGTCGTTTTCTTTTCTTTTTTCTATTTGCTTATCTTTAAAATGTTAAAATCCAAGTCATTTATCAAGTTGGAAAGCTATAGAGTTAAAACATCAAATCAACCATGTGCAAAAAATTATTTGACATGGAAGTTTGCAACACTTTGATTAGACTCTATAAGATTAACACGTTTTCCTAACACTTTAAAAACATAGAAGTATATAATTTCTAACCTCCCCCTCGTTATATAAATTTGGTTATCTAAGGCTGCAAACATCCATATTTCTTAACCCTCCCAACCCTCTTTTTACCCTCCCATAACCCTCTACAACTCTTACCCAACCCTCTCACACAACACACACACAAACATAGCGGCTTCATGCCACCGCCAAGGCCGCCAGCCCGCCGGCTACCATGGGGTCGCACCCAACCCGTCGGGATTTTTGAAGCTGTCGGGCATACCCGCTGGAACCCGATAAGAGCGCTGCGTGCAGCCTAAGGGGAACAATGACCTTGCTAAAACTCTATTCCTGGGCAGACTGTCGGTACGCCAGCAGCTGCTTGTACGGGTTAGGAGCTTAAGCGGATATGCCACACCACAATCTTTTGTATGTGCTGTGTGTGGGAGGGTTGGGAGGATTGAGTACTAATCAGAGTGTTTCAGAAGGTTAATGAAAGGGTTAAAGAAAAACTGACGTGACAACTAATGTGGCAGTGGGGTTGAGAGAGTTGAAAGGGTTAGATACTAATAGCCTAACAAATACAATATATAAACTCGTATATCTCATTCATATTTAATGAAATCTAAACCCCAAATCTTTTGGATAGCTACAGGTTGGGATACAAATAGTCTAAAATTAATAAACTATCGATCCATGGCTAGAACCTAGAAGTATAGAATTTCATGACAAGCTTTATTTAAATATATATATATATATTATATAATAAAAGAGTAACTCATTGACACGTGTCGCACTCTGAGTAACTCATTGACACGTGTCGCGCTCTGGTGCGTCATTGCCACATCATATGCATATGTGTCATGTGTCATGTGTCATACGTTGACACATGACACTGATTCAAAATTTAAAATTATTAAAAATTAATCCAAAATTATCTAGTAAATATCACAAACTTTATCTCTATCTATTGGTATGAAGTCATCTATATCTCTATCTTTCTCCCTAAATTGATATTTAAATACTAAGCATTAAATATAACAAACGTTATCTCTATTTATTGGTATGAAGTCATCTATATCTCTATCTCTCTCCCTAAATTGATATTTAAATACTAAACAGATTCAACAAAAATCTATAAACCTTACATTTTCCATTTTAATTTTTCAAGTTCCTCCATTACTCTTTTTACAAACGTCTTAGGTAAGTTCGTCAATCATTTTTTCGAAGAACATTCATGCATAATTTTTTTTATTATTTGTTTTTGCAATTATTTGAAGAATAGTAAGAAAATTTGTGTCATTGTTTTCTTATGATGAACTAAATCATATGATTTGATTTTCTTTTGATTTACTTTTTTTAAGTTTTTTGATCAACTCATTGACACGTGTCGCGCTCTGGTGAGCCATTGCCACATCATATGCATATGTGTCATGTGTCATATGTTGACACATGGCACTGATTCAAAAGTTTAAATTATTAAAAATTAATCCAAAATTATCTATTAAATATAACAAACTTTATCTCTATCTATTAGTATGAAGTCATCTATATCTCTGTCTCTCTCCCTAAAATGATATTCAAATACTAAGCATTAAATATAACAAACTTTATCTCTATCTATTGGTATGAAGTCATCTATATCTCTATCTCTCTCCCTAAATTGATATTTAAATACTAAGCAGATTCAACAAAAACCGTATAAACCTTACATTTTCCATTTTAATTTTTCAAGTTCCTCCATTACTCTTTTTGCAAACGTCTTAGGTAAGTTCGTCAACCATTTTTCCGAAGAACATTCATGTATAAATTTTTTTATTATTTGTTTTTGCAATTATTTGAAGAATGGTAAGAAAATTTGTGTCATTGTTTTCTTATGATGAATTAAATCATATGGTTTGATTTTCTCCTGATTTACTTTTTCTTAAGTTTTTTGATCTACATCAGTACAAGCATAACTAAGTTTTCTTCTCCACATTATATAATAATTTATATTTGTATTTATGTAACTAATTGATAAACGTAATCAAATAGAAAATAAATATTTCATTTTAAATATAATGAAGATAATCATTGAGTTTTAATATAATAGTTAATTAATATTTTTATAACAAATTATTGTTAAACGTATCAATTATTATATTTCAATCCAACTACACTTTTGTATGTATACCTTTCTTTTTATATGTGAAAGTATATTAACATTATTTTAAAGTCAAATATAGTTTATAGTTTGATCTATAAAATGTATTTGTTATATTTTCGTTGTTGATAATTTGATATCAATTGAATTAAATTTAAAATAAATAAAGTTTGTATTTTTTTTAATATAATTAATGTATTTGATAGGAAATAATATTGATATTAAAATATCAATAGCACAACAATTCATATTTGTAATATAAGATTTTTGGCATGACTTAATTTCTTGAAATTATCCTGTGTATTACACGGGATCAAAACTAGTATAATATATATATATATAATATAAATTATGTCATTTTTTCATTGTGAACTACATGATTTATATAAACTTTATGAAGCAATTCTTATCTTATGTTTTGAATTCTCTTTGTAAAACGTTTTTTTTAGGAATTGCAAACAATCAAAAGTAAAAGATTAATTTAATTTTAATCTTTAATTAAAATAGTAAATAATTTAGATTGGTTTATAAAGTTTATGGGAATATATTATCGAGTTCATAAAATACACCAACCCTTTTTATTATAAAGTCGGGCGTTTTTGCGCCTCATGGTCGTGGGTATAATATTGGTTTGCTTGCCAATATTTTTTATAAAAAATCTCTTGTTATTGTTATATTAAAGGGCGGCTTTTAAATATTACCTTAAAAATATATAGTTTCTAGAAGAAAAATCTATTGATTACCCACCCTAATAATATTATAATATTGTGACGTTGACGTACGTAAAACTTTGCGTGTTTCCTTTTAAAAACGTCTGTAACGCTGTGAGTACCGGTAGTGGCTTTCAACCCGCCGGTTTTGGTGGGTTGGACGGGTACCGCTACATCTTTGGTGGGTTCGACGGGCTGAGGGTCCGAGCGGCATCTCCACACCCTTGCGGGCTGTTGATTTTGTGTGTGTGCTGTGTGCTGTGTATGGTGTGTTTTATTTAAATAAAAAGTGAGAGGGCCTAGAGGGTTGAGTACAAATAAGAGAGCATTCCAGAGGGCTAATAAAGAGGGTTGGAGAAAAGCTGATGTGACAGTGGTGTTGGGAGGGTTGGGTACTAATAGCCTAAGGATTTATTTTAAAATAAACTGATATATGCTCTTAAATAATAATTAAATAGTGTGAACACAATTTAATTTGGTTGTAAGAACCATTAAAATTGCATCACGACGATATTTATTCTGAATATATATTATTCAGAGTGACTAAAGCTTAGACGTCTTTATTCACTCTAAATAATGCATGATATTTAAAGTGACTATTGACGCGATTTTAGTAGTATTCACGTTCACAATAAAAAATAAATTTTTATTTAAACTTTTCTCTAATTAAATAAAAGTAAATTGTGCATTTTGATCAAGTTATATTAATAGCAAAATATTTAACGTCGTAAAGTTATAAGTTATTTTACATAAAATATATCATGTAAAAACATTGAAAATAAGATCTCATTTTCAATTTTTGTTAAGATTAAACTAAATATCAATATAAACTATCACGTTCTAAAGGTACAATATCCTTTAATGATATACTTATTCTTAAGAGACTGAACTCAGATTTTCCATTAGAGGAAGCACCTAAGAGCATCCAAAATGTATGGATTTTTTACTAAACTTTTTCATAGTCTCTTTTACAAATTATTGACATCCCAATAACTTAAAAACCTCTACATATCTATATATATATATATATATATATATATATATATATATATTAAAAGAAGGTTTTTGCTTATGTCATCAAAATGAAATTGAGTGATTTCATTGGTCAATTAAACAAATCCTATCAAATGATGATGTTATAATCTATTTCCATTTTTTTCCCAAAATTTACGTACCTAAAATTTCTCATTAATTTATTAGTTTCCCTTTTATAATTTACATTTTGTATCCTTATAATTATTTGATTAAATTACTTATTACCCCTTAGTTTTTCAATTTTCACTTTACATTCTTATCATATTAAGGTAAATAATGTATATGAATTAAAACCATTTAAGTTTTTTGTTTTTCTTTTTTATAAATTACACCCTTATAATCGTCTCGACGATACCTTCAAAATGATGAGTATAATATTGAATATTTTTTTAATTTATCTATATTAGTAAATATTAAGAATAGATATAAATTAAGTTGTTTACATTTTATTACAATTCTATCGTTGATATTCTTGAAATTTAAAGATTCCTATTTTTAATCTAAATTTTTTTATAGATTATTTATAAATAATAAAAGTTTATTTTATTTAAAACGCTATTGTTGATGTTCTTGAAATTTAAAAATTCCATCCTTTTAATCTTACTAATTCTATCGATCATTTATAAATAATAATTTTTTTTAAAACCCTACAAATCAAAAACACTATATAATTTATTTCAGAATCCCTCCCGTTTTAGAATCATTCACGAAATCCAAATCTTTCAACAAAAGAATTTCAGATATTTTAACAACTATTAGATGACTAAAATATTTAATAATAAAGTAAGAGTAATTTTTTTTCATTTAAATCGTTGATTAATTAGAATTATTTTAATAAATAATAATTCTCTACTTACTCAATTCCAAATAAAGCTTTGAATATAAAAATGAAAGAAAAGTAATTTAAATGTTATATATATATAATTTCCTAAATGGTTATTATTAAACTAAATCATTAATGTTTCTTTTATCAATTAACTAAGTCATATTTATATTGTTAATTGGATATTACGTTTGGTTTATGGTGAATTATTTGTGAACTTTATAATGCAAATGTTAATTCTTATTAGAAACTAAAACAATATGTTTAAATTGTCCGTGTATTACACGGGTCATTAACTACTATCCACTGTATGAAAAACCTCATCCAAATTTTTTAGAATTTTTAGGCTCCCATCATTTTAACTTTATATAATTTATATTTTTATTTATAAGTATAAATTCATTAAAATTAATACAAATACATATTTATTTATATCGAGAAAATACAAATATATAAAATATATATTTAATTTATTATTTTTATTGATATATAATAAAATTTAAATATAAATTTATGTAAGAAATATAACTGATTAATACGATACTTTTACAAAATTTTATTAAGTTAAAACAGATTAAATACGAAAACCTCAAAATCAGGTCGTGTAGTTATAAACCTATGATGCAAAATCTCACGAAATACTTTATCTAAAAAACCTTTACACCATGTAAAAAATCTCTCAAAAATTTCTGAAAAACTACATTGTGATGCTCTAACTAATTAAAAGAGCTTAAAAATAAGTCCTAATTTTCTAAAATAAATTGTAGCCACAACTACATTCTAATCTATTGTAGCCACAACATGTCAACATGTATTTCAAAAGAATAAGAGGAAAGTGGAGTCGTTTATCCAATGTTTACGGACAAAAATAACCACTTTTACTTACTATATTCGGTAAGATTTTTGGCTATAATAGTAAATTGTTGTAAGCGCCTATCATCCAATAAACGCTTATCAGATAAAAGTCGTCACCTTCATTTATCAATGTACGATTCTCGATTTCACGGTCTTTATTATGTTCACCCGGTAAAATAAACAATCCTATAAACACTTACCGGATACACATTTGGTAAAAATCCCCTAAAATGTTTCTAACTTGATAATATATTGTAAAGACGATACATGTTCAATTTTAGAATGTTTATTTTAATTAAAAATTTCAGCTTTCTAAAATTTCAAAATTTTCAAAAATATTTCTCTAAATAGTGAACAAACAAATGAAATTCTAATCTCAATAATAAATGCCCACTTTTCCTTCTATACTAGAGCATCCACAGTGGTGTAATCTCTAAAAACCTCACTATCCGTATTTTTTCCTGCCACATCATTGTCACCTCAATAAAGAAATAACCCCCTTAAAACTTTACAATGGAGGTTCTTACAAAAACCTCATCCACTTTTCTTATTTATAATATAATTTTTATTTATGTAAATTAGTATATAACAGAAAATGAAAGTATTACAAGAACCTGAGTTTTTGTTCAAGCACCTGGGTTCTAATAAGAACCTGGGATTGGGCAAGAACCTCTATCCCACAATGAAGGTTCTTGTAAAAACCCCAAAAAGAACCTCAAAAGAACCTCAATTGTGGATGCTCTTAACTTTTATAAATATTGAGGAGAGCCACATGTATCTCTTTGGTGTCTATGTGGATCCGCTCAGGTGAGCAAAAATCGAATAGAAAAACCGAAATTGATAAAAACTAAAAAATCAAATCGTAAACCGAAAAACCAAATAGCTTGGTTTCGGTTTTGGTTCCTATACCGACAGAAAAAACCCAACCGAGCAAAAAATGATCGGTTTCCCTAAAAATTGAAACCGAAACGAACCAATCTATATTATATTATTTACTGTCGACTATCTTTCGCTGGGAAATGTATCATTATTGGTAGACCAACTTTCATGAAACTTTTGCCCATAAAAAAGTACTACGGCAAAAGGTTTTAAGCTTTTACCGACAACTTTTGAAACTTTTGCCAAGCATATTTCCTCCGGCAAAACTAGTTATTTTTGAAGTGATCCAAACATTGATTATAATGTTAAAAATATTTCATTCGTCTATTAAAATATTATCCCAATAAATATTCAGTTTCTAAGTTTTCTATTGACGCTCTCATTTGGTAATCATTTTTTGGGTGTTCACCATTTTTAGAAAAACAACCTTTCTTTTTCCTACTTTCCCCATCTTTGAAATAGCTTTTGAGAAGTTGGAGAAAATTTTTGGTACAAATCCCTATTTTTTTCATTTTGAAAAAGCTGTTGGAGATGCTATTACCAAGAATAGTTATCGTAGAAGATCCATTTGTTGTATTGCATTGCGTGATATATATTGTTTTATGGGTTAAATAACTTACATGGATTAGAGGAGGATGATTCAATTCTTTTGGACTTATGATATCTAACGAAACACAGAGATACCCTAGAAGAATACTCAACAGAAGTTAAGAAGGTTGTTTTAGAAATACTGGTGTTCATTGCAAAAGTTTTAAATATGGAGGTTGAGGAGATGAAGGTATTGTTCGACAACGGAATGCAAGCAATGAGAATGAATTATTATCCACCATGTCCACAACCCGAAAAAGTCATTGGTCTTACCCCTCACTCGGATGCTGTTGGGATCACTTTTCTTCTCCAACTCAATCAAGTAGAAGGTCTCCAAATTAAAAAGGATGGAATGTGGATACCAGTTAAACCACACCATGATGCTTTCATTGTTAATATTGGAGACATCTTGCAGGTAATTTCTTTCTCATTATCAATTGTATTTGACAAGTCTACACCATCATATTTGGTGTGAAAGGAAACACTATCATATGTAACCATGGCTCAACTTTGTTTGAATACAAGGGGTTGTTTATTTTTTAAAAGTTGGTTCTTAAAACCAGGCCCGGCCCTAGTATTGGGCGAGATGGGCGGAGGCCCAGGGCATCACAGCCCATAAGGGCATCACAGGCCCATGTATAAAATGTCTTTAGTAAGTTCATCTCCAAAAAAGTTCAAATAATTTTTACACCGGTCTCTCTCTCCCTGTATATCTCAAACCCTCGCTTTGAAGTAATCAAACGGCCGCTCTAAAATCAGCAAGAACGAATCGAAGTCACGAATTAGTACCTTTGATTTTGGAACCACAATGATCGATGATTTCCTTTTAACTTTGGACTGATCACGATTGGGATTTTGGAGGATCCCTCATATTCTGATTTTCCATTTTGCTTCAATGTCCCAAGTTTTTTCTTTCTGATTTTGTTTTTAACTCAACACTCCTAGGTTTTAAAAATCAGAATCTTGGCTATATTATATTTGTTTGGTTATTCACATTATTCCATATTTCATATGTGCCCTTTTGGAATTAGTGGTTGCTATTTGATTTGTCTATTTGGGATGTTTTTTTTTTTCTCATGTAGTTTTCAAAGTTCATTAAGTAGGTTTATGATAAAATATATTTTATTATTGAACTGATTCCTCATTATGCGCAACACTTAAGGCTTTACAACCAACTACATCATTGCTTCATAAATTCAATTGTTTTGTGTTTTGTGTTTTTTGTTTTTTTGCAATTTCTAAAGGCTATATGCTTTCATAATATCTAATATGTTGTTTGCTTGATGCTAATTGGATATTGTGGTGCTTGATAATAAATATTTTTATGAACAATTAATACCCATTTCTTGTTTAATATGCAGTTGACATTATCAATGTATGTTTCCATTGTTTGATTGTTCTTGTGCATCTCCCTTGAAATCTTATTTTGCTAGAAGTTACATCTTATGTTGCTAGTAGATAAAATAGAACAATGGATTTAGGTGTGTTTCTCAAATAGATAACTTGTGTAGTTTGGTTTCTAACTACTAATATATTTCCAGCCCCTTCTCTTGTTGTTTAGGATGATGATTTTTTGTTGTTGTTGAACTTGATAGTGATTTAGGTATTGTAACTTTCTTTGTATTTGTGAGAAAATGTTGTATTCATTGAGTGGATTTCAATTTTGCATAAATTACTTACCTCCAGATAGTACATGTAGGTTTGTTTGATTCGTTTTATGTTATATACATCAACTCTGATCATCCATATCATTTGAAATAAGGATGAGGCGTCTAGATTAATTAGGTTTCAAAACGCTTAAAAATTTGTGTCTTCTATGTTTTTGGATTAGGGGCATATTTTTCACTCTTTGCCCAGGGCATCCAAAACCATAGGACCGGCCCTGCTTAAAACCTCTTAAGTCTGAAAATTAAGAGGTTGCAGATTTAAGTCCTTTTGTTTTATAGTAAAAAAGGCCTAAAAACCTACTACCGTCCTCTGAAATTTTAAGAGGTGCACCATCCACCGCTTATTTTTTAGACGTGAATTTAGACTTCAAATTTCAGATATCTTAGAAAACAAACGACACCTAAATCTGATACTCAACCTCTTGGAGTAGAGGAAGGGTTTGTGTAGATTCCACCCCTAAATCCTTGTTATGACAACAATTGAGTTTATAGGACGCCTAAAAAAACGTCCTACTAGAGTGTTTTATAAAACCAATAAAAAAACGTTATATCTAAAAATGTTACAAAAAAATTATAGGATGCTTGCTTTTGAGCATCCTAACAACATTTTTAGGACATTTTTAAATAAATCATCTTATTAACTATTTTATAGAACACTATTCGAAAAAGTGTCCTATGAACACAAGTGTCTTCTAAAGATGGATTTATATGACACTTTTTAAAAGCATCCTATAAAATTAGTTAATATGATACTTTATCTTGAAAATGTCCTAAAAACTTGTAACGACGCTTAAAAGTTTTCTATAAACTTATTATAACATTTTAGATAGGACATTATTTTGTTTGGTCCTATAAACTCAATTTGGTAGCAGTTCCTACATCAATATGAAATCTACTAATTCATTTGGTGTCAAAATTATTATTAATTAGGATGTAATTCAAGAAATGAAGAAAGGATAGTGGAGATTAATATTTTGAATGAATAACATGTTCACTTTCAGATTGTTACAAACGAAGCATATAGCAGCATTGACCATAGGGCGATTGTAAATTCGGAGGAGAAGAGGCTATCAATCGCTACATTCCTGAGCCCGAATATGGATGGGGATTTCGGCCCCGCACCTAGCCTCATCACTCCTGAGACACCGGCAAGATTTACAAGGGTAAATGTTATTGATTTCTTCAAAAACTTGTTTTCTAAGGAACTTAAAGAAAAAATGATAATCGATCAGTATCGTATATGAACTATGACGTAAACGAACCCAATTAAGTCTTTGTTACTTGTATTTCCTTAAGCTACTTTTATGTGATGCATGTGATTCATAATGTATGATACTTTTACTTGTTTGTATCTTTAAAATGTTATTTACTGTCATTTTGAAGCTTCCGTAAGTTAGTGTAAGTACATCCATATGGACATAATCATATTAGGAGAGATCAGACATTGACGAACTCGAGGCTTACTTTTCTTCATGATTCACAAAAATAAAAATTCTTAAAATTTTTGTTCATGATTCACAATTTTTTTTAGAAACAAATAACATAACGTACGTTCTTGACATTTTATATGTCCTGGGCAAAATATTGAAAGAGGCCCTCACTAAGTACGGAAAAAACTTTTACTCTATCGTTTTAACATAAAAAATAGCATATTTTTGAATTTAAAATTTATTAGTAATTCATATAAAACCGTTCCCTGGGTATTCTTGGAGGCAAAATCAATTAATAACTATACCTATATTAATATTATCTACTATATCAACTTTACATAGTATATCTTATGATATATCTTTTAAGTTTTAATATATATATATTGTGTGTGTGTGTGTGTGTGTGTGTGTGTGTGTGTGTGTGTGTGTGTGTGTGTATTGAGATCATTTGAAGTCACAATATTGAATATTTAGAGTAACAATTACTAAAAAATGGTTTTATAATATATGTCTAGAATGTCTAAGTGTCCAAATAAATTATAGTAAAAACATAAGTTTATATGATCAAACTATAAAACGTCCTACCCAATAGCAATGTAGTAGGTCTATATGACGTTTTAAAGCATTTTAACAAGTTTTTGAGGACATTCTAAATAAATTGTCTTATTGGCTATTTTACAAGATACTTTTGAGAAATGCCTATAGAATTATCTTTGTATGGAACACTTGTGTTTATAAGATAACTTTTCAAATAGTGTTGTAAAATAAGTTAAAAGAAAATTGTATAATGCCAAAAAATTGTCCTAAGAACCTAACGTGACACTTTCAGAGATGGCCTCTTTTGGTTTGCTATTGTATAATACCAAAAATTGTCCTAAAAATCTAATGTAACACTTTTAGAGATGACCTTTTTTGGTTTGCTTGTATAATCTCTAGTCCTAGAAGCATAAAGTATTTTATTAAGAACCTAATGTAACACTTTTAGAGATGACCTTTTTAGGTTGCCTATTAAACCAACTTCATACTAAATATATCAAGGAATTCTATAAGTAGTTTTAGACTTATACTAAACAAAAAACTTAAAAAAACAATAAGCAATAGTATAAAGTGAATGAGCAATTAATTTTTTTACCAACTAGTGTTGGGGCCCATGCGTTGCACGGTGACGATAATTTTGTTAAAAAAATATTAAAATTTAAACCGACTTAAAATGAAACTTAATTTTTTAGTTAATATATATACATTAACAAAACAAAGTATTGATCAATTTCATTGATTTTTATTTTATTTTTGTATTATAATATTAATATTTTGGTTTGTTCTTCTCCAACTATATAGATAACCATCTGTCTCCTTTTTATACCTATCATCTTCATTCAATATATCATATTACCATTAATTTGGATGATAAATATTTCAAGGTCTTATAAATTGATATTTATTATATCAAAACTTTGTAATTGACTCAAAATAATAAAATAAAAATGTAAGGCAATTGATAATAATCATTGAAAATATATAATTATGATTGTTTTGTCTTAATACATATCAATGCATATATCCTCTACTTATATTCTCACTAAATATTTATATTCACGAAGAAAATTTTGTGTTATCTACTTTTGTTAGATTGTTGAATATTTTATAATTTATTTACACATGTTGTAATTCACTCATTTGCAACTTTAGTCAAATACCTCATTGAAACCATTTTTTTCCTACCTATGATTGCACGAAAAAGAACTGTAATCATGGGTATTATGACCACTTTGTTAACTTTTCATTTGAATTTTTAAAAAATAAATACATTTATTTATATAAACACAAAGTTATGTCTTATTGTTTGATTTTATATTATTTTAAAAATTGAAAAAGTATAATATGTATATAAATATATATATATATATATATATGGTTTGCTTCTATCTTGTATACATATTATCAATATTGAATCGTATAAATTTTTTATTTTTTATTTTTATTTATTATAATTATATTTTTATATATTGATTGTAATAATTTTTTATTTTATGCATTGCTTATGTATACATATTATCTATATATGTATATATATATTGATTTTAGTAAGTATATATTAGATATATTTATTCTTATTAGTCTTATAATTGATATAAATTTAATAAGTAATTTACCTTTTTAATGAAATGGTTAATTATAAGAATTTAATTGTACATATGTATTATTGATTTTAAAATAAAAAATAGTTGAAACTTGTATGATAAGTCATTTAATAAATATATTATTTTTCGAATTAATATAATATATACACATAAAGTGTTATCAAAATAACTAACAATAATTAATAGTATTCATTTAATTATATATACATATATACATATATATAATTAGTGTTATAAATGATAACCTATATATCAGTAGTTAATAATTCATAATTGTCATTTAATCATATTAAAGTATATCATGAGTGTTATGTAAATAATAACTAATGATAAGTTTATATTTTATTAAATTTTTATAAGTGTCTCCTTTATACATATTGATTCTAGTAAAATTTTTACATGTAAATTAATATGCACTAAATTGACGTGATTAATAGTTATCATTATTATATTTTTATTTTTATCCATTAAATAAAAAAAATATTATTGAATTCGATTCTCATATCTAGATATACACATAATTATTTTCGAATGTCATAAATAAAGTATTTAAATTTTAAGAGTTAAAATATGAATGATGAAAATTAAGACTTAGGAAATACAGAGAAGATGAAAATTAAAAAATGACTTTAAACTCTGAACAAAAATAAAACGAAATGAGTCTTATGTCAATAACGATTACTGGTAATTTATATTATATTGAATTATTATAAGTATTTCATTGATTGATTTTAGTAAGTTTTTTGTCTTGTGTAAATTAAAAAGGTATTAGAGTAAGATAATTAATCGTTGTATTCATTTTATCTATATTTATATCAATTATAATCGGTTTATTATCGTATTTGATTTTCATATAAATAAACTATATATATATATATATATATATATATATTACTATCTCAAATTCATGTAAACAAAACTATATTGATTTAAAACTTTAAAAAAATAATAGAAGACAAAAAAACCCCTCTAAAATTCCAATAAATGTCAAAAGAAAATAATACATGGATTAGTCTTCTTTGAATAAACTTAAAAGAATAAGAACACCAATTGAAAAATAACATATTAAAAAATTGTTGAGGTTATATATCTTATATTGTAATACTTACTTATAAGATTAGATTATCGAATCTTGTTGCTGTTAAAACTTTAAACCGTTGCGAAAAACAACCATACGCTTCCATTGAAGAAATACAATAAAACTATAGAAAACAAAATTAAAAATAAACAAATGTCAATAAAAATCAATAAGTAATAATAATCGGAAGTATTCCTAAAGTAACTTGAAAAATGACTTGGTTGAAGAATAACGTTTGTGAAATGAAAGAACATATCAAGTGATTAACAGAAAGCAAGAAAAAGAGTTTACCTAAAATGATTTTGTTGATGAATAAGACATTCAATATGAACAAATCACATGGAAGAGTTTGGAAGTTTACTTTTAAGAATGAAAATGAAAACATGTGGAGGTTTCATTTTCAAAATTGAAAATGAAAAGCTTTGGAGGTTACATTTCTTAAAATGACTAAAACAACATCATCCCAATGAAATTTATGTTATTATTATAGGGATACAAAAGTTTTTAACATATATAGTATTTACAAAAATAAAAAAAAAACTTAGAAAAAAGAGATAGAGGTAAGCTTACAATGCTTAAAAGATGCCGCATCATTATAACCATTAAAAATGACATGTTGACGTTTGGTGAAGCTACATCAAGATTGCACCAACCTACAAAAGAAACAAATAAAACTTAGAAACAACAAACAAACATAGGAACCCAATAGCATAATATAGAACTAAAAGTTGTGAGCTACATTTTTTGGTAGAACATTTGGTTGTAAGCTTGTAATTTATAGATGATTATGTGGTAGGTTTCTTTTAATTACTAAATGAGAAGTTGAAGAGGTAGAATAAATGTTTTTAAAAGTTAAATAAATAGAATTTAAAACTAATTAAATTGTTAAGTTAATTTACCAAATAGTCCTTCTTATAAGAAAACATGTAATATTAATTTAGGGGTAGAATAGTCTTTAGCTTATTGAATATTTAAAAAATTCAAAAAAAGGAGAAAATTTTTAGAGGCAAATACTCAATAGATAGGATGTCACATCATACCTTGTGGTTTTTGCTTTTAGTATATGTATTGATTGATTTCAATTTACCAAATAGTCCTTCTTATAAGAAAACGTGTAATATTAATTTAGGGGTAGAATAGTCTTTAGCTTATTGAATATTTAAAAAATTCAAAAAAAGATTTAGGGGTAGAATAATCTTTAGCTTATTGCATATTTAAAAAATTCAAAAAAAGGAGAAAATTTTTAGAGGCAAATACTCAATAGATAGGATGCCACATCATACCTTGTGGTTTTTGCTTTTAGTATATGTATTGATGTATTGATGTATTGATGTATTGATGATTATCTTTATCAATATAATTAATTAATACATCTTTTGTCTCTTAATATATATAATACAAATTCTTTTAAGGGTCCTATTAAATATTGAAAAAATGTGTCTATTTTATTTACAAACTTCTTTTGATTACTACTATATATTAAAATTTTGAGGCCCTGTCTCTTACGGGCCTTGGGCATATGCCCTACTCGCCCTCCCCAAGGACATACCCCTGCATCCGTTACTTATATATAAATAGGTAGTTTATACTTACAAATGTGTAAAAATGTGTAAAGGAATAAATAAATATAATGAGTCCCACGTGCACTTACAAAGAAAATTTGATTGTAGACTAATAATGTGAACAGTTAGCTAATTGGGTTAAAGACGTGTTGCCTCATCAATAAACGCTATCGATGATTTGTATCAACTGAATACATACATCGATTGTTGATTGTATATTTTAAACTCAACCGTCGGATGATACGAACGATCACTATCGTACGAAAAGTTAGATAGACTTGATGTAAACATATTTGGCAAAGTGTTGAACTTCTGATGATATCCTATCACCAAATCAACATGTACTTACTAACAAGCAACATATGAACATGATCTTGTCCAACTAGTTGATGATGACAACGTCTCTCAATCAAACTAATAAAACATTTTGTATTTTTTGGAGACAATAATTAAGGACAAGGGTACATATCAAAAAGTAAAAGTTGCACCCCTGCATAAAAAGTTAACCCATTAAGGATGACAAGCATGCTTAGTATTTATGTGGCATGGTTACAACAAAGTTGAGTTTAATATTATAGGATATTTAAAATAAAAAAGCGTTTTAATAGAACGTTTTATAAGACTAAACAAAAAAGTAGCCATTTAAACGTGTTACAAAAAGTTATTAGACACTTTCGGGCGCCGTAAAAAGTTTTATAAAACATTTTTTAAATAAAACATCATATTAGTTATTTTATAGGACACTATTTGAAAATTTCTCCTATAAAAACAAGTTTTCTCTACAAAGATGGTTTTATAGGACACTTTCAAAAGTGTTCTTAATGGGTGTCGAGTCCGCAAATAATAAAACAATTAAACTAAAGCCTATTACCTCTAGTAGACTAGTACTCAACGGATTGTGATAGTAGCAGTAGGGTCGTCTCCTCTACCTCATCCCGATCACAAGGAGAGTCATCGGCCTGAGTCTTTCAATCAAGGACATCCCTTCCGTTGATGTTGATGTTGACAGATATAAAAGAGACGTCCACCTCTGAAGAGGGTGCCGCCCTTCCACTATGTAGTCTAATAGATCTACATGTTCTAGTGGACTCAGTGTTAATCGTAAGTTCAAGATGAATTCGCGTGCAGAATTACAATAAACATCATATAAATACAAAGGGGGGGGGGTTGGTTTGGATTTGTCAATTTAAATAAGTAAACAAAATGTAACTTTGATTAATAAAGAAACTATCCTAGCGATGATTCAACCAATTCTTTATAAGACTTATATCATCGACTTGGAGAAAAACACGTTTCCATCAATCAATTGAAGACCAGCTGTGAGTGTCGACACGCGCCAAACTCGCGCACAAGATGAGATTAACCATCGAAACAATGTCGTAGGCGGGCTGGACGCGGCTTGTGGCCGCCAAAAAGCCGCCCGGCTGCTTGATTTTGGGGATTGACAGTGGAGAAGGCGGCTTTGCCGCGACTTTTGTCCGCTGGACGCCTTCTACTTCTTTATGGGCTGTTGATATGGGCCATGAACTTCTTTCTTTTTAATTTAATTTCCAGCCCACGTGAAAGTAAGAATAAGTTTATTTTGAGAATGTCATAAAAAACTTGTTATGACACTCAATAGCATCCTATAAACATTTTTATAACACTTTTAGATGACACGTTTTTTGTTTGCTGTAAACTAGGGTCCTATAAAACACTCTATTAAGATGTTTTTTTTTCTATGCATCCTATAAACTCAATTTTGTTGTAGTGTGTGATTTACCTAAAATGTATCATGGACAATTGGAAGTTGGAACTCAATAGAATAGACATGCAATATGTTCCATGATGAAGAAGGCAAAGGCGGATCCAAAATTTCTTTTAAGTGGTTGTAGCAACTAAGTATCATAAAATAAAATAAAAATTACTAAGTGTTTGACGACATCACACGTTGTGCAATGATAAAATTAATGTTAAGAAAACAATTTGGTCTCACATGATCATAAGTGTGGTGTGTGTATATATATATATATAGAATTAGGTTCAAACAAGAACAAAACCAAATTGCAAGAATGAAGGAACCAACAAAATCACACGTGATTTTGTGCATGGACGCCCACTCGCGGCTCACCCACTTGCCATGTCGGAGCGTGGCCTACACACGCTTTTTCCATCGCAGCACAAAATCACATTTGATTTCCTTGGTTCTTTTGTTCTTGCAAATTGGGTTGTTCTTGTATGAACCTCCCTATATATATGTATATATATATCCATGTAGGGTTATGTTCAAATTTGAACTCAATTTTGGTTGTGAACGCGAGGACCACTAAAATCGTGTCACGTGGTAATATTCATCTAAATATCATGCATCACTTGGCGCGATTTTATTGGTCCTCACGTTCACAATGAAATATAGGTTCACATTTGAACATTCCTCTATCCATGTATAGGGTTAGGTTCAAATGTGAACTCAATTTTGGTTGTGAACGTGAGAACCACTAAAATAGCTTCACGTGGCAATATTTACTCTGAATAAAGCTTCGGAGCCTTTAGTTACTCTGAATAATACATGATATTCTGAGTGAATATTACAACGTGTCGCGATTTTAGTGGTCCTCAAGTTCAAAATGAAAAATGAGTTTTCATTTGAACTTTCCTCTCTGTTGTTTGTATATATATATATATATATCAAATATTTCTTTTAAATTTTCGCTTAATTATGAAATATCGAATATTTATACTTTAACAAAATCACATTAACATATATAATTCTTTAATCAAAGTATCAAAAGCTTTCAACTCTCTATGTTTTTTATGTAAAAAGAAAACTAAAACAAATTAAAATAATCTATAAAAACTTAAAAGTCAAAATATATGCAATTTTGTAACACCCGTAATTTTCGGTTGTAATATCGACTCCTTGATAAAATTTGGAAAATAGAACTTTGGATCAAAACCTATATTTTATTGTCTAGAATGGTAGAGAATCCAAATACGAGTCCAACGGTTCTTTCGGAATCGAAAACGGAGTTATAACGAAGAAGTTATGGCCGAAACAAAATCTCACCGAACCGCCCAGATAGCTTGCGATCGCTAGCCTATACCCCTAGCGATCGCTAGGCAAAATATCAATGCTGCTGTTTGAGCTCGCGACCACTTTCTGATAGAGAGGACCCGTAGCTAGCGACCGCTTGCATGCACACCTAGCGATCGCTAGGTGTGCTGCAGCACGGGATTTCGGGTTTAAAACCCTTCTTTCTTCTTTCATTCATAACTTCTTCATTTCTTATCCATTTGAGCTGCTTCTTTTTCCTATATTCTCCTCTTTCCAAGTTCTTCAAGATCCCATTAATGTATTATTAGTGAAAGTAGCAAGATTTGGAGGTTGGATCTTCATCATCTTCATCTTCTTCACCTCATCTTCCACCTCCATTGTTGCTAGGCTTGAGCTCTTCAAGATCTAGGGTTTTCTACTCAAGATTTGGCTAGGTAAGCTTGTCTAAACCACTTGAGGTATGTTAATCCACATAATAGGAGTTATGAAACTAACCTAAGGTTTGATTTGCTTGATTTAGGTTGTTCACATATTTAACCTAAAGCTTGGATTTGGGGGTTTTGGGTACAAACCCTCAAGTGAGTTCTCTATATGGTTTTAAAGTATAGATCTAGTCTTATATGTCGTAGACCTGGAGCTAATCCAAGGTTTTAACTCCTTATCAGTTTAGGTGATTACTCAAGTTTTAAGCTAGGGCCCTTGGTGAAAATTGGGGCTTTCGGCTTTACAAGCCCGAGGTGAGTTGTTAAAACCGTTTGTTAAAACTGAGAGCACATCATCTTGTTTGATATTACGCGTCTTGCTCGATATTTGTGGATAACTATATGTTTGGACGAAATGCCTAAATTCCTAGGTTTAGGATTTGTCATGAAATGAATAAATGACGATTCTCGTATGTATGGCCTAACTTGGACTATCGTATACATGAAATGATTCATTGTGTGCTACGAATGCATGAGTTATATCCATGTGATTGCATGATGAATGTGTTTATGAGAAATGCGTGTTATTAAGTATGCCATGGATTGATGCAAAGGAATTGAATTCCGAACATGTTGATTTATATGAAATGAATGAAAGTATTGAGACTTTCGATAATGCATAAAGCGTATAACTAAAATGTTATGGAGCACCGCTAGTCAAAAAGTGGGATGCTATTGGTCACTAGTCAAAAAGTGGACCGGGATGTCACTAGTCAAAAGGTGAGTACCCATGTTTTCATGCAACGTAAATGGGACAATGTGGCACTAGTCAAAAGGTGTACACTATGTCGTTTTTGGAAATGAGATTGATTTAAAGTGGCACTAGTCAAAAGGTGTGCACTTCAAGTTTACACGAGTTCAACTCAGTCTTGGGTGGCACTAGTCAAAAGGTGTGCACCTATGTCCCTCGCCATTCGTGTGGCCGCGAATGTGCCTGGCCTCTGAGGTTGCCTATTCGAGTCTTCGTAGGAGGACGGCAACGGGGTGTCTCGACTCTGAGGTGTAACTTGCTTGTTGAAAGTGGGTCGCTCCCACGGTTTTCAAAGATAAAAGATAAACCGGTTTAACATGGTGCATTTTATTGTTAATACACTTTCGTATATCTTACATGACATAACATGCTTTTATATGTATGATGTTTAATTGATACAACTCACTAGGCTCCTTTAGCCTAACACTTGCTTGGTGTCGATATGTCTCTCAGGTACAAGGGACGCCGTTCCTAAGTAGGTGCCGGGATTGAGAGTGAGCTTTGGGGAAAGTGTGAAGAGACCGGTCCTTTAGACCGCGCAGGCATTGACAGTTTGACAACCCTTTTTGTAGTCTCTCCCTTAGATAAGATTGAGACTAGATGGTTGTCACATTTTTATTTAGATTACAAACATTTTAATTATACACTACTATTATACCCCTGTTTTTGGGAAGAGCTCACGCTTTGGCGTATATTTGTACTAACACCTTTCGTAAATGAAGGTTTTTGTTTACTCCAAATTTTGGGGTGTTACAAGTTGGTATCAGAGCTTTAGTTTAAGCGAACTAGGTAATTACTGTAAAATGCCTAGACTTAAACTTAGCGAGTTATTGCAAATGACGCATACCTTGGGTAGAACCTTAGGTGGGGAGAGTGATAGGATTTCGAATTCACGTTTATTCAAAGTCGTGGTAATAGTAACGAGGATGCTTATGTATGATTAGTTCATAAATCACGTAGCTACTGATCTATGAATGCGTTGTACGCGGGTGTTTGAGTAACTATTATTATGAGGACGATAAATGTTGAGATTCGTAAGTAGTCTATTCTTATCCTATTCTCGTGCGTTTGTGTGACAGATCGTTATGGCGAACACTCGTAGTCAGACGGGTGCCGCGCGGGGACCACCCGATCAAACCGCGTCAACCGCCGACCATCATGCGCGAACCGATGTGGTTGAGAGCCCACCGAGACTTTCGGTCCTAGGTGGGAGGACGGAGTTTATTCCAAGGGTCCACCTTGAGGATCGAAACCCGGTAATAACCGAGGTAACTCCGGAGATGAGAATCTTCGATAACGTGATGAAGGCCGTTACTGAGGCCATGACTAAGCAACAAGAATCGTTCGCCAGAATATTGGAGGAGCGAGATGCTAGTCACCGCCGCCACGAGGCGGTGGGAGAGAATGCCGGTATTGGGTCGGGGGATGCGGCGGTAGTGGTGGTCACCGAAGAAACGCAGACGATCGGAGATAAAGAAAAGGCGAAAGGGAGGGGGTGTTCTTACAAAAACTTTTTGGGATGCAAACCCCCGGAGTTCCGTGGATGCAACGAGCCAATAACATGCTTGTATTGGCTTCGAGAGATGGAGATGGCATTCGAGGCAAGCGAGTGTGATGACTCCCAACGAGTCAAGTTCGCTTCACACCTTCTCAAGGGTGAAGCCCTAACATGGTGGAACTTGACCCGTACTTCTCTCACACCGGAAGTGTTAGCCGTACTTCCATGGAGCGAGTTCAAGAAGAAGATGCTAGAGAAGTATTGTAGCGAGCGCGCTCTCGACAAGATTGAAGATGAGTTCCGAGGGATGAAGAAGGGAGATTCTCCCGTTGCGGACTATGCAAAGGAATTCTTAGAAAGGTTGGGGATGGTGGAGCACTTGGCCCCCGATGAGAAGGCGAAAATAAAGGCTTACGTGCGTGGGCTACCAGCCGAGATGAAATCGGCGGTTAGGATCGCAAGGGTTACTACCTTGCACGAAGCTATAGAAGAGTCGTTGAGAGTAGAAGACGATATCGCCTAAGCCCGAGCGGAACACTACCAAGCCGGACAGAAGAGGAAAGGAGAAGAACCGACGGAACGGCCACGACCAACTAAGACGACTAATGATGAGAGACGAGTGGAGCCTCATCGCGATTCATGGTGGTGCTTTAAGTGCCGGAGCAAGCATCATGGGCCATGTCGCCGTGAACATCCATCAGATCCTATCAGTTGCAGTAAATGCGGGAAACGGGGTCATATGGCTCGAGATTGCTCCATCTGAGGACTAGTTTGTTTCGAATGTAAAGAACCGGGACACTTCATGAGAGATTGCCCAAAGTTGATGAGAGGGCAGACCGGAGCCTCAAGCGAGCCTAGTGCAAGAAAAGACAACCAATCAAGGGCACCGAGTCGAGCATTTCAGATTACTGTTGATAAGGAGTCGGAGAAGACTGATGTAGTATCGGGTAACCTTCTTGTTAACTCCTTGCTTGCGTGCATTCTGGTTCGTACGAGTGCCGCTCGTTCTTTTGTGTTAGGTCCCTTTTGCAAATCTTTCCTACGTTTGTCAACACCGTAACCGATGTTGTAGCCATAAAAGTAGCAATTGAGAAGCAAGTAATATTTGTGGGTAGTGCCTTGGTAGGTGTATTGATCCACGGGGGGAGCATGCTTTGACGAATATCTAAAGTATCATCTTTAGGTCGAATGAATTAGATAACTAATTTCCTGTTCCATAGATTGTGAAAGACTAGGACGTGAGATGATCTAGTAGTTTAATAATGGAACAGGAAGAGTGCAACGGTCCTAAGGGGATTAAGTGTTTTAGCAAGAACATTATAGGTTGAACAAATGGTGCAAGGGAAATATGGTGATGTTGGTCTAGGAAGAAACTTTTACAAGGATAAAGGGGTTTGAAAGCGCTATTTATAGTAGAGTCGATGTATGATGGAAGTCTCATAGGTAAGATAGTAACATCTTGCGCCAATTAGGCGTACAATTCATTGTTATAATGAGAAGTATGGTGCGGTTAGGTAATGCACCCAAGTATTGAATTAATTTGAGATTTGGTGGGGATCTGTGCTCGGAAGTCGAGATTAGTTCATCTGAAGTGATGAGTACGATTTTGTAGGGGCTAGAGTGTTTGGAAAATTATGGTTATGTTTACTAAGTGACTTTTCAACCTCGATCGTAGAGAGCTTAGTCAAATGATGATTTCATGGACGAAATAATAGTTGTTATGTATGGCTAAGTATCGAGAAAACGCAACATTTAGTGCAAGAGTGATGATGTTGTGAATTACTAAGGGTATTGCATGCCGTGAGAAAGGTGCAAGATACCAATATGTTAAATTTCCATGAAAGATAAGCCTTTTAAGAGTGAAATATGATCTTGAAAACGTTGCCCATAATCGATTTAAGGAGGAATTGATACTTAGAAATTCAAGATTTAGTCACCTAAGACAAAGTTAGAACTGCGTAGGTGATTAGACAAATAGAAGCGCTATGATACTGCGTATGTGGAAATTTATGGATTAGAGGAAATTAGCAATGTGCTAAGTGAAGAAACTTAACTCCCTTATGGTATTCATAGGCGAGTGGACGGAATTTTTGGGGTCCCTCGAGAATTAATGGCGACGGCTAGACACCGTTAGTGAGTGTGTGGAGACATTCGTTGATAGTAAAGTAACTCTTAGTCGAGTGATCGACATTAATAGGAGACGAATGATGTATGGTACCTTGAGCCATAGAATTTAGTCGATTTGGGTTGGTTAAATTATACAAAGAGTTAAGGTTGCGTGTCCAAATGGTATTATCTTTATAAGAGTGTTATGTTCTAAGAATAGGCGTAAAGTAATGACTTGCTATGTGTTGACGAACTACCCTTAAGTTAGAAGGTTATATCAGTGCTTTCTTGGAATACTTAATTAATACTAGTGTTAGTCTAACCGACCGGTATGGAGAGAACATGATCGCCTAATCTTGACAAATAATAGAGCAAGGTTATCATTGTGGTTCGGACAAGGAGTAATTTCAGGGACGAAATTTTATCTAGGTGGGGAGGATTGTAACACCCGTAATTTTCGGTTGTAATATCGACTCCTTGATAAAATTTGGAAAATAGAACTTTGGATCAAAACCTATATTTTATGGTTTAGAATGGTAGAGAATCCAAATACGAGTCCAACGGTTCTTTCGGAATCGAAAACGGAGTTATAACGAAGAAGTTATGGCCGAAACAAAATCTCACCGAACCGCCCAGATAGCTAGCGATCGCTAGCCTATACCCCTAGCGATCGCTAGGCAAAATATCAATGCTGCTGTTTGAGCTCGCGACCACTTTCTGATAGAGAGGACCCGTAGCTAGCGACCGCTAGCATGCACACCTAGCGATCGCTAGGTGTGCTGCAGCACGGGATTTCGGGTTAAAACCCTTCTTTCTTCTTTCATTCATAACTTCTTCATTTCTTATCCATTTGAGCTGATTCTTTTTCCTATATTCTCCTCTTTCCAAGTTCTTCAAGATCCATTAATGGATTATTAGTGAAAGTAGCAAGATTTGGAGGTTGGATCTTCATCATCTTCATCTTTGATGCGGTAATTATCGTATATAAAAAGCGTAACAAGTTTTAACCTCTAATGCCTAGCCACCGTCTTACCACATATACAGGCAAGCTTACCTGATCGTGAGTAATATAGTGTAGGAAAGTCCAGGTATCGTATCTACCACTGGGAACGGTCAAGTTATCGTAGACTAAAGTCTGAATCGGTCTAATTAATCTAAAAAGGGGGTTTTGTATGAAAAAGGTTTAAATACTGAAAAAGGTAATTAACTAAGTAAAACTAAGAAAGCAATTAAAATAATGATTTAAGATTATAATAAGGGAAAACAGCAGTACTTATCATGATAATGTGAATCCCAAATATGGATGACATGAGTAGGTCGAAGGTTTGGTTGTTTTGACTATTGTAGGAATTTAAGTCTAGGACACCCTAACATGTACAATTTATGGTTATGAACTAGGATATGGTCCTCCTAATTCCAATCCTAAATCGTTTGGTCCACAATCTAGAATCGGTAAACCCTTCCCAATCAATATTGTAATGGCTCTTTTACTATCGGTCACTATTGGTCAAAGTAACCCCTTAACAAAACTCTATGGTCCAAGTCAGGCTAAGGTAGGTTGATTATCCTTTCGGAGTCTATCTGTTTTGGTCTAACAAATACACCCAACCAAGTGAATTCAAATCGCCACAACAACAATAATCAGAAAAGAACCATAAACGACATTCAATTAATCAAAACAAACCAATAAACATTAATTGCAAAGTATCATCCATAAAGGTTCATCTATCATGACAAGCACTACTAATAGACTACTCACTCATAATGAAAACAAGAACACAAACAAAAGTAGACATCGACATGATACCGACAGTACAATGATAGATGATCGGAGATCGACTTCCGCAGCGTATCGGCACCTTTCGTACTCTCACTCTCGTTCCTCTGTACTATCTCCTCCGTATGGTTACCTAAGCAATATCAAATGAAAACATTAATAAAAACACACACGAAAATCACTAAAAATGAAAGAAAATCAAAAAGCTCGGGTTGCCTCCCGAGAAGCGCTTCATTTTTGGACGGGTCTAGAGCTCGACCCCACTTTCGGCTCATTTCTTGGCACGTCGGGATGACGAGCCTCTCTTCTTCCTGTGATCTTTCTTGGAGGTTCCCGATTCCTTGGTTGATTGCTCCTTTTTGCGCATCGGGTTTGAATAGTCCTCCGTTTTCTTTTCAAGCTCATGCGGGAGTAGCGGGCGGTTCATGCTTTTGGTGTAGGCCAGAGAAGGATCATCATAAGGTTCGTCGAGGTGTCTAACCGGCTCTCCGTTAGGATCAAAGTAAATCCGATTGTCTCCATAGCCTAAGCTCGTGACTTGATTGCGCATATCGGTATTTACTTGAGCGGTGTGCAAGAAAGATCTCCCGAGGATTATCGGGATCTCCGTGTTTTGTGGAAGGTTAGCTATGACGAAGTCCGTATAGTACACGAATTTGCCAATACGAATCGGGACTCCTTCCGCTATTCCTAATGGTGTTGTCATGTAACCGTTCACTCCCCGGTATTGATAGTTCGTTGGCACGATCCTCTTGACACCCATTTTCCTGCAATAGCCAACAGGCATCATATTAAGAGCGGCACCTGAATCAACCAAAGCAAGACCACTAAATTTATGACAAGAAATAGGTAAGTTGTAACTCCCTGGATCATGCTTGATTGGTGCGATGTAGATGAGATCATCTTCCGGTGCTTTCTCCTTTTTTTTCTCCTTCTCCTTGCCTTTATCTTCTTTCTTCGGGATCACGAACTCCGCTATCCGCCGTGCTTTCCATCTTCCTCATCTTCATCATCACTTGAAGCTTCGGGAACCTTGAGTCTTAGGTGTTCGAAAGACACGGTGAACCCCTCCGAATCGTAATCCGTGGCATAATCGGGCTCGCTTTCACTCTCGGTTTCCACGTACTTCTTTGTGTAGATGTCCGTCCATTTCTTCTTTGACGGCTCTCCGGTTATCATGAGCATTGGCTTCACATTTTCCATTTTTCGGTTGTGAATCTCGGGGAAAACTGTGCTATGGATCGATCGGCTGCCATTCTAACACTCAACAAACGATTACTGCAACTTGCGGGAAACAAAGAGATAAAATAAAAATAAAACTAAAACTAATGAACTAAACTAGAAAGTGAAAAACTTGCAAGGGACAGAATCCCTTACAAGGATCGATTAACCAAACTAATTAGACTAAAATCTAACAACTACCGTTCCCCGGCAGCGGCGCCAAAAACTTGATGCGGTAATTATCGTATATAAAAAGCGTAACAAGTTTTAACCTCTAATGCCTAGCCACCGTCTTACCACATATACAGGCAAGCGTACCTGATCGTGAGTAATATAGTGTAGGAAAGTCCAGGTATCGTATCTACCACTGGAACGGTCAAGTTATCGTAGACTAAAGTGTGAATCGGTCTAATTAATCTAAAAAGGGTTTTGTATGAAAAAGGTTTAAATACTAAAAAAGGTAATTAACTAAGTAAAACTAAGAAAACAATTAAAATAATGATTTAAGATTATAATAAGGGAAAACAACAGTACTTATCATGATAATGTGAATCCCCAATATGGATGACATGAGTAGGTCGAAGGTTTGGTTGTTTTGACTATTGTAGGAATTTAAGTCTAGGACACCCTAACATGTACAATTTATGGTTATGAACTAGGATATGGTCCTCCTAATTCCAATCCTAAATCGTTTGCTCCACAATCTAGAATCGGTAAACCCTTCCCAATCAATATTGTAATGGCTCTTTTACTATCGGTCACTATTGGTCAAAGTAACCCCTTAACAAAACTCTATGGTCCAAGTCAGGCTAAGGTAGGTTGATTATCCTTTCGGAGTCTATCTGTTTTGGTCTAACAAATACACCCAACCAAGTGAATTCAAATCGCCACAACAACAATAATCAGAAAAGAACCATAAACGACATTCAATTAATCAAAACAAACCAATAAACATTAATTTCAAAGTATCATCCATAAAGGTTCATCTATCATGACAAGCACTACTAATAGACTACTCACTCATAATGAAAACAAGAACACAAACAAAAGTAGACATCGACATGATACCGACAGTACAACGATAGATGATCGGAGATCGACTTCCGCAGCGTATCGGCACCTTTCGTACTCTCACTGTCGTTCCTCTGTACTACCCTCGTGTATCGGACATAGAACATGTTTAGAACTGAAAGAGGAGGCTGATATTAATGAAAAACGTCCAGGCTCCATCTGGCGATCGCCAGACTGCTGACTTGGCGACGCCAAGCACTTAAATCAACCCTAATCTTCAATTCAGTCGCACTTGGCGGCGCCAGATAGAGGACTTCGCGATCGCCAAGTGTCTTCTGTGTTGACTTTGTGCATTTTTCCCGTTTTCTCGCCTTTTTTTGTACTTTTCCGTTCCACGGCCTCCAAATCCTTCACAAACAATAATAAGCTCATTTAGTGCATGAAATGATCATAAACGGGTGAGAAATGGGGTAAAGTCATACGATTACGCGTAACCAAAACATGTATAATTTTGGTGTTATCAATCTTCTTCACCTCATCTTCCACCTCCATTGTTGCTAGGCTTGAGCTCTTCAAGATCTAGGGTTTTCTACTCAAGATTTGGCTAGGTAAGCTTGTCTAAACCACTTGAGGTATGTTAATCCACATAATAGGAGTTATGAAACTAACCTAAGGTTTGATTTGCTTGATTTAGGTTGTTCACATATTTAACCTAAAACTTGGATTTGGGGGTTTTGGGTACAAACCCTCAAGGTGAGTTCTCTATATGGTTTTAAAGTATAGATCTAGTCTTATATGTCGTAGACCTGGAGCTAATCCAAGGTTTTAACTCTTTATCAGTTTAGGTGATTACTCAAGTTTTAAGCTAGGGCCCTTGGTGAAAATTGGGGCTTTCGGCTTTACAAGCCCGAGGTGAGTTGTTAAAACCGTTTTGTTAAAACTGAGAGCACATCATCTTGTTTGATATTACGCGTCTTGCTCGATATTTGTGGATAACTATATGTTTGGACAAAATGCCTAAATTCCTAGGTTTAGGATTTGTCATGAAATGAATAAATGACGATTTTCGTATGTATGGCCTAACTTGGACTATCGTATACATGAAATGATTCATTGTGTGCTACGAATGCATGAGTTATATCCATGTGATTGCATGATGAATGTGTTTATGAGAAATGCGTGTTATTAAGTATGCCATGGATTGATGCAAAGGAATTGAATTCCGAACATGTTGATTTATATGAAATGAATGAAAGTATTGAGACTTTCGATAATGCATAAAGCGTATAACTAAAATGTTATGGAGCACCGCCAGTCAAAAAGTGAGATGCTATTGGTCACTAGTCAAAAAGTGGACCGGGATGTCACTAGTCAAAAGGTGAGTACCCATGTTTTCATGCAACGTAAATGGGACAATGTGGCACTAGTCAAAAGGTGTACACTATGTCGTTTTTGGAAATGAGATTGATTTAAAGTGGCATTAGTCAAAAGGTGTGCACTTCAAGTTTACACGAGTTCGACTCAGTCTTGGGTGACACTAGTCAAAAGGTGTGCACCTATGTCCCTCACCATTCGTGTGGCCGCGAATGTGCCTGGCCTCTGAGGTTGCCTATTCGAGTCTTCGTAGGAGGACGGCAACGGGGTGTCTCGACTCTGAGGTGTAACTTGCTTGTTGAAAGTGGGTCGCTCCCACGGTTTTCAAAGATAAAAGATAAACCGGTTTAACATGGTGCATTTTATTGTTAATACACTTTCGTATATCTTACATGACATAACATGTTTTTTATATGTATGATGTTTAATTGATACAACTCACTAGGCTCCTTTAGCCTAACACTTGCTTGGTGTCGATGTGTCTCTCAGGTACAAGGGACGCCGTTCCTAAGTAGGTGCCGGGATTGAGAGTGAGCTTTGGGGAAAGTGTGAAGAGGCCGGTCCTTTAGACCGCGCAGGCATTGACAGTTTGACAACCCTTTTTGTAGTCTCTCCCTTAGATAGGATTGAGACTAGATGGTTGTCACATTATTTATTTAGATTACAAACATTGTAAATATACACTACTATTATACCCCTGTTTTTGGGAAGAGCTCACGCTTTGGCGTATATTTGTACTAACACCTTTCGTAAATGAAGGTTTTTGTTTACTCCAAATTTTGGGGTGTTACAAATTTATAAATTTCAAAAATATTAAATCTGATTCTTTATAAATAACATATTTAACAATAAATATACAATATATTTAATAATAAAAATATAATATATTTAAATCGAGGATGAAACGGGTTGGAGACCATCCTACCAATCCTCATCCCCGTTGCTTAGTTTTGCAGGAAATTTCATTCCTGTCCCAAGGCGAATATATTTGGTCCCCAAATAACATGTCTCGTTTTCATACCTACCTATGATGAACCAAATCTATACAATTGAAAATATGGTCTTTTAACGTTCAATAAGATAATGATGGAACTATTAGAATACTTTTTGCAAGAGCAAAATAATGTCTCATTTCCATACCTACCTATGAAGGACCAATTAATCTATACAATTGAAAATATGGTCTTTTAACGTTTAATAAGATAATGATTGAATTATTGGAATACTTTTTGCAAGTGTAAAATAATAGGTCTCATTTCCATACCTCTTTATGAGGGACAAAATCTATACAATTAAAAATATGGTCTTTCAATGTTCAATAAGATTATGATTAAACTATTGAATACTTTTCGCAAGTGTAAAGTAATATGTCTTATGTCCATACATACCTATGAGATATCAAATCTATATATACAATTGAAAATATGGTTTTTTTTACGGCAAACAATTTTATTAAAACTAAAACCAACAAAACACAAAACAAGCTTTTTGAAGTCGCAAGACGCAACCTCGAACAGCACACAACGACACCAATAGACTACAACGAACCCACAACCAACAAACAACCGGGAAACAACTACTCGAACGATACCAAAAAAAGAACAAGCCCACTCTACCTAAACGATCCACTAAACGAAACAAACCACCTAACCAACGAAACTCGAACCACCAAACCAAACGATCCACCAAGCCAGGGAACCTGCGAACCATCGAACTGTACAAACGAAGCAAGACAAAACCTCCGAGCCGTCGAGCCTCACGAGCCAACGAGCCCCGAACCACAAAAACAACTTTACCTTTTGCCATACCCACATACCCAGGGCCGGCCCTGGCCCATGGCAAGCATGGCTTAGGCCATGGGCAGCAGGCCCATGAGGGCATCAAATTTTTAGTACAGATATTAATAGGTAGGTTCAATTTTTATTAGCCCAACATAAGAATTACCCTTCTTGAATACTGACGCATCAATTGAAAAGATTATCATTCACGAACTTCATGCGTCTGTGTCTCTCCCTCACAATGATTCACGAATAGAGAACAATCAACTCAATCTCCAGCCCCTCCCCTCTCAGTTCTGCTACATTATGTGACTCAACCGTCGGATGATATGAACGATCACTATCGTACGAAAAGTTAGATAGACTTGATGTAAACATGTTTGGCAAAGTGTTAGAACTTCTGATGATATCCTATCACCAAATCAACATGTGCTTACTAACAAGCAACATATGAACATGATCTTGTCCAACTAGTTGATGATGACAACGTCTCTCAATCAAACTAATAAAGCATGCATTTTGTATTTTCTGGAGATAATAATTAAGGAAAAGGGTACATATCAAAAAGTAAAAGTTGCACCCCTCCATAAAAAGCCATTAAGGATGACAAGCATGCCTAGTATTTATGTGGAGTTGTTACAGCAAAGTTGAGTTTAATTATAGGATATTTAAAATAACAAAGCGTCCTAATAGAATGTTTTATAGAACTAAACAAAAAAGTGATCTATCTAAATGTGTTACAAAAAGTTATTAGACACTTTCGGGCGCCGTAAAAAGTTTTATAAAACATTTTTAAAATAAAACACCGTATTAGCTATTTTATAGGAGACTATTTGAAAAATTCTCCTATAAAAACAAGTGTTCTCTACAAAGATGGTTTTATAGGACACTTTCAAAAGTGTTCTTAATGGGTGCCGAGTCCGCAAATAATAAAACAATTAAACTAAAGCCTATTACCTCTAGTCCTCTAGTAGACTAGTACACAATGGATTGTGATAGTAGCAGTAGGGTCGTCTCCTCTACCTCATCCCGATCACAAGGAGAGTCATCGGTCTTAGTCTTTCAATCAAGGGGTGGGTTCAAATGTTAACCCATCGGTCTTAGTCTTTCTCGTTTGAACCTTCCCCTATATATATTATATATAGTTGTGTGTGTGGTTGTGTGTGTGTGTGTGTGTGTGTGTGTGTGTGTGTGTATAGGGGTGGGTTCAAATGTGAACCACTTTTTCATTCTGAACGTGAGGACAGCTGAGAGCGCGCCACGTGGCATAGATGACTTATGCGGCTTAGCTTTATTTAGTATGCATAAATCCGCGGGTTAGCTTCATTCAAGCTTTATTCATACTGCATAAATCTATTATGCAAACTGAACAAAGCTAACCCGCACGCTAAGTCGCCTGCGTCAGAGTGCGACTAATAGTCTTACAAATGGTCTTAGAGGTGCCTTAGCTTAAGTGAACTAGGTTATTGATAGTCTAGACATAAGTCGATGATATGTAATTGACAAGAATTTGATATTTGTGAATTTTTCTTGGTTTAGAAATTGATTTAAGGGAGTTAGGTTGTTACCTAGTACTTCGTTTTAAGATGAGAATTTAAGTCATGAAATGATTTTATCTTATGAATGTTTTGATTGGTTTTGTCGATCATGTGATGTGAAGTTAATGTTGATATGTTTCTTTTGTGGAATGGTTTAAGCAAATTAGAAATTTAAAACATGTTTTGCATTTTAGTCAAAGTCATATGTGAAGAAATCGATGTATTTGCGGGTTTGCCGTTACTTTAACAAATAGTGTTGTGTTGATTTTTAAGATAGATGTTGATGGGATGGATTAATGGGTTTGATATAATTGAGAAATTTATCTAGCGATATCAAAATTGTATTTTGTTGACTATATTTTACTCCTTGGGAGTGTTTGGAAAAGAGTTGGTGTATACTAGTTATATATCTATATGTTACGGATCAGATGTTATTGGTATATGATAATGGGTTAAAAAGAACAGGTAACGATAATATTAGTTGCGGTTGTGTTTGAACACCAACGGTTCGTTGTTGTGCTTGAACGCCAAAGGTTCGTTGTTGTGCTTGAACGCCAACGGTTCGGTGTTGTGCTTGAACGCCAACGGTTCGGTGTTGTTGCTTGAACGCCAACGGTTCGGTGTTGTGCTTGAACACCAACGGTTCGGATTGTACTTGAATGTCAACATTAGGATTATATGTGAGTTGTTCTTGGTTACCAACGAAAATGTGATTATTTAAAGGTTTTATATAAACTGTAATGGTTTTGTTTAAAGTTGGTATATTACATCATGGAAATGACAGGGATTTTCTCACTAGATCTTTTTGGTCTAACCTTCGCTTTTAAAATGAATGCATTTCAGGTGAATTTTAATTAGGATTGCTAGCATGGGAAGAAAGTAGTTGAGAGTGGATTCAATTATCGGTTCGCTATAATTGATTAGGTTATTTGCATTAGATTGGTAAGGATACAAATATCCAGTTGGAATTTAATTACTGCGGTTAAAACTATATTCTGTTAGTCGTATATTCGAGATGATTCTAGGAAGATTGTATCATTCATTTATTTTCAGATTGGTTGTTGGTTGGTTTCCAATATTTGTGGTTTTAAGGTGAAATTTGGAAACCGGGTCGTTACACTATCTCTTAACCTCTCCAAATACATTAATGAAAGATAAGCAGATGGAGAATCTAGATCTTTTTAATATGAAGTTACTTTTTTCGATTTTGTTGGTCCTCTATTGATGGCCAACAAGATAGATTGTATTGTAGGAGGGGGGGTTGAATACAATCAACACAGTTTCTTCCACTTAATTCAGTTCACGACTCCTATGGAGCCTTTGTGTGAAACTGAAGTAGATTGTTTGTTGAAGAGGATCAAGACTTTGTCAAGATCCAAAACAATATTTAAGTTTTTAGACACACAGTCTTTGCTTATGCACTAAGCAAGAATTAGAAGAGAGAAGATAGAAAGAAGAAAGGATATGGGTATTGAACATGGACCAAATGTTTGTGTTTGAAGAACACACTATGTTCATATTTATACCCCATGCATTAAATGCATGTCACACCCAACTTTACACTTGTCATGTAAAGATTGGGTTTGGTGTACTATTGTACCATAAAATATTACCCATGCTTGGTAGGGTCATGGTCTATGGTAAATAGTTGCCTTATGGTTGACAAGTAAGGAGGGAACAGTAAAGAGACATCCCTTTTGTACTTTTGTCAGAAAGACAAATCAAATCCTTTTTGTGCATTTAAGATAAGAAGACAAATTTGGTATTCTTAAAGAACAAGTCACTGATCAGGCCTTAGAATCGCTGATCCAGGGGAAGGATCAGGGAGGCACTGTGACTTGTCTTTATCGAACGTCATGTATGAGTAGTCAGCTAGCTGTTACTGATTTCAACTTCAGATCATTAGCATCGCTGACTCTATCATCAGCTTTCATCAATAGATGGTGTTGATGGTTTTCCTAGTGACATGACTATTTGTCTTCAGAGAATACATTAGCAGTTATCAGCTGTCGCTGTCACTGAAAGGAGTCAGTGACAAGCTATCGCTGATATCATTTAAGAACCATGCTTAGCAGTATGGACCTTTCAGCGAACAGACTCGTTGTAGTTCCCTAAACATCTATATTTTGCAAAGTATTCTGGGATGAAAGATAAAGGATCATTGGTATTTCATAAAGTCTTAGGAAGACTGGATCAACAATCTCCCCCTAAATATCAATGATAAGACAACAGGGAGGTTGTCTTTTTCTAGTAACTCAGAAATCATTCTAAGTCTAGAATCAACAGTTAGGAAATAAAACATGTTAAAGGTACTTGTTCTATTTAACTGTTAGAAGAAAGATTTTTTTTCAGTGATAAGTATCAGGGATAAAGAAACACTTATATTTCATTTCATTTCAAAGTAAGAATTACAATACAGAAAGAAATAAGATTACAAGTCACTGAAAGAAACAACAAACAATTACATAGATCAAACTAGTCTATACAGATTAAACTAGTCTAGAGGTTCTTCTTTAACCTAGCAGTGATCCATGTTTTCTTGTTCATCGTCTTCTCTTTCTCAGCTAGTCACTGGAAGCAGAGTCTTGAACTCCCTGACAGATGTGAAAGAGGCATCCATCCAGAAGATGAATGGGAGAGAGCAGGGAGTACATACAAAGCGAAGCTTTGCAATGTACTTTCCAGCGATTCTTCTCTTCCTTGGAGAGTCTTGGAAGAGGCATATCAACGAGACAGAGCCATTCAACCAGGAGACACATACTCCTGTGTCGTATACAGATCCTGTATGGGTGGATCTTAGATCTTGTCTCGATGACACACGAAACATCAGCAATCATCACCTTTTTGAGGTTCTGATCACTGATGTCTCTTCCCCTCAGTAGGTGCATATCCAAGAAACTGGAGGTTTACTTGGACTTATGTGAAGCCTACATATCAAACCACTTTGCAGTTTCTCCCCCTCAGGATGATAGCCTTTCTAAGGGAGGAGAAAAGAACATTCTTCATCAAAAGGGAAATAGTCCCTTATTAGAAGAAGGTCTCCTGCAAGTGGTGGGGGAAAGAGAAGAGAAAAATCCCTTTTAGAAGAAGGTATCCTGTAAGATTTCTCCCCCTCAGATACAGCACCAGGTGCTGTAGATGAGAGTCAAGATCCTTCTTCCTTGGTCTAGCCGAGAGGTTTTCCAGAAGTGTGTAGAGTATGGCTGCAGAAAGTTGAGCAAATGAGATATTCTGCAAAAGAGAAAGAGATCATAAGTATAAAACAAATAAGGAAAGATAAGAAGAGTCTTTTATTGTTTTAATAACTTATGCTTGGGAAGGATAAACCAAAAAAGTGGTTTTCTTTTAAGAAGAAGATGAGAAAACAACCTTAAATTAAGGTTTGTGACTTACCAGACGAGGAAGGTCTTCTAAGGAAGGGAGAAGATTTGAACTCATTATAGTGCAAATCTTGGAGAGATAGAAAAAAAAAGTAAGTGAAGAAAGAAGTAATCCAAGTATGGATTATATAGAGGAGAAGGATACCGGAAGGTCAATGCTGATTGAAGCTGCAAGATCAATGCTGATTGTAACTATAGTTTGTAAACAAAACGATTATTTGTGTTAATAAAAGAAAAGGTTTAAAGTGAAAAATAAAAAAAGTAAGGGAGTAAAAGTAAATTAAATGATAAATTACAAGGGGATTAAGTGTAATTTATAAATTAAAAGAGAAAACTTGGAGGACAAGGGTTAAGGACCGATTGGTAGGGACTGAGTTGTACATTGTTTAACAAGTTATACATTGGGCTTTAAAATGTATACCTCTTAATTTTTTTAGAAATAACGGTATTAGCTCATTTATAATATAGGATAATTACAAATTAGATTATATTTTTTATTAAAATATTTAACATGTTTTAGTTATCCATGAAAAAAATATAGCATCAATTATATTTTACTTACATAATCGTTTTAAAAATTGTTATATTTGTTTTTGATAAAAAAACATATTGAACAGTAATTGCTATAACTGATTACATTTGAAAGTAATTAATAATTATAATTAATTTATAATATATAATTAAATTAAATTAAAATTTGATGTTAATTACTATATATAAATATATATAATAATCAACATTTATTAATAATAAATAACTAACATTTTTTTAATTAATGATAGTTAATATTAATTAGGGATATAAGTGAAGAAAACCATCCAGCTCATCAAACGCTACTTCAAGTAGTGTTTTCAATAAGCTGACTTATAAGGCTAGTCGTACCGCATGCTTGGGTTGGCAGCGGCTTAACCCGCTGAACCCGGCGGGTTGAGGGTGTAGCGGTGCGCAGAAGTGAAGCCGGCGGGTTGGAAGCTATTCACGGGTTGGGAGAGCCGTTGTTAAACGGCTCTCCAACGGATATATATTTTTTTTTTTGTTTTTCCTTTTTTTTTTCTTTTTCATTTATACCCTCTATATATATATATATACCCTACTACTCTCCAACCAAATATCTTATTACACCACTACTCTCCACTACTCTCTTCTACATACATCCACAATGGCACAACCCGGTTATTTGAACGATTCATCATCCACGGATACCGACGAAGACTGGGAACAAGATGCGCAAATCTTTGCGCATCTTGTCCAACAAGCAAACGCATCATCATCGATTCGTCGTTCGAAGGCCCCTAACATAGACAGGGGTCGGGTAGAAGCTAACGCAAGGCTAATGGCGGACTACTTTGACGATAACCCGATGTACCCGGAGAAGACGTTCAAGCGACGTTTTAGGATGTCGAGAAATCTATTCACACGAATAGTCTATGATTTATACACACTGTACCCATATTTCCAACAACAGTACGATGCTACGGGGTTGCCGGGTTTGTCCCCATACCAAAAGTGTACGGCGGCAATTCGGCAACTGGCGTATGGAATAACCGGTGACGCATGGGATGACTACGTCCGCATGGGAGAGTCAACGGCACGCAAGTGTCTAAACCACTTCGTTGAAGGAATTATACAAATGTATGGAAAAGTATATTTACGCAAGCCGACTTACGAAGATATTCAGCAGTTGTACGCCGCGCACGATGACCGTCACGGATTTCCCGGCATGCTCGGTAGCCTTGACTGCATGCATTGGGAATGGGCGATGTGTCCGGTTGCATGGCAAGGTCAATACCATCGAGGCGATAAACCGCATCCGTCAATCATTTTAGAAGCGGCGGCCTCCCAAGACACATGGATTTGGCACGCATTCTTTGGTTGTCCCGGTGCCATGAACGACCTAAACGTGCTCAATCATTCGCCCATCTTCGAAGATGTGTATAACGGAATTGCACCCGACCGAACTTTTCAAGTAAATGGGGCGACCTACAAGCACGGATATTATCTCGGGGATGGGATATATCATGAATGGGCTACTTTTGTCAAAGCGTTTTCCTATCCGGAAGACGATAAACGAATTAAGTTTAAGGGAGCGCAAGAAGCGGCACGTAAAGATATCGAACGAGCTTTCGGCATTCTCCGTAAACGTTGGAATATAATCAAACAACCGTCTCGCTTCATGGAGATACCTACGATGCGCAAAGTTATGTACGCGTGTATCATATTGCACAATATGATACTCGAAAACAAAAACAAGGCCATTTGTGTTGTGCCGAACGATATTCCGGATCCACCTAACCCGCAACTCACTGAGGAGCAACGTATGGTGAATATTTTCCAAGTGAGAAACTCAACTATTCATCATAATCTTCGGGCGGATTTAGTGGAACATATTTGGAACCTCGATATTGATTTTTAGTTTTTTTTATTAATGTTATGTAATTTTTTTTATTAATGTTATGTAATTTTTTTATTGATGTTATGTAATTTTTATTAATATTAGAATTTTCAAATTATTTTTAACAATATTATTTATTTAATTATGTTATTTAATTAAATAAAATAAATGAAATAAATAAAATAAATTGAAAAGTGAGTGGGTTGGGAGGGTTGGGTGTGTGTTGTAGAGGGTTATGGGAGGGTAAAGAGAGGGTTGACCAAAAGCTGATGTGGAAGCTGATGTGGCAGTCAAAAAGTGAGTGGGTTGAGAGGGTTGGAGAGTATGGGTGTGTGTAGCCTAAATAACTTATTCATCCATACATGTGCCCTAAAAATAAGCTAACTTATAAGCTAGTTTATTTTTGTCAAAAATAGCTTATAATAGTAAAAGTGATATTTATGGGTATCCAATATTCTCACCTACTTCATAATTATATGTATATTTCAACTCAACGGTAATGCTTACACCTACATATATTTCAACACACACATATATACATATAACCAAAACACATAACATAGAGGAAGGTAGATAATGGATCCAAAGGGAATACATCTTGGGCATTCACTCTTGGTTCCTAGCGTTAAGGAATTGGCTACTGAATCATTCACAAAGGTTCCACCTCGATATATACGTCCAAATCAAGATGCTCAAATTATATCATCGTTGTTTGAAGTACCAATAATCAATATGGAGTATTTATCGTCCATTGATTCAAAAGATTCAGAGCTAGAAAAACTACACCTTGCTTGTAAAGATTGGGGTTTCTTTCAGGTATTTAATTTGTGTGGTTGATTCTATACGAATATATAAGCAATATTATATGAAATTTTGTTCATTATTCAAATGTTATAGTTGATAAATCATGGGGTGAGTTGTTCGCTACTTGAGAGAGTAAAGCAAGAAACACAAGAATTCTTTGATATGCCGCTGAAGGAGAAGAAAAAATACTGGCAACCAGACGGTGATCTTGAAGGATTTGGGCAAGCATTCGTTATGTCAGATGAGCAAAAGCTTGATTGGGCTGACATATTCTACTTGGTCACCCTTCCTACTGGTCTCAGGAAACCACACTTGTTTCCCAAACTACCTCTTCCGTTCAGGTCGGTGATTTACTTCTCTTTTTCTATCTACTTATTTTTCAAAACATTAAAATCCAGGATGTTTATCAAGATGAGGAAAGAGTTAAAATATCAAATCAACCACTCAAATATTCATTATTTACACATCTTCCTGACAACCGATGTTAAATATTTTTATTATTAAATTCAACAAATAATCAAAATATATTTATGAAAGTAGAAACATTTTTTGAGAAAACCCCCCGAAATCATTAGTTTCTTTCGTTAAGAAAACATTAACGTCTAATAAATTTCGTGTATATATAATTTAGGATGTTGATCGTCTTTAGGATTAAAGGACAAAGTTAGGGAATTTGGAAAAAAAACCCGAGACATAGAGATTCAAACATGAGAGAAACAACCAAGTAGTCAAGCCGAAGTAGCGCCAACAACGGTGGTTGGTAGTCACATGGCCAAGAGCGGCGTAGGGTAGGGAGGGCAGGCATAGCCGACTTTAAGGGGTTCGTTCATTTCCCCCATTTCCATAATCTATATTTGAACAATTTGGAGCTTTGGACGTACGTATGGAGTAAACATTAAACTGCTAAGGTAATATTATTGGTCGGGTTTGTGAATTTTGGGCTAAGCTAAGGTAATATTGTTAGTTAATTAGACTTTAGGCGCCATAGTCTATTAGATTTAACCTATTAGTTTACTTCTCTTAAGTTTGTCATTTTGGGCCTTTTTTCTATTTGTATTTTTAGTTTAGGTGCACCATTGAAATTTTCAAAATAATACGATTGTATCTTTCACAAGTTTAAGTTTTTTTAATCTTCATCAGAGAAAATCAGGTTCATCCCTGAATAAATCAAAACATTTATTTTAAAAAACCATGAACCAAAATTTCTTATTTAAGAATCTGGTAAAATCATCTCAAAATAGAAATGAAAGTGGAGTCCCTTTATTTTTGGTTAGATAGAATGAGAAGTTTCGAACTGTAAATACCTAATTGAGTCATATACAATGATTTAGAATAAATTATTAAGATGAAAATACAAAATAACAATTTTAGATGATGTTGAACAACCTAATATATGTGACACGCATAGTTTAATTGTTTAGTTGGCTTTTTATGTATAAATAAAATAAGTTTTATAGAATGCATAACGAAAAGATTACTTATTGACGAGTCCTCTCTTAGCTTGCACAACTTTGATAGTAATACTAGTTAGGTCTTGTAACATTGTTCGTATTATAATATTGTGTACTTTATTAGATCGTTTAAGAGCATCTCCAATAGAATTCCTATATAATTTTTATTCAAAAATGGAATTATTGACGAGTCCTCTTAGCTTGCACAACTTTGATAGTAATACTAGTTAGGTCTTGTAACATTGTTCGTACTATAAATCATATTGTGTACTTTATTAGATCGTTTAAGAGCATCTCCAATAGAATTCCTATATAATTTTTATTCAAAAATGGAAAATAAAAGTTACAGTTTCTAAAAATAACTACATTTATCTCAATAGATTCTTAATTTTGGAGAATTTTATTATAATGTTAAAAAATTCTATTCATTTAATAAAATATTGTTTTTCTTTGAATATTAAGGTTAAAAGTTTTGTGTTGAAGTTGTTTTAAGGGTGTTCTCCATATATAGTGAAACAATCTTTTTTCTACTACTTACCTATCTTGGAAGTAGTTTTTGTGAAGTTGGAGAAAATTTTTGCTTCAAAATCCTTTATTTTTTCATTTTGGAAAACTTGTTGAAGACTAGTTGTCCTAGACGATCCATTTGTTGTATTGCATTGGCTAATAACATATATATTGTTTTATGGGTTAAGTTATTTTACATGGATTAAATGAAGATTATATGAAATATTTTTGGACTTATGATATCTAAACACAGAGATACCCTACAAGAATACTCGATAGAAGTTAAGAAGGCTGCTTTAAAAACCCTAGTGTTCATTGCAAAAGCTTTAAATATGGAGGTTGAGGAGATGAAGGTATTGTTCGACAATGGAATGCAAGCAATGAGGATGAATTATTATCCACCATGTCCACAACCTGAACAAGTGATTGGTCTCACCCCTCACTCGGATGCTACTGGGATCACTTTTCTTCTCCAACTTAATCAAGTTGAGGGTCTCGAGATTAAAAAGGATGGAATGTGGATACCAATTAAATCACATCATGATGCTTTCATTGTTAATATTGGGGACATCCTGGAGGTAATTTCTTTCACTTTTCTCAACTGCCACTACTAAAAGATTGTGTATTACTGACAGCGGTATAGACAGTTAAAAAGCAGTCGAACTTTATCAACAATTTTCCGATTGTTGCTTTTTTATTTTATTTTATTTTATTTTATTACAGGCCAACTTTTTATCCACACTCATTCTTGTCTAAAAATTGTCGGTAAAGCTTTTTACGATGGTTTACCGACTGTTTCTATCTTCAGTAATATCCTTGTTTTTTAATAGTGTGTATTTGACATGTCTACACTATCATATCTGGTGTGAAAATATATATGTAACCATTGCTCAAATTTGTATTATATAAATGTGATGCTCGATCTCTTGGAGTAGAGGAAGGGTATAGTATCCTAACCCTAAACTCTACCTCAATGTGGAATATATTGAGTATATTTGGTTTTAAAATAATTAGGATGGACTTTAGAAATGATAAATGGATAGTAGAGATTAATAATATAAATGAAAAACGCCTTGTTCAATTTCAGAGTGTAACAAATGGAGTATATAAAAGCATTGAGCATCGGGCAACTGTAAACTCCGAGAAGAAGAGGCTATCAATAGCCACATTTCTAAGCCCGGATGTGGATGGGGATTTCGGACCTGCACCTAGCCTCGTCACTCCCGACACACCAGCAAGATTTACTAGAGTATCTGTTCTTGATTTCTTGAAGAACCTGTTTTCGACGGAACTAAAGGGAAAAACCATAATCGACCAATATCGTATATGATGTATAATGAACCCTAGATTTGGTCACTTATGTTCCTATAAGCTACTTTTATTTATTATGTAAAACATACAATTCATAATATACAGTAATTTTACATATTTGACTCTCTAAAACGTTGTTTATTAGCGCTTTTTTGAAGCCTCTATAAGCCAGCATAACTTATGTCTATGTCACAAGTAAACAACCATAAACGTCTGTGCAAATAAGCCATTTTGTTCATTAAGCTGATTAAGTCGTTAGTGACGGGAATCATATGTAAGAAAAAAACATTTAGCTACCCCTTTACCCGTGACAATTTTTTTCAGTGGGAGATGGTCTAAACAGCTTTAGTGACCATGTTTTCTACTTTAGTGATGCTTTTTTCCGTCACTAAATATCAATTTAGTTGTAGTGGCTCCAATTACCAAGGCCGTTCCTATTAGGGAAGCATAATAACCTAATTAATCCAATTAATAAGGTAAAGCCATCCCTGAAATGCCAAATAAGTGAACTGAACTAAACCCAATCCAAAACGAATTGATAGTTGGGGACTTGGGTTTGCTTAGCAAATTTTGCCCGGGTAAGCACCTAGCGGCAAGAGATTTACATTAAACTGCTTTATTGTGTAACATCCTTGGACCCGAAAATGTATTGGTGGTAATTAAGCCTTTTAAACATGGTAAGCACTTATCGGGTAAAAGTGTCATTTTCCACACTTACCATGATAAGAGTCCCGGTCCTTGGCTCCTTTCCATTGTCCTCTATAGGGTAAGTTTCTCGGTACTCGTCATACTCAATCAATAACGTAAATAACATTGGTAAGCGCTTACGCCGATAAGCGTTTGCTAAACAAGCCTCTAATCGAGTTATAAAATCTTCAAACTCAAGATATTTGACTGGATGGGTTAGGGCCATGTGAAACTAGCTAAACCCAATGCATTTATAATGATGGTTTTAGTACGATTGTTAAATTACTGACATACATATATATATAGAGCGTCGAATTCAAACAAGAACAATATCTATTTGAAAAAATACGAAAACTAACAAAATCATATATGATTCACGTGACTTTGCAAGTCGCGGCCAAAGTCATGTGTGTGGTTTTTCTCGTGTTAATGCAAAATCATATATGATTTTGTAAGTTCTCATGTTCTTTAAGATAAATATTGTTCTCGTTTGATCCCCCTCTTTGTATATAATATATGTACACATTAGACATTAGACCAACCTATAATTTGCTTTATTCAAAGTTTATAACACAATTGCAACCGTAATTTTACCGTCTTATATGCATTAACCTTCAACTTTCTTTTTTGAGTTTATTAATTAGCTTTATTTATATATTTTGGTTTTGATTTTAACTTGTCTAAAACTCGATCAACCTAACCAACAAACATTGTTGAGTTGATTTTTTTAACCGCAAAACATTAGGTTGGGTTAGAGACTAAATTAGGTTAAGATTTTTTAAACCATAAACATTAGATTAAGTTGTTCAAACGTTATAAATCGACCAATATGCCCTATGTACAAACCTACTTCCTATATGCATATGTAATATAATTGTAAAATCATATTTATGAGTGCCCCATACTCTTACCTAGTTTTTGGACCATACGAACTATTTATATCATAAAAATTAAAAGAATTATGATAAAAACATGAATATAACCCCCCACATATATATATATCACGAACCAAAAAACCATAACATAAAGGAAGGTAGATCATGGATCCAAAGGGAATATACCTTGGGGTTCACTCCCATTTCCTAGCGTACAAGAGCTTGTTAAGGAATCTCTAACAGAGGTTCCACCTCGATATATACGTCCAAATCAAGAAGCTCCAGTTATATCATCGTTTTCTCAAGTACCAATCATCAATATGGAGTATTTATCGTCCACTGATTCAAAAGATTCTGAGCTAGAAAAACTACACCTTGCTTATAGAGATTGGGGTTTCTTCCAGGTATTTAATTTTTGGTTAATTTATACCAATATATAAGCAATATATATATATGAAATGTTGTTAATTATTCAAATGTTATAGTTGATAAATCATGGGGTGAGTTGTTCGCTACTTGAGAAAGTAAAGCAAGAAACACAAGAACTCTTTGATATGCCGCTAAAGGAGAAGAAAAAATACTGGCAACAAGCTGGTGATCTTGAAGGATTTGGACAAGCATTCGTTGTATCACATGAGCAAAAGCTTGATTGGGCTGACATGTTTTACTTGGTCACCCTTCCAACTAATCTCAGAAAACCACACTTGCTTCCCAACCTACCTCTCCAATTCAGGTCGTTTACTTCTCTTTATCCATTTGCCTATCTTTAAAACGTTAAAATCCATGTTATTTATCGAGCTAGAAAGCTATCCGGTTAAAATATCAAATTAACCTTTTGAAAGTTTTTATTTGACATAGAAGTTTGCAACAATTTGATTAGACTTGTGTATATGATTAACACGTCTTCCAGACAACTTAAATCTTATAAATAAAAATATCTTTACTATAAATCTGATAAGTTATCAAAAAGTGTCGAAGAGAGTAGACACATAATTTTGCAACATTATTAATTATCTTATTTTATATATTGTAACATATATATATATATATATATATAATTAATAAACATAAGAAATTTTTTTCTTATACCTTCTTCTTTGCTAGATATTTATTAATATTATCATAGTTTCCTTTGGTCATGCAATTTATATAAAATTTTGACATAAATCATGAATTATTTTACATAAAATATATCATTCATTACAAAGATAGCATGATATATACCTGAAGATGAAACTAATCATAGAATATAATATTTAATTTAATTTTAAAATTTGTCTTTAAATTTCTTTTCTGATGTATATATAGTACTCATATATAACAAATACAGTATATAAACTCGCACATATCTTTCGGATACAAATGTTCTGAAATAAACTATCAAACCCCAATCTCTACACTATGGCCAAGTTTTTATTTTAACTATTGTGTAAATTTTGTGTCAATCCCCATCTTATATTTTGAATTTTTTTATAAGGATTTTATGTGAAAATGGTTTTTTAGGAATTGCAAACAATTATGGATGAAAGGTTAATTTAATTTTAACCAATTGATTAAAGGGTTTAAAAGATTTACATGAATCATGAAATTCATAAAATAAACTAACTTTTTTTATTATAAACTCGCTTTTTATGACTCGTAGTATAATATTGGTTTGCTTGTGGTTAACAAAAAAAACTATTTTTTATAATGTTATATCAAAGGACGGGGCCTTTTTGAATATTACCTTTTAAAATATATAGTTTATAGAAAATACATAAACTTTGCGTGTTTCTTTTTGAAAATACGTCTGTAAAGATTGACTTTAAAATGGACTTGTAAAATATGATCGTAAATAATAATTAAATAAAAGTAAAATTTTCACATTTTGATCAAGTTATATTAACAGCAAAATCTTTAGCGTGAACATATAAACTATTTTACATGAAATATATCATGTAAAAACATTTAAAATACGATCTCATTTATCAATTTTTCTTAAAATTAAATTAAATATCGGGATAAACTATCACCTTCGAAAGGTACGGCATCCTTCGGTGATATACTTTTGCATCCGTGATGGAGCTTGAATTTTTTTAACTAGGGGAGCTACTAAAAGTAATTAAAAGAGCTTAAGTGTATATATAGAGAGAGAAATCGAGAATCGTACTTGGTCTCTATACAATTGAAAGTATGATCTTTTTAACGTTCACTAAGATATTGGAATACTTTTTGCATGTGCAAAATAATATGTTTCATTGCCATACCTACCTATGAGGGGCCAAATCTATACACTAAAAATATGGTCTTTTAAAGTTCAATAAGATAATGATGACTACTCTTTGTAAGTGCAAAATAATGTCTCATTTCCATATCTACCTATGAGGGACCAAATTTATATAATTGAAAATATGGTTTTTTTAACGAATAAGATAAGATTTAGCTATTAAAATACTTTTTACAAGTGTAAAATATATTAAAATGAAATTAACTTATGCAATGTAGGAATGAAATTAAGTAAAGTTCCATTTGTTTTTGGTAACATGGAATAGGAAGTTTTGAAATGTGGCTTCCCAATTATGTCATATCAATGACTTACAATTAATAAATTATTAGGATGACTACAAAATAACAAAAATTTGAAGGTATTGTTGAAAATTTTAATATGACATAAAATCGTTTTATTGACTTATTTTTATGGGGCATTTTCGAAAATATTAAGTAAAACAAGTTCTATAAAAATCCTAATGGGAAGATTTATTTATTGAGTGCTCTTGGTTTGCATAACTATATCACTAAAATTTGTTAGGTCTCATAATTTTGTCCTAATAACTTCTTATAACTAGTTATTAAAAGCCCGGGCTTCGTGCCGGGTTATAAACTATAATAGATTTTATCATAAATAGTAAGATGAATTTATATATGAATAGTTATTTAAAATAGATTAAAAGATTTAATAAAAATCACCAAATAAAAAATATTAATGCTAAAGAGAATTTAACCTAAAGTATTGAAAAAAAAAACGTACTTATCAATAGCTTAATGAAATTATTTGACTGTTTTTTTTATTAAAGTCATAATAGCTTATAATCAACTAATAAAACAAAATGTCTTAATAAAATAAATAAAGAAAGTAATAGAACAAAATGTGAAGTATGTAATTTGAGAATAAAAAATATAAAAATAGTCTACTATAAGGACAAATTATGTAATTTAATCAAACATTTATTGGATGAGTTAACCACGTAATTTAACAAAGTTAGATGGAGGGATAAAAATGTAACAAAAACAAAAACTAAAGGATGAAAAAAAACATTTTTTAAAGATGAAGGATTTAAACCACTATAAATATCAAACCTAAGGGACCAAATTTGTACTTTACTAAAAGAGTATTGTTCCATGAACAGTGTTTCTATTTCCTGGAAAATGATATATATATATATATATATATATATATTATAGGCTTGAGTTCCGTTGTTAACCACAAATAATGCGTTAACCGTGTTAACCTTCCACATCCACTGATTAAAAAAAACAAACGACCAAGATCAGCTTAATAATTAATGAATTAATTAAATTTAAAAAAATGAAGCGTCCCTTTACATTTGTGCATAAGGGTATTTTGGGGATAAAAATATCAAATTGAGTAAGGCCAGATAACACATGAAAAGTGAACGGTATTTTCCAGATAACACGTGTGCACTCCGGCGAAACACGTGTGCACTCCGACGAACTCCGACGAAACACGTGTGCACTCCGACGAACTCCGGCGAAACACGTGTGCACTCAGACGAACCCCGACGAAACACGTGTGCACTCCGACGAACTCCAACGAAACACGTGTGCACTTCGACGAACTCCGGCGAAACACGTGTGTACTCCGACGAACTCCGGCGAAACACGTGTGCACTCCGGTGACACGACTGTTCAACAGTGCACCTGTGCACATGACGAAACACATGTGCACGACCACTAACTCGTCTCAATCCCCAATTTTTTCGTCTGAGTTACGATCTCCGACGACCACTCCCGCCACTACTCCGGCGACATCATTTGCTTGATCTCATCATTTCCACCTTCCAGATCTGCGACCTCTCTCTCTCGTCCACCTTCCAGATCTACGATCTCTCTCTCTCTCGTTCACCTTCCAGATCTGAGACAAGGTGTGATTTCTAGGGTTTCAATTTTGGTGGTGGACTTGTGGGGGTGGTTGGTGGGGATTTCTCAGGCGATGACGTGATGTGATGTGGTGGTGGTGGTGGTTGGTGTGGTGGTGGTTTGTGGTTGTGGTGGTCGTCTGGTGGTAGTGGTGGTGGTCGTCTGGTGGCAGCAGCGGTGGTTTGGTGGCAGTGGTGGTGGTGGTGGTTAGGGCGCACTTCGGCCGACGAAGTCGCCATCGTCGTTCGTCGGATCGAGATGTAGGAGGCGAAATTGATCTGGTGGTGGTGGTGGTGGAGGCGGGCGGAGCAGATCTGGTGGTGGTGGAAAGCGGCGGTTGTGGTGGTGGAAGGCACCGGCTGTGGTGGTCGTGGTCGTGATGGCGGAAGGCGGCTGTGGTGGTGGAAGGCGGCGTTGTGCTGGTGGTGGAAGGCGGCGCGGTGGTGCTGGTGGAAGGTCGCCGGAGAAATAGCTAGGTTGAGAGTACGATTTATCATGGAGGAGAGAAAGAGAGAAGCAAAACAAATGGAGGACACCCAATTTCTTATATGCATCTGATGATGTTATTACTTGTTTAATAAACAAATGAATTACCCAAATTACCCTTCAATAATTAAATGGCAAGCTGATTTCTTATTGGTTAATTCAAGTTAACAAGGTTAACACACTATTTGTGGTTAACAACGGAACCTTCCTCTATATATATATATATATAGTCACCTTCTTTTGTTAACCAGTCAATTTGTGTAACTATGTTAACTAAATACAACCATTGATCTAAAAAATATAGGGATGAGATTAAATGCACAAAATTAGGGATTTTGAACCCATTTACATTATCTCACGCGCCTTAACATTAGTGCACAAGGGTATAATGGTAAAACAACACAAAACCTGCACATCACTAACATATACCAATTGTCAAACACAAAAGGTATTCAAATTGAAAGTCAAAAGCTATAGGCACAATTTTAGGGATTTTGGCTCTGATAAACCACCACCACCAATACGTATCTTTTTGTTTGAATCTTAAACACAGTTTTATGGTGGAATTTAAAACTGATAGGTTGTTAAGACATCAACACTTGTGCACTCCGGCACCACACCGGTGCACCCTAGACACAACACCTGTGCACTTCGACCCAAGGCGCAACACAGGTGCACTCCGACGCACAACACCGGTGCACTCCGGCACAACACCGGTGCACTCCGGCACAACACCGGTGCACTCCGGCACAACACGGTGCACCACGAGCACACCTGTGCACTTCGACCCAATTTCGACGCACTCCGGCAGCCAATTGAAGGAATAAAACGCCGACATCGTGGTGGCGGCGGCCTATATCAACATACCCATAACGTACGATTCCCAGAACCGTCCATGACTTCAGACGGGTTAACCAATAACTACACATATTCACTTATAAAATCAAGGTTGGCACGATCCATCGTATAAACCACACCGATGAACAATCGAATTGCAAAGAAAAAGGAAAAAAAAATAATACATAGCATCAAATAAGCTTACCATTCTATCATCTCCTATAAAATAGGAAAACTCCTACAAAACTGCCATCCACGATCAATTCCGAAAATACCCTTCTTGGAAAAAAATGAACATATTAAAATAAAAGCTTTTGATTGGCTGATTCCAAGTTAACAAAGTTTACACAAAAGAAGTTGTTCAAAAAAGAAGGAATCTCTATATAGATATATAATGTCATTGTACATGAAACAATATTGTTATAATTAAATCATATTATGTACTTTATTAGGTAGCCTAATAGCATCTTCAACTGACTTCATAATTTTTTTTAAGATGGCGAATCAAAAATCAACATTTTTCAAAAAGAACTATATTCATCTCCAATAAATTTTGAATATTTATCAATTAACCAATTTATGTTTTAAGTTGTTTTCGGATTTGTTTATCTGTTATTTTTGTTGGCGAAACTCTATCTAAACACAAAGATGAATGTTATATTATAAGGTTGTTGGGTGTGCGGGCGGTGCCACCGCATGGGGCCTCCGATTGAAGAGGTCCTCCGATAATTTTATACATTATATATATTCTCTCTATATATAGAGAGAGAAAGGTTCAAATGAGAAGTGCTAAAAAATACGAAGTAGAAAAGTGATCTCCACCATTCATCCGGTCAATAAAGGTGGCTTTGACCGGTTACGGTGGACACGGTCAAGAGGGATTGACACGATTCATGGGAGGGTAGAGATTATTAAATGAGGGGACCCGGTCAAAACCGTCTTTATTGACCAGATGAGTGGTGGAGATCACTTTTCTATTTCTCATTTTTTTAGTACTTCTCATTTGAACCTTCCTCTATATATATATATATATAGAGAGAGAGAGAGAGAGAGGAAAGTTCAAATGGAAACCACTTTTTGGTTGTGAACGTGAGGACAACCGAGAGCGCGACACGTGGCGGCTTTGAGTGTGGTCCCCCTCTTTAGTTCAATGCCCTCCCATGAATCGCGCCTAGTCATCCGCCGTGGACTTGACGTGGCGCCTAGTCATCCGCCACGTGTCGCACTCTCGATTGTCCTCACGTTCACAACCAAAAAGTGGTTCACATTTGAACCCACCCCGATATATATATATAGGGGGTTGCTATTTGGACCCCCTTTACTCACATAAATATAGTGGATTCCACCACTGAGACCCACCTGTGCACTCATATCACTTACTCCCACTCTCATACAAGGGGGTCCAAATAGATGCGATAAAAGAAACAAAAGTTCCTCTAGCCTAATGGTAAGGCGTGTTGTGTCCACCTAGAAGAAGACCTAGGTTTTATTTCTTATCAACGCATTTAAATTTTTTAAAATAAACTGATTATTTAAATGTATATAATTTTCATCACATTGATAATTAAAATTTATATTTAATATTTAAATGTTTCTAATTTTTAGCAGGATTGAAAATTAAAATTTCACAAGTAGTTTTCAGGAAGTTGTTGAAAAAAAAATTGGTTCAAAATCCTTTTTTTTATTTTGTTTTGGAGATGCTATTACATAGAGACGTTTTCGTAGAAGATACAATTTGTTGTATTGCATTGAGTAATAATATATATTGTTTTATGGGTTGATCATATGAAATCTTTTTGGACTTATGATATTTAAACACAGAGATACCCTAGAAGAATACTCAATAGAAGTTAAGAAGGCTGCTTTAAAAACATTGGTGTTCATTGCAAAAGCTTTAAATATGGAGGTTGAGGAGATGAAGGAATTGTTCGAGGATGGAATGCAAGGAATGAGAATGAATTATTATCCACCATGTCCACAACCTGAACAAGTCATTGGTCACAGCCCTCACTCGGATGCTGTTGGGATCACTTTTCTTCTCCAACTCAATCAAGTAGAAGGTCTCCAGATTAAAAAGGATGGAATGTGGATACCAGTTAAACCACTTCATGATGCTTTCATTGTTAATATTGGGGACATCTTGCAGGTAATTTCTTTCTCCTTATCAACTGTACTATTTGACATGTCTACTATACACTATCATATATGATGTGAAAAGAAAAAATATGGCATCATGGCTCAACTTTGTTTGAATATAAGTGGTTGTTTTGTTTTTTGTAAGTTACCTCTTAAAACCTGTTAAGTCTGAAAATTAAAAGGTTTGCAGACTTAAGTTTGTTTATTTTGTTTTTAAGAAAAGACCTAAAAACCTCCTACCGTCCTCAGAAATTTTAAGAGATGCACCATCCACCTCTTATATTAGACATGCATTTAGACTTCAAATTTTAGACATCTTAGAAAACAAATGACACCTAAATGTAATACTCAACCTCTTGGAGTAGAGGAAGGGTTTGTGTATATTCTACCCCTAAATCCTCGTTACAACAAAATTGAGTTTATAGGATGCCTAAAAAACGTCTTACTATAATGTTTTATAGCACCAAACAAAAAAATGTCGTATCTAAAAATGTTACAAACAATTGATAGGTCACTTTTGAGCATCCTAACAATGTTTTTAGAACATTTTTCAAATAAAACGTCTTGTTAATTATTTTATAGGAACTTATTCAAAAAAGTGTACTATAAACACAAGTGTCATCTAAAGATAGGTTTCAAAAATGTCCTAAAAAACTTGTTACGATGCTTAAAAAAGGTCCTATAAACTTATTGTAACATTTTAGATAGGATACTCTTTTGCTTGACCCTATTAACTTAGGTCCTATAAAACACTCTATTAATATCCTATAAACTCAATATGGTAGTAGTTCCTACATCAATATGGAATATACTAATTTATTTGATGCCAAAATTATTAATTTGAATGTAGTTCAAGAACTGAAGAATGTATAGTAGAGATTAATAGTATGAATGAATAACGTGTTGTTCACTTTCAGATTGTAACAAATGAAGCATATAGCAGCATTGAGCATAGGGCAATTGTAAATTCAGAGAAGAAGAGGATGTCGATAGCCACATTTCTGAGCCCGAATATGGATGGGGATTTCGGCCCTGCACCTAGCCTCATCACTCCAGAGACACCAGCAAGATTTACAAGGGTAAATGTTGTGGATTACTTCAAAAACTTGTTTTCTAAGGAACTTAAGGAAAAAATGATGATTGATCAATATCGTAAATGAATTATGACGTAAGCGAACCCAAGACTTGGTTACCTGTATCGCCTTATATAAGCTACTTTTATTATATGATGCATATGATTCATAATGTATGATAATTTTAGTTGTTTGTCTCTTTATGACATTGTTTATTGTCATTTCAAAGTGTTTGTAAGTCATTATAAGTACATCCATGTTGGTGATTTTAGTGTAACCAGGTTTGTTTTAGTGTGAAGGGATATATGGATTATCAATGGAGTCAAATGTAGTTTTGATCAAGTTAGGGAGTTGCGAAGTGCACTATAGGATTCAAAATGAAGTTTGATCTCGGGTCGGTGGTGCGAGATGCACTCTAATGGCAATACTTCCAGAGAATGATTTGTGGCGCGAGGATGATATCTTGCGGCACAAGAATCAATTGTTTATGCTGAAATTCTAGTGTATGTATCGTGGCGCAAGGTTGAGGGTTCGCGGCGCGAGGCTGAGGGTTCGCGACATGGGAATGATTGATTTTTTTTATATCTTCTAATTTTTGGAATTTATTCTTTGGATAATTACCTTGACCAATTATCCAAATTTTGGAATGAAATATCAGTATTGATAGCTTATATCTCTTTATTATTGATGATTAAAAGAAAGCAAAACAAATCCTAAAAACCCTAGTTGCGAATCTCTCTTAGGTGCCCTGATAAGAGATTGTTCCTTGTCATATTATCCTCATTATTTGACATTCAGGGCCTGACGTCGTCTTTAAGCCATGTCGTGTTTGTGGAGCGGATATTCCGGAGAATGAGATTGCATCCCATGTAATCTCATGCCTGGAGGAGAAGCAATCCAATCAGTTTTCTCCACCTTTTCCTTTTCCGGCGGAAACTCTCTCCTCCGACCCGTCTGAAGTCCTAAAGGAAGATCAGCCCATACAGTTCGACCCGTCTGATGTCCTAAAGGAAAATCTGCCCCTACAGATTGACCCGTCTGAAGTACTGAAGGAAGATCCGCCCCAACAGATCGACCCGTCTGAAGTCCTGAAGGAAGATCCGCCCCAACAGATCGACCTGTCTGTATGGGTTGATCTTCCTTTAGGACTTCAGACGGGTCGGAGGAGAGAGTTTCCGCCGGAGAAATTCGCGCTGGAAAAGGAAAAGGTAGAGAAAACTGATTGGATTGCTTCTCCTCCAGGCATGAGATTACATGAGAAGGATAGTAAGTGATTTGTAGAGTAAGTCACACTCATGTAAAGATGTAGGAAATTGACACTCATGGTTGAATTGCAAATAATAGATGATTGAGAATAATAGAATTGGATGATTTTTGTCTCTGTTTTTTTGGAATATTTTATTCATGTTGTTTACACTCAATTTGATCTATATAAATAATTAACAAATTAACAAAGTATTTAAACATGAGGAGCCTGAATTTTGTATGTGTATATAAATAATTAACAAAGTTTATTACAGTAAGTTACTAAGTCACATCTAACTATCAAAGTTTATTATAAATTTTGTATGTGTTAGTGACATCTATGTAATGGTGATTTATTTGAGACTGATTATGGTGATAAGCGATTAAAATGAGTTAGGATGTGCGAAGTGCATATGCACAAATGTTTGTCAATCCAGCTTAGATGGCCAAAAGGCAAGGGTCAATGGCAGCACATCCCTACGGACAACACTTCTGGTGGGTTTACGGACTAGATATTCTTCCAATATCAGTGACGATATAGATATTCTTTAGAGTATCTCATGTATGTTGGTGTTAGACTCATGTGTTTTTGTTACGGTTTTTCACCTCTGATATGTTTTTTTGTTTGCATTGGGACGTAAAAGGTTGTGCTTTGAGTAATGTCCCATTTGATACGTACCTGCGTACATGCCTACCTGCCTACCTGCCTACCTAAGTTTTATCTTTGATCAAATAAACCAACCCAGATTGTGTATAAGTTATTGCGTTTGAAATCATTTTTTTCTTGATTTCATATAAAAGCCCTAACTCTAAATCTTTCAAAACAAGGTTCTTAATCTGCTAAGAACATTGTTTTAAGATAACGTATTGATATTTTATCATCATACATTTTCTTCATTTTTCAAACCCTAACACGATTTTCTTCAATCATTAAAGGTTTCTAATCTATTATGTGTAAAAGGAAAACACCATTTTTGGACTTCTTCTTATCCAAAAATGAAGGCTTAAAACAATAAGTGGACTTTGATCTCATCTCCCTGCTTTTACAGAAATGGCTTCCTCTTCTTCTAAACAAGCCACTAAAGCTTCAGCCACTGAACCAACGTTCATCTTCGACCTGAAGCTGAAACATTATTTGGGGCTGCACAAAACCTCTTAGGTGTTGGACCTGCCTCACATGCTCTTCAGATGAGCATTGCACCAGTGAGAAGACTCCTCTTCAACTTCTGGGCAACAGCTGAAGTCCGCACTGGGATACTGAAGAATGGCAAAGAATACACATTTGTCCATCGCTTCATACCCTCCCTGATCGATCAGTCACTGGAGGCTTTCTCATACACCCTGACTGATCTCAGGACTGATCTCAGGACTATCCATCCTGAAGTTCCCAGGCAAGCCTGCTGGTGCACAAAACTTTGAACCCGTTCCTTCCAACGCTGAACTGATCACGCTCATGGACTCTCTTCACTACAACTGGAAGATCAACAACAAAGACCAACTTCCTAACAAACGTGTTAGTGTGATTTCCCGAAGTCGAATGTCTGCTGAGATGGCCTACAAATTCACTCACGTCATTCAGGGCCTGACGTAGTCTTTAAGCCATGTCGTGTTTGTGGAGCGGATATTCCGGAGAATGAGATTGCATCCCATGTAATCTCATGCCTGGAGGAGAAGCAATCCAATCAGTTTTCTCTACCTTTTCCTTTTCTGGCGGAAACTTATCCGGCGGAAACTCTCTCCTCCGACCCGTCTGAAGTCCTAAAGGAAGATCAGCCCCTACAGATCGGCCCGTCTGAAGTCCTGAAGGAAGATCCGCCCCTACAGATCGACCCGTCTGAAGTATTCGTCTGAAATCCTAAAGGAAGATCCGCCCCAACAGATCGACCCGTCTAAAGTCCTAAAGGAAGATCCGCCCCAACAGATCGACCTGTATGTATGGGTTGATCTTCCTTTAGGACTTCAGACGGGTCGGAGGAGAGAGTTTCCGCCGGAGAAATTCGCGCCAGAAAAAGAAAAGGTAGAGAAAACTGATTAGATTGCTTCTCCTCCAGGCATGAGATTACATGAGAAGGATAGTAAGTGATTTGTAGAGTAAGTCACACTCATGTAAAGATGTAGGAAATTGACACTCATGGTTGAATTGCAAATAATAGATGATTGAAAATAATAGAATTGGATGATTTTTGTCTCTGTTTTTTGGAATATTTTATTCATGTTGTTTACACTCAATTTGATCTATATAAATAATTAACAAATTAACAAAGTATTTAAACAAGAGGAGCCTGAATTTTGTATGTGTAAATAAATAATTAACAAAGTTTATTACAGTAAGTTACTAAGTTACATCTAACTATCAAAGTTTATTATAAATTTTGTATGTGTTAGTGACATCTGTGTAATGGTGATTTATTTGAGATTGATTATGGTGATAAGCGATTAAAATGAGTTAGGATGTGCGAAGTGCATATGCACAAATGTTTTTCAATCCAGCTTAGATCGCCAAAAGGCAAGGGTCAATGGCAGCACATCCCTACAGACAACACTTCTGGTGGGGTTTACGGACTAGATATTCTTCCAATATCAGTGACGATATAGATATTCTTTAGAGTTTCTCATGTATGTTGGTGTTAGACTCATGTGTTTTTGTTACGGTTTTTCACCTCTGGTATGTTTTTTTGTTTGCAGTGGGACGTAAAAAGGTTGTGCTTTGAGTAATGTCCCATTTGATACGTACCTGCGTACCTGCGTACCTGCCTACCTGCCTACCTAAGTTTTATCTTTGATCAAATAAACCAACCCAGATTGTGTATAAGTTATTGCGTTTGAAATCATTTTTTTTTTCTTGATTTCATATAAAAACCTTAACTCTAAATCTTTCAAAACAAGGTTCTTAATCTGCTAAGAACATTGTTTTAAGATAATGTATTAATATTTTATCATCATAAATTTTCTTCATTTTTCAAACCCTAACACGATTTTCTTCAATCATTAAAGGTTTCTAATCTATTATATGTAAAAGGAAAACACCATTTTTGGACTTCTTCTTATCCAAAAATGAAGGTTTAAAACAATAAGTGGACTTTGATCTCATCTTCCTGCTTTTACAGAAATGGCTTCCTCTTCTTCCAAACAAGCCACTGAAGCTTCAGCCACTGAACCAACGTTCATCTTCGACCTGAAGCTGAAACGCTATTTGGGGCTGCAGGACACCTCTTACGTGTTGGACCTGCCTCACATGCTCTTCAGGTGAGCATTCCACCAGTGAGAAGACTCCTCTTCAACTTCTGGGCAACAGCTGAAGTCCGCACTGGGACACTGAAGAATGGCAAAGAATACACATTTGTCCATGGCTTCATACCCTCCCTAATCGATCAGTCGCTGGAGGCTTTCTCCTTCACCCTGACCGATCTCAGGACTATCCTGAAGTTCCTAGGCAAGCCTGCTGGTGCACAAAACTTTGAACCCGTTCCTTCCAACGCTGAACGTGACGTTCATGGACTCTCTTCACTACAACTGGAAGATTAACAACAAAGACCAACTTCCTAACAAACGTGTCAGTGAGATTTCCCGAAGTCGAATGTCTGCTGAGATGGCCTACAAATTCACTCACATCATTCAGGGCCAGACCGGCAAGGTTGGAAGTCTCGAGCAGGGATCAACTGCTCAGGTTTAGATCTTCTTCTCCCTGATCAAGAACAGGAAGATCGATTTTGCTAAAATCATCTTTGATGATCTCATCAGCAGACTGAAGAAGGGTAAAGGGCGAAAGGAGACAGTACTCTACCCCAGGTTCCTCTCTGATATCTTTCAGAAGTCCCTAAACGAAGACTACCCTGCAGGAGATCTCAGCTACCACACACTTGCTGACAACTTTCTGGTGTCAAGAGACTTTCCTGGTTCTCCCTCCCTGATGGAAGTGCTCGTTGATCCACTCCGTCCACTACTGATGATGATCTCACCTACATCAGGTCCTCAACAATCAGGTATGTTTTCTTCTATAAACTCTTCCAAACCTCATTCTTCTCTTTCAACAGCTATGTCAGTGACTAACCCTTCACTGACTTCCCCAGCTGTTCAAACTTCATCGCACAAGCGATCTTCTCCCTCCTCTACTACTCCAACATCTCCCACTTCAAAAAGGCAAAAAACATTATCGAAGAAGGGATCTACAGGTAAGCCTGAAACCTTAATTCCACTATCTCTATCTTCTTCTCCCAATCCTCTAACTTTCTCTTTCACACCTACAGCTTCCAAAGATGCTAAAGAACCTGATGAACCTTCTCTCAAGACCTCAGAGAAAAAGTCGCCCAATCAATCGGATGCCCCACCAACCTCATGTACTGATGTTACCTTTTCTATCTTGTCAACTACTAACCTTCTTAGTGCTCATCCTTTTAGCACTATTTCAGGTTCTTTTCAGGTGCCTCCACCACCACCTCCTCCGTCCACCAATCTCTTGAGGTGGAACTAAAGAAGAAGAGCACTGCTGCTGCTCAGGTGAAGAAGGTGGCCCTCCTGAAGGCCAACATGGATGCTGAGCTTCAGCGCAGACCGCTCTAGATGCTGCTCAGGAAGCCATCCTGAAGGCCAACCAAGAAAAGGAGCGAGCTGAAAAAGATATGCCTTCTTGCATGACCCTTCTGCCATTGCAAGATACATCTATCTCTCTATATGTGTCTTCGTGTGACTATATTTGTTGAACTAAAGGAACAATTGAACTAGAGCTCGACTTTGATGTCCTACAAGCCTTTCCCATCCCAGGTGGCAGTCATAAGCGTTATCACCATCTGTCACCAGCTATTGTCATCACAGTCAATGACATCACCAAATAGCTGGTGGGATCTAATATTACCATACTAGGGGATTGTCATGTCAGATGTCTACAATGTGTCAATCTATTCGGTCTAGACAACAGGACCCCTGCTCTACAAAATACTTACTTAGCTCAAGAATATGTGCATAAGTTATCCCACATAGCGTAACCCAAGAGTTCAGATCATGACAAGCTTAATTACTGCCCGAGTGGCAGGATGGTGGGCATCTGAAAAGGAGGTATCGGGTTCAAACCCCGGCACCACCACTTGCCCAACTTGCAGTTTTGCTTGCCACTGTCATCAAAACACTAAGGGTCCATTCACTGAATACTTACCTGGATAAGAGTTTACTGGCATCACTTACTTTACGATCCTTGCCAATTGAGCATGGAAACCACCGAGAATCTTACCCAATAAGAGCCTTAACAAGGACCGAAAGTCTTACCCGGTAAGTGATGGAAATGACTCCTACCCGGTAAGCGCTTACCAGTTTAAGAAGCTTACCAACAATCAATTTAATGATCGAGAATGTTATACGATAACGTGAGTGAGGGTAATGTCCTTGACGGTAAGCGTTTGGTAAACGGCCCCAAAATGCCTCATCAGTTCTGCTTCCTCCTTCTTGCGACTGTCATACTTTCCTATCTCATGTTCCTCCCAAATGTCATGCTCGAAGAGAAGTTCACTAAAGGACTACTATGGACAATATACTACATCAGTTCAAACCACAACTTTTTAGAGTGTTTAATATAAACTTTAAATCTTGATTTGCTTTTGACACTTTCTAAATAGGTGTTTACTTTTCTCTTAGTCCTTCTACATGCATTGTATTTGTCACTCAATTTAGAGATTGTTTTCATGAGTTGATTATCATAATTCCTCATTTACCATCACAGGACCTAAAGGTGACCTTCGTAATTATCTGGAAAGGTTGGTAGCATCTGATAACATTCAGAAAAAAATATAGAGCAAAACCCATTTGGCCAACAACCCATTACAAATAACCATGAATCATGGAAATTTTACCATCAGATCATTAGCCGCATCTCTTCAGAAGCTGATTTGGTTGCCAAATCCTTACTCCGCCCTCGTTCTAAAAAAACTTATTATTATTGATTTCAGAGGGCTGCTTGTTGAGTCGTTTCCGACGTTGGCAGAAAAATATGAACTTCTTGCTGACAACCTTGAATGTGGTGTAAGATTTTAGTTGACGTAGACGATCGTTATTGGAGGATGTTTCGTAAGTTAAAGTAATAGACAAGTTTGGGTGTAATAAGCTTTCCGAGATAGTTACTTAGTACATTCTGGAGTAAACATCATGCCAATGACTAGGATGATTTAAGTAAGCAGATTTTGGAAATCTATCCTGGTGCATTTTTGTGGCCTTTTGGAAAGAGGATTCGAGTTTCGTAACGAATCAAACCAGTCTAAGTCATTAGGAAGTTTCGTCTTTGGGTGGTGACAAAATACCCCAAATTTCTTATAATCGAAGTCTTCTAATTCTATAGTTTAAAATATTAATTTCACAAAATTTGATGTTTTTAAGTTGGATTAAATTACATAATGCTTAAAACTATGGAAAATTGGAATTGTGCTATTCAAAGTCAATAAAATCACTAGAAAGAAACATGAATAGGCCATGAGATACTTTACAAGTATTGCAAAAGAAACGGCATGTTGATAGAATTGGGCGGGGAGGCGATACAGTATCATGTCAAAGGGAGGTCTGGCCCGTAAGCTGATCCCTTAGAAAGCCATTACTTAATAAGGATTTGCTATGCGCGATAAAAGCTTACCGCTTGGAATCATGGGTGTCGTAGAGCTTCTTATAGAAATATAAAAAAAAAACTTATCACCCAAATCCTATACAATATGGCCTGAACCTTTGGGTAGGCTCTACAAGATCAACAACAATAACTGCATAGAGTTACGATAGAATTCCTCTTGGTAGTGGCAACAAAGTTCTTGGTAGTTAGCATACCTCGATAACTTTTCTACATCTAGAACTCCGTAACAAAATGACGTTGTGGAAAGAAGAAACATAACCCTAGGTGACTCGTAAATAATTAAAACTTTATAAACTAAATTAAACTAACTCAAACAATTAATTTTTAAGCACAATATGTTAAATAATCATGTTACCAAAAATATACTTGGGTTAGGTAGATGCTATTGAGACCGTTATCAGAATCATCATCAAATGTGTGCTTCTTGTCACAACTTTTATGCAACAATGGCAGCTCATCTACTCTCATCATCATCATCAAGAATCTCTTCTTCTAGTTCTAGATTCAATCAAATCCCCAATTCAATTCAATCCTTCATCCATATCCATCCTGTTGTTAATTTCACTTCAATTTCTCCTCAATACCCTAATCGATGCAGTAGCAATCTTCCTTCTTTATGTTCAAAATTGAGATTATTATCATGCCACACGAAGGCAGTGATTTCGGAAGTTTCTTATCAGAATCAGAATTACTCCAAGGTTGGTGCCCTTTCGTTGGTCCGATTCCATCTGCAAAGCTCCTGGAGAGCGTTGAAATTGCTGCAAAACTGGTGCTCAGGTTTGTTCATGATTCAATCTCTCTTTCTTTCAATAGTCAATACAAGAATGATTTCTTATGGGGCTTTGTTTGTTATTCTCAGGTTGTGATGGAGGCTGTAAATAAGCCTAGAAATATCAGCTATAAAGGGCTCACTGATTTGGTTACCGAGTATGCCCATTAACCTTCTTGTTGCAGATTTATTAAGGCTGTGTTCGGCAAACTAGCTGATATAAGCTAGCGGTTGACTAATAAGCTAGCTAATAGTTGATAAGCTAGCTTATGAACAAATTATGTTTGGCAAAAACTAGTTGTATGTAAATGACCAAAAAGGTATCTTGGGGTATAATAATTGATATTAATAAGGGTACATTTGGAAACAGCAAAAAAAAATGCTCTAAAATGCTACTCTAACTAGCGATTCAATAAGCTAGCTTATGGTCCATCCAAACATGTACTAGCTTGTGAAACTAGCTTATTTTTGCCAAAGACAGCCTAAGTAGATTTTTTAAGTTTCTTTTAGGATCATGGTTTTACAACAACAGATTATCAATGTTTAATGGGGTTTATACTGTGTTTGTGGTTGAATGGGTCTGTGAGAAAAGACTTGATCCATATTAGATTACTGGTTGAAGATGATACAGATGCTGATGATCTTTAAAGGAATATTACATCTTTTTATCACACACTTCACTTTGCACAATCCAAAGGATCTTAACTGAAACAACTGTTCTACTCTTTGAGATAGAAGTCGCCAAGTCGGTACGTGTCACACTCCATGGATCCCACCGTCAGGTGGGATATATTGGGCTCGTTTGGTCCGCTTTTCAAATGAGGGAATATTAACGCTTATTATGGCTTCTAGTTACAGGAAACAGATGAGTCACTATGACAACAAGCACTCATTTGTGAAGCATTGTTACCGAAATAGGCTTAATATGAGGCTCGAGTATTAAGTATTCTGTCTTGTGTCCAGAAATCAGAGTTTGTAATTTTCTTTTGATGTGAGGAGATTAGCATCTAAGGAGCTGTTTGTTTACCTCTTAATAGTTCCATTTAAGAGGCTATTTCTGACTAAGAGGTAAATCTTGTTTGGCGAAAAAAAAGGTTTGGCTCTTAGTGGTTTTAAAACCCTCTGAATGATTTTGTATCTTGGGCCTCCGTTAACCATTTAGCGCCCTAATTTCATTATTACAGTTATCTAACAACCATATTTCATTTTGCACTATTATCATAAGAGTCTCTTAATCATTTTGACCACTTAATCATCCTGCGCCAAATCATTCAGCAATTACCAAACAGCTCCTGAGATGATTTGGCATGTTATTCATTGTTTGGACCTATCCAGAGTGGTCTTTCTTCCTTTTTCCATTACATATGTTTGATAATATCGACTGGTTCATAGGAAAAAGACTTTAGTCATTGAACTTTCTCATTAAGCAAAATCTTTGTTGGTTCAGCTATCATGAACAATAAATAGTTTCTTCTATGTCCTATTCTACTTTACGATAATCTTCCTCCAATAATAAATATTGTTTACTTGCAGCACAGATAAAATGAGCGAGGCAGCCATTCTTAGTGTTGTAAGAGAGAATTTCCGGATCACCTTATTCTAGGAGAAGAAGGAGGCGTCATTGGAGATTCAGCTTCTGATTATCTTTGGTGCATAGACCCCTTGGGTACGTGGTTTACTTACTAGATCAAGATCACATTTATCTGAAACATCTTTACATTTCTTTGAACTGAACTGAAACACACACACACACACACAATATAATATATACGATTTACTTGTGATGTCGGATAACAATATTTTGCAATTCTTCACACTACTTGGGTCTTGTGTGGTTGGTTTTCCATTAAGTCCTATATGGATAAAGTTGTCTATGTGGATTGATCTGTCTTTATAGAAAGAGAAGTTTTTCGTTAGGAGTTTTTTCTAGATGGAAGGGCTTGTTTTTTTTATTATTGAAGGGGAAGGTTTGGAAAAACTTGACTTTCTGTAAAGCTTCCACTAAAAGCTTACTGAATAAGCCACTTTCAATATCATTAAGCTACTAGCAAAAATCATGTATGTTTTTGCTTATTATTAGTCAAAGTAACCTATGATGTGGATATTGCCAATTTGATGTTATATATAGATGGGACGACAAATTTTGCACATGGGTATCCCAGCTTTGCTGTGTCTGTGGGAGTGCTCTTCAGAGGAAAACCAGCTGCTGCTGCTGTGGTACCTGCCCTTAACCTATTTCACTTCATAATAAAGTTACGTTTTTCGTTCCTGTGATTTGTTAAAGTTTGCGACTTTCGTCACTGTGCATGGTAGTGGTATTGTTACAGTAAATTTTCATCCAACAGTTGAAGGATGTCTTAATTCCTGTGTTGACATTGTACCTGAAAAGTCGTCCACATCTCTAATGTATGTCACTTTTTTTCGGTCGCCGGCTCCCCTGTCATCAGGTCACCACTTCTTGACCTTCCGCATCCATTCTTCAACGATTGTCGGAACAAAAATCTTGGATCACAAGTTACTACTTTAAAAATGGTGTTCTCGTTTGAACACTTCCACATTATATATATATATGTATGTATGTAGAGAGAGGGAGAGAGGGAGGGAGGTTCAAGCAAGAACAATTACCAAATAGAGAACACAAAAATGGCCAAATCATATGCAAAATCACAAGTAAACTAACAGTCAACATAAGGGTGTGAGGTGACGTGGCCCGCGACCTCAGGTTGCCGCCAAATTCGTGTGAATCACATGTGATATTACACGTTCTTTCATGTAAAATCACATGTGATTTGACCCGTTTTCTTATTCTCTTATTTGGTTACTGCTCTCGTATGATCCTGACTCTCTCTCTCTCTCTCTTTTATATATATATGTTGTGTATGTGTGTTGTGTATGTGTGTGTGTGTGTGTCTATCTATATATATAGAGGAGGTGGGTTTCATACAAGAACGATGTCAATTTAGAAAAACGCGAGGCACGATTTTTTAGCCCACATTTTCGGTTTCGGTGGACGCGATCACGGAGGATTGACGCGATTCATGGAGGGTGGAGATGATTAAAGGAGGGTGACCCGGTCAAAGCCGCCCTTTATTGAGCAGATGAGTGGTTGAGAATCGTCCTTGCGGTTTTCTTAAAAAAGTTATCGTTCTCATTTGAACCTTTCTCTCTCTCTCTCTCTCTCCCCTCTCTCTATATATATATATATATATATATATATTTATATACACCTTTTGGAAAGGTTTAATGTATTCTTCATTTCCCTTGGTACACACTTTAGAATCCACAGCGATACCCTTCTGATCATTGAAGTTCAAATGTATCTATCTTTTTTCTTCCTAGTTGCTTCTTTTTTGGCATGAAAGTAGTATTTAATTAGCATTTGCAGCGAGTATTAGAGTACTTCTCCGCGTGCATGGTTCACATATCTCGACATGTTACAAAACCATAATTGAAATAATGAAATCTCAAGAAGTTGTCACATGGACCTCAAGAAAGTCATGAGTTTTCCGTATGATTCTTAGTTGGCCATTGCATCGGATTTTGATCAATTCATCTTCACTTCCAAATCTTGCTGAAGCACTTTGTTATTAGATTTTTCTACAATACACAAGGCTATTTTTATCAGTCAAAAGCAATATCGGTTTTGCGTATTGACAACAATTCTAGTACAATTTATTAGTGATATGAGAAACTCATTCTCCGCATTTTTAGTTGGACAGGTGGAACTTGTTGGTGCGCCAGTGTGGAACACACCATATCTCCGCAGTTTGCTGTATGGAAGTATTAATTAAGCAGGTTGGGTTCTGGTGAGAAGTGGTTATTAACCGTTGGATGAGAATGGATGCACCTGATCAATCCCCCTTGTAAAGCATAATCATGGGAGGGAAGGCATGAGATTAAAGTGATCAACGTTCAGATCCACTTCTCACACGATCCTTCGCCTAATTTTAGCAAGTCTTTATCAGTGCAACCTTGTTTACCATTGCAGTTTTTATTAAGCAAGTGGCTTCTCATGTACTTCAGTGGAGGTGCATTTTGTAATGGACAAAAGATTCATGTTAGTCGATCAGACAAGTGAGGTTTAAATTTCATTCTTAACTTCATTGTCAAGCAGACTCCATAGCTTTATGTAGGTTCATATTGCTGCAATTTTGTGGTATTTATAGAAAAACCACAAGTTATATGATATGGAATCTAAAGCACTCATAGTCTTTAGGGATGCATAGCGATATTCGTAAATACTAATTCACATTTCATTTTGGATCGAAACAATAAACCATGAAGGTTTCTTATTTAATAATTGAGAAAGTCACAATTGAAATCTGTTACATATGACACATATTTATAGACACCGAAGGGTGCCATCGAACCATCGCAAAGGTTCGCTAATGGTTGTTGTTTCATGAAGCATCACACTCCTTATCAAAACAATCACACACTTAGGGAATAGTCATCACTCCTTTCACAAATAACTACCTATATATCTAATTACATTTAATTTACATAATCTATCTAATTACAATCCTAACACTAACTACTTGTTTTGCATATTAAATTTCAACATTCATTTTGTCCCTTGAGAGTTTATCTAGAGTATATCATGAATAAAAGGTTTTTGCAACCTTAAAGAGTTCATACAAGTTTTGGTAACACACTCTACTTTCTTTTCGATATAAATGTCTCTATCCTCCTACATATAATTCTTACCCACAAATGTACAAATGTACACTGGCCTCATAAATGGTTGGGCCTACTTGTTGGCAGCTTAATGGGCTCGCAGCTTATTCCATCAGCTATATATGACTATTTGGTAGTGGCTTATTTAGTAACCTTCTAAAGGGGAACTTTATGCAGAAGCCAAGTTTTTCCCAAACGTGTTCCCCCGTTAAAAAACACGATCTTTCAACAAAAAAAGCACACACCCCATCCATAGTTCCATCTATGAAAAAACCCTCCCAAACAAAAACCTTCCTATACAAAGCACTCGACAAAGACAGCTTTATCTGTAAGGACTCAATGGAAAACCAACCAAACATCCCCTTATTGGTCATAAGCTTAATTACCCAATCATTAGTGCTGTTTTGGGTTCCACATGAAGGCCCTTATATGGAATGTCAGAAAGATCGGTGAAGTCGAGAAGCATAATTTCGTAACGACAAGCAGTTTTATGTTTTTGGGCAAAATATGTTTTTGGTATTGGAATCGATCTGCAACTATTAGTAAGCTTTATTTGGTTTCATATTATAATTATTCTTATCTTCTACAATTGCATTATTTTGTTGGCGGGGACCATTCTTTCATTCTTTCTTGTTCTTCACCTCAATTGTTTATCATGATATTGATAATTGTCTTAACTTTATAGGTTGAGCGATCTTTGTTGGTGACTGGGTTTGGGTATGAACATGACAATCCATGGGCTACCAACATGGCTTTATTCAAAGAATTTACGGATATCAGTCGGGTAACATTTTATTTGAATATCTTCCATGTGTTGTGGTTTATCATAACAAAGCTTGAGTTTCTATTCTCTATGCATGTGCTTTCCGTAGGGTGTGCGTAGACTAGGTGCAGCTGCTGTGGATATGTGCCATGTTGCTCTGGGAATTGTAGAAGCATATTGGGAGTATCGTCTAAAACCATGGGATATGGCTGCTGGTGTTTTGGTAAGATAATTTACTTATCCTCCACAAATTTTAAGTTTAAATAAATCTTGCTATATTTGGTCCCACTAAGTACATTACCAATGGTTGCTCATCCTCTTTTGGTTTGCTTTTATGACCTCCAATATCCTCGAGAATGGTAGTGAAAGCCCGCTTTTCTAGTTGGATCTAGGGATTACCCTCTCCTAGCTTATTTCAGTACTTGCAATTTGAGTGATTTCAGTTATTTCTCTTTTGGGAGAGAAAATTGTTCACCAAGCTATGTGGTGGTATAGTCTTTTTTAGTAATTAGAATTAGAGTAAATCACGGATTTGGTCCTAAGGTTTGTCATTGTTTCTATGGAACTGGTCTTTCATCATCATTTATTACAAAAGAACCCTTATGCACGGCCATCCAAGTTGTCCGTTAACTACAAGGTAAGTTGGTCTTTTTAACATTTTATCTTTGTTTTACCATTTTTCAAACAACAGGGGCCTAATTTGTAATTTACTCTAAATTATAATATATTTATATTTATCTTCTATGTATTTGAACATTTTATGTATTTGTATAGAGAAGGAAGGTATTCAAATAAAATGTTCAAATACATAAAATACAATATAATTTAGAGTAAATTACGAATTTGATTCCTGCGGTTTAAAAGATCATGAAACGAAGAAAAAAAATGCTAAAAAGACCAATTTATCTTCATAGTTAACGGGTCAAGTTGGATGGCCTTTAATGCGAAGGACCAAATCCGATACAAATTGCATAGGTGGAGGGTTCTTTTGTAATAAACGACGATGAAGGACCAGTTCCATACAAAACAACAAACCTTAGGGACCGAATCCGTAATTCACCTTTAAAATTTTTACAAACCACAAGAAGAAATTTAAATAGAAACTATCAATCAACCGAAGAATGATGAATCCACTAACAATTATTTAAAAAAAAAGAAGAAAAAAAAAAGACCCCTATAGCTATGCGTTTAACTTTGTAGATTTACATGCCCTTTTTAACCAAACAGATAGTTGAAGAAGCTGGTGGGACAGTTTCACGCATGGATGGTGGAAAATTTACCGTCTTTGACAGATCACTCTTGGTCTCAAATGGCATATTACATGCCAAGGTACGTTTTTTTAGTTATTTGTCTCAATAAGTTGTTTTCTTAAATGCTTTCATCATCATATTCTTGCTTACTACGGCAATCGCTATAACAAAATTAGGTTTATAGGAAATGTCTGAACATCCTGATAGCAAACTTTATAGGACTTAGGTTTATAGTACCAAATTGTGAAGCATCGATATATGAAACTGTTACAATAGGTTTATAGCACACTTTTAGGCTTTGCAACATGGTTTTAGGACGTTGTTATTAATAAAGTATCGTATTAGCTATTTTGTACGACGCTGTTTGAAAAAGTGTGATGGATTTCTTGGACACTTTGTAAAATTGTCCTATAAAATGGTTAATATAACACTTTATTTAGAAGTTTCCTTAAAAACTTGTTATAATGCTAAGAAGCGTCCTACAAACCTACTTTAACACTTTTAGATGTGACATTTTATAGTTTGACCGTGTGAACTTAAGTCCTATAAAGTATGGTATTAGGATGCTTAAGAAACTCCCATTTTGTTGTACTGAATGAACAATTCTGCTACAATATTTGACCACTAAAAAAGGGTAGACGTCACCCTCTGAGGTGTCCGCACCGCTCCTATGGTCATCATGGGAGAGGAAAATCAGCGTATGCATCCCATTGACAGAGAAGTGGTGCCTAGGCTTGAACCCTGGACCTCACTCATATGGATTACACCCACACCTGTGCCATTGGGACAGATCAGCATTTTGATCATTAAGTGCATAGCTTGAATGTTCAAACCTTTGATGGTTTGAAAAATACAAAGTTAGTTAGCGTAATCCCAAAAAAATTTCTACCGAGGTAAGATAGATGTTCATCTGAATTGCTAATCTTGTTCCTTCTCAAATGCAGCTTCTCGAGAAAATTGGCGTTGCAACAGAGGAACTAAAAGGCAAGGGAATCGATTTCTCTTTATGGTACAAGCCGGATGATTTAACACAGAATTATAATTAACACATCTTATCACTGTTGTTATTAGCTCGTTTTATTTTATTTTCTCTTTCTGATTACAGAATTAAGGTTTATCGATCGTTAACTATTACTCTCACTTTAAGAAAGTTGTAGTTTTGTACTTTTTTGTTCTCTTATCCATGTATACTACTCTATATGTCAATAAGCATACATCATAATAAGTTTTTATTTTCTTTTCTTAAGATTGATATACATACTCACACTTGATTATCATCTCATATTGCTTGTCCATGTCATGTTGGCTTGTTGTTGCCACCTGCGACCAGTGGTGGACCCAAATTTTTTGCTGAGTAAGTGCACCTTTAAGGTAGATCAAAGGCCTACAAAGTCGTCTTATGTGTTTTAGCAGAATTCTACCTTTTCGAGAGAATTTTTTATTCTTTGGTTGATTTCAAGACTCTTTGGTTTTCTTTTCTTGTTGATTTTAACCTGACTTTTTTCCTATTTTCTGGTTGATGTTTCTTGTATTTTCTAATATCTCAGAGCATCTTTTAAAGGTTAACAGGTGCACCTTTTATACACAAAAAATGATAATTCATTAATTCTACTTATGAAAATAAGTTGAGCAGGTGCACAGGATTCGCCTTGGGGCTTAATAGATCCACCCCCTCCTAGGGAGAGGTTAGCATGTATATTGTGGATAGAAGGTTATGTACGAGAATAACGTATTCTTTTTAAATGTATAATCTTCTGATTTTGTGGCATGCTTCTGTTAGGCAGAAACATTCTTAAATTCTCCCTAGTAAGCAATTATGTTGCAAGTGTGAGCTCGGTTTGAAGATTTGGGAATCCAAAAACAAGTTACAAGACTTTAAAGCCATAGCTTATTACGAAACATCAATACCATTCACAAGTCATTTTATTCTCAAACACAACTCTAATTTAAAAGCTTACATACTAATAGGATCGGGTTTTTCTCATCTTTCAATTTTTCGGTCTAATTGATGCACCTTTGACAAGTAAACCTCTCTTCCAAGCCCCACCTTCGTATTCATACAATGAGAATTCCACACATCCTTCCTTCTTTGCTTCTACCATAAACTCACCCACCATAATTTCAAACCACTTTGATCTAGGCTTTTCCATCAAGTTTTCTTTGCGTTCTTGTTTATTTCCGCCTGGTAGAACGAGTCTGATATTGATAGGGACTTCCCAACCGTAAGCAATATCTTTTAGCATCACCACAAATACAACCTCATACTTTATTCCCGGTGTCAATTTGGCCATGTCAAGTTTGCCATGAACTTCCAACCAGCAAACATTTAGCATTTCTGCAACATCGATCGACACTTCACTGCAAAAACAAGGGAAAACCGAAAACTTGTATTTTAGTCACTTCTTTTTTTTAATTCTAACAATCATACGCTATGATTTTATTTCGAACAAATACCATTATTTGTCCCTGAACAATCTAAATTAGAGTTGTGTGTGTATAGGATTAGGTTCGGTGGAAAATTATAAAAGAATGAGAAACTGAGGAACGCCATAATAACCATTCATATATACAGTATGTGCATATAAACCAAGAAACATCTTCAATTACTTTGCATGAACAAGTAATTACTCTTTTTGAAATTACTTGCATTTCTAACAACTGAAATTAGAGGGGACAAAGTTTTAGAAATGTGTAGGTATTACAGTTTTTTGTTAAGTAAATGACAATCTTATCCTTAGTAATTGAAGGGAAGTAATTCATTTGTCTATCATATAATTAAGGGTAGAAATGGAATTAGACACTTTTAAAAGTGAACACTTATTTTGAGGCAAACAAAAATAGAAATATACACTTATTTGTTGTAGAGGACTTTGCCAAAAGAAGTAAAACTGTGTTTGCATGAACCACAAGGCTTCTGGCGTATTGGTTAAAGGCTTGTGGGTGATGTGGCTAGTAACCCATCTATCCAGGGTTCGAATCCAGGCGTTAACAAACTTGTGGCCACTGAGAATTTTCTCAGGGCTGCATGTCTAGCAGTCAAGCATTGCCGAGATTAGTCTAGGCCACAATCTAGGATACCCTTATAAAAGAAAAAAAAAATGTGTTTGCATGTCAAGTAGTTGTCATGGCTTGTTGTTGTAAGTAAGGGTTGTATAAGTAAGGGGCATGTAAAATCACTTGTTGTAACTGATAGTTGGACTTTTCGGTTTGTGTATAAGTAGTCATTGTACAGTCATCAATTAATCTATGATGGTACAATGACTTCTTACATAGTAACCAGAAAGTCTACTAACTCAGGATATAGTCACAACAAGTGATTTTACTATTCCGCCCTTGTACGTGTCTTATATAATCGTTACTACTCAACATTACACCACCACGATGGCTTTACGGATCCTATTTGCTTATAATTCTAATCACCTTGTTTCTTTAACACAGGGCCAATGCCAATAACGATTGTCTTCAGCCCACGTGATCGAGAGGTCCCGTGCAAACACCAAGAAGCAATTGCCATACGATATCTTGTCAACCCAATACTTCTGCTTGAACCGAAAAAAGAAAGCGTATACATACTTTAGGTAACAATAATAACTACAGGAAACAAAAATATAAGCACTTAATACTTACATGATTTAGAAATTTAACTAAACCTACTCTACTTAGTATTCTTTTCATATCTCATGAAGTCTATAATACACACAAGAAAACAAATAAAAAGAGCAAGCAAAACCAAAGGATCGTTGTCCAAGCAATATCCAGTTTACCAGTAGAGCCCAGTCTATTGGGAGTTCAAGGGTTCAAATCTTACCAAAGGTGAAGAGTGTGCGTGAGTATTTACTCGTGTGTGTGTGTGTTTGTGTATTATGTACTTGAAAAAAATACAAGCCTAGTATATCCCACACAAGGTAGGGTCTAGCCATCTAGGTGGTTGCATGTATGCGGTGGACTTTGCCTTGACCACGATGGCTAAGGGTCTGTTTGTTAGCAGCTTAATAAGCTTAATGGGACTCATGACTTATTCGGTCACTTAAACATGATGTTTGGCAGTAGCTAATGAAATAGAAAATGGCTTATTCAGTAAGCTTTTAGTAGGGAGCTTAATTCAGAAAGCCAATTTCTTTTCCAAACTCGCCCCTCCTAGTTAAAGTACATGCTTCGTCCATCTCTGAAAAACCCTCTTAAACAAAAAAAATCTTAATAAATACAGACAGATTAATCCACACAAATAGCTTTATTCATACAGGACTTAATGGAAAACTAACCAAACAACCCCTAAAAGGTTGTTTCCATGAAGGCCCCACACTCCGTTTTACGGAACAAGATACAAAGAGTATAATAAAACTAAAACTACTGGAGCTGGAAGATAAACTAAACGATTATACAGTAAAAGCAGGAAAAACCACGCCAATTATCAGAAAATTAAGCTCCAATAGTCAAAAGGAAATATGCCGTATACCTTTCTCTTTTTGTTCAAGAACACACCCGCGTAGAGCTGGTCGTTTGAGGACTTATCGATGACAGTATCCGCATCCTTTAATATGGCATCACAATCATGAGGCAAGTTTTTCAAGGTGTGTGTTTGTAGTCTTAACTATGTTTTTTGCATTATTATCATGAGTCTCTGGTTCAGCATGATGTGTATCTGCTTCTTGTGACAATCCAGACCCCATGTTGATTTTTAGTTTGTAAACCACTCTTTTTTAAAGAAGCATGAGGAGGTTGGTTTTTATCACAATCATTTTGGCAAAAAGTTGAAAGAATTGGATTCCATGTTGCACTTAAGAGGAATCTTATGCTTGGAAGGCCATTTTTAGACCTAAGGTATAACTTTATTATGCAAAAAAAATGTATGGTGCTATAAAGGTTGTGGTCAGGGTATGAAAGAAATCCAAAGTCGGAAAATCCCATTAGAACTAAATGAGATTCGGGTTAAATGGTTTTGTGTTATTTGGAAATCCGTAGTTGAACACCATTAACAGCAACGAACAAGTAATCTCATAAAATCTACAAACATTCGGGTAGAAACACTAGTCATCCAAAAACACTGAAATTGTTGAGTTACGATGCCGAAAAGGTTGTGGGTAGCAACAAAAAGAACATTTGATGACTATCTTGGGGGTCGAAAAAGTCGCTTAAGTAGTCATGGTCCTCGGTGGGCCCTCGAGCTTTTAACAAGGACCGTTGGTTCCAACGGGTCCCTCGTTGTTGTAGACCACCCATTTTGTCATTTCGAATTTCTTAAAGTATAACTCAATTTTTGCAGGCTGGAGTAGGTCGATAGGTTAGTTGTCTCTCAGTTGTTACAGATATTTGACGGATGAAATATTTTATAGGACTAAAATTATTATAAAACCAAATTATGGAGCCTTCTATCTAAACGTGTTAAGGTATAGGACACCTTTAAGCAATTCGACAAGTTTTTTAGGAAGATCTTTTAAATAAAATATCGTATTAACTATTCTATAGAACATCGTTGAAAATTGTCCTACAAACTTGTCTACTTATAGAACATTTGTGATCACATGTTTTTTCAAATATGGTCGTACAACATAAGTAATACGACGCTTTATTTTAAAAACGTCCAAAAACTTGTTAAAAAACCTAAAAGACATCCTATAAAATTTTGTGATATGACAATTTTTTGTTTCGTGCTTAAAAACTTAAATCCTATAAGAATATCGCCCAACAAATTAGCATGCTTACCCTGATGTCACCTCAACGCCACATCAGTTTTTCTCTTTCCTACCCAATTTACCCTAGAATGGAGTACCACAACCCTAAACTAACTCAATCTTTTCCCCACTTTTTTTATTATTTTAATATATATATATATGTATAAGAGAGAGAAAGCGAAAAAGAGGGAGAGAGAGGAGGGAGAAAGAAGGCAGAGAGAGGGTGTATTCTTTCGGGTGTAACTTGTAAGACACCCGAAGCCCACAACCGAAAAGGTAAAATGAAGGGGGCGTACGGGTATTCTCCGGTTTGTACAACCCTATTCTTAATTGTTACATGTGGTAAACGAGGTTTTTTGGCCCGCGTTGCAGGGAAAGAGAAGGTTATAAAAATATAACGAAATAAATCAAGTAATCAACAAAAGCTCGCTGAAATATAACATAAATCATGGGACAGCTATGGTGCAAAGGTGATTCATTATTAATGCAGAAAAGAAAATTTTGTGGGGAAACATAAAATTGAAATCGGATTAATGTAACTTTTGTTTGGTGAATGTCTCTAGTTAACTATAACAATTAAAATGAGGATGATTATTTTTGAATTTTTAGAAGCCTACCCCCAAAAAATCCACATTTTCTATTACGAAACATATCTGTATTACAACCTTTGACTTCTCTCGTAGAGCATATAACATAACATCGAACACATTTGAGAATGAACAATAAGATTGATAACATTGAACATATTTGGTTTGAAATTTTATCAAACATGTGATTAGCAATAATAAAGGAAACATAAGATTAATAATAAACAATATTCATGTACTAACAGGAAGAATCATTTGTGAAACAAAAAAAGATTATAAACCGTATGAACCAATCAACATCATTAATCAAAAAAAATCTACGATTGAGATGGAGGAGGTTATGGTATATTTAGATTTTTGATTTTAGAAAAATATAATAGTCCATATCTTAACCGTTAATTTTTTTGATCAATTGCATGATAAACTTTAATAAAAGAAACTTAAGATTAACAATAAACAACTATTCAATGTTATATATAGATATTAACATATGTTAAATAAAAAAAACATAAGATTAAATATTATTAAATAATAATAAAATTAAATAAAAGAAACATATATAAATAATATCATAATAAAATATGTTAAATAAAACAAAAATGAGATTGAATATTAATGGATAAAAAAAAAGGAAAAAACAAATTACTGTAGCTTATGAACAGTTTTACACATTTGGTAAATGTGTAGGTTTTTAATTTAATTGGCAGATTGGATTATGGGTCAAAATATAACGGATTAAGTTAATCAACCAGACTTATTGTTTTTTTAATTTCATAAATAATTAAATAATAAATGTAATTATAAGAATTATTAAAAAATATAATACTTTAGAGAGAGAACTTAAACATATTGACCGATTTTCCTTTTTTTATAATTCGCTAGCAAAAGATATAACTCCAATTCTGGGACTGTTTATCCAATTCTTAACTGTTAAAGTCCTTATTCCTTACTTGTAAGAATTTCACATCTATAATTACTTTATCGTATAATACCCTTTGATCACCTTAAATTTAATTGTTGGTAAGCATTTTAACCCCGATTAATATTAATCGGGTACAGGGGTGGACCTAGATTTTTTTCAAATGGTGGCACAATTTAACCATAAAAACGTATTTAAAAATAAAATTCACAAAATTTATATTAGTCTAGTTTATCCATCGATTTTCAATGATAAAGGCTCAAGTTCGAGTCTTGTTGCAAACATATTTTTTTATAAACAAAATAAATATGAAATTAAAACTAAAAATTAGTAAAAACGATTATAACAAGGCTTGAACCCAAAACATTGAATTTGGAAAGTATTATATATGTTTTTGTTGCAGTTTTAAAATACATATGGTGGCATAGAACAAATTAATACGGTGGCACCCTTCATGACCCTGTAATTTTTTACACTACGACGAAGGAATGAAACGATGGCACATGCCACCATAGGCACTAAGCTACCCCCCTAATCGGGTAAGCAGTGGCGGATGTAGCTTCAAGGGAGTGGGGGGATGGGACCCCACTTAAAAAAAAATAAAGTAAAATTTGTGAGGGTAAAATTACAAAAAAACTTGCTTGAATGCCTCATGTCCCCCTAGTGAAATTTTGATGGGACCCCACTACAATGTTTCCTATGGAGTAGATTCTTTAATTCTTTTGTTATAATGTTATTTATTTATTATATTTAATTTCAAGTTATGAACTATCACTTAAATGGTTAGTTTGGGATTTATCACCAAAAAAATTACATCGAAATCAATCAAAAACAAAAAAAAGAATCTCTCGAAATCAATCAAAGAACTAAAAAAAAAAGTCTTAAATTCGACAAAATGTAACTTAGAAATCCATTTAAATCAATCAAGAAAACTCTAAGAACTCTTCAAAACGATGTAATTAGGCTAAAAATCATCGAACAGTTTTACAGGATTTTAATTCACCTTAAAGGTGCCCCCACTATGAAAATTTTCTGGATCCGCCACTGCGGGTAAGAGTCTCTCGGCCCTTGACTCCTTCCTCTGTCTCTTACAGGGTAAGCTTCTCGGTCCTTGTGATGTTCAACCAATAAGATAAATGATATTGATAAGCGCTTACCCAGATAAAAGTTTAGTAAACGACCCCTTTTAAGTTTCTCATAAATTATTATAAACATATGTAAACACAAGATAAACGTTAGATACTTATTAGTACATCAAAATACTGATATGCAACCGAAAACATTCTTTCTTTAAACCACACAAAAGCTTTATAATATTAACAAGGACAAGATAAATAGAACATTAAATCGAGATGTATCACGCTATATTACAAAGGTAGACTCTTAATTTATTTAAAATAAAGACAGACATTTAAAACAATAACTCGTCAACTTTTAAATGACTTTCTTTATGTAAAAGCTTGAAATATAGTAGATTGGAGGAATGTTGACCTAACTAACCATTAAAAAATATTTTTTGTATATAAAATATAATGTCTATTGGGCCATTTTACAAGTCAGCCATATCAAGATTATGTCTAATCAAGAAAAGGTACATTTTACAAGTCAAGAGATGAAGATTTTTGTGAAATCTTGGCTATTTATTCAAGTAATTAACCATGTTCCATTGTTGAAAAGGAGCCACCATCTTAACAACTCATTTCTTTTGTTACACATAAAACTGAATTGTTCTAATAAATAAACTATTAATTCCAGAGTAAAATCCACTTTTGGTCCCCCATAATCTGAAAATCATCAATGTGCTTCAAGAAGTACAAATGGAGTCCCTAGAGTATGCATTTGGCTCATAAACGAGTCGTTTTCTCTAACACCGGTAACAAAAGGTCCGTATAAGCAAGAGGGAATTTTAGTCTTTTTACCACTTTTACCGATGGCACATGCAACCTATGGGGAGAACCCCCAAGACGATCCAATCCGATATCAGGGTTGTTCGTGTGTGCATTAACGAGAGTTGATATCAAAGTGAAAGAGCGAGTGAAACAAAATTTTAATTAAATAGCAAATTCAAGTAAGAATGATACACATACTTCTACAGGAAAGAAGTCTATTAGCTGGTCAGCCTATTGCATAGCTCCAGGATTAGATGCCGACTCCAAATCTTCAGCTGTCACCGGTTTATGCAACTGTGGATACAATATGATATGTATGACATTAGCTTCTCCTAAATATTTATTTGTATAAATACTCGGGAAGAGTGAGGTTCACGGAAAAAACATGAAATACCCTATTAGCCATTCATTTGTATGGTATGGATACAGGTAAATGAAGATGTTTCCTGGTTTCTATGCAAGTGTGCATGTTAAGCACATGTGCATAAAGAAAATTTTGCTTGTATGCACATGTGCATACCTTACTAGAATGAATCTCAATTTTTGATTTTTTCTTTGCGGTTTTCCACTGAACCTCATCCTACGGGGGAATGATTTGTAAAAAATATCAAAAGAATAAGCTCCAATGACCAAATGATGGTGGAAAGCATGTAAAACTAAAGACACCCTTTTCAAAATCAAAGTATGGAACCAAAACTTACTGCTTTTGCAACATCAAACCAATGAAACGCACGCAAGAATGCATCTTCTTTTGATGGAAGATTATCATGATTCCATAACGTTATGTTTTGGAACTTTGCATTCATCTGCCAAGAAGCCGGTGTTGCATCACCATCACAAGCTTTTCTCTTTGCAGAGCTTTTCCTTCCTATCACAAATCCTGCAATGTTTTGGAAAATCTTACCGTCAAAACAAGTTTGACCATCACTAGATATGCATCAAAATAATGAAACCTAGAGAACAACCCAATAGTCATCTAAGAACTGAAGACAGCTTCGACAATGAAAGTCGAGCTAAGTTGAGTTTATATCAAAGAAATTCAGTGTTCACCTGCATCAACCTTTTTTATCACATCTTACATATATTATGTTAGTTAGATTGAAATAACCACTTTAGTAAGCTAGATTTAAACCACATGGGTATGTGGACCAAAACAAGAGGAAACTGAATAATTTCTGAGCCTGAGTTCTCTATCAACTTTCGCATTTAGTTTCAAGTAAGATTTACTTATCTGTTGCTGAGATTTATAAATGGATAAATTCAAGCTGGGTGATTCCAATTAACTATGCAAGACTTTCTTTGTTTTATATTAAAGCAGGTGCTAATGAGAAAAAAGGAAAATTAGCATGTCCCTCTTGGATGTGTTTAATCATATATGATTAAGCATATATGATATATATCATGTGTAATCATATATGATCTTGAAACTTCTTGCATTCTCGCAAAATGATCAGCTTCTTGCATGATCTTCCCTCTGTATGTTTAAGCCAATAATCTAATTTCAATTCTCTATCAGCAAGAAAAAGGAAACAGTAATGTACTTGCTTGATGATTCATAATTCACCCAGTGTGTCAAAGTGAAACATTTTGGTAGTGAACTACTCTAAAATAATACTGCATTCTCCCAAAGATGCAAGCTTTTTGCTTGAATGTAACATTTAAAAAAATCTGTAGTCGTTTTCATATGATAATCACTGCAAGTTATAATTTATGATCATCAAACATCTTACAACATTGCATTCTGATAAATTCTGCAAAAGGGAAAGATACCCTATCATGTGTGGAACTTGAAGAGCAGCAATCATTAAATTAGCTAAAACTTTATCAATGTCAGAAGAAATTTACCAAAAGAAATGTCAAGCCGTAGTTACTACCTAGTAAAGCTTTTGCTTCAATGTTGAAAAATAAACAAAAGGCTCATCAGATTTGAAAGAAAAAATCGAAAAGCACATACATGGTTTGAATAATTTTGGAAAAGAAGGTATCCCTCCCTTCATATGTATACCTCTTTCTTTATATAGATTTATCGGCTACTTCCCATGTCCACAACTTATATGCCAACAGCCAACCACTTAATTCAGGGGCGGACCTAGGCTAGTGCACATGGTGGCACGGGCTACCACTGAGTTCATTCGTCATGGTGTAAATGTTTTTAGGATCATAAAAGGTGCCACTGTCTGATTCTGTTGTGTGCAAGTGCAACCATATATATTTTGAAAGTACAATAATAACCAAGTTTCCCTTGGTAGAGTTGGCTTGCATGCCTTATCAGTTATCACCCATCCTAGGTGCAGGTTTGAATCCCGTTTGTGATTTTCTTAGTTTTTAGCTTCTAGTTTCATACTTATTATGTATCTGAACAAAAAAAAAATGCAGAAAAAGACTCAAACACGGGATCTCACATTTGAAAAACAAGAAACCAACAAATAGACCAATGATGATTTTATGAAATACACCCAAACTTCCGTTTCTTATAGTCAAACAGTGCCACCACTTGAAATAAAATTCCTAGGTCCAAACATGTGACTCAACTTGTAATCGATAAATTGAACTTCAAATCTTGATATTTTTTATCCTAAACAGTGCTTGCACCATTCTGAGACACCCCAACACACACACACACAAATCTCAAAGATTAAGGACCTCCAGCCTTTAAGGTTTTACATTGAAACTGAAATCCCTAAAAGATAAAAGCTTTAGAGTTTGGTAACTCCATAATCACATATAAAACTTCCAAGGGTTCTCCATAACCAACATGACTAAATAATGCCTTTACCAACAAGCCATGAAAGAAGCAAGGTGTACAAAAGTTTCAACTCCATAGAAGTAATTTTCAAGAACAAAAAGAAAAAAAAAATTAAGAACTTTTTTAGGTGTGTACCAGAATAACCATCAGGAAGGGGAACAGTGGTGCCTTGCAATTTCCTTCCTCTGAAGTAAGCCTCCTTCACACTTAATCCATCCACCTCAATCCCTTTAATCACAGTATAACAACAAATGATTCACCAATCAATTTCTATACATACATATACATATACATATACATATACATATATAGAGGGATTTTCATTTGTGAACCAATATTTTGGTGTGAACTTGTGAACTTAATCCTAGCCATCCAAATCATGTTTTGATGGTTAAGATTAATTCCATGATTTATCTTTATTAACCACCCATGATTTTAGGAATTTTCCATTATTAATCTTGACCATTGATTTTGAATTTGTATGGTTAAGATTTGGTTCACAAGTTCACACCAAAATATTGGTTCACAAATTAAAGTCCCTCTACATATATATATATATATATATATATATATATATATATATATATATTGATGATGTTGAAAATGGTTAGGGTTAGGGTTACCGGTGGATTTGGGTTTGAAGTAATGAGAAACAGGCGATGGTCCGTCGTACTTGATGCAGCAAGGCAGCTGATGGACCTCATCTGTTAGATCCACTGAAGAAGAAGACCTCAAATCGATGGTTCCTGTTACCGCCATTGACGCATTTTCACCTTCCATTTGTGGTGGATTGGATACTGTCTGTGATTGAATTTGGTGAAAGGAAATCGCACCCTTGAAATCCCTAAATCACACTCGAGGGTTGCAATTTTCCCGCGCTTTTCTTTGAGAAAATTCGACCTGAACCGACTCCAAAGTCCAAAGTAGTAAAGATTGGATCGGTTCGGTTCGGTTCGGTTCTTAAATCGGTTGATTTAACTTGTTCAATTATTCTTCCAACCGGTTTTGGTAGCCTTTTATTGTATTTTTTTTAATTTATATATAAACAAGAATTTGATGTGCACCAATTAAAACATTTAATAACAAGTTTTACATTATAATAAGTTGTACATCAATCCAAAAATATTTATAAAAAAAACACTTAATAACAAGTTTTACAACAATCCAAAAACATTTTTTTTGAAATGAAAGTTCTTTTTAACCAGATCAACGAGTTTCTTTACTGGTTCAACTGATTTTATCAATAAACCGATCGGTTTACTCTGATCCTTAAAACGTCATAAAACCAGTCATATTTGAACCGATCTCTTCACCGATTCCCGATTCAATCCGGTTTTAAAACATTGCTCCTTGCTCAACCAATGGCACGTGTCGAAAGTCAAAACCATTTCGATCAAACTCAAACTTAAAACTATGCTCAACCAATGGCACGTGTCAATGTACTTTTTTCTTCAATTGTTTTCTAAAAAAGCTCACTATTAGAATCTAGAAAACTAAGAAAATTGTAGGAGTTTGTAAAAAAAATATGGAGATTTTGGATTTTGTATATGTTGGAATTTGAACTTAATTAGGCCTTGTGTACCGCCATGGGCTCCAGCTTCGGGTAAGGCTCCGTGTAAGCAGGGTTGGGTTGAAATACCCGTACGGGCACTGATGTGGAACCCGGAGGCCAAGGCCCTTAGCTCCCCACACCGGGGCGGCTTCTTCCCTCCCCCCCCCCCCCCCTCCCTCCCTCTCTCTTTGCTTCTCCTCTTTCTTCCTCTTTCTCTCTCTTACACACACACACACACATATATATATATATATTAAAATAAAATAAAAAAGTGAGGTTACGAATATGGTAGTAGTACTCCATTTTAGAATAAATTGGGTAGGAAAGAGAAAAAAATATGATGTGGTGCTGAGATGGCAACCAGGGCAAACAAGGTAATTTGGTGGGCGGCCCTCATGGTCTTATACAAAAAATGCAAGGCGTTTAAGGATCTATCTTTTGTTGGAACTTAGTTTAGATATGATAAACTAGTCCAACATAGGAACCTCAAAAATATTTTGGTTACTTAATAAACACCAACCCAAGAGCATTAAACAAATCATTTAAAGCATTTGGACTCGATGTGAGATTCATGGTGACTCATTGGCCCTTGGGTCTCTTAAGTTGAATCTCAAGTTTCAAAATATGAACATTGGGCCTTGGGTCTCTTAAGTTGAAATCTCAATCCATCCTCGCGGCAGTAGTTGACCACTTGTAGGATTCTGCTTTCCGTTCATTGCTTTGCGACAGGAGAACTTGGGGCTCGCTACATGAAAAACTTTTGGGATCCTGGAATACATGACTTGCAATCGAGGCCTATATCTCTTGACCCAAGCTTCTCGACGCCCTAACAGCCCAAGAATCTCTTGAACCCAATATGGATCAGTTTCTGCCTTTATGGGTTTTGAAGGGACGAAATTTACTTGATGCAATTTAAATATCAAGGTAATCAAGACATTAATTGAATTTATCACGTATAACATCTATCCACCTTGGCAATAAGTGAATTCTTTTACTTTATTAAAACCAACTCTAAAACACAACACTGAAAAACACCAAAACCATTCAAATTAGTGGGTCTTCTAACACCAAAAATAAATTCATCTTTGACCATACTTAAAAAAAACACGCCAAATTGATGGGCCCATATAAAATAAGGATAGAAGATATTAAGAAAAACTCTATAAATGAAAATGGGAATACTTCCTCAAAATGTATCCAACTATCCTCAATATACTATTGTGTGTATCAACCTAAAAAAATTCCTTTTGTATATATCAAACTTTATTTTTTAGTCTATTGTGTGTACTCGATGACCGGTAACCGGATTACCCGGTAAACTCCGGCCATCTTCTTCTTCTCCGGCGAAAAACTCCGGCCATCTTCTTCTTCTCTCGGCGAAAAACTCCGGCCATCTTCTTCTCCGACCAAAAACTCCGGCCACCGTTCTTCTTCTCCGGCGAACTTCTCCAGCCACCGTTCTTCTTATCCGGCGACCGTTCTTCTTATCCGGTGAGCAGGTCACCTCCATTGTTGTAGCTGCCGAGAACCACCGTCGCCGCCTGGAACCACCGCCGGGAACCACCGACCTCCACCATCACCCACCTCCACGCCACCCACCTCCACCATTACCCACCTCCAGTGCCAACCCATCTCCAGCACCACCCGCCATCACCATCGAACCGCCGCCCATCACCACCACCATCGCCATCACCGTCACCATCGCCATCACCGTCACAGTCACCATCACCATCACCATTGAACCGCCGCCCATAAGGCCATAACCACCACCACGAACCACCATCATCACCATCAAATATCACCGCCACCGCCACCATCACCATCGAACCACCACCATCACCGACAACCTCCACCGCCGCTGGCCTCTACCGCAAACACCTCCGGCCGCCGTCTAACCACCGGTAACCGGTTGATAACCTGTTGAGCAAGTCACAATACACACAATAGACTGAAAAATAAAGTTTGATATATACAAAAAGAACTTTTTTAGGTTGATACACACAATAGTATATTGGGGATAGTTGGATACATTTCGAAGAAGTATTCCCAATGAAAATTGGTTGGCTGCATGAATTTTGATGTATAGTCTAGCACCAAATATGGTGTCTTTCTCCCAAAACTTTCTTTGCCTTGCAAACTTTTTGGCGATGTACCACATGACTAGAGTCTACCACCGGCAAATTTGGTGATTTTGCCTTGTATCTGGGAGTTGCCCTAAACCCATAATTTATAGTTTTATACTAATAATGAATTTTAAAAAATGGCATCAAGTGCACTTGGTTTGGTGCTTTACAAGGTGAAATCGACAAGATTTTTGCACAGATTTGTCCATGAGGACCATGATGATGAGATTGGGGACAATTCTTTTGGTCACCGACGTTCTTTTTGCTTGTCCTCTTGAAAGGTCCGACTCCAGTACATATTTTTTACTCTACTACGTGATCAGATAATTCTTTTCAACATAGTCTTTATCGGGTTTATGTATATTGGTATTCGGTAGAATAGATGCTGACGGTGATAATAAGAACAAAATGATTTATAATATTGCCACATCTACGGTTCACAATACTTGATGATGATGAAAACATTCGTCTTTGTAATGAATGCGTTTTTGGATAAAATGGAGCTTGTGAATTCATGTTTCAACCCAACGCCATTTGAGTTCTCAAGATTTTTGGTCAGATAACTTAACGTCTAGATGAACACTCATATATTGTTAAGAAGTGTCGTAAGCTTCAAGACTATATCGACCATGAATAGTCTTGAAGCTTATGAGAAATTCTGCAATATATAAGTGTTATCCGACTGCTCCACGCAATAAACTTCCTAGGAGACGCTAAGTTATTAGCACCTGACTGAAAATCATCATAAGTCAGATGACATTAGATTGAACATGAATTTACAAGCTCCATTTGATCTAATAACACACGACAAAGAAAATTATCATCATCATCAAGAATCACAAACCCTAGGTATAGCGATATTATGAATCACTAAGCTCTTATCATCATTTATTCTACCAAAAATAACCCTATTGAAAACAATTATCTGATCATACTAGACTAGATAACATCCATGTAGGTCGACAAACCTTTCAAGAGGAGAATGATTAATAGAAAGGACAATGCCATAACGAAAATAATTGCCCTTCTCAAACAAAGGGCCTCAAGAACTTGTATGTAAACTTGTATCTGATCATGCTTAATGTGTTGTTTTTTGAGGAAGAAAATCTTTGTTACGCTAAATAAGAACCCAAGCAAACTTCACTGCATTTAAATTAATACATTTGGTAATCGAACTCGACATGTTCACAATAAATAAACCGACATATGATACAAGCAAGCCAAGCAAAAGTGTAGAAGATTTCTTAAGAAACAAGAGACATAATTTTCATGGGTTAGAAGCATATGCAGCATCAGCAGAAGAGGTGTCCATATCATTCAAACCCAACTCCTCATTTTGTTCCCATGATCTCTCATATTCATCAACTGAAATTCAACATCAACAAACACCTTAACACAGACCACAATTTTTTACTTGCTACATAAAGATTCTAGTTTAGGTTGGGTTTCAGAAAAATCAAAAATAGAAAAAGAATCTAAGTTAGCATCACAGATAGGACTTAATTACCCAAAAAGAATCTAAGATCAGATAATAGCTACAGGTAGAACTATTTATGTTTGCACAGATCATATTTTCAACACAAATAAAATCAATGACTAGAAATGAACTTACAAGTTAATTGATGATCATCTCTAATGTCATCGGTCACAGGTGCAATAAAAGAGTTTGCCATGGGCATCATCTAAGACCAGTGTCCAAGGTTCTTCAATACTCAGAAGCTGTAGGACATCAACACTAATGTTAAATGAAGTTGTAAATTATTATGGTCATAAAACAATGGAAAATCAATATCCATAAGATTTAGTTCTAGTAAAGAGCATACAGTGGAGCATGCCACCATATCTATTTCACCTTTATATCTACATGAATAAAATTTAAAGGCTAACTAGTTTTAAAACTTGTCTAAATTACATTTTCCAAGCACAATAATTATCACATGGTGAAAATAAGCTCTGTTGCACATTTGTTTATTATTATCCACATCTAGCCTTTTTAAAGGTCATTACTAGAATGACCATAGTGAAACGATATTTAGGTTGGAAAAACGAAATGCTTTTCATCACAATCCTACCCCAGTGTTTAATTAAAGAAGCAAATATCAGATCCATTTTTCGATCAAATACGAGATTCAGACACAACCTGATGACATTTTACACGATCAAATATGACATACCCTATAGCAGGTCGATGTGGTGGACGAGTGTAGGAGTGAGTTACTCGTTCGCAAATAACGAATCCGCGTAACAAATAATATTAGAAAAACTACCACCATGTGGCAATCACAAGATTCATACCTTGACGAGTCTTGCTCTGAAGTCCAGCCATCTGCTTCTTCTATCCTCATCCAGACTATCTCCAAAAGTGAACCCATGTACTCTTTCAAGACCTGCAACGCACAAACCTTACTTAGCAAAAAGGTTACCATATTTAAATTCTTGTAAGGTCAACCCACAGAGAAAAGAAACTAAATTGGCAGGATAAGCAAAGTTGTGCCCGAGAACATGATTCTTTGCCACACAAGAGAGAGAAATCCTATCTCGATCCACGCCCGTCCACGGTAATATTACCGACACACCCAAAGACTACCATTATGTCACTCATGATAATCTCACATGCAACAACCTTCATGACTCATACAACATATAAAATGACATGAGAAACATTTGTGACACTTATATAACATCCATCTCATAGCATGAGAAACATTTGTACACAAGTTCCCTAACTCGTACCCTTATGTGAATTCTAAATCTAATATTAATCCCTACCTATGCTAATCATTGCCGTGTTACTTTAACCCAAGTCCGATGGAATACTTGACTAGAGATATTTAAGAATACAATTATTCTAGGGTTATTATCATGTTCAAACGTAAGTACGTAACACAAAACATAAGATAAACATAATAAATTGAACATTGCCCTTTTATTAATAAGTTTCATGACTCAATGTTCAAAAATACAATGTGATCGACTCTTGGGCATAAAATTCTCAATAAATTGGCAAGTGTCTGTTAGGCTGTTTCACACTGCAATAGAAACCAGAAATAAAAAACATATTTGTCAAGGGCATATTAGTGACTATTAGTTAGCTGTTAAAATGAATGATTCAGGAGGGAAGGTAGCAATTAGTCAGTTAGTTCTATTTAAAGTTGTGAGTGATCTGCAGGTGGGTAAGGAGCTAAGAGTAAAATAAGAGAGGGGTAAAGAAGGCAAAGGAGGTCATTGTGTAGATAAACGAGTAAAATTTTTGGAGAATTCCACCCTCTTAAAAGCTGGCCGACTAATAAATCTTTTGTTTGTCAACTCTTTTATCTTTTGGCCTTGGTGTCCGTCCATCCATGAACTAATTAACAACACATTGGTCAAGTTCTGAAGTCTGTAAAAGTAGCTGTGAATTGTTTGCATATTGAAAATGAAGTTGTATTTTAGGCACACCAACCCAATAGAGGTCCCAATGCTCCAAGAAACCTTAAGATCGTCTCTTTCACCAAAAAGCAATTGAAAACAAGCTTGAATAAATTCTCATAAACAGTGCATGTGCTTCGTCAGTTAAGGTCACTCTCTTACTCCAAACCTAGGGTGTCACTTATTCCAAAAGATCTAATACAACTCATGACATTAAAAATATAAATAAAGTAAACAACTGGACCAAACATTTTACTGAATAATACTAAAGCACATCAACATGATAAAAAAAAACGCATACAAATGTACTCACTTTCACTGATCTTGGTGATCAACCCTTCCACAGTCGTGACAAGACCTCCTAAGGTGCCACCTGCAAGCTCCAAATCGATTTCTGGGATCTTTACACTTGCAGTATCGGACTGACACACACCACACCATTTTGTTAGGAAAAGCAGCAGCAGTATAAGAGAAATATCGAACACTCGATAAATAAAATAAAAAAACTCAACTAAAATTCCTATTATTGGCAAGAGCATGGTTATGAAAGCCACAAAAAACTGACAACGGTGGAAACCATCTCTCCAGACATATTGCAATTAAGCAACACTATGTGATGATGTGATCGTGTTTCACCATCAACTTGAAAAATAATGCATGCCCCTTACGATCTTGAACAAATAGCTACATAGGCTCACTAGCATTGCTTCTGTTACATCCACAATATTTTGATAATATTAAGCAGAGACAATGTAACGGCCCCTAAGTCTCTCCAAGATTGGCAAATGCTATGGGGTAAGTAAGCCTTGGTGTCTAGCAATAAATAGATTGGAATTGAATGACCAACAATTTACTAATTATTTACGGTTCAAAATCAGCCAGCTGCAAAGCAAACCTTAAGAAGGTAGTTTTACACATATGCCAGAAGATAGGGCCAAATCAATCGGGCATAGAAAATTCCCCTAACTCTTACATCTCAAAGCAGACGGAGAAGTTCTATCAGATCAGTAATACTAATATAATCATAGACATACCTTTATGACATCACGGCTTAAATCTTCAACATGTCTCACCAACAGGGTCACTCTCTTTCCTTTTGCAGGTATGGCCCCACCTGCCTTCAACTGCAAGTAACTGAGCAGTGAGCAATCTTGAAGAATATGGATGAGGTGGGTAAAAGCATATAGGAATGCTCACAAACCTCAGAATTTCTGTAGCCACAAGCATCGCAAGTAGATGCCATCACAATGACTTCTTGGAAGTAAGGAATCTCTGTCAACGGTCAAGCTAAACAAACCTTATAGATTTAAAAAAAGTTGGAAAATAAAGAACCATCTCCTATTACTGGAGACTTTGTGATGTTTCTCATATATCTACTTGCGTTCACATTTTCTACCTAGTTTCCTATCTCTAACCTCTATGTTATTACATGTTCTTTGTGAGAAATGAAATACCATGGAGAAATTCCTTGCTTTCAAGGAATAAAAATAGCACAAAACGTCTCCATCATTAGACAGTCATTCACCACACAGAAACAACATTCATCCTCCCAATCAATCAAAATAACATCTAAAAGAATTTCAATGACCAGTTGTGATAACAAGTAACATCCTTTACAGGAACAGTAGCTGCCAAGAGCTAAAAGTAGAAGATATTGCATACTTGTACACAAACATCATAATTCAAATTTTCCATAAACATGGCTTCTGTGTTTAATAAACCGCATAGCATATATCCCACATGTACAGACAAGTATAGAATATTTATTTGCCACCATATCTAGGTAGGTTGCTAGTGATAATAACCCTCATTGGAGAGGAGAATGCCAAAGAGATTGTATCGATGACAAAAGTTAAAAAACAACAAACAGGACCCTTTTTAGCTCTTTAAGTTTTGGTAGCTGATTAGTGAACAACCATAAAGATCAGGCAAGACAAATCAAGTCTAAACAAGCACCACAAGAAAAAAGCAAGAAAAAAGGATAATGGTCACAAACATCCGAGTCTCACACCTAACAGCACAGGCACCACATGTTGATGGGAAAGTCATCACCTGCTCAGAGCATAAGGCGCAATGATAACATTCTTTACTTATATGAATGTTAAACTTATCATACAGAAAAGATTATAGTACCTCTTCTGGTGCAGTATAGCGAAACAGAGCTTCTGCAAATTCTGCATTGTTACCCTGAGCGATAGCTCGCCGGCCAGCAACTGCTCCAACTGATCCATGGGGTTGAGATGTTTGATTGTTTGATGATGTATCATTCTCATGTTCTCTTGTTTGTGATTGGTCAACAAGATATCCCAACGACGCCTGTTGCTCGGACGTTCTCTCATAGAAATCAATAGTTAATGAAGGGTCCGGGGATGGAGCATACCTATTCACAAACCATGTGGTCGATATCTTACGATATGCATACATATGTTACAAACGATATAAGTACAAAGAAAGAGTCATACAGTTGATAAGATTAATTTCATATTGCATATACTATCGACTTTCAAATGCCTGAATTAATCCAGATTACAACCAAAGAGACTTGCAGGAAATGCAACATCGATGAAGTCGGTCTGATTGGAAACAGTTGGCAGAGTTCCATTATGGCAAATGCAACAAACTGAAGCCTTAGAATGGCTAGAAGTTAGCTAACTTCGATCAGATTTGGCAAACCCATGGAAGTTTTGTCGGTGTGAAGCTCATAGAGGTCACAACCTTGACTAATAAAAAGATATTGTCGAAACCAAAGCTCTGTTCTCCGATTTGGGGTAAAAAGATAAAAATGGAAAGATAATAACTATTTTATTTGCGTTTTCCAAAGAATTGGAGAAGGAAGGAAAAAGGTAAAGAAAGAAAATAAATTTTCATGTCCTCGAATAAAAGAGTAAGAAAGAAAGGCTATCAGTTTAAAAATATATCCTTGAAATATTCTTTAAAGTGAAAGGTCGGTAATCTTGTAATTTAATAATCTGTTTTAGGGGTTTTACTTTCCTTCCTTTCCTCCCATATTTGGGAGGAAAGTTTTGGATGAAACTTACCAATATTTTTCTTTTGTTTCCTTTCCGTTCTTTTCTATAAAAGTCTCGAGAGCATGAGTTATTTTTACATTCCTCCCATTTCCCTTCCTTTAGTTCATAATATAGGTTTTGAGAACACATCATAAGTGTAACATTTTATCAGCAACCGGCTCCTTCTTCTCAAACATCTCTGACTTTTTGGATTTCCAAACTTCTGCAGTATGTGATCATGATACCATGTACTGATTCAAAAGGTCCAAATATCTATTTCATCTGACTTTTGGGTTTCCAAACTTCCACAATATGTGATTGTGATACCGTCGCATTTGAAGTCGTCCAAGTGCAAAAGTGGACGGGGAAAGATTATAGGTGACTTCAAGTCACGTACAACACATATCTGATAAATTAGGCTTAAGGTCTAAACTTGAGATGCTGGATATTTGAAGGTTGATCCACCCAACTTGTATCAAGAGAAAACATACTTGTAAGAACTTTAAGTATTTCATTTGTATTTTATAGTGCTCATTAGTTTCAGTTTTCTCTTGTTTATAACCCATGTTTGATTAGTTGTATACGCCTATACGGTTGGCCTCCTCTCCTCATGGGAATACACGATCACGCCTACATTAAAACCACATAAATCTGTGTTGATTGTTGCACTGCTTAATGCTTTTTACGATTTTGTGTAGATTACATGTTTGTTAAACGTTTTATCAACCTAGTGTATTCAATCCTGACTTCTCCCACATGCAGTTGTTGATTTATGGCACGTTTGCTCAGATCTAGAACCATGACCATTGGTTTGATTAAATCAATCATAATAACTAAGAAAGTAGAAATATCCCAACTAAAATTATGCTTTTACATTAGAGCACAGGTAAAAAGTCTAAGACATATAGCAAAGGCGATTTTTATTTGAATTTCAGACACCAAATACCAACACAAAAGATGATTGGCTAAGCAAAATTAGGCACACAATCCCACCACACCCAGATACAAGAAAACGTATGCAGTGAATCATGATTAGACAAAATTAGGCAAAAGATGGTCAATAGTACAAATCTGGATGCACCGAGCTTATTGCTACTCAGCATGGAACACTTAGAAAATATAAGATAAAAGCAATACAGGATCTCACAAAACAAAGGGTAAAACTTACGGGTTCTCTATAAAGCTGTTACCAGCAGGATCATCCAGTATGAAGGTAAAAGATGAATTTCCTGTTGCACATGCTTTTAGTTTAAGTATAAACTCATCTATAGCCTCACCAATCTGAGGATCAACTTTCTGAAAAGATCCAAAATCACTGAAAATTAGGCCACGCGAATGGTTAACAATGAAATCGTGTGAAAGAAAAGACAACCATATACAATCAACTCACAAACCTTTCTTTCTTCTTGAAGGGCTTGTAATTCATCCACAGCTCGGACTAAAATTCCTTCCACCTGAAACATATATAATAATTGATAAAGTGAAACATATATCAGAACCGAGTGTTTTCTGCCTAGGTTCTTATTAGCATAATACCTCACAAGTAGTGGAATAGTTAACAAACATACATTACATCCAACTTTCAAAAAATACGTAGAGGCTGAGGTTGATAAAAAGAGCAAAAAAAAGATTTGTTTCTCAAAAGAAAGCTACTAGATGACAAATTTTTCAATGACTTAAGAAGGAAGGTAAGTAGCCATCTAAAAGTATGTTAAACAACAAAGAATATTTGTCAATATCACATAGTTGCCCTTTAATTTTGAGCGGAGAGTTGTGGATGAGTTATTAAAGTTAAAATGCAAACAATAGGACAAGTTTAACCTGTACTCTACCTTTACCTCTAGAATACATGTACGAGGTGAAGTTTCTTCTATGAGCAAATTTTATTAACCATTCATCATTATATGCCATGCATGTCTCTTTTATGTATAGCTTTAAGCATTGGCAAACTACAATATATATTCTTGTGTTATGTGAGTAATGATTAACTAGCATGCTTTTAATCTTGGTTTAAAAATGCGCGCATAATGCGTGATGCGACCAATGCGTTTGACAAAACGCATCAGAAGGTGTGATGCGGTGGATGTGCCTGATGCGTACCTGATGCGGCGTTGGATGCGTGATGCGGTCGATGCGTGATGCGGTCGCTTCACTTTACTGATGCGTTTTTATGCCTTTTTGGGCTTTTAAACTTTTTTTTCTTGCTGGTCTTTTTTGGCTTTTCTTATTTTGTTTGTTTTGGGGCTTTATTAACCTAACAAAAGCTTCCTTCCTTCTTCTTTCTCATTCACATTGACGCATAGAGGGCTGCTGGAGTCTGGAGACACTGACTTTGAAGCAAAAGTTTTTTTGATTTTCCTATGCATAGACGTACTTGTCTATTATGTTATTCAACTTTTTTGAACTACTATTAATTATTACTTTTGGTATTAATTGAAGTATTTTTTATATATAAATACTCATAAGGTATGAAATTATCATAAAAGTATTTTCTGGGATAGTTGGGCGCATCGTGTCGTGATGCGAGCGCATCACGCATCGGCTCCCAGGACTCTAAACGCATCGGAGCGCATCACGCTTTTTTAAACCAAGCTTTTAATACTGATACACTAGTATATTTTACTATTGCCATCTGCTATGTTTTCAGCTAAAGCAATTGTATACATGCTCTATCTGATTTGTATGATCCATTTTTCTAACTTCAGGCAACTTACATCTCACATATGAAAGAGTAAGAATCCAAAACATGCATAATCTCATGCTATTAAAAACCATAAGCTACATTTAGAAGTGAACACAAAACTTTGATGTAGGAAAAAATCAAATGAGAAAAGAAATTACTGTTGATAGAGATCCACGTTGCGACTCTGGAGGAATCTCAAAATCCAGTTGCGGAATCTACATATACAGAATAGAAAAGTCAATGAAATTCGACATGCTTATGAAGAGAAAAATTGCAATAGCAGCCTTCACCCTTGACCCTACTATGTTATTTAAGATGTAGCATGATAGATATATCTTCAACTTACATATGAAAGAAAATTAACTTACCTTAGAACAACAATTTCTTTAACTGAGGAAATTATGAAAAAAAAAACTAAAAGAATCATTTATCGTTGTATCATATATGAATATGCATGCGCAATTCGCTGGTCATTTTCTTCACAGAAGACAAGAAGTACCAGGCTAACAGCTAAAACGTAATCAATGTACTTATAATTATAGAAAGTAGTTGAGTGTTTTCCAGCACCCCATCACCTCAATATGAACAAAGCACATGCTTAAGTAAAACAATAGGTTGTTCGTTTTAATATATGCGATGATTTTTTTATATTAAACATTATGAACTAAAACTTTCATATCCGAGGATAAGAAAATTTGCCTCAAAGTTGATGGAAATCAATTGATCAACACAAACTTAGAAAGGTTTATTGAGTTTTGCTTAAAAAATTAGTAGAATACGTCAACAGCTAGTTGCTAATCAAAGAGGTTGATGATGCTTAACTTCTAGGTGACATGTTATGCAGCCTTAAGCCCTTAATTAGTCGAAGCAGTGAGATAAAGTTTAACACCCAGGCAACTGCTTAAGCGGTTCCTAGCAGGGATTTTAAGGACACTAATTGTACCCAATTTATTTGTACACAGGACAAGAGACATCTATATAAGACGTTGTGGTCGTGCAAGCACCCTATGGTAAGCTACATAAAATCACCATGCTCAGCTCATCATAAACCCTAAATGGGCAAAGTATGGAAAGATCCTCTAGAAGTGAACATCATAAGAAACCAGACCAAAAACTAATCTTCTATTAGATCTTCTCATCTTCATGATTCTCCAAAGGGATATTGTCATATTTATCTTTATCTTGCTTGAGATAATGTATGTGGCATCATGGAAAGGGAACATAGCGACAGGCAACATACATGAAGCACATGCATAAACCTTGATATCTAGCAACAAGAGTACTGATGAACAATGACGAGTGTTACGTTTCATCTCTGAATTTCCATTTAAAAAAATTGAAAATCTCTTCGTAGAGTAATAAATACTAGATAGATAGTGTTTCATAAGTCATAGCCACCTGAGGAGCATAAAGTTACATACCTTAATTGTGGCAGTTTCAGACTTCACTACTTGTCGATCAAGCATCTGCACCGAAAATCCGACTTACTCAAGAAAAGCAAATGAAATACACAAAACATTTTGACAAACGGTCAAATGCATTCAGTAGAGCATGGCTTTGCTGTCTGTATCCTCCAAAACTTTTTATACAATTTCTAGAAGAAGAATAAAGAGAGAACCACAGATGTGCTCCTTGTAAGTAATAGACGGTGCACAAATAGAACGTACCAAGCATGTGTGCTTTACTGCATACATCCCAAAACAAAAAGCCCGCATTTGACTAGTTTAACTAATAACTAATCAGTTTCAGATTTGGCCACTTATCATTAATTGAAACTTCAAAAGTTAGGGACTTCAATTTATCAATGTAGGTGGAAAACAAATCTGTCCAATATTTTTCTGTTGAAGCCTCCCTCATTCCTTCTATTTTAATGGTTAACTTGTTTCTATTTTCCATTATCACAATACAATAGAACAAGCATGCAATCTACATCAGACAAAAAGATATTGCATTCTTGCCTGAAGTTCAATTAACTAGAGGCAAGCTAGATTGCTAGAGGGAGTCGAGTAAGAAATGCTATGATACACATAACCAACATTAGGAACAGCCATCTGAATGAAGCAGCGCACAGATCATATCACAGGTAGTTATCAATCTCCAACATGCAATTTCAATAAAAAGGCCTGATTTTTAAAGCCCCTCTCTATTGTTTAGAAAAATAGCGCTGAAACAATATCTCTAAACAAACAAATCCAAAATCATGATATACAGATAAAATATATCATTTTTATGTAAGTGAAACCTTTTGCATCTGGCTCAACCAAATGTCACAAACCAGTTGTGGAACCCCTTTGAATCTCTCTACAAGAACCTTGAAGAAATATGAAAGATTCTTACATTACATATATACAGAGCTAGAAAGTTCCCCCAGAAGGAAGGTGAAAGAGTATGTTGAGTCCCTAAGTGGTGCTAGACCACAAACCCTGATACTAGTCCATGTAAACTTAGTCCATCTTAGATAAAATTTCCTTTTCGCTTGCAAATAAGAGAGTCTGAATGAGATTGAGCTAATCTATAGCAACACCATCACATAACAAATAAACATGTCTTTTTTCTGTAAGCTAAGTTAGCTGATAACAACCTTTTGATCACCTGATGAGAATTCCAACCGATAGCAAGAACCTCGGGGCTGTATCTCACCGGCAAACTGCACCTCATTGTTCCTTCATAAAGAACAAAAACATCACCAAAACATATTTAATACAGCCTCATTCAACAAAACATATACCACAACATCCATTGATCAAAAACCACAAGCTACACCAACAAAAATCGATATCCAATTCACACACCTCTCGCCACAATGAGGACACTCAAAAGCTGACAACAAGATCTGCAAGGTGAAAAAAAAATCAGAAACAAACATACCAATACAGAGGCGGATTTACATGTTCATTTAGGCGGGAAGGGCCAGGGCCCCCACTTGGAAACAAGAAAATGTAGTTTGTAAGTTAAAAACTTTATTTTTTTAATATTTTTAACGTGATTCCCCCGGTGATTCTTTCTATGGGGACCCCATAAACAAAAACACTAACTCGAAATCAACCAAAAAAACTAAAAAAAAAAAAAAAAAAACTCTCGAAATCAACTAAAAGAAACCCGAAAAAGTCCCTCAAAGGCTGTGTTTGGCAAAAATAAGCTAGCTTATAAGCTAGTCCATCCAAACATGTACCAGAAGCTAACTTATAAGCTAGCTTTTTAAAACGTACTTTGAGTAGCTTATGAGGAGCTTATTGTAGCTTTTTCCAATTATACCCTTATTATATTAATTATTAAATTCAAAGATACCCTTTTTGGTCATTTTACATACTTATAAGCTAGTTTTTGCCAAACATAATTTGTTCATAAGCTAGCTTATCAGCTACTAGCAAGCTTATCAATCAAGCTATCAGCTATCAGCTACCAGCTAGCTTATAAGGTAGCCAAAATCTCCAAGAACGCTCTTAAATCAACCCAGAAAACTTTAAAGTTCCCTTGAAATGGGTCGAATTAGACTAAAAATATATTGGACAAATTTGCGGACCTTTAATCTATCTTACACCAATTGCAACACTTAATCTAAAATTTGCCCACTGGCTAAAATTCATGGAACAACACTTAAATCTAAAATTTGCAACCAAATTAAACATTTTAACTACAAGAAGTGGGCAATGATTTACCTTCCTAAAATGCGGAATCAAAGTCAACAAGAATCTCGTTGTCCCCTGTCACTCAATCAATACAACACCAAATCCGTTTAATCAAAATTTCAAAATCCTAGAACTTTAATTGTAATCAATTTCAACGATTGTGTTTGTTTATATATATATATATATATATATGCATATATATACTTACATTTTCACCACATCGCATGCAGAGGCTCTCAACCTGATACACAGGGGCGTCGTCGTTATCATCATTATCGGTAGAATTAGAAACAGCTTCAACGACAGACCTCACGTCCATTACTGTTGAATCCTTTGATGATGTCTCCATTAACTCGAATGAATGCCGACTGTTTAGAAGGATTCGAATTTGATTTTGGGGATGATTATGGGATTCGAGTGTGCTCTAGAACACGCAGGAAGGTTGCAGAATGTTTGAATATATCTTTTCTTACTTTTTACAAGTTAGGCCCCAAAAGTTATCAGTATTGACATTGCGGACACAAAATGGTTATAAAAAGAAGGGTTAGGTACATTGAAATGTATTTAAGCTGTCATTTACTTAACTTAAAAACTTACCATTGTATGTACTCATCTTAAAAAAAAATTATCATTTTTGCGGGTTCAATACATTAAATGGTAAGTTTTTAAGTACATTAAATGGATAATGACAATTTTAGCAAGTTTAGTACATACTACATTTTGGTGTACTTAAGAAACACATAAATGTTTCCACTTTTGTTTGTTAAAACCATGTAACTACTTAACTATTGTTAGATCAATCAGGACTTTTCACTTAGCGCCCTATTCTCGAGTTTAATAAGGGAAGCAAAAGAAAGGGAAGGGAAATCCTTTCCTTTCCTTCCAAATTCTTCCATTTTTTGGGTGATAAGATTTAAGGCAAAATAGTCTAAACTTCCCCTACAAATCCATCTATTTTCTTTCATTTCCTTTTATTCGTTAAATGGAACTCGAGAACACAATTTTTGGGTTTTCCTTCCAAATTCTTTCATTTCCTTCGCTAAAAAAACTCGAGAACATGGTGTTATGTAATTAGCGGTCTAGAGTGAATGGTGGCAATTTTGTAATAAAATAGAAGTTGACGCATGTGAAACCTGATGATATGAAGGGTGAATAAGGGTAAAATTGTAAAAGTTCATTAACACATCGTTTAGGCAAGTATTCACGTGCATGAAATCTCTTCATATGCGTTGAGAACCGTATGTGATGGGACGATCTATTCGGTGAAATATAATCTTCATAGCCAAAAAAATGATTTCTTTTTTAGTAACATGGCAGATTTTGGAGATAATGATGGGCGCTTTTGGAGTAACATGGCAGATTTCATTTTGCAGATTTTGGAGTAACATGGCAGATTTCATTTTGGATGCAGGCGATGAAACTGTAACATCAAAGGAATTAGATAAGATGAACAAAGTACTTGTCTTAATTTAAGTTATAAAAATTGTGATTTTGAATATTTAGATCACTAAACTCATACATAATGACAATAATCGTATGGACTCTTTAAATGTTGGGAATTATATTGTGATGTAAACAAAAGCCGGAAAAGGGAGACCCATGACCAAAGGGAAGGCATCCAAACACGGTAAAGGTAAGAATTTATATTTAAGTATAAAGAGGTTTATTAAAACAAATCATCATATTATCATTTGTTGGTATCTTTGATGAAAACATGTCTTTGATCATGAAAATGTTTATAATTGAAATATGATATGGGTTGGAAATATGGTCCTAAAATTAAGAATGGTTTTAGTGATTGAACTATCGGAGATTGGAATATGAAATTTAAGCATACGTGTTAATGAAGTGTGTAGTGTTAATAACTAAAAAACCAGTTCATGCTTAGTGTTTATCGTTAGAAATAGAGAATTAAGACTTGATGCAAGCTTATGGTAGTGCATTTTCATGTGAATTGATGTTTTGAATGAAAACCTACACCTTTTGCAAATTAAGTAATTAGAGCGTATTCCATATATCCACGTGAGGTGTGTGCGTGTGTTGTGTTGATTACCAATAAGATAGTTTACTCGGTGCCTTCATGAAATGCTATGAATTTTTATCGCTTCTATAAATAAGGCTATCTTATGAAGTTTACTTCGTGCTAAAATATTAGTGTTTGCTTGAGGACGGTTAAATTTCTAAGTGTGGATATATTTTTTATGAATATTTTTATTGTCCCGAAATCAGAGTTTAAAACTCAATTATTCTTATTGTTTTGGGGCTACAATTATTAATCTATCACTTTATTTTAATTATAGGCTTCATCCCAAACAAAAGGAAAAGAAAAGATAAAGAAAATACCCACGTAGATGGGTTTGACATTGTACCTGATCTAATAGCAACCAATAGTGAAACAGCCCACAAAGGCTTCTTATGCACGAAGCATGGAAAAAGAATATATGGAGGGAAACGACGTGGGCGATTCTTCTGGTGACAAAAGTCGCATCCAAACCTGCCGAAGACACTGTGGTCGACCACTTCACAATGAGGACGACTCTTTTGGCGGCCAAGTCATGCCAAAACCCAACGATGAATAATTTTAAGGGCCGATTTGGGGTTTCTTAGATTCTCAAATGATTTCTTCCCACGACTCGTATAAATTAGAGATGATAACTGCAATTGAGGGGGGAACGACTGGAACGATTGAATTGGAAACAAGGATTGATTTGGGGCATTTTCTCTTCAACGGTTCTACTTAACTTCTGGTAATTTATATTCTTTTTGTAGTTGTAACCCTAGTTTTCATTTCAACTATAATCGAGCTTTAGGTTTTGATGCATTTGCTTTAGAGATTCCTATATAAGATGTAGTGAATGTTAGGGTAAAAATCTACAATCGTACGACAACCGACTATAATCATAAGATAAGTGTTAGGACAATAGTCCTGTATTAAGATAAGGTCCAGAGATAAAACCTAAAAGTATTATCGAACAAAGATTATTAAACATCGAACATATACATCGAATAAGTCGAACGATATCCACAATATCGTACGACGGTACTAACGAATAAATATACAAAGTTTATATGTTTGATGCAGGTATGCTGATTATCATATCTAACAATTGTCCACCTTTGAGGAAATCGGAAATTGAGTACTATGCTATGCTTGTTGAAGATCATCACTACATCGAACAAGTCGTAAGTTATGTATCGTCCGACAGCATCAAAGATCGACGTTACAAGCAAGATTCCCGCAACAGTTACAATCTGGGCATTAACTCTCAACAATACCGTTGGACAGTTACTCTCCAAGCATTAATTGAAGACAATAACGTTGGACGGTTACAAATCAATCATTGATGAGCCACAATACCGTTGGACCGTTATTATCAAGCCACTATATAAGAAGAATCAAGCCAACATTGCAACACACTAAGTCTATCTGAAGCTCACAAGTTCTATAATCATTATTTTAGAGAATCATCTGTAATTTACATTCGATTTCATAGTTCTCTCAGTTGTAATCGTACGATCAAAGCTGTATACTCGAAGGACATCACCCCTGATTGGTGAACATAGTGCTCTGTCGACTTATCTTTTAGGTCGACCGCAGGTTTTTTCCTCCGTCGTGAGGTTTTTCCTGCGTCATCAAATTATTTGTCTCATTTTACTTTTCCGCACTTATCATTGATTGTAATTTCTTTCTCTCGACGGTTAAGCCTCACACAAGTTTTATTCGACATCGAGTTGTGTAATTTTTTACATAAACAGTTTGGCGCCCACCGTGGGGCTCCGTTTTGAGAAAAATTTCATTCGGTGAAAAGTGCGCCTTAGTACTAACCTATTCTTTGAGTTCTCTTTGAGCTATTTGCACAGGACAATGGACAACGGATTCATAGCATCACTCCAACAACAATTGCAAGAGGCTAACAACGAAATTCAACGTCTTCGAGCTCTACCTGGACCATCGATGACAATCCCAATGTCTATCCCTCCACCATATCCTCCTCAACATCTAAGACCACCGCTTCGACCACAGTTCAATGCCTCAATGCCATTTTCAACTGTGAACCAACAATACAACAACGTACAACCATCTTTACCACAGTTTACACCACCGATACCTCATGGCCCGCCACCTATGCCTCGAGGTCCACCTTCTATGCCTCAAGGAGCACCCATGTTCACGTTCGAGCCTTTTTCCCAACAAATTCCTATTCCTGGTCATATACCCACAGTTGCTAGTTCCACCATTCATACGACAATACCACCCAGTACCGGAATTTCTTCTAGCTGTATTCCAACGATCCCTATAAACGTTGAAGATCCTCTAAACGTACGACTGAAATCCTTGGAAGAACAAAACCAAAAATTGTTCGCGTTACTCACAAAGCTACCCGGAGCAGCAGTACCCGTCGAAGTCGAACCTAAAACTGGATTTCAGGCTTCACCGTTCGTTGATGAATTAGCTCTTGTTGACGTTCCTAAGAAATATACTATACCAGCTTTCGCAACAAAATATTCTGGAATCACAGATCCGGTCGAACATATAGCACAGTACAAGCAACTTATGTGGACAGTTCCTATACCGGCACAATATCAAGAAGTCTGCATGTGCAAAAGCTTTGGATCAACTTTAACAGGAGCAGCATTACAATGGCTTATTAACCTAAAGCCAAAAAGTATCGGATCGTTTGCAGAATTGGTGAACCAATTCACTCGACAATTCGCTAGCAGTCGTAAGATGGAGAAGCAGACCAGCGACCTGTACTATATCGTACAGAAATCTGGAGAAACAATCCGCGACTACTTCAACAGATTCAATGCAGCAATGATTGAAATAAAAAATTGCGACGTGAAAACAGCAATCGAGGCATACAAGCGTGGATTAGAAGATTCCTCTGGATTATATCTGGAATTAACGAAATATCCACCAGAAAACTTCGACGACGTACGAGCTAGAACACTAGCTTTCATGAGAATAGAAGATGATGCTCTCTTCCGACGAAAGCATTCCGCAGAAAAGAAACCTCTTGGTGCTCAAAAACATGACTTTAAGCATAAGAGAGTAAACAAGATTGGAAATCCTCGATACGAGTCGAAAACTCGATACGTTCGATCGATCACGTTGCACATTTAAGGCAATCCTTCGATATCCTACGACAATACAAGATGAAGCTCAATCCAACAAAATGTTCCTTCGGAGTACGAGCAGGAAAATTCTTGGGGTACTTGGTCACGCAACGCGGAATCGAAGCAAGTCCAGAACAAGTCAAAGCTATCATCGAGATACAATCTCCAAGGAATGTCAAAGAAGTCCAGAAGTTAACAGGACGAGTGGCAGCTTTAACCAGATTTATTTCACGATCATCGGATAAATGCCATTTGTTCTATAATGTCCTACGAAAGAATCAAGGCTTCTTGTGGACAGACGAGCATGAGAAAGCTTTGCAAGAACTGAAGCAATATATGACATCACCTCCACTGCTGACAAAACCAGTCGAAGGAGAAAGTCTACAGTTGTATTTGGCAGTGAGCAAAAATGCGACAAGTGCAGTACTTGTGCGAGAAGAAGATCAACGACAACGACCAATCTATTATGTTAGCAAGTCTTTCCTCGACGCAGAAACCAGGTACACATCAATGGAAAAATTGCTACTAGGTCTTATGACGGCAGCAAAGAAGCTAAGGCATTACTTCGAGTCACATCATATCATTGTTGTGACCAATTATCCACTCAAGACGGTGCTTCGAAAACCAGAACTGACAGGACGACTAGCCAAATGGAGCATTTATCTCAGTGGGTTCGACATTGAATTTAAACCCAAGACGGCCATCAAATCGCAAGTACTAGCAGATTTCGTGGCAGAATTTTCTCCAGGATTGGAACCCACGACGTGCGACGAAGTTGTGATGATTTCAGACAACCAGCCTTGGATACCCACGTTGATGGTTCCTCGAACGTACGAGGATGTGGATTAGGCATTGTCTTAAAATCATCACAAGGGGGAAATATAGTATACTCCGTACGATGCGAATTCAAAGCCACAAACAATGAAGCAGAATATGAAGCTTTGATCGCAGGACTAGATATTGCTCTTAGACTGGGGGCAAAACAGTTGCACGTTCGAAGCGATTCTTTATTGGTCGTAAACCAAGTAAATGGGGATTTTCAAGCAAAAGACTCAAAAATGATGAGTTATCTCAAAGCCGTTAAAGATCGAATCGCACGATTTGAACAGTTCTTAATCGAGCAAATACCAAGAGATCTAAATATGCAAGCGGACGCACTGGCCAATCTGGGATCTGCATTTCATGATCCGTTCATGGAAAATATCCCATTACTTCATCTCACGACACCAACAATTGCGGTAAACGATGAAGTACAAATGAACGAAGAAATTTACAACTGGTCGCTCGACATATGGAACTACCTCAAGCACGACCAACTACCTGAAGATAAAATGGAAGCTCGAAAGACAAGATCGAAAGCCTCAAGATACACAATCTTTGAAGATCAACTTTATCGAAGATCCACGACAGGACTTCTTCTACGATGCGTTACAAATAAAGTACAAATCAATCAAATTCTCCAAGAGATGCATGACGGAGAATGTGGAAATCACGCAGGGGGCAGAAGTCTTGCCAGTCGAATCTCACGACAAGGTTACTATTGGCCTACTCTACGAGAAGATGCCATAACGTACGTCCAACGATGTGACGCATGTCAAAGACATTCGAGTATGGTCCATCGACCATCTGAACCTTTACATTCTGTTCTAGTTCCATGGCCCTTCATGCGATGGGGAATGGACATCGTGGGAAAATTACCTCCAGCCCCTGGACAGAAAGTCTATCTACTCGTACTCACCGACTACTTCTCGAAATGGATAGAAGCTGGTGCTTTCTCACAGGTCCGAGATAAAGAAGTTATATCTTTCATTCAGAAAAACATCATTTACAGATTCGGGGTACCAGCTGAAATCATGTGCGACAACGGCTCACAATTATAAGTGATAAGACTCGTACGTTCTATGAAAAACGAGGAATCAAGTTAATCACTTCAACTCCGAGATATCCACAATCTAACGGGTTAGCAGAGTCGAGCAACAAAGTCATCATCAATTCAATCCGAAAGAGGTTGAAAGGAGCAAAAGGAAAATGGGTAGATGAATTGCCATCTGTCTTATGGGCGAATCGTACGACACCTAGAGCATCAACTGGACAAACTCCGTATTCTCTGGTATATGGATGCGAAGCAGTCTTGCCAATCGAAGCTCAAATACCAACTGCCAGAAGTCGCACGTATGATCAAAATGCAATAAATTTATCTTACGATCTTGACGCCTTAGAAGAAATCCGAGAAAAAGCACTACGAACGATGGCTGCACAGAAAGGAATTGTCGAAAGACACTTCAACAAAAAGGTAAAGGCAAAAATTTTTCAAGTTGGAGATTATGTCTTACGACATGTGTTTCAAAACACACAAGAGCCCAACGCTGGAAAACTTTCCATCAAATGGGAAGGACCTTACATAATTTCCAAAGTCATCGGAAATGGAGCATACAGACTTACGACTATGGAAGGTATGGAAATCCCACGAAGCTGGAACGCCCATCACCTCAAAAGGTATTATTTCTAAACCTATTTACATACGATTTATTCCTTATCCATTACTGACTTAAGCATCGGAGCGCCGTTGGCTAAGCCAACGGCCACCCCTTAGTCATCCTTCTTCGCAGGTATCGCACGATAAATCGCATGGATCGCACGATTAACGCAAGTATCGCACGACTTAAAAGCATGCTTATCGCAGGAATCGCACGACAAAAATCGCATGGATCGCAAGAAAATCGCTGTAACGCACGTTTATATCGCAAGAGCGCAAGTCAACTCGCCAGTCGCACGAATACTCTCATGAGTACAAAAGAAACGTTTCTAAATCAAGTCTAAGGACTTTAAAACAAATGCATGCAAAAATAAAAGCTAAAACGCACGATAAAAACGCACGATACAGGCTAAAACGCACGATAAAAGCTAAAAACGCACGACACGAGCTAAAACGCATGATAAAAGTTATAATAACACAAACAAGTGATAAGTTAAAACACACGTTATTCAAACAAAATTTCATTCATTAAATATCTCTTGCCTAAAAACGGCAGAGTACAAAAAATTTTTCTACGATTACAAAAAGAAAACTACTCTAAAGGTGCGTTGGTAGCAGGTGGATCTACGACAGGAGCTTCTTCGGTCTCTTCAGGATGTGCAGGAACGGATCCAGAGGTTTCAGGAACCTCCTCCTCGACACCAACATCCTTGACCTCCGTAGGCTTTTCTTCGTCCAGGCCTTTTAGATCCTCCTCGTCGAGAAGATCTTCAGAGCCCATCACCTGAACGAAAGAGGCCACCTCGTCCTTTGCCATCTGAGAGGTGATAGTCCCAGCGGCTACTCGTCGCATGACCGCAGTACGTGCGACCACGCGAACCAAGGCAGCGTCCTCTTCCAGTTCTTGGATCTTGGACGATAGAGCTTCTTCCCTCTCAGCTTTCTCTCGTCGAACGACCAACAGCTCTTTCTCCAGCTCCTTGGTGTGGTCCAAGGCCAACTTTAGCCGTTCCCGCTGTTGAACTTGGAATTGTTCGCTGAGTTCCAGCTTGGATTCCAAATCCCCAATCTGAACCGACTTGGCATTAACCTCGTCGGTCAGTTGGACCAGCTTCTTTTTGGCCTTGTCGGCCTCTTTCCTAGCCACCTTGGCATCATTCTGGTTCGACGCCAACTCCTCTTTGATCTTAGCCATCCGAGTATGGAGACTAAGACTGGTTTGGAGAGCCTACAGGTACAAAAGAAAAAGAAAAGATTAGAAGCTGTACAAGTAAACTGAAAACAAAAAACGTACGACAGGGACTTACCAGGAAGGAGATACCCGCAATGGAGGCATCAAGGTCTTCGATGTCGGCCTCCTCCATACGCGCCTTCTGAGCAAGGACATGAAACTGCTCCAGGACAGGGAAAGTGGCCGCCGTCCTAATGACGTCGTCCACCATGAAGTCAGAGGGTATCTGGATCGTCATGGTCGTAAGACCAGATCCCTCAACCCCTTGCCCTTGTCGACCTTCGACGCAAGCTGACTCGACGCACCCTCTCCCTTTGCAGGAGGGGCGAAGCTAAGAGGGATAGCTGCTATCCCGCCTTCAACCTTGCGTGCGGTATCCTTAGGCGGGGTATCCACAGGAACGTACGACGATCTCGTACGTTTAGCCACTTGAGCCTCCTGGGCAGCAGCTTTTCTTTTGGCAGCACGAGCAGCTGCTTCCATTGTCGACGCCTTCTTAGAAGCTGAGCCTGCGCAGAAAAGAGAAATTAGAATCAAAATAAATTACTATAAACGAGAATATCGACGTAAGACAATTACCTTCCATGTCCTTTTCCTCGATTACTTGCACTTCAGGTTCGACGTCACTCTCGTCACCTCCTTTTGACGTCCGATACTTCCGATCGGTCACACTGTAGCTCAAGAAGCGTTCGATCGCTTCAGTAGTCTCCTCGAACGAGAAGTCGATCGCTGCAAAAAAAGAAACAAATGATTAGTAAGAGAAAATAACTCAAAGATCAAAGAAGACAAGAAAAGCAAGGTAAGCTATATTACCGCCTTTGTTCCATTCAGGAACAACCCAAGATTCCTCGCCTACGACCGAGGACGTTTGGACAAAGACGTATCTCGCCTTCCATCCTCGATCGTTCACTTGGGTACAATGAACCAACATGGCATCGCTTCTTCCCTTGGAAACAACCCAAAACGGTTGTAAGGAGAGCGAGTCACAGTATAAGCAGATAGAAGATCGTCAACCGAGAACGCAGGACGATCCCAGTTTCTAGTTACCCGTTCGATTACATGGACGACACGCCAGAACTGGGGCATCAATTGTCCCGAAGATAAATCAAAACGAGTCATGAAGGCTCTAACCAAAGGAGAGTATGGCCATCGAAATCCGACTTTGAACGGATACTCAAACAGGGCAAAGAAACCCGTCGGAGCATCCGCCGGACGGATTTCTCCAGCTACCCTCACCAAAGCACCCTCAGGAAGCCCGGCTAACTCTCTTAATTCTTCTACCTCTAGATTTTCAGTAATTGAACTCCTAACCTCGCTCGACATAATGAACTCTGATCGACTTAAACTATTTCTTAATCGAGTAAACCTAAGATTATCTAAACCTCTATTGCTCTTATGTGCTATCGATTTCAGACGCATGAAACAAGAAAGAAGGAGGTACCTTTTAAAGCCTAGTCGCACGAAATCTTTGCCAAAAATAGTCGGATTACGATCTCAAGCAATTAGTTGCGAAATTAAAAAGATTTGTAAAATCTTTTCTCACAATCAGACGCCTTATTTATAGTAACTAAATCAAATGAGTCATCAGGGATAATCGTGCCACGCGTCATCATTTAACCGTTAGAAGACACGCGTCCAGGCTAACGGCTAGATAACGGCTATATTTCTAAACGTCTATTCGACGTTAGACAACGTATTTTTACTCTTTGACCAGCGAATTAAAGATTTAGATAAAATGAGAATTATTCTCTAAATCTTGGGGGCAAATTGTTAGGGTAAAAATCTACAATCGTACGACAACCGACTATAATCATAAGATAAGTGTTAGGACAATAGTCCTGTATTAAGATAAGGTCCAGAGATAAAACCTAAAAGTATTATCGAACAAAGATTATTAAACATCGAACATATACATCGAATAAGTCGAACGATATCCACAATATCGTACGACGGTACTAACGAATAAATATACAAAGTTTATATGTTTGATGCAGGTATGCTGATTATCATATCTAACAATTGTCCACCTTTGAGGAAATCGGAAATTGAGTACTATGCTATGCTTGTTGAAGATCATCACTACATCGAACAAGTCGTAAGTTATGTATCGTCCGACAGCATCAAAGATCGACCGTTACAAGCAAGATTCCCGCAACAGTTACAATCTGGGCATTAACTCTCAACAATACCGTTGGACAGTTACTCTCCAAGCATTAATTGAAGACAATAACGTTGGACGGTTACAAATCAATCATTGATGAGCCACAATACCGTTGGACCGTTATTATCAAGCACTATATAAGAAGAATCAAGCCAACATTGCAACACACTAAGTCTATCTGAAGCTCACAAGTTCTATAATCATTATTTTAGAGAATCATCTGTAATTTACATTCGATTTCATAGTTCTCTCAGTTGTAATCGTACGATCAAAGCTGTATACTCGAAGGACATCACCCCTGATTGGTGAACATAGTGCTCTGTCGACTTATCTTTTAGGTCGACCGCAGGTTTTTTCCTCCGTCGTGAGGTTTTTCCTGCGTCATCAAATTATTTGTCTCATTTTACTTTTCCGCACTTATCATTGATTGTAATTTCTTTCTCTCGACGGTTAAGCCTCACACAAGTTTTATTCGACATCGAGTTGTGTAATTTTTTACATAAACAGTTTGGCGCCCACCGTGGGGCTCCGTTTTGAGAAAAATTTCATTCGGTGAAAAGTGCGCCTTAGTACTAACCTATTCTTTGAGTTCTCTTTGAGCTATTTGCACAGGACAATGGACAACGGATTCATAGCATCACTCCAACAACAATTGCAAGAGGCTAACAACGAAATTCAACGTCTTCGAGCTCTACCTGGACCATCGATGACAATCCCAATGTCTATCCCTCCACCATATCCTCCTCAACATCTAAGACCACCGCTTCGACCACAGTTCAATGCCTCAATGCCATTTTCAACTGTGAACCAACAATACAACAACGTACAACCATCTTTACCACAGTTTACACCACCGATACCTCATGGCCCGCCACCTATGCCTCGAGGTCCACCTTCTATGCCTCAAGGAGCACCCATGTTCACGTTCGAGCCTTTTTCCCAACAAATTCCTATTCCTGGTCATATACCCACAGTTGCTAGTTCCACCATTCATACGACAATACCACCCAGTACCGGAATTTCTTCTAGCTGTATTCCAACGATCCCTATAAACGTTGAAGATCCTCTAAACGTACGACTGAAATCCTTGGAAGAACAAAACCAAAAATTGTTCGCGTTACTCACAAAGCTACCCGGAGCAGCAGTACCCGTCGAAGTCGAACCTAAAACTGGATTTCAGGCTTCACCGTTCGTTGATGAATTAGCTCTTGTTGACGTTCCTAAGAAATATACTATACCAGCTTTCGCAACAAAATATTCTGGAATCACAGATCCGGTCGAACATATAGCACAGTACAAGCAACTTATGTGGACAGTTCCTATACCGGCACAATATCAAGAAGTCTGCATGTGCAAAAGCTTTGGATCAACTTTAACAGGAGCAGCATTACAATGGCTTATTAACCTAAAGCCAAAAAGTATCGGATCGTTTGCAGAATTGGTGAACCAATTCACTCGACAATTCGCTAGCAGTCGTAAGATGGAGAAGCAGACCAGCGACCTGTACTATATCGTACAGAAATCTGGAGAAACAATCCGCGACTACTTCAACAGATTCAATGCAGCAATGATTGAAATAAAAAATTGCGACGTGAAAACAGCAATCGAGGCATACAAGCGTGGATTAGAAGATTCCTCTGGATTATATCTGGAATTAACGAAATATCCACCAGAAAACTTCGACGACGTACGAGCTAGAACACTAGCTTTCATGAGAATAGAAGATGATGCTCTCTTCCGACGAAAGCATTCCGCAGAAAAGAAACCTCTTGGTGCTCAAAAACATGACTTTAAGCATAAGAGAGTAAACAAGATTGGAAATCCTCGATACGAGTCGAAAACTCGATACGTTCGATCGATCACGTTGCACATTTAAGGCAATCCTTCGATATCCTACGACAATACAAGATGAAGCTCAATCCAACAAAATGTTCCTTCGGAGTACGAGCAGGAAAATTCTTGGGGTACTTGGTCACGCAACGCGGAATCGAAGCAAGTCCAGAACAAGTCAAAGCTATCATCGAGATACAATCTCCAAGGAATGTCAAAGAAGTCCAGAAGTTAACAGGACGAGTGGCAGCTTTAACCAGATTTATTTCACGATCATCGGATAAATGCCATTTGTTCTATAATGTCCTACGAAAGAATCAAGGCTTCTTGTGGACAGACGAGCATGAGAAAGCTTTGCAAGAACTGAAGCAATATATGACATCACCTCCACTGCTGACAAAACCAGTCGAAGGAGAAAGTCTACAGTTGTATTTGGCAGTGAGCAAAAATGCGACAAGTGCAGTACTTGTGCGAGAAGAAGATCAACGACAACGACCAATCTATTATGTTAGCAAGTCTTTCCTCGACGCAGAAACCAGGTACACATCAATGGAAAAATTGCTACTAGGTCTTATGACGGCAGCAAAGAAGCTAAGGCATTACTTCGAGTCACATCATATCATTGTTGTGACCAATTATCCACTCAAGACGGTGCTTCGAAAACCAGAACTGACAGGACGACTAGCCAAATGGAGCATTTATCTCAGTGGGTTCGACATTGAATTTAAACCCAAGACGGCCATCAAATCGCAAGTACTAGCAGATTTCGTGGCAGAATTTTCTCCAGGATTGGAACCCACGACGTGCGACGAAGTTGTGATGATTTCAGACAACCAGCCTTGGATACCCACGTTGATGGTTCCTCGAACGTACGAGGATGTGGATTAGGCATTGTCTTAAAATCATCACAAGGGGGAAATATAGTATACTCCGTACGATGCGAATTCAAAGCCACAAACAATGAAGCAGAATATGAAGCTTTGATCGCAGGACTAGATATTGCTCTTAGACTGGGGGCAAAACAGTTGCACGTTCGAAGCGATTCTTTATTGGTCGTAAACCAAGTAAATGGGGATTTTCAAGCAAAAGACTCAAAAATGATGAGTTATCTCAAAGCCGTTAAAGATCGAATCGCACGATTTGAACAGTTCTTAATCGAGCAAATACCAAGAGATCTAAATATGCAAGCGGACGCACTGGCCAATCTGGGATCTGCATTTCATGATCCGTTCATGGAAAATATCCCATTACTTCATCTCACGACACCAACAATTGCGGTAAACGATGAAGTACAAATGAACGAAGAAATTTACAACTGGTCGCTCGACATATGGAACTACCTCAAGCACGACCAACTACCTGAAGATAAAATGGAAGCTCGAAAGACAAGATCGAAAGCCTCAAGATACACAATCTTTGAAGATCAACTTTATCGAAGATCCACGACAGGACTTCTTCTACGATGCGTTACAAATAAAGTACAAATCAATCAAATTCTCCAAGAGATGCATGACGGAGAATGTGGAAATCACGCAGGGGGCAGAAGTCTTGCCAGTCGAATCTCACGACAAGGTTTACTATTGGCCTACTCTACGAGAAGATGCCATAACGTACGTCCAACGATGTGACGCATGTCAAAGACATTCGAGTATGGTCCATCGACCATCTGAACCTTTACATTCTGTTCTAGTTCCATGGCCCTTCATGCGATGGGGAATGGACATCGTGGGAAAATTACCTCCAGCCCCTGGACAGAAAGTCTATCTACTCGTACTCACCGACTACTTCTCGAAATGGATAGAAGCTGGTGCTTTCTCACAGGTCCGAGATAAAGAAGTTATATCTTTCATTCAGAAAAACATCATTTACAGATTCGGGGTACCAGCTGAAATCATGTGCGACAACGGCTCACAATTTATAAGTGATAAGACTCGTACGTTCTATGAAAAACGAGGAATCAAGTTAATCACTTCAACTCCGAGATATCCACAATCTAACGGGTTAGCAGAGTCGAGCAACAAAGTCATCATCAATTCAATCCGAAAGAGGTTGAAAGGAGCAAAAGGAAAATGGGTAGATGAATTGCCATCTGTCTTATGGGCGAATCGTACGACACCTAGAGCATCAACTGGACAAACTCCGTATTCTCTGGTATATGGATGCGAAGCAGTCTTGCCAATCGAAGCTCAAATACCAACTGCCAGAAGTCGCACGTATGATCAAAATGCAATAAATTTATCTTACGATCTTGACGCCTTAGAAGAAATCCGAGAAAAAGCACTACGAACGATGGCTGCACAGAAAGGAATTGTCGAAAGACACTTCAACAAAAAGGTAAAGGCAAAAATTTTTCAAGTTGGAGATTATGTCTTACGACATGTGTTTCAAAACACACAAGAGCCCAACGCTGGAAAACTTTCCATCAAATGGAAGGACCTTACATAATTTCCAAAGTCATCGGAAATGGAGCATACAGACTTACGACTATGGAAGGTATGGAAATCCCACGAAGCTGGAACGCCCATCACCTCAAAAGGTATTATTTCTAAACCTATTTACATACGATTTATTCCTTATCCATTACTGACTTAAGCATCGGAGCGCCGTTGGCTAAGCCAACGGCCACCCCTTAGTCATCCTTCTTCGCAGGTATCGCACGATAAATCGCATGGATCGCACGATTAACGCAAGTATCGCACGACTTAAAAGCATGCTTATCGCAGGAATCGCACGACAAAAATCGCATGGATCGCAAGAAAATCGCTGTAACGCACGTTTATATCGCAAGAGCGCAAGTCAACTCGCCAGTCGCACGAATACTCTCATGAGTACAAAAGAAACGTTTCTAAATCAAGTCTAAGGACTTTAAAACAAATGCATGCAAAAATAAAAGCTAAAACGCACGATAAAAACGCACGATACAGGCTAAAACGCACGATAAAAGCTAAAAACGCACGACACGAGCTAAAACGCATGATAAAAGTTATAATAACACAACAAGTGATAAGTTAAAACACACGTTATTCAAACAAAATTTCATTCATTAAATATCTCTTGCCTAAAAACGGCAGAGTACAAAAAATTTTTCTACGATTACAAAAAGAAAACTACTCTAAAGGTGCGTTGGTAGCAGGTGGATCTACGACAGGAGCTTCTTCGGTCTCTTCAGGATGTGCAGGAACGGATCCAGAGGTTTCAGGAACCTCCTCCTCGACACCAACATCCTTGACCTCCGTAGGCTTTTCTTCGTCCAGGCCTTTTAGATCCTCCTCGTCGAGAAGATCTTCAGAGCCCATCACCTGAACGAAAGAGGCCACCTCGTCCTTTGCCATCTGAGAGGTGATAGTCCCAGCGGCTACTCGTCGCATGACCGCAGTACGTGCGACCACGCGAACCAAGGCAGCGTCCTCTTCCAGTTCTTGGATCTTGGACGATAGAGCTTCTTCCCTCTCAGCTTTCTCTCGTCGAACGACCAACAGCTCTTTCTCCAGCTCCTTGGTGTGGTCCAAGGCCAACTTTAGCCGTTCCCGCTGTTGAACTTGGAATTGTTCGCTGAGTTCCAGCTTGGATTCCAAATCCCCAATCTGAACCGACTTGGCATTAACCTCGTCGGTCAGTTGGACCAGCTTCTTTTTGGCCTTGTCGGCCTCTTTCCTAGCCACCTTGGCATCATTCTGGTTCGACGCCAACTCCTCTTTGATCTTAGCCATCCGAGTATGGAGACTAAGACTGGTTTGGAGAGCCTACAGGTACAAAAGAAAAGAAAAGATTAGAAGCTGTACAAGTAAACTGAAAACAAAAAACGTACGACAGGGACTTACCAGGAAGGAGATACCCGCAATGGAGGCATCAAGGTCTTCGATGTCGGCCTCCTCCATACGCGCCTTCTGAGCAAGGACATGAAACTGCTCCAGGACAGGGAAAGTGGCCGCCGTCCTAATGACGTCGTCCACCATGAAGTCAGAGGGTATCTGGATCGTCATGGTCGTAAGACCAGATCCCTCAACCCCTTGCCCTTGTCGACCTTCGACGCAAGCTGACTCGACGCACCCTCTCCCTTTGCAGGAGGGGCGAAGCTAAGAGGGATAGCTGCTATCCCCCCTTCAACCTTGCGTGCGGTATCCTTAGGCGGGGTATCCACAGGAACGTACGACGATCTCGTACGTTTAGCCACTTGAGCCTCCTGGGCAGCAGCTTTTCTTTTGGCAGCACGAGCAGCTGCTTCCATTGTCGACGCCTTCTTAGAAGCTGAGCCTGCGCAGAAAAGAGAAATTAGAATCAAAATAAATTACTATAAACGAGAATATCGACGTAAGACAATTACCTTCCATGTCCTTTTCCTCGATTACTTGCACTTCAGGTTCGACGTCACTCTCGTCACCTCCTTTTGACGTCCGATACTTCCGATCGGTCACACTGTAGCTCAAGAAGCGTTCGATCGCTTCAGTAGTCTCCTCGAACGAGAAGTCGATCGCTGCAAAAAAAGAAACAAATGATTAGTAAGAGAAAATAACTCAAAGATCAAAGAAGACAAGAAAAGCAAGGTAAGCTATATTACCGCCTTTGTTCCATTCAGGAACAACCCAAGATTCCTCGCCTACGACCGAGGACGTTTGGACAAAGACGTATCTCGCCTTCCATCCTCGATCGTTCACTTGGGTACAATGAACCAACATGGCATCGCTTCTTCCCCTTGGAAACAACCCAAAACGGTTGTAAGGAGAGCGAGTCACAGTATAAGCAGATAGAAGATCGTCAACCGAGAACGCAGGACGATCCCAGTTTCTAGTTACCCGTTCGATTACATGGACGACACGCCAGAACTGGGGCATCAATTGTCCCGAAGATAAATCAAAACGAGTCATGAAGGCTCTAACCAAAGGAGAGTATGGCCATCGAAATCCGACTTTGAACGGATACTCAAACAGGGCAAAGAAACCCGTCGGAGCATCCGCCGGACGGATTTCTCCAGCTACCCTCACCAAAGCACCCTCAGGAAGCCCGGCTAACTCTCTTAATTCTTCTACCTCTAGATTTTCAGTAATTGAACTCCTAACCTCGCTCGACATAATGAACTCTGATCGACTTAAACTATTTCTTAATCGAGTAAACCTAAGATTATCTAAACCTCTATTGCTCTTATGTGCTATCGATTTCAGACGCATGAAACAAGAAAGAAGGAGGTACCTTTTAAAGCCTAGTCGCACGAAATCTTTGCCAAAAATAGTCGGATTACGATCTCAAGCAATTAGTTGCGAAATTAAAAAGATTTGTAAAATCTTTTCTCACAATCAGACGCCTTATTTATAGTAACTAAATCAAATGAGTCATCAGGGATAATCGTGCCACGCGTCATCATTTAACCGTTAGAAGACACGCGTCCAGGCTAACGGCTAGATAACGGCTATATTTCTAAACGTCTATTCGACGTTAGACAACGTATTTTTACTCTTTGACCAGCGAATTAAAGATTTAGATAAAATAGAATTATTCTCTAAATCTTGGGGGCAAATTGTTAGGGTAAAAATCTACAATCGTACGACAACCGACTATAATCATAAGATAAGTGTTAGGACAATAGTCCTGTATTAAGATAAGGTCCAGAGATAAAACCTAAAAGTATTATCGAACAAAGATTATTAAACATCGAACATATACATCGAATAAGTCGAACGATATCCACAATATCGTACGACGGTACTAACGAATAAATATACAAAGTTTATATGTTTGATGCAGGTATGCTGATTATCATATCTAACAATTGTCCACCTTTGAGGAAATCGGAAATTGAGTACTATGCTATGCTTGTTGAAGATCATCACTACATCGAACAAGTCGTAAGTTATGTATCGTCCGACAGCATCAAAGATCGACCGTTACAAGCAAGATTCCCGCAACAGTTACAATCTGGGCATTAACTCTCAACAATACCGTTGGACAGTTACTCTCCAAGCATTAATTGAAGACAATAACGTTGGACGGTTACAAATCAATCATTGATGAGCCACAATACCGTTGGACCGTTATTATCAAGCCACTATATAAGAAGAATCAAGCCAACATTGCAACACACTAAGTCTATCTGAAGCTCACAAGTTCTATAATCATTATTTTAGAGAATCATCTGTAATTTACATTCGATTTCATAGTTCTCTCAGTTGTAATCGTACGATCAAAGCTGTATACTCGAAGGACATCACCCCTGATTGGTGAACATAGTGCTCTGTCGACTTATCTTTTAGGTCGACCGCAGGTTTTTTCCTCCGTCGTGAGGTTTTTCCTGCGTCATCAAATTATTTGTCTCATTTTACTTTTCCGCACTTATCATTGATTGTAATTTCTTTCTCTCGACGGTTAAGCCTCACACAAGTTTTATTCGACATCGAGTTGTGTAATTTTTTACATAAACAGTGAACAAGTTTAAATGTTTGATTTCTATGCTTTAGCTCTTGATGCATTTGCTTTTGAAATTCCTATATAAGATGTTGTGAACAAGTTTAATTGTTTGCCTTATATGTTAATGTCGTTTTTTTAAACATTGATTAACTTGATCAATTAGTAGATCTTCTTTTAAAAAATAGGTAGCTAGAAACCTAAAATACATAATTATCTTAGGATTTTGATAAAGTAGCATTTGAACCCACTTGATTTTAGTAAGGTTTTTAAGATGGGTTCCTGAAATATTGCAATCAAGGCTCTAGCAAGCTGAGTATTTGAGCTTATTGTTTTGAATTGGTATTTTTTTCGTTTAGTAAAGCTTACTGCACATAGAGTTTAAGAGCCTGTTCAAACTCTTATTTGTGATTAAGATTTGAAATAATAGCTTGTATTAATCAATATTTGCAAGGAAAAATCGAGGTTGCCAAAACTTGTTGATGACCATGGCCAACTTGGATTTGTTTTACCATCTTGCACCGTTAGGAATCGATGATGGTGTTTTACATCATTACTTGAAGTAGATCTGTTGTTGGGCTTTCTTTACCTTTTGATTTTTAACTGTTCTTAGTCACATGTTAAATCTAGTTAATCAAATCAACCCCCCTATTTAATTAAAGTGTAGAAGTCAAATAATTGTCATAACCAATCTATGTGAACTCCCACTATTACAATCTTGGTTGCAAATAGTAATTAGAATTTATATTTGTTGGGACCATGGTTGCAAAACTCGCTACTCGTTCCCATATCGGCCGACCCCCTTAGAGCGAGTACTCGGAGTACTCGGGGAGTACTCGAATTGGAATTTTTATATATAAATTTCATAATTATGTATATATAATTAGAGCATATCCTTAGTTTTTGGATATTTTCTTTAATTCTTCAATATACAAGGATCAGAAGTGTAAATACATAAAAGTAAGAGGAGTTTATAGACTTTAATGCTAAAATGACAATTTGTGCCCTAATCTAAGATGGTTTCTCTTTCACGCCGCTCTCAACTCTCTCTCTCTCTCTCTCTCTCTCTCTCTCTCTCTATGCCGCCCCAACAATTCTTCTCCTTCTCTTGCTCATTTGCTCTGTTTCTCGCAAAAAAGAGTCAAACGACCACCACCCTCTGCCACCACAATAGCCACTGCTGCACCTCCATCGTCGCCGGTTTTCTCCACCTTCAGGTACACCTCCATCTCCATCGTCGAGCAAAAATCGAGCAAGAAACGACCGATTTGGACCGATTTGTGCCGATTACTCGGCGATTTAGGCCGATTTCTCCTGGACCGTGGAAGATGGCCGATTAGCCAAGAATCAGAACGGTCGACCAGCGATTCCCGATTCCTCGACGAGTGCTCAGCCGAGGTTGGGACTCAACATCCGTCACATATATGTATATATATATATAAAGAAGGAAGTTGATACAACGAAATATGACTTTGAGTCACAGTCAAATATGTGTGTTTCACTACAACAAAACAATGTTCAATCGACATAGAAAATATATTTCTTTAAAAGGAGTATGTAAGGAATATGAAAAAGTTTGGCATTTTGTCAAATAAGTTTTTTATTTCAAGGAGATACGAGGAAAGAGGAGAAAGATGCTGAAAAGAAAAAAGTTCTAAAACTTGTAAAAAGTTTAAAGGATGATTTTAGCACAAATGAATTAAGTTGTAAAGGACCTTCAGAAGATAAGTATAAAGCTTTTGAAACAAGATTCTGACTTTGAGAAGATAGTAATTGTTGAAAGCAACTTTGAAAGGGAAAGTAAATAATTTGAATGTGTCTAATATTGAATATTATTTTAATTATATCATCATAATCGTCTCGAAAATATAATCGAAATGAACCCAATATTGAATATTTTCTGATACAATTATATTAACCATTCTGTTATATAAAGATATTATATATTTTTTTTGAAACTTCAAAAATTAAGATTTAGTTTTTCAAAATACACTCTTATCTATAATTTATATTTATATCTATATTATCTTTTAAAAAAGTTATTTGGTTATTCTTGATCTATACTATCTATATCTATATTATTATAGTATTGCATAAAGAGCCTATTATAGTTAATTTCAAAAATTCTTGAAAATTTAAAGATTTCATCTTTTTAATTTTCAAATATTTTTAGCAAATATTTCAAGTATTTTTGCAATATTTTTTTTATCAAATTATATCATTATAATCATCAAATCAAAACATTTAAAACGAGTTTACATGTTATGATTTTGAAGACCCACTATCAAAAGCCCAATGGGGCAGCCTACCGGTTAAGGCTTGGTGTTGGGAAAATCCCACCCAAGTTCGAATCCGGGGGTGAGCAACCAAGGGCCACTGAGTGTTAATCCCAGGGGAGCATGCTTTAGCTCTCGGTTAAAATTGCCAAGGATGTAGTCTGGCCAAAGTCCAGGTGAACCTTTCCAAAAAAAAAAAAGACCCACTATCAAGCGAATCTTTTTCAAATTTTTTTATCAGTTGACCTTTAATTTTATACATAAAATTCAATTATTTATGTATAATTTAATATGATCGAATAATTGATACATATTTTGCGTTGCAACGCGCGGGGTACTAGGGGTGAGCAAAAACCGAACCGAAAACCGAAAAGAAACCGAGAACCGAAAACCGAAAACCCAAAAAAAAACGAGAACCGAACCGAGAACCGAAAATCCATATGGTTCGGTTTTGGTTCCAAAACTGACCCAAAAAAACCGAATTGAACCGATGTCCAAACCAAATTAAGAACCGAATCGAACCGATATATACACTTTAATTTTTAAGTTAATATATATAATAATAAATAACAAATAGTCCCTAATCTTTCAACTGTTTGTTAGTTTTTTGCATAAAACTTTAGAATTGAAGTTTTGATAATTTATACTTATTAGTTTTTAATTTGTTTTGGTTTTCAATTTCATAGATTTGTGTCTTATGTAGTCTTTATTTTTTAATTTCATAGACTTCTAAATTTTGAATTATTAGGCTTTCAACTTGCAAGTCTCAATCTTATATGTTTCTATTATATATACAATAAATTGTGTTTTAAGAATGTAAACAACTAAACATAATTTTTCAACAAATTAAATGAAAATTGTCAAGTTTGAAAAGAAATAAAGAGTTATAGACCGAAAACCGGAGAAAAAAACCGATAAAAAACTGAAAAATGAAAAAAAAAACAAAAAAAAATAAACGAAAATAAATAAATAAAAACCGAAAACCAAACCGAGAACCGAAAAACCGAACCGAAAAAAACCGAAAACCGAACGAGACCGGTTTTTAGTTCGGTTCCGGCCAAAAACCGAACCGAACCGAACTCACCCCTAGCGGGTACGTATATAGTTTATTTTAATTATGTTATAAATATTTGTATTTGACTAATTAATTAAGATTTTATTATTATTATTTTATATGTTCATAGACTACTTTTTTTTTTGAACTACAATATATTAAAAGAAAACTAGTAAGATGCTAGAAAATAACAAGAAAGTAAACCACGAATACCCAAACTAATACATATGGGAATACCAACACAAGGATGAATATGACGGTCCTAACCAAAAGACCCGCAAACCACTTCAGGACAACCACTTGGAGAACTCGAAACCAAACCCGACCAAGAATTTGGCCAAAATGACCCAAATACATGTTGAAATTGACCTCCTAACCATTTCACTCCCGTTTTTACGAAAATAGCCATCAACTCCGTGATTACAAATCCGTGATCACGGATTTGGACCATTTTTGTAAGAAGTTTATTAACATATAGGGGTCAATCCGTGATATGGCGGACTCGAGGATTATCATGGAGTCATGAATCCGCGATTTTGGCTATATCACGGATTCACGAAATCCGTGATTTTTACTCATTTGACCTATTTTTTGAATTATACCCAATCAGGTAACGACACGTTGTAACATCCTAAATTCAAAACATCCATTTAAACATAAAGTAACCAAAATCCATACATGAGCGGAAGCTTGTCCAACCAGATTTGAAAACCAACAAGTTTACAACTTTAAACCATAGTTCAACTCACAACTTAACGATAAGAGTTTACGGAAAATGATAGAAGTTTAGTTTAAAAAAAAACACCCAAGAGTTTGACATCATAGCAAAGCCTTTTCTCTTAACCATCCTGACTGAACTGCCATCTCGGAGCTTCATACGGTAGCCTTCTCTTTTCCCTTACGGGAAGTACCTGCCACTAAAAGATTAAACAACAACGGGGTAAGCGTAAAGCTTAGTGGGCACACACATAACTGTTAGGATTATGTGCGAGACAGTAACAGGGTTACCGTGTCCAATGTTATAAGACACTAGTAGGTCACACCGCTGCACGCTAAATTGAGAATGTTTGGATTGTGTGTGTGAGTGTAAAACCTCTTTTTCGAAAACCAAATTTTATAAAGATATTTCCATTTAAATAGTTTTAAATAAAATTAATCCAAAATAAACTAATAAATCAATTCCAACATTTATCGAAAAGTCACCAAGAAATCCAATTTTAACTAATAATTAAATAATTAAATAAATAGAGTCAACGCCGTCGGAGCATTGATCTCGGAGTCACGCTGGAGCTTTGCCCTTATCCTTGCCCGAACTAGCACCTAAAAAAAAGAACAACTAACGGGGTAAGCGAAAACGCTTAGTGAGCTAGCGTCACACACAAACTACAATATCGCATGCACACATACCGATATAGGTTCCCAAGCAATCACAAATATCACATATCACATACATTTAAACCAAACAAAACTCGACTCTCATGAGGTCATAACACTCCCATCAGTTTGGACACGGGTCGGCCCCCACAACTCACCAAGGGCATGTGGATTCCCTTTCGCCCGTCAGTTAGGACACGGGTCGGCCCCCACAACTCACCAAGGGCATGTGGTTCCCTATCCACACTATAAAGTGCACACATACATACAATATCATAATTCATGCATAACGTAACTCACCTTAATTGCGGAAACGTCAAGCACGAACAAATCACAGCAAACCTGGAATAATTTTTAACAATTATAAATATTACTAATATTCCCAAACAATCCTTATAATTACCTAACTACTCCAACCCTTAAGTTAACCCAACTATTTTATAAAAGTGTTAATGAAGAAAGCCTATACAAGAACCGCGGACGTCAAGCGGGTCTAAACGGTTTAAACGCGACCCGACTCGCGCCGCTCTCAACGACGGACAACGAATAGCCCCGACGACACTTAGTTAATCTAACAACCCTAGACTAACCCGACTTAATCTAAATAAATATATTATATATATACATAGTTTTTTTCTTTTAAAAAAAGTGCTAATAATTATTTATATGCTTTTTATTTAAAATATTAATATATATTTATATATATATGAGTTTTATAAGATTACTGACAACAACCTCATCATCATTCATCAAAACTGTACCTATTATATATATATATATATAAGTAAATAAAAGAATTTTTAACTAAACAACAGCAACATCAGCATCTTCGTATAAAAATTATATACACATATATATATATATAATTTACAAACATCATCATCATCACAATCTACACCAACGAATATCATCTCCATCACCAACGACCTTGCCGGCCACCCTCTAGACCACACTACCGCTGACAACCATCGCCGGAGGGGTCGAAACCACCCTCCACCGGCGCACGGGGTAACAATACCGGCGTAACAGTCGTGGCTGTCGCCGGCCACCAACACTCCCACGAACGCGGCAGCTTCTGCCCGCGTCGCCAAGGCATTATACCACCTACCGAACCCCCACGCCGGCGCCACTTACTCACGACGTCCCCCCAGCCTCTGCTGGCGTCGTCGGCAACAACCGGCGCAAAATACGGCATCTTTAACGACGTCGTCGCGTCGCCACGGCCATCACACGGGCGTACCACCGCTGGCCTCTCGCCAGGCCACAACGTCGCCGGCCATAGCCAGTGCCGCCACCGGCCCAATCAGTCACCAGAAAAGAAAACACAAAGAGGACCAACCCTAGTTTACACAACTACTATAATCGAAGCTTAAGATCCTTACCTTACGCGAACAAAACTACGGTCGTTCTCTCCGAAAATCTCTCTCTCCGGCGACTCTTCCAACTCCGGCGACTGATCTCCCGTTTTCTCTCTCCTCTCCAAAAAGTCAGACTAAAGGTGTTCTTTTTTTTTACTAGAAAAGAGGTTATAGGCTTCTTTTTATAAAAGGGATAGGTTTTATCCTATTCTCAACAAACTCTATCACCTATTTTCCTAATAGCTATCTATCTAACATCAAACTTTTCAAATTTTTAACACCACAAAATAAAAGATAACGATGGTAACGCGATCACAGTTAATTTAGATAACGGTTTCGGGATGTTACAGTGAGAGAAATAATTAATTGTGTAACGCCCCGTTTTCTGTTGTGTAAATTAACGGATTTAAGTTAAATATTGAATGGCTATGTTATTTTGAGGAGTCAAGGGGCTAGTGTGTTAATTGTGAAAGTGTAAGGTTAGCTTAAGCAAGTGTATAAACAGGTTGGAAACTTCCAACTCTCTTATTTTGCTGAGATCGATTTCTAGAGAGTTCGGGAGGGGAAGTTGGCGATTTTGGGAGGAAGCAAGGAGAAGGAGACAAAAAAATTGGTTGTTCTAAACCAATTGAGTGGAAGCGATTCGAGTTCTCGTTGGTATATCGATCAAGGTATGTATCCTTATGTGTTTGATATTTGTTGATTTCAAGTTAGGGTTAAGTTTGGAGTAGGTAATGATATGAACACCAATTTGGGTGTAATTGGGTAGTAATCTCGTGTAATTGATGTTAATAATAGATGGTTAAGGTTATGGGATGTTGTATAATCAAAGGTACGTTAACAACCTTCCATTTGTTGAGTCATGGTTGTGAAATTTATAGTTAGGGTTATGTTGGTTTCAATTTGGGAAATTATAATCAATCGATCGAAGTTGCATGTTGTTTGAGTAAAATTGATGTTAATAATGGTTAGAGTATGTTTGGGATTGAAGTAGGAACTTGGTTTGGAAGGGAATTGGTCGAAATTGGTGATTTGGGTTGAAAACCCTTGTTTTTGGGGCTGAAATCCCCAACTGGGACGATCAGGCCCAATCGGCGGGTTTCATGCGGGTTACAACCCACATGAAACCCTCGGGAAGGTCTGTTTGATTTTTGCACTTTTCCAAAATGGGTTCAGTTGGGGTTCTTTTGTTTATGCTTCCTTAAAGGGCATTGAAACTTAGTGTTTGTCAAAGTTTGGGAGTAATTGAATGGGTGTATTCGATAAATGGCTAAGAGAGTTCGGTTTAGCTTAGAACTCATTTTTGAACTATGTGTTGATATGTCTTGCATGTGTATGTTTAGGTAACTTGTTTTGAGCACTATACCAGCACGTGTGTGTGCAACCCGAGCTACTATCAAGTGAGTACTCTATCTATATTAATGTGGTTATGCTTATGTGATTGTTATGCATGTGTAGTTATGTGTTATATGGATTATGTTATTACCTAGTTGGTACGGGTTACCGCTAGGTAAATAGTTCCTTCGGGGACAAAGGATCAAGTTACGGATTAAGCGGCCTGGTACCAGTGTCAAAGGATCAAGTTATGTGATATGTGATTGCGATGCACTCAGTTATGTATGTATGATTATGTTTGTATAGATATGTGCTCACTAAGCGAAAGCTTACCCGTTGTTATTCCACCTTTTTAGTGTCAGGTACAACATCGGTTAGCAAGGGCAAGGCTCACGTGTGATGATCCCGCAGGTGGCAGCTCAGTCAGTCATGTTAATGGATTATGGTTTTGTAAGAGGACATGCTTATCTTGTCATTTTCTTAATGTTTTAGTTTAATTGGGACGAAGGATGTCGTGTTTTGGGCATGAGCTTAGACTCGGTTATGTTTGATTACTTCTTTTCTTAAACAAATGTTTTGGCTAAATTCTTTATTAAGTTGAGACTTTTGACAAGCTTCCGCTTATTTTAAATGTTTTTCCTAGATTAAATGTTGTGGATTTTAAGGTGTTACAAATTGTTTATTAATTATTAAAAGAGAAAGAGAAAAGGAAATAAAAGATAATTATAGGAATTATATATTAATCAGTTTGATTAATTATTAAGATAATTATTAAGGAATTAGATTTGGTTACAAACACTGCCTAATTTATTCCTATAAATAAAGGTTTAACCTGATAATTCAGTTGATTGCTTTTTGATCAAGAAAACTACTCTTTCTCTTCTCTCCCTCTCTCTCACGGCCGAACACACACACACACACATATACCAGTCGGTTTTTCGGGTGTAATCCACGGTGGTCTAGCAACCTATTCTCGCATTGTGTCAGTAGCGGTGTATCCCCTGCTTGCAATCCAGCCGTTTTCGCAAAGGTAAACACCCAAACTCCCTTTATTGTATTTGTATGGTTTTAGGATTGGATCCTCGATTGGGAATCGGAATTTAGTTTCCGCTGCGTTTGTTTGTGCCTCCGGTTCCCAACAGTGGTATCAGAGCCACTTCCTAAAAACCTACAGATCAGGTTTGTTTGATAATTAGGTTTGTTAAAAATTTGATTTTTATTTGGTTAACTGTTTTAAAAATTAAATTTTTGGAAAACCTAACGAATTTGGAACGATCGGCGGTGGAACGGCGGCAGTTAGCCGGCCGGACCACCAGGCCGATCGCCGGCCTTGTACCACCGAAGAACACCGACGGTCGCACCACAGTTGGTGGTGGCCGCCGGCCGTAGCACCGAAGCCCACCGCACCACCGACGGGTGCTGGCGGTGGTTGTTGTACTAATCGACCACCACACAGCCGTGTGGTGGCGACGGGGTTGCGGTCCAACCACCACACCACCGTTTGTGGCTGTGGTGGAATTTGTTTAGACCACCGAAGCCGGAAACGGCGACGGTGGTGGTAGTGTTCATCGATGATGTCGGAGGCGGCGGTGGTGGTGGCAACTGCTGCTGTTGCCGTCGTTCTCCAAACCGACCGCCACGCCACCGATTGTGGTGGTGGCGGCGACGGCGTTTTGCTGATTAAGACCGCCGGGAGGCAGCAGCGGTGGTGGCGACTGCTGCTGCTGCCGTCGCACTCCTAATGGACCGCCACACACCGTTTGTGGTGGTGGCGGCGATGGCGTGATTGTTGTTTGTTGTTTAAATCGCCGGGGAACGGGGGCGGTGGTGGCGATCTGCTGCTGCCGTCGTCGAATCCCCACCATAGGCGACGGTGGTGGCCGATATGCTGCTGCCGTCGTGGTGGCGATGGTGGTTTCTTTGTCGCTCAACCGAGAGTGGCGGCAGCGGTGGCTTTGGCTACCGTTATCTTCACCGGTAACGACGATGAGTGGTGGCGGTGGTCGATAACCGCCGCAAAGGGGTATCGGCCACTGCCGGAATCATTCTCCGACCACAGAAGGCGGCGGCGGTGGTGTTTGCACTGCTGCTGTCGCCGGTAAGTAATGTTAACCAGCTCACGCCGCGAATGGCGGCTTCGCGCCGCGAACAGCAGCTTCGCGCCGCGAACAGCAGCTTCGCGCCACGAGATGCGTTCTTCGCGCCGCGAGCAGTAGTTTATGGTGGTGGCTGTTGTTTTTCCGGACACCGACCAGTGCGGGAGCGGCGGCAGGTAGCGGTTGCTGTTTGCGGTAGGTGGAATCGGATAAGGGTTATCTAAAACCAGATAGGTTTGAAACCCTAGGGATAATTTTAATTTTAATTTTAATATGTTTGACAAATAGAAATTATATTATATTATCCGTTTATGCCATAGTCAAACCCTTTGACCTGTGGTTGTGTTTTTAATAATTGTGCGTGTACTTTATTTATTTATTTATTTATTGATGGTTACGGGAGGCCTGCGTGCCATTTACAACCCGCTTTTATTATGTAATTTTTAATAATTAAAATAACCGAAGAAACCGAAGACGGAACACAAAGTCAAAGATGGATCTTGGAGCCAGTGGGAGCGCCGAGAAGTTCATGCCTTGTGTGTTGCTGTCACTTAGGGTTAAGATCGTCGTTTTGTGTTGGCTCACAAAACGACAATAGTTTTAAGGGTTTTAAGCTATGACATGTCTTTTAATTGCGTGGTTGTTTATATTTAATTGCGTAATTGTCCGATAACGTTTTTTTTAAATTAAATATAAAACCGAATGTTTTTAAAACATAGATGGATACAAATACAGTTTGTGTTTGGATCCAAGTTTTTGAAAAACTGGCATCTTTTTGAAACCCTTGTTAAAAATCATAGATCAGTAAGTGCAACCCACTTTAGGGACACCTCCGGTGTAAGGTACGTAGGGCATTGCTAGTGATCACACTTCAATCGCCCGCGTTCAAACCGAAATTGGAGGGGATAAAAACTCTGCGAATTATCTCCGGGTGGTACCGGCCAGAGTATGTCCAGGTCCCGGGTGGTGCGATCTGTTTTGGTAATTATTTATTCACCGGGTGGTACCTGGCCAAAATGCACTAGAGGGACTAAATATGCACGGATTGAATATCCGATGTCCCAACGATCTAGAAGTCGTGTTTTCGTATTAAAATGCGATTGGTATAAGTTTTTACCTACCGTAAATCACATGAGTCGGCCTGACATGATCACATGCTTGCCGACACATGTGAGATATGGATTCTAGTCTAATAAATTAATTTAAGGGTTATAATTTATTAGAAGTTTTATAATTTTAGACTAAATTTGAATTTTATTCTTATGTAGATGTCTAAATCTGTAGTCCCGTTTTATACACCTGAGGAATCGCTCCGCCTCATCAACGGAAAATGGAAGCTTACAGGACAAAATTTTCCAGTTTGGAAAATGCACCTTGACAACGTCTTGGATGCACAGGGTAAGCTGTACATTTTAGAGAAACCTGTTTCACGACCTAAGAGCAATTCTCCTGAAGAGGAATTTGCTTAGTACTTTAAATATTTGGCAGATGAATCTGATGTTATGTCGATTCTGATTTTCTCTACATCACCTGAGTTTTCGAGAGATTTAAGAGTTAAATCCTGTCACGAGGTCGTGAAAGATATAGAAAACCAGTTAGGTTTCTATAAGCATACAGGTAAGCTTCTGATCATGAAAGAGATACTTTTACTGAAGCTAAGAAAGAACCAATCAGTTAAAGATCATCTTATTGAAATGAGAAGACTCTTTAAATGCTTGATACGTCTGGGATACAAGATGGTTCAGGAAGAGTTAATGCATCTCATGTGGTACTCACTCCCGAAGGAGATATGTGACACAGATAGTGCCTACATGAAGGAACCAAGGAAGGACGTAGCAATGTTGCATGAAGACTTTTGGCCAGTCTAGAGCCGAAACAAGCACCTGCTGATCTCATGGACACTGATTGGATTGATGAGCTGGGAGATCTGAGTTGCCCAGAATGCGGTAGCCAGGATATTTGCGAGCACTCGATGAATATCGACCAGATAGAGATCGGTTTACCCGATGCTCCAGGTATCTTTATGATAGATTGCTTAATCACTTCTTATGGATCATGGGTAATTGATACAGGCAGTGGTAACCACATTTGTAATCATTTACAGGGATTCACTAAGAGAGAGACTTTGAGGAAGGACCGTTCGAACCTACGAAGTTGGCGAAGGCACTCCGCTGATAGCTGAAGCTGTAGGATCTTATAGTCTTAGTTTACCCTCGGGTCTAGTTTTGGAACTAGAAAATTGCTATTATGTTCCAAAGATGATTAAGAATGTTTTGTCCTTTGATTTATTGGTAGACCAAGGATTTTATTACAAATATGACTATAAAATGCTTTCTGTCTTTAAAAATAATATTTTCTATTTTAAAGCTACACCTGTGAATGGTCTATATACAGTAAATCTGCAAGACAATAATAGCGAAATCTATCATATAAGTAAACGATCCAAAGATATTGAGGATCAGACTTACCTCTGGCATTTTCGTTTAGGCCACATAAACAAGAAACGCGTTGAACTACTCCTAAAAGGAAGTTTTCTTGGCACTTTCGATTTTAAACCTTTTGACAACTGCGAATCATGTTTATCTGGCAAAATGACAAAAAACCTTTCAACAAGGATAATGAAAGGGCCTCGGACTTGTTAGAAATAGTACACACAGATGTGTGTGGACCATTTAGTCATGAGGCAAGAGGAGGATACCGGTACTTCATCACATTTACTGACGATTTCAGTAGATATGGTTATGTCTACTTGATGAGACATAAATCTGAAAGCTTTGAGAAATTCAGAGAATATCAGAATGAAGTACAGAATCAACTTGACAGGAAGATCAAGTTTTTACGGTCAGATCGAGGAGGCGAATATCTTAGTCAAGAGTTTGGCAATCATTTGACTGAATGTGGGATTGTATCACAACTCACACCTCCGTATACACCTCAGATGAATGGTGTGTCAGAAAGGAGGAATCGTACATTGCTGGACATGGTACGATCGATGATGTGTCACTCTACGCTACCATGTCATTCTGGGGACATGCGCTCGAAACAGCAGCACATATACTGAACAGAGCGCCAACAAATCGATGGAAAAGACACCATACGAGTTGTGGAAGGGTAAGAAACCCAAAATGTCTTTCCTAAAAATTTGGGGCTGTGAGGTTTACGTCAAGCGACCTACCTCAGAAAAGCTCAAGCCCAAATCCGACAAGTGTTTCTTCGTGGGATATCCCAAGACCACCGTGGGATATTACTTCTAACCCTGAAGAGAACAAAGTTTTTGTTGCTCGAAATGGAAAATTTCAGGAAGAAAGGTTCTCAGTTCCGGGAACACTAGAGAGGATGTAGATCTACAGGTAGTAGACGAAGAAAACACTACACCAATTGTTGAGCCAGAAATTCAACATGAAAATGTTGAACCTCAATCAGAGCCGATTGAGGAAGTGCAAACACAGGACCTTCGCAGATCCAATAGGGTGAGACAAGAACAGATAGGTATCTTGGGTTTCTAGTCTCTCAGGATAGTGGAGAGTTGAATGAACCAACATCCTATGGAGAAGCTGTGTCAAGCAGTGAGTCTGAACAATGGCAAGAAGCCATGAAGGCCGAGATGCAGTCCATGTACGACAACCAAGTATGGTAGTTGACTGATTTACCCCAAAGCATTGTAGAGCTGTTGGACTAAATGGGTTTTCAAGAAGAAAACCGATATGGACGGGAATGTACACACTTTCAAGGCCAGACTGGTCGCAAAAGGATTCACGCAAACTCATGGTATCGACTATGATGAAACCTTTTTCGCCAGTAGCCATGTTAAAATCAATTAGGATTCTGATGGCCATTTCAGCGTACTTTAACTACGAGATCTGGCAAATGGACGTCAAGACAACCTTTCTGAATGGAAAGTTAAGAAGACGTCTATATGGAACAACCAGAGGGGTTTGAAGATCCTAAGAATCCTAATAAAGTGTGTGAAACTGCTAAAATCCATTTATGGATTAAAGCAAGCATCTCGAAGCTGGAACTTACATTTTGATGAGCGAATCAAAGAGTTTGGTTTCGCGAAAAGTGAGTTCGAGCCGTGTGTTTACACTAAGTTCAGTGGGAGCATAGTAACCTTCTTGGTCTTGTACGTAGACGACATTCTACTCATAGGAAAGATGTACCAACTTTACAGAGTGTAAAGAGTTGGTTAAGCAAATGTTTCCAGATGAAAGACCTTGGAGAAGCCGTTATATACTAGGCATAAAGATCTACAGAAATAGATCTAAGCGGCTTATCGGACTTAGCCAAAGTACGTAAAATGACAAAATTCTGAAGAAATTCAGGATGGATGAATCCAAGAAAGGATTTATACCGATGCAACATGGCATAGTGTTAAGTAAAACACAGTGTCCTATTTCTAGTCAAGATCAGGACTAGATGAAATCGGTTCCATATGCGTCGGCAATTGGATCGATTATGTATGCTATGTTATGTACTAGGCCCGATGTTGCTTACTCAGTAAGTGTTACGAGCAGATATCAACATAATCCAGGAGAACCTCATTGGGTGGCTGTCAAGAACATTCTCAAGTACCTGAGAAGAACGAAAGACATGTTCTTGGTCTTTGGAGGTTCTGAGGATGAAGTTAGTGTCATCGGCTATTCTGACGCTAGTTTCCAGACCGACAGAGATGATTTCAGATCACAGTCAGGGTACGTCTTTACCCTAAATGGAGGCGCGATCTCGTGGAAGAGCTCGAAGTAGGATACGATTGCAGATTCAACTACAGAAGCAGAGTACATTGCAGCATCTGATGCGGCAAAGGAAGCTGTCTGGCTGAGGAATTTTCTATCGGATCTAAGAGTCGTTGCCAGTGTCTCTAGACCGATCGATATATTCTGTGATAACTCGGGAGCCGTGGCGCAAGCAAAGGAACCTAGAGAACATCACAAGTCGAGACACGTGCTCAGAAAATATCACCTCATCCGAGAGATCATTGGAAGAGGAGATGTAAGGATATGCAAGATTCCGACGGAAGACAATGTCGCAGATCCGCTGACAAAGCCGCTAGCAAGGGTGAAGCATGAGGCTCATGCAAATTCCATTGGGATGCAGTACCTGGACACCGGTAGCTAGTTTTAGTTTATTATTATTACTATAGTTTAGTTTTGAACAATATAATCATGTAAAGTTTTATTTCACAGTGTGATGGAAATAAATGGAGGTTTTTAGTACATGATTGTTTTAAATTAACTATTTTTCGCATATTTAACATATCCATGATTTATGCAAAGTTTTGCAATAAAATCTAAATTTCCGTAGCCATTTATTGAGATGGGAATTTCAATAGGGAGTTTAACGCTATTATAAATACTTGATGACTTATTCAAAGTAAGAGAGTAAAAGCACAAGCGATGTGACCAAGTATTTATAGATACTCATCAGAGTGTTTGAGTATTGGAAGTGACCAGTTTCAAGTCTGCTTCATGGAGCCCAGTCATAAGCATTGACTTGATGATAGGTTGTCCTTAGACCTGAGATATTTGGTTTGGGAACACGAGGACTACTGTACTCTTAGGCGTTCTAACGCTGCACCGTAACAGGGCGGCTATACGGGACGTGACTAGATGCAGCGGAAGCCGTAGATCCAAATGCAGATAGTCAAGAAGAATTTGCACCTCTACTATAGAGAGATATTTCCGGGCCCCTTGACGGTTAAGATTTGCAGAAAACGCGTGGCCACGCTCGGATAGAATAACAGTTGTTATTTAGTAATATCCGTTAATACAGGCAATCTGAATCAGAGTCAAGAAATACTTGTTTTTGAGAAATGAATCCTCCACTCCATGTCTCAAAATCATTTTAGAAATATCACGTGCAAAAGGAATGAACCTGTGTACAAATTCAAGCGTGAATTGTATCTCTGGATATAAGAGATCTTATAACTGGTTAACCTAAGCGTCTGGCTAGGGACCTCCTTAGGCTAATGGTGACAGTTCAGTTACATGTCTAGCACAAGTGGGAGTCTGTTAGGATTATGTGCGAGACAGTAACAGGGTTACCGTGTCCAATGTTATAAGACACTAGTAGGTCACACCGCTGCACACTAAATTGAGAATGTTTGGATTGTGTGTGTGAGAGAAATAATTAATTGTTTATTAATTATTAAAAGAGAAAGAGAAAAAGAAATAAAAGATAATTATAGGAATTATATATTAATCAGTTTGATTAGTTGTTAAGATAATTATTAAGGAATTAGATTTGGTTACAAACACTGCCTAATTTATTCCTATAAATAAAGGTTTAACCTGATAATTCAGTTGATTGCTTTTTGATCAAGAAAACTACTCTTTCTCTTCTCTCCCTCTTTCTCACGGCCGAACACACACACACACACACATATACCAGTCGGTTTTTCGGGTGTAATCCACGGTGGTCTAGCAACCTATTCTCGCATTGTGTCAGTAGCGGTGTATCCCCTGCTTGCAATCCAGCCGTTTTCGCAAAGGTAAACACCCAAACTCCCTTTATTGTATTTGTATGGTTTTAGGATTGGATCCTCGATTGGGAATTGGAATTTAGTTTCCGCTGCGTTTGTTTGTGCCTCCGGTTCCCAACAATAACTACTTCCTATCATGCTTACACAATCACTTCACATAGCAATTATAAACATGCAATCTCCAACCTTCCTTACAGTTCAATACCGTCAAGGAAAGTAAATGACACTGGTACCAGGCCTCTCCAAATTCCCTAGGGGTATTACTACCACCATAGGTACTCTCCAACGTCCCCGAAGGAACACATCACATAATCACACATGCAAACATAACCATGCACACATAACAGTAAGAGTTAAGTGAGGTACTCACCTGACAAGTGCTAGCAATTCAATACTCTCCACAAGCTAGAACAATCACTGGCAAACACCTAATCAAACATAAGCACATAACACATCAACTTAGTCCAAAAAGGACTACTCGACACTCCCTACCGAAAAGCTAGCCTTAGACATAGCTAGGCTAGTCCAATTGACCACAAACTCTAGACCTCATCCTCTCTAAGCATCCCTAACATGATCCCATAGCCCAAACTTCATTACGACAAAAAACGAAATTTTGAAAACATCCAGAGTTGCGCGACTTGACCCCGCGACTTCAGGTCGCGGGCTTTTCCCAGACTCGGCCAATTTCGTGACCAACCTCGAACTTCGTGCCAAAAACCCAATTTTTATACCATAACATATCAAAACATGACTTCTTAACAACTAGGGTCGATATCTCACAAATACATACAAGTAATTCGACCCTAGAACCTCCCAATTACATCAATTTGATGATCCAAGGATCATCAATCTACACCCAACCCTAACCATCACAAGACCTCAAATTAACTGCAAAAAAAAGACATCCAATCAACATAAAATTCTTACCTTAAGCGCAATTGACGTGAGTGCTAACACAATCCAACCGACACAAGCCTCAATTTCGCCTCTGGCTGCCTTCCTCTTATCGCCCTCTCTCTCCCTGTCCCGTACGTTTGATTGAAAACTGCCTGGAGAGTGAGGGTTTTACCCTTTTTATCAAAAGTCACACCTTACCTTGAACTATTACAAATGACACTCCAGCCCTTCCTCTCCTAAAACATGACACTAATTAGTTAACTACTCAAACCAAGTTATAAAGGAAAAGTGAAAACGGGTGTTACACACGTGTCCAAATCCGTGATCACGGATTGAATGTCTATTTTGGTAAAAACGGGAGATAAATGGTTAGAAGGTCAGTTTCTTAATGTATTTAGGTCATTTTGGTCAAATTCCCAACCCGACCGACACATAGAACACAAAATCCTTCTACAAACCACTTCAGTTCATAAACTAGTTTTTACCTGACATAACTTTATTCATCAACTAGCTCATGAATTTTCTAACTACCTTATTAATCATTAGCAGGGCTTAGGAGTCAATCTTGAAATTTTATCTTTTTGTTTGTTTTTTAAGTGGTGTTGAAGACTGAATCTGTTTCCACTTCTGATTGTTAAGTTGTGGTGCTGAAGACTGAATCTGAATCTGTCAAGACTGTTTGTTTTTGTACATTGTCAAACATCTGAATCTGTATATTCATAAGAACAAAAATCAACTGAAATACGTCAACTCAATCAAGTACAATAGTAAACTTTAACAATCCAAACAAGCTTAATGAGCTTAATGAACAATCCAAACAAACTTAATGAGCTTAATAAACAATCCAAACAAGATTAAATGAGCTTAAAGAAAATCCGAACAAGCTTAAATGAGCTTAATGAACAATCCAAACAAGTCCAAGCTTAATGAAAAATCCGAACAAGCGTAAATGAGCTTAATGAACAATCCAAACAAGTCCAAGCTTAATGAATAGTCCAAAGAAGTCCAAACTTGATGAAAAAGTGAAAAAGTGGACAAAAAGTGTTTTTACCATCACTTTTTCGGTAAAGTGGTGAAAAAGTGATAAGTGACACTTAATGAAAATATAAAACAAACAGTCTAAATGGGAAAATCACTGATAGAATAAGTGGTTTTGTCTCAGAAAGTGCTGAAAAAGTGATAAGTGGAAAAAACAAACACCCTCTAAGCATAGTATCCGATTTCTAAAATTTTAATAGTTTATTTATTAAAAAAATTTAAAAACTTAATCAATCCAAAAAAAAAAAAAAAAACTTATTAGATTTTCCTAAAACTTTTCATCAAAATCAGTCATTTCACATTAAACCCTTTTTGTCACTATACACACAGAAGAAAAAGGCAGCAGCACACACATAACATGTTATCTCCTTCTTCTAGAAAACCCTAATTCAACTGTGGCGTTGAGACGCCTTCTTTCTTCCATCCGCCCACTTCGCTTCATCCGCAACCTTCAATCCTCCATTACTACGCACCGGAGGTAGTACTAATTCCTTCTTTTCATTTCCAATTTCACAATGTTTTTAACTTCACTTTGCTTCTCTATATCAATCAATGCTCTTTCAGTTCCAAGAAAAGATACAAGTTATAATTGGTTTGAGTTGTTAATGGTAGCTAGATCTTGTATGAATGTGTTTTAGAGATGTGATAAGTTTATACAGTACCTATGTAGATATTTTCTTGGATTATATGATATATAATCGGTTTAATTTCTGTTACTTGCTAACAAATTTGGTAGGGTTTTTGGTACTAATTCGTCAACACATTTTGTTACATTTTTATGTTTTCAAGTTCAATGTAACTAATAACAAAATGGAAGGGTTCTTGTGAAGATTGTAATACTTCCAAGTGTAGGATGTCCTTTGCAACATTTCTTTTTGATTTTGGCAAATTAGAAGGGATTGGTGTTTTGGTCCTTCAAGTTCCACTAGGAGGGAATTTGACTGATTTTGGAACGATTTCGTTTCTTTTTTCAAGTTAAACATTGCAATTGTAATTTGTTCGAGGCGGGGAGGGGTATTATAAATCTTTTTAGAGTAAAAAATTGAAGTGCAGAACCGATAGCTACTACTTGATTTTGTCTGGAATTTTATTTTGGTTCAATAAATCCTATTATCTTGTAATTATGGAACGGTATTTAGGGCAGTTGACTACTATATGGACCATTTCATATATGGCCAGTCGAAGATTGCAATTTCATTGGGCAGGGAGGGACGGACTACTATAGATATCTGTTAGACTAAAAGATTGAAGTACAAAACGATTAGCTAGTAGTTTACTGATCTGTCGAAGTTTATTTCGGTATCACAATTAACTTCTCTTGATCTGGTTTATCATGCTTATAAACAGAGAATTGAAAAAATAATGATCCCATAATATTTAGCTCATGGAAAGTCAAGTCTATTCCAACTTCTAAAACTCAATCAATTTGTTCAAAAGATTGGACACTGTATAATAAAAAGGGATAAATGATCTATGTCAGCTTTTCTGAACATATATGCTAATGTAGTGCAGATTTGTTTTTGCTCTAAATATGGTTTGCTTCAATGGTGCATGTTATTGTATAAGTTCTTTGTTCTCTTTTACCTTTGGGTTAATTGAGTGAATAGATTTTTTTATTTACAAACATCTGTTCCTGGTATAAATATATTAACTTACTATTATCCTTTTTTAGTATATAATATTATCTTGCCATACTTGATCATTCAGCTTCTGTTATCTAATCTCTTATTTTGTGCTACAGTTTCTGTCAAATTAGTTCCGAGATGGCAGATACCACTGATAGTGGCAAGAGCTTCAAGAGGAGGGATCAGCTTTTGGAAATGGAACATGAAGTTCGGAAATGGTGGGATGAGTGCCAAGTTTTCAATGCCGAAGCTAATGACCAACCTCCCAAAACAGGAGAAAAGTTTTTTGGGACTTTCCCATTTCCATATATGAACGGGTATCTGCACTTGGGGCATGCATTTTCACTCTCTAAGCTTGAATTTGCTGCTGCGTATCACAGATTGAGGGGTGCTAATGTTCTTTTGCCCTTTGGCTTCCATTGTACCGGTATGCCAATCAAAGCCTCAGCTGATAAACTTCGAAGGGAGATAGAAAGATTCGGTAATCCACCTTCTTTTCCTTCATTGGAGACAGAGGAGATAATTAGTGAACCAGAACCAACAGCTAATGGTGGATCCAACCAGTCTCAGCCGGATAAGTTTAAGGGCAAAAAATCCAAGGCTGCTTCAAAAGCTGGTAAGGAGACTTACCAGTGGGAGATAATGCGTGGTTATGGCTTATCTGATGCCGAGATTGCCACGTTTCAAGACCCTGTTCAGTGGCTTCGGTTTTTTCCTCCTTTGGCTGTTGAAGACCTTAAAGCTTTTGGATTGGGTGCTGACTGGAGGAGGTCCTTTATCACAACGGACATTAACCCGTTTTTCGATTCGTTTGTGGGGTGGCAGATGAGAAAGTTAAAAGCAGCGGGGAAGATTGTTAAAGACTTAAGGTACACAGTTTATTCGCCTTTGGATGGGCAGCCTTGTGCTGATCATGATCGGGCATCAGGGGAAGGTGTCATCCCTCAGGAGTATACACTCATTAAGATGGAGGTGGTCCCACCATTCCCTGCCAAATTTGCATTTTTAGAAGGGAAGAAAGTATACCTAGCTGCTGCAACTCTCAGGCCGGAGACCATGTATGGCCAAACAAACTCATGGGTATTGCCAGATGGGAAATATGGAGCCTTTGAGATTAATGATACCGAGGTGTTCATTGTAACGGAGCGTGCAGCGCGTAATTTGGCATATCAGCGTTTGTCTCGTTTCCCTGAAAAGCCTTCATGTCTTGTTGAGTTGACTGGTCAGGATCTTATTGGGTTACCCCTTCGATCACCACTTTCATTTAATGAAATTATATACTGTCTTCCGATGCTCTCAGTTCTCACTGATAAGGGTACTGGGATAGTTACCAGTGTTCCTAGTGATTCACCTGATGATTTCATGGCATTGCAGGTAATATTTGTTGGTGTATATCTCTCTTTGCATATATAGGGGACGATTCATGTGAGAACCTCTATATTCATTGATGCATACATACTAATAAATTTTAGTGAGCATGCGCAGGCGTTGAATATATGCTTGCATACATAGAGTAGATATATATTGATGAACATACGCATTGACGAGTACATATTTTGATAATGTATATGCATCAATGAATATACATGTTCATAAGGTTCTCAGATTTTTTTGTGGTTCTCACTTGAACCCAAGCCTATATATAAATAATTTTTAGTGTTAATATGTTATGGTGTTAGTTGCTTCATACAGTTAATCACACTTCACAGATGTAAATGCCAATTGATAGAACATGTAATCATGCTTTAATTATCAGAGTTGTGCTCAATGTGAATCAAGTAACCTGCAAGGAACAAGTGATTTAACGATTGTGGCTTTAAAAGTTTTAGAACGCTAACATTGTTCTCATATTTGGTGCTAGTTTATTTTGTCAAACTAAAACAGTTGATTTATCCATGTTGGCAACTTATCTAGAGTTTTTAATCAAGCGAAGAAAAATAGGTGGTTTGCCATATTCCAACAATGGGAACTTATTTGCTAAATGCTATGGGATTAGAACAGTACAAAACTTGAACAGTGTGTCTTTCAAAAAAGTAGAAAATGGTTAGTGTGGAAGGGAGATCTAGAGTGAGGAAATCTTGTTAAAAAGAGAAAACTGCCGGTGTTCAGAACGCTTTTTAGAACACTAAGCACATGGTACCGTTTGTGGGCATGCCATAACCAGCTGGGATGTGACAGCTGCAGCTTCTTTTGATAATTTGTAGTGGTGCTCTGGTGGGATTTTTGTGAGATAGTTTGTAGGGTTTTCTGGAGCTGTTCGAGTCTCTTGATCTTCATATATAGTGTATGTGAATGCTTAAAAGACTAAAAGCGTTCTCTAGGCATCAGATAGTTCGGTTTAAGTTTTCAATGAACATGGAACCCCGATTCTTACATCAGTATATAGGAGCTTATCAATATCCTCAGGTTCAATCTTCAATGAACATGGAATCCGTAATACATCATGATATAGGGAACTTGTCAATTTTTTATTAATTTTTGATTTGGATTTTCTTACAAATTTAAAACCAACACAATGGGCATTGCAGGATTTGAAAGCAAAAGCTCCTTTCAGGGCTAAGTTCGGTGTCAAAGATGAGTGGGTATTACCCTTTGAGGTTATCCCAATCATCAGCCACCCGGAATTTGGCGACAAATCTGCTGAGAAAATATGCACTGACATGAAGATCAAGAGCCAAAACGAGAGGGAGAAGCTTGACGCTGCCAAAAAGGTAATATACAAGGGTGGTTTTTATGAGGGAACCATGATTGCAGGGGAATATGCTGGGATGCGTGTTCAGGACGCTAAAAGCTTAATCAGAAGCAAGATTTTAGAACTTGGCCAAGCTGTTGTATACAGTGAACCTGAGAAGAAAGTCATGTCGAGATCAGGTGATGAGTGTGTTGTTGCATTGACTGATCAATGGTATATCACCTACGGAGAAGCTAATTGGAGAAAAGACGCAGAGGAGTGCTTGGCCAACATGAATCTGTACTCTGACGAGACCCGACACGGGTTCGAGCACACATTAAGCTGGCTTAACCAATGGGCATGTTCTCGTAGTTTTGGTCTAGGGACCCGTATTCCTTGGGACAAGGAGTTTCTAGTGGAATCGTTATCTGATTCTACCATCTACATGGCTTACTATACGGTCTGCCATCTGTTACAGAAAGGGGAATTATATGGTTCAGACACTTCATCTGTAAAACCCGAACAGCTTACGGATGAAGTATGGGACTATTTGTTTCTTTCCGGCCCGGAACCTAAATCTTCCGACATCCCGTTACCGCTTCTTGCAAAGATGAGACGGGAGTTTGAGTATTGGTATCCGATGGATCTTCGTGTATCTGGTAAGGATCTTATACAGAACCATCTTACGTTTTGTATTTATAACCACACCGCGTTGTTTCCCAAACGACACTGGCCTCGTGGGTTTAGATGCAACGGACACATCATGTTGAATGCCGAGAAGATGTCGAAGTCGACTGGGAATTTTAGGACGCTAAAGCAAGCTATCGAGGAGTTCTCGGCCGATGCCACTAGATTCTCTCTTGCTGATGCTGGTGATGGGATGGACGATGCCAATTTCGTGTTTGAAACCGCCAATGCTGCGATTTTGCGGCTTACCAAAGAGAGGGTGTGGATGGAGGAAGTTCTGGCTGCGGAGTCGTCTTTGAGAGCGGGCCCGCCTTCTATCTATGCGGATCGTGTTTTTGCTAATGAGATCAACTTTGCGATAAAGATGACGGAGAAGAACTACGGTGAGAACCTGTTCCGTGAAGCTCTGAAAACAGGGTTTTATGATCTCCAAGCTGCGAGGGATGAATATAGGTTTTCTTGTGGCTCAGCCGGCATGAATCGTGATCTTGTGTGGCGGTTCATGGATATTCAAACGCGTCTTATTGCTCCTATTTGCCCACATTATTCTGAATTTGTATGGAAGAAGATTTTGAAGAAAGAAGGGTTTGTCATCAAAGCTGGATGGCCTGAAGCTGAAAACCCTGATCTGACCCTTCAAAAGGCCAACAGATACTTGCAGGAATCTATATCCAACTTCAGGTTAATAATAACTTGCTTAAATCTAATGCATTTTTTTTCCAATGCCTACGTTTTAGATATGTTTATCTGGTACTATTGTACTGTTATTATCTAGCAGCATTCTATGGAGTGTTATCAGGAGTTAGGGTGGTCAACTGACATTCTAATTCTAACACTTAATTGTCTAAGCAGGAATCAGACGCTAAGTGGAAACTTGAGTTTGCTTAAGTTCTTTGAATATGTAAAAATAGTTTTTCTAGATTATATAAATATACGAGAGTAAATTTGTTTGGTACTATGTTATTTAGATATGGTAGTTTCTTTAAAGAGTAAATTATGTTTTTTTCCCTGTGATTTAAAAATTACAGTTCCATCTTTATGGTTTGTAGTTCATTGCTATTTTCGTCCTTATTATTTACATTTTATCATTGTTTCCGTCCATGTGGTTTACAATTTTTTACTATTTTCGTCTCTTATATTTAAAGGTAGGAATCTGTCCAGGGACGAAAAAACAATAAATTGCAAACCATAAGGACGAAAGTTGCTATTTCTAAACCATAGGGACGAAAGTTGTAACTTACTCTTCTTTAGATTACTGGTTTCGTTGTTACAATGATACATTTAGTCATATGCTAAGATTAGGAAAGATATCTTCCAAGTCAAGAAAAGTCAATTAACTGTCGACTAATTCAACTATTAGTTGCTTACTAAGCTTTGGTGGGACCCTAAACTTCTAGACGCCCTATTAAGCATTAGTGCCTGGGAGGCAGTTTAAGCAGTCTCATACAGGGATTTTCAGAAAAATGCTATATATAGTTGATTACCAAAAAGACACTTCATACCACTTGCTGTCATTTTCGCAAGTTTGACTAATATATCCATCTTCTCTCCAATTAACGATTGTTGTAACATTTTTGGATGATTTCTTGGTTGACTTCAAAGAAATGTTTCTTTGTGTGATCCTATTACTGTTGGCATACATTTTTGCAGGTGCTTAACTTCCAAATTTTGTTGAACCGATGATTAATTTATTTAAAGAATGATTGATTTTGCTGAAAATCTTTTCCAGGAAGCTTCTTGTAAAGCAGGCGTCTGGTGGTTCGAAGAAAGGCGGCGGTAATAAACCTAGTACTCAAAGCAAACCAACAATCGGCTTGATATTTGTGAACGAACAATATGATGGATGGAAGAGAGAGTGTTTGAACATCTTAAGAGACAAATACGACAGCCAAAACCGCAAGTTCGCACCAGACCAGGAGATTCTACAAGCTTTGCAGCAGAGCGCAATCGGCCAGGAAGGAAACTTTAAGCAGACGCAGAAGCTATGCATGCCATTCTTGAGGTTTAAGAAGGATGAGGTGATGACACTTGGCGTTCAAGCGTTGGATTTAAGACTTCCATTTGGGGAGATCGAGGTTCTTCAAGAGAACCTGGAAGTGATAAAAAGGCAGATAGGTCTTGAACATGTGGAAATCTTGTCAGCTACGGATCCAGATGCTGTTACCAGGGCTGGCCGCCATGCTTTGTTATTAAAGCAAACTCCACCGTCACCAGGATCTCCTACATCTATATTCTTGACCAAAGAGGGTATGCAATATCTCTCGCTTTTTCCTAATTTTTTTTATGGTTATCGTTAATTTAGATATCATAATAAATAAAGTGATTACTGAACTTTTTCCATTTGCATATCTCAATAAATAAGTTTATCAATGGTATACTTGGATGATGGATCACATATCTATGCTAATAACATTACCTTAGTTAATTGAGGTGGGATCTCAAAAATCCAAGTTTCCTGACAATTTGAGAAGAAGATATAAATTGTTGTAAGAATCCAAGTTTCACTGTTGCTTATGTTTCCTTTTAGATTTGGCTTGAAAAAGTGGGGATTAAGAGAAAGGAGAAGAGTATTGGAACCTGCTGGCTGGCTCAGGTAATTGCCAACTGCTATTTATTGCAAATTTTCTATTTTTTTTTTTCGGTGAAGAATATGCTTTCAATGGGTCCGATTCAGTTTTAAAGGTTTATTTTATTTTCTATCTTTTTTTGTTCTACATGGAATATTGGTATTGCTATTATTTATCACTAATGTTGGAGCCACAGCTTTCGTTTTTTTCCCACACTTCTCACAAGCTGTGGGTCTTCAGATCCATGCTTAAAGGTAGTTGCTTTCCCACACTTCTCACAAGCTGTGGGTCCTCAGATCCATGCTTAAAGTTAGTTGCTTTACCAGGAAAAGAAAATGTTGTTGCCACCTACTATAACTCGAAATGTTCTACTCACTGAGTCACTGTGCTATCAACTTTATTTTATCTGGAGATCATTTAATCTTTTTTCAGTAAAATAAAAAAATGTCAAGATCTATTTCTTCGATCCTTTTAACAAGAAATTGTTTGGCCAGTGCATTATAAACTCTGTATATACAATGATCCATACTTGTACTCAACTTTTGGTCACATTTTCCCACCTAACTGATTATGATACTAATTTTGAAATGTTCTGATTATTTTCTACTGTAATCATGTTAATTTTGTTGAATCAGTAAGGGTTAATCGGTCACAATATTTAGATTGTTGCCTGAACTAGTCTCTAGCATTCAAAAATCATCCGGATACAATGACCACATGCACAAAACGACAACATAAATATCTTTCCACCACCAGACACCAGATATAGAAGAATGATCACATGTTATCTTTACATGCAGGTAGCAGAAAATTACAGAATCGAGCCCTAATCTTTGCATTTTTCTGCATCATCGTTATTTAGTACTTTGCAAACTTTTTTGTAGTGATCACAAGGTTTTCGGGATGCTTTTTTTTTTGCCAAGTTGTGAAACAGGGAGATGTTTTATTGTTCAGGAAGAAGCGATGGGAATGCTACCAAAATACTGCAGATTGTGATGAAAGTTGGCATGACCATTGTTCGTTTTACTGGTGTTTGCATCTTTTCTCATGTGGAGAACTTGAAATCTTTCTATTGTTGCTTAGCTACATTTACATTTTTAGCTCAAGATTTTCTATAAAGAAATAACTTGTTTTTGTTCCAGTTTCAGTAGCTTTTATGTTGGGGAAAATCTTTTTGGTTAGTTTTTATAACAAATGTGATTGTTTGATAGAGTTGCCACTATCAAGAGGTTTGTTGGTTGAATGATGTTATATTATATTTTCTTTTAAATCTATGATCTTTTTGACAGATTTGAAAATGCTACTAAACTTATATGAAGATTATGTTAATAAAATTCTCATTTAAGGGTATTATTGCCAAGGGATGTCTGCTGGAATTGAATCATAGGCTAGGTTTTAAATGGGGTGACGTTAAATATGATGGCAGATCTTTATGTCATGTATATAATTTGGTTCAAATAAGAAGCTCCAAATTTTTAAGAATGAGAAAACAATCTCAATCACTGGTTTAAAGTTTTTATTTCCAAGTCTTTTTGGGGATTAAACAATACCAGTGGTCTTGTATTTGCACTCATCTTTTATTTCCAAGTCTTTTTGGGGATTAAACAATACCAGTGGTCTTGTATTTGCACTCATCTGGTAAGCACATATTAAAGTTAGACACTATCACCTATCATATTGGTTAATATTTTAGTTTTTTAAAATGGTATCATATGTAACAATTTACCCGGTAAGCATTTACGGGGTAAGATTTGTAAATCTCACTTATTGGAAAGACTCTAGGTTCATGCCATGATGCCATGGTTCTTATTGCATAAGATTATAGTTCTTATCATGTTCATCTCACAAGGTAAATTGACCTAGTAAGCATTTACCGTGTAAGCATCAAGTAAACGACACCTTAGATTAGCTTGGTAGTAATTTATTGAGTGTGATGAAAAGATAAGGTCTAAATCCACCCAAGAAAAAGGTAGACGTTGCCCTTCGAGTCATTGGTCCCATGGTTATTGGGGAGGGAAATCAGTGATGAATTTCCACCTTAGCTAAACTGAAAATTAGTTGGTCACCAACCATCATTGTCTTAGTCTATTTTCCTTTTTGAACCATCTATGTCGAGCCAGGCCAATAAAAGACCTGGCCAATAAAAGACCTGGCTTGACGGTCTTGATGTCCATATCTAGTCTCCAACTGTGCAAGGGTGTTGTTTTAGGTTATTCGGTTTTTAATATCCTTCAAACTCCCCATAATTGCATTGAATTAGGTTTCGGGGTTCGGTTTTGGGTTATTCGATAAACCAAACGAAGATTATTTTGATAGGGGTTTCTGCATTAAATAGCAACTTGTTTACTTTATTATAGCAACAAGTAACCTTATACATTCTAAGTTGGTTAATCGTTTTTTTCTCAAATAGTTTGAATAAGGTGATGTGAACTACGTGTAAATTTGATTATGTGGCATGAATAAAAAACCTTGATTCAAATATTTTTAATGGTTCTTCCTGTAGAACGTTATTTTTCCCATGAAACCAGTTTCATTCCCATGGAGAATATATAAAAAGTACAAATATACATGGGCCTAAAATACAAAGCAAGGGCCAAATACATGGTCCAGACTAAAAACCCTAAATACAAAAGTATCCACACTAATACGCCCCCGCACTTGGAGCGGGAGGGGAGCAGACTCAAACTGTCTCGAAAATCATAAAAGAGCGCCGAAGGGAGTCCTTTATTAAATATAGGGTTAATTACATGGGTGTGTATCGAACTTGTCACGTTTTTTCATTGTATGTATCCAACTTTTAAAATTGTCATTGTATGTACTAAACTTGTAAAAAATTTGCATTGTGTGTACTTTACCTACAAAAACGCTGATGTGTCAAGTTATATCTGATGTGGATTTTTATTTTTTTATTTTTAAAAGAAGTATATTACAAATTTGGTCCCTGAGGTTTTTTTAGAAAACAAATGAAAGAACAAGGGGCTAAAATGAAACTACCCTTTTATAACCCCCCCTTTCTCTTTCTTCTTCACGACGTCTCCGACTTTCTTCTTCACGTCTCCAACGCCGTCTCCGGCGATGTCTCCGTCCAACACCTCCGGCCACGTCTCCGTCCAACGTCTCCGTCCAACACCACGTCTTCTTCTTCACGTCGTCGGCCACGTCTCCTTCTTCACGTCGCCGGCCACCATCTTCTTCCCCGTATCCGGCGACGTCTCCGTCCAAAATCGCGACCACCACCACCCAAAATCGCAACCACCACCGGCGACGTCTCTTCTATCTCTCGACTTAGGGTTTCTGCAGATCTAAAATCGAGATGGTGGTTTCTGCAAATCTCCGGCCAAAATCGCGACCACCACCACCCAAAATCGCAACCACCACCGGCGACGTCTCTTCCATCTCTCTCTCTCTCTCTCTATCTCTCTGTTCAAAATCGCTACCACCACCAACCGGCAACGTCTCTTCAAATCTGAAATCTGAAATCGATTTAGGGTTTGGGACTAAAAGTTTTGGTGGCGGAGATGGTGGCTGTGGTGGTGTGGTTTGAAGGGCGGTGGTGGTGGTGGTGGTTTGGAGGCAGCGACGGTGGTGGTGGTGGTGGTTTGGAGGCAGCGACGGTGGTGGTGGTGTGGAGGGTGGTGGTGGTGCTGGTGGTGGTGTGGAGGATGGTGGTGGTGTTGGTGGTGGTAGTGGTGGTGCTGGTGGTGGTGTGGAGGGTGGTGCTGGTGGTGGTGTGGTGGATGGTGGTGGTGCTGGTGGTGGCAGTGGTGGTGGTGGTTGATAAAAGTTAATTTGTAATTTACTCAAAACAGGTCCTTGAACCTAATCAGTAACTTAGAGGGACGAAAATTGTAATTTACTCAATCTTTGAACCTATGTGGCAGTCTATGTGGCATCTATGTGGCATCCCATGTGGCATTGTGACCGGTTACCTACTCAGCAGGTAAACCGATTATTACAATGACAAAGTTTAGCAAGTTTGATACATACAATGACAATTTTAAAAGTTGGATACATACAATGAAAAAACGTGACAAGTTCGATACACACCCATGTAATTAACCCTTAAATATATCAGCAATATGCCGTGAATGTAGATAGGGATGATGAATTAGATATGGAGAGTGATGACATCAACAATATGATTATATATTTACTAAAGGACTCCCTTCGGCGCTCTTTTATAACTTTCCACTGAAATACATTTCGTTCTTCTTCCCACCATTTTCCTTATTTTCATCTGTCCCATCTATTCCTTTGCAGTTTATATCTTCCAACAAAAGCCTCCACATTCTACTTGTCTCATCATCAAGGTCAACTTTAGGCCGTGGTGTGGATAGTTTGAGCGATCTTCAACGCTCTTGGAGTGAAATGTATTAATGTGAATGTGGATAGTGATGACGAAGTAGATATGGAGAGTGATGACAACAACAATATGCTGATATATTTGCTAAAGGACTCCCTGCGGCGCTCTTTTATGATTTTCCATTGAATATTTCTCGTTCTTCTTCCAACATTTCCCTTATCTTCATCTGTCCCATCTATTCCTTTACAGTTTATATCTTCCAACAGAAGCCTCCACACTCTACTTGTCTTTACAAGGAACAACACTTCTGTTTTATTTATATAAATCAAACGCATTCTTCTCACGGTATCTCGTCAAGTATGGGACATGGCATGTTGGTCTTGTTCCACCGTTCGATTATCGAGGCCCATACTCTCAAATTGGTTTATGAATGAAAATCTGTATAGTTCTTGAGAAACCAGTAATTATAATACGAATAGTAGGAAACGATATGGATGCATTCTGGAGGTACAGGGGCTTCGACCCCGGGCTGCATACTTTAGTAGTCGGGCTTCGGCCTAAAATTGTCGAGGATTAGTCTGGGCCCAATATGGCCTGGGATACCTCTTCCAAAAAAAAAAATAGTAGGAAACGATACATTTTCTCTTGGTTCATTATTTTGTTGCTATACTTCCACAAAAGTTGGCTAATAGGGCTTCCATGTAGGTATGATGTTGACACAAAGCTTTACGTATTGATTTTTTACCCTCTACCATTTCACAAGATGAAGCCAAGTCACATACTCGTTTTATACCCTTGTTTCTCTTCTTTCTAAGACTCTCCACATGACCAAATGCCGACATATGCTTGTAAGATTGCTGATTCTTTAAGCTATACACTGTTGATGTTACGGGAAAGCTATGATTATCGCCTTTTGGCAACTGTACTGAAGAAAACGGTGTATATAAGTAGATCACTGCAAGGAGTAGTTATACCACATCATATTAAAAAAAATTCACATCATCCATTTCTTCATTGTTCATGTCAAAAAACCCTCTTCAGCGCTAGCATCTGCATGTGCAAGTAGATCACTGCAAGGAATACTATTCCACATCATATTCAAAAAACTCATATCATGCATTCCTCCACTGTTCATGTCAAAAAACCCCTCTTCACCGATACAATCATCAAAAGTGTAGTTGCCAACAAGAAAAGCCCCAAAAGGGAGCTGTTGCAGGAAATGACTCTTTATCTGTTGATCTGAATGAATTTAGGCAGCTGTAACACCCTGCTTACCTCAACATAATATTGTTTGCTTTGTCTTACTAGCTCATGGATTTGTTTCTGGCGACACGATATCTCATGAAGATCATTCCATCATCGTAATTCTGATTTTGAAAATGCATAAGTGCAAGTATATCACTTTAAGAAATAGTATTCCACATCCTTTCTCGTTGTTCATATAAAAAACACTATCTTCTAAATGCCTATTTACTTTAGTTTTTGTCGTCATGCCAACATTTGCATGTGCAAGTAAATTGCTACAAGGAATAATATTCCACGTCATATTCAAAAAACTCACATCATTCATTTCTCCAATGTTCATGTAAAAAATCCCCTCTTCAACGCTGGCATCTATATGTGCAAGTAGATCATTGCAAGGAGTAATATTGCACATCATATTAAAAAAAACTCACATCATGCATTCCTCCACCCTCCACTGTTCATGTAAAAAAAAACCCTTCAGCGCTCTGGCATCTGCATGTGCAAGTAGATCACTGCAAGGAATAATATTCCACATCATATTAAAAAAACTCATATCATGCATTCCTTCACTGTTCATTTCAAAAAACCACTTTTCACCAACACAATCACCGGAAGTGTAGCCGTCGACAAGAAAAGCCCCTAAAGGGCAATGTTGCCGAAAATGACTCTTTATCCCCTGCTCTTAATGAATTTAGGCAGCTGTCACACCCTTCCTACCTCGACACAATTGAGGTGTTACCAAAACATTGTGAAGGTGTAACAGGCGGAAGGTGGTAGGTATGCATGAATGTCCTGATTGAGTTACCGGAATAGGTGAACCATTCACAACAATAACAGATGAATAAATGTTCTTATTTAAAATTGACGTGAGTTTCCCTGCATCTAATGCCAAGTGCAAGGTTTCCCCGGTACCATATACCAAGAATCATCGGTTGGATTAGTGGGAGATCACACATTAAAAGCCTTAAGCAGGGTAGTTGCTTGATTGTTGGTCATTGAAGGGAACCAAGTCCACAGTGGCGTCATGGCAACTAAGAAAGCTTGCTAACCCAAGGAAGGTTCCCAAAAAACACCCGAATGCTGTTGGCGGTAGTCTGGACGACCGCCAGATTGATAGTTATTGCCAACGGTGGTTAGCCGTCGAGGGAGCTAGGCGGGGGATGGTGGGACATCATACACCCAAGGGTAGTAGGGGCAAGGATAGGATGTCGGTGCGATAATGTTGGCGGTATAACTAGCGGCGACAGGAGTAGTGGCAACGGGAGCAGCCGCCATAAGCGGTATCGAGGCGGTAGACTAAAGTTGGGTGTGGGATGAACCGCGTTGCGAGTGGTGACTACGGTTGTTGTTTCAAGGATGAGCGTCGGTGTAGAGAACTATAAATGAAGAGGAATGATGACCATGAGATGGTTGAATGAGGCGAGGGCGTGTAAGTAGTTGTTTTTTAAGAAGAACCCATTGAACAAGCCTGCAAGAAGGTGGGCGACAGTGTGTAGTGGCTCATGAGCATAGCGATGTTCTCATATTTATCACAGAGCCTGTTCAAAAGATAGTTTGACAAGAGTCCTTTCAGGAACTGAATCATCAATATTAGCGAGAAGATTTGCAATAGACTTGATCTTCTAACAGTATGTTATGATCGAAAGACCACCAATGGAAATAGTGCGAAGATCATTGTCAAGTTCAATCACACATGCCTCCTTGTTATCTCATAAATTTTTTTCTAGACTAAGCCAAACCTCGCGAGCAATGGTGTTATTCTTGAGAATCATGGAAAGAAAATCCTGAGAGATAGTTCCATACAACCATAACTTGACAATTGAATCAAGTTCACGCCATGCAACATCCAAGGGGTCAAAAGGAAGGGAAGAACCATCAAGATGACCAAGAACATGAAACCCTATGCAGCGGGTTCCAAATAACTCACGCCAAGCATCATAGTTCAATTTCTCGAGATCGAGGGTAAAAGGGATATAAGACTTGATATTTGTAATACCAAAGGGGTTTTTCGATTGTTTATCAAATGGGGAAGAAGGTCCAGCCATGAGAAGAGAGAAGGAAGAAGAAAATGATGAAGGGTGGTGAAGCGATGAGAAGAACCGACGGTGAGGGAAAGGCGAGTAGGGTTAGGGCCGACTGACTTTTAGAGAGAAAAAGAAAGGCTCGATACGATGCAGAATGTTATTTTTCCCATGAAACCAATTTCTTTCCCAGGTAGAACATATAAAGAGTACAAAGACACACAGACCTAAATACAAAGCAAGGGCCAAATACATGTTGGTTTCCATGTATCGACCAACACGTCTTAAAACCCCCTCCTTCTTGCCAAAATAGCCACCAGATTCGTAAAAATAGATCCATACTTATAGACCTAGTTAAAAGACATAAAATTTTAAATTGTTGTTCTACTGCAAAACCACGTCAACTCAATTGAAACCTACCCATACAAAGGTGATAAGGATTTTGTTGTCTATTAAAATTTTTATTCACAACAACTCAATTAAAATCTACCCATATAAAGGTGAAAAGATTTTTTTTGTCTCAAACAAAAGATTTTTATTCACATCAACTCAATTGAAACCTACCCATACAAGGTGATTTTTTTTGTCTCAATAAAAGTTTCTTTTTTTCCCTCATCAACTCAATTGAAACATACCCATACAAGGTGAAAAGATTTTTTTTTTGTCTCACTAAAAGATCTTTATTCATATCAACTAGGGGTGAGCATGACCGAGTACCCGACTTTTTTCCATGGAACCGGAATCGGAACCGGAACTGGCGGTTCCCGGAATAAAGGAACCGGAACCGGTTAAAGCGGTTCTTAGTTTTTAGGGACCGGTCCCGGAACCGCCGGGAACCGGAACCGGTTAGAGCGATTCTTAGTTTTTTGGGACCGGTCCCAGAACCGCCGGGAACCGATTCCGATACCGGGTACCCGGAACCGCCGGGAATCGGTTCCGATACCGGGTACTCGGTGACCTATTTTTTTATTTTTTTTCAAACATTGCATACATTATAAATGTAATAAAACCCCAAGTTTTTTTTGAAGGGGTATCCCAGACCACATTGGGCCCAGACTAATCCTCGGCAATTTTTGGCCGAAGCCTGACTGCTAAAGCATGCAGCCCGGGGTCGAAGCCCCCGTACATCCAGAATGCGTCCCCCAGGGCTCGAACTCGGGTTCACCACTATGTAGTGTCCAAGTCTTACCACTAGGCTAACACTCATTTGGTAATAAAACCCCAAGTTTAACGAATAAATATGACAAAATATAAAATACCAACTTAAAAACATAATAATCCGATAAAAACTACACGTAAATTCTTAACAATAAATACAAAAACTAGCGAAATAAAACATGAGTCTTGAATCTTGAGGCAAAATGACTTCGATAATACTTCATGTCAAGTCGTCAAACACTTAATAAGACACGAAAAAAACAAGTTCATAAAAAATTTAAGTTACGGCCAAATAAAGTAAACTATTTAAAATATAAAAAATATATATTTAAAAATATCGGGTACCCACCGGGTAACGGGTCCAAAATTTTGAGAACCGGAACCGGTTTGACCGGTTCCCTATTTTAGGAACCGGAACCACTAACACCGATTCTGGTTCCGGAACCGGCGGTTCCAAAGCGGTTCTGATTCCGGAACCGTGTTCCAAAAGCGGGTACCCGCTTTTTATGCTCCCCTAATATCAACTCAAATGCGACCTAACCATACAATGTAAAAAGATTTTTAATCACATCTCCTCAATTGCGATCTTAATTTGACATTTGCCAACCATATAATGGAATGATTTTTTTTCCAGATCATGTATCTCCTCAATTGTGACAATATCTTTTTGTTTTCATCATGAATAATATTATTTATTTTAGGCCCACAATTGCACACATGACTTTTGTGGATCTTATGCCTATTTTGGTAAAAATAAAAAGAAAGTGGTTAGGAAATCAAACATGTATTCTTAAAATTAGTAGTTTGATTTCCTTGTCAAAATCCCAAAATAGTTATCAGGTCCGCACAATCGTAGGTTCTGCATAGACGGTGAGTATGAATTGTTAATGTCGAAACCCCAGGCACCAAATCCACCAATGGTTGAAATGATTTTTGGCCAAACAATGAGTATTTTGAAAATTTTGCAAGTGTGGGAACTAGGTCCGTCAAAAATATGAATTTCTCTCCCCCAAAAATCATTGGTGGCAGAATTTGACCACCTCCGTCAGAATTTGACGTCCGCCAAAAGAAAACTAAATGTTTTTCTAAACAAAATGATTTTGACCATACAATTCCAGCTGTCAAATATATTTAATTCTCTTCGTCAAAAATCATCTTCGTCATTGACGATGACTATTTTGGGTATTCTTACAAGATTTTGGTTAGGAGATCAAATCATTAATTTTAAATGGCCAAAATAGTAATTTCTTTTTTTTTAATGGCTAAATAATTAATTTACTTTTTTCATACTAAAATTGCTTGAAATTAAATGAATGCGAGAGAGAAATAAGACCATCCGCATGAAAGTCCAAACTCTTTTATGATGTAGCATATCGGCAAATAACATCTCACATCGATGATTTTATATACGTCTTTCAAAAGTGATTAAACTATTGCATTTACCAACTTCTTTATAATTTATATTTACATATTCTAATATTTATAATATCAACAAAAATACAAAATATAATTTTAATTATAATTTAAAATTTTAATTATTTATAACATAAATTATAAAGTAATATACATATCTATTTTATATATATTTTTTATAAATATTTAAGATAATATTCAAATAAACTAATATTAAATTAAATTTTATGAAAATTAAAGTATTTATTATTTATACAAAGTAATAAATAAGTTAAACTACTTTGTATAATTTTTTCATAGAAATAATTTAATTAAAAAATAAATTTACATCATTAATTTATATAATATATTATTTACATAAAAGATAGTTTATTTAAATAATTAAAAAATAACGATGAAAAAGCCTACATAATAGTTTCAAAAACCTTTTAGAAAGCATTTCGTTTCATTTTAGTTCACCTTTTAAAAAGCATTTTGAAAGGTTGATGGAGAGATGCTCTAATATTTTATAAGTTGTATTAGTATTTTAATAATATAATTGATTGTTTGATCATCAAAATAAAGAAGGTATTTTTGTGTGTGGAGATTTTGACATTTTATTTCTCCATTTTGTTCTAAAACATTTCCCAACAATTCTCTTTAATAGCCAAAAATGTTACATGATAAGATAAATAAGGGTAATTTTTGTGTTACACGTTTACTTGATAAGTGTTGGGTAAATTGGTCATTTACAACTTTATATTTAGTTTTTATAAAGAGTTTATAATGGATAAGTAAAATTTAAAATCTTCATAAAAAATTACTCCATCTTCAACAAGTCTTTCGTATCGAGAATTTTAATGTTAGTTATATTATTTAAATATTTAATATTTTATTACATTTACTATTAAAAAACTTATAAATAAATTTTAGAATAAAGTGCGAATTTGATGGTGTTGTGGATTGTAGTATATCAAAAGTTGATTTAATAAGTTTTCTTTTGAAAGTAGTTTTTTTTATTCCAACACATTCTTTAAAACGATAAATAAAGCAAAAACTTTTATTTAAAGAGTTACGTAAACATAATTGCTCAAGAAAAGGTGATAGATTTTTTAATTATTTTCGTCAATAACTTTTTTTAAACTAACATTTATATTAGAGAAATAATATCTTATTAACTATTTTAGTAATACAATTAAGATTATAATATCGAAATTGAAAAAGTCGCTATAGGTGAATGTAACTCTTTTACAGATTTTAATATTTCTTTTATTTAAAGATTTAAAAAAAATCTAATCAAAGGGAGTAAATTTGAACTAGTATTAAAATAGAGTAAATTACAAGGACGATCACATGTCATTTGACTTTTGGAAGTATACAAGATGTTCCATGGTTTCTATTTTGTTACAGTTTTGTTTCTTCCTAAGGAATGTTAAGTTTCATTAGTGAAGTGTCCCACATGTTACTCATGTAAGGGCAATATAGTCATTTTGCACCACAAGAGGAGTAACATCACCCTCAAGTCCTCAACTTCAATACCTTTCTTTCTCTCTCTCTCTCTCTCTCTCTCTCTCTCTCTCTCTCTCTCTCTCCACACACACACACACATTCATACACACATACATAAAAAGCCATGGTCCTATGAAAATAACAATTATAGTAAAAATGGTAACAATAATCAAGGCATTGATAGCTTAGTGGTCGGTAACATTTTTGGGAGAGGTAGTGGATTGATCCCTATCTATCCGAGTTTATTCATGGGTGAGCATGTGGTGATACCCTGATCATGGGTCGACTTTCGGGTCGGTCCATGGTCGCCGAGGATAGTTAGGTTCCCGTATGGATCCTAGATACCTCGTCAACTTCGTGTCAAAACATGTGTGAGTTATCCGCCGTTCAAAAAAAATGGTAAGAATATCCTTAGTTGACCTTTTGATTTGGCTTTGATACTAATACTTTATATTGTATGTCTTAGTTTGGTATGAGAGACTATTTTTCGGACATTAAGGTCCGTAATAGTATAACTAGAATTCAGTTACGAGATTTACTCTAATTTAGAGTTGTTGCCTGGTTATTTGGTGGTTATTTAAATTAAGTTTTAGAGTTTTATGATTTGTATGACACAACACCATAAGATGAAAACTTGGGTGTTATTTCCATGTCAATGAATCAAGTCCCGTTCTTCATCACACTAAAACAGAGGAGTTGTGTCTGTTTCCTTTTGGTTGACGATCACAAGTAACAGAATTACAATTAAGACATAAGAGACACGAGGCTAATTGTTTTTTTAAAAACCAGCTGTTTTACAAAAATGTGACTTTTTTTAACGCTCTCATAATCTATATAAACCAAGAGAGTTTCCATCATATGAGAACCCTTCCATACATGATATAGGGAATCATATCATCATCATATTTATCTTTAAATAGCTTTTCTTTCGGTTTCTATTTTCATTTAAAGTATTACAGTTTATTATTTCCATATTTTCAAAATTTCATAAAATAAATAATAGGATGTCATATCAATTTCTAATTTTAAGATATCATGTTATCCATTAATGCTAAAATGCATATAAACATGAGGTACATTATTCTTGCCATAATTAGCTCTATTTTATATATAAAAAGATTTTAATGTTCCTTAAAAATCATCGGTAGTCTTTGATATACCTTGGCTTCATTAATCAAATTAGAAGTGTGTATCGGGTTGAAATCAAAGCGATTCAACACTAGAAAAATAAAGTTATGTTTTCGAGTTGAAATCAAACTGTATTCAAACTGAAAAATAGACCGAAAATAGATAACTACGAAATCAAAAAATGATTGAAAACAAAAGTGGGGATGTCTACCTGGCAGCTAAGGCATCACATGTCTTTTGTTTGCAACTTTGGAACGTCTTTGTTACTTTTGGACACTAATTTGATAAATTGTATGAAAATATAATATATTTTTATCATATTTCTATATTGAATAATATAATTTTTTTTTAGTTTAATGCCTCATATATGACACTTTAATATTTAAGTATTTGGTTTAAATTTAAGAATACATGAAGATGTAACATTTTTAGTTTTTTGGAATGGTGTTCTGAGTTATACCTAGAACAATTCCGACAAACTATGGCGGTAAGAGTAAGACATCAATCCTGAATTCCTGATAATTTAAGTGGTCATAATTGTCGTGGATGTCTATAATTATATCTTGAGCAGATAAAATATTTCATTACATCCTACGGAACCACAACTATTATGCCACAATCCTTATAAATTTTATAGATTTCTATTTTATGTAACATATTTTGATTTCAATGTCTGAAATATCACACGAGGAATCCCAATAATTTTTAATCTAAACACACATTTCATAACAATTAAAAAAATAAAATATGTTGAGCAATGTCCCACATTGGACACAAAGTGAACTTGTAATGTGCTTATAAGGATCCTGGGCTACTCCACTCATTGCCAATTGGTTTTGAGTTGGAACCCCACAAACTTACATGGTAACAGAGCAAGGTTCACCCGTGGTTGGTCAAAAAGCCGCACGGACTCCACATAACCCAAAGTATCCACGTGTTAGGCTAAAAGAACGCCACACGTGAGGGGGCGTGTTGAGCAATGTCCCACATTGGACACAAAGTGAACTTGTAATGTGCTTATAAGGATCCTGGGCTACTCCACTCATTGCCAATTGGTTTTGAGTTGGAACCCCACAAACTTACAAAATAAAATAAACTTCATTACATTTTTATAATCTACCCATCATTTTTTGTCCCATTAACTTTGGGTAAGGATTAACTTCTAATTAGCTAAGTGCACTTTATCTCATACTTTTTAATAATTACTAGATAGAAGTTCTATCTACTATTTTTTTATATACAAATAATATCAATATCTTTATCTCATACTTTTTCGATTTATGATTCGATTTTATTTTGATAGATGTTGCTATATGCATTGTATAATGTCAAAATAGTTAAGCATGCCTTAAAAATATCAAAATAGATCTTAATGTTGACGTATGAGAACAAAATCTATACCAAAATTATCTTTAATAATTTAAAGAATGCATTTAATCTAACCCGTATAACTTTTTTTTTCTTTGGTGGCCCTCAATCATACAACTTTCTTTTCCCTACATCTTTATCTCATATCTAATAAAATTCGTTGACTAGTAATTGAATGTTTACAATTTTTTTTTTTTTAAATTAGTCAATTAAAGACACCCTTATAAATATTCTATAATAATTATTTATCAAACATAAAAAAGACTTGGATCTAAAAGATTTGGAGTAAAATCACTTGTCATTTAATGAAAGAAGATACTATATTAAAGTTAGATTCATAGAATGTTAAAATTTTCTAAGCATTTTAAAAGATCTCTTTATTGTGAGAATATGTGGAAAACCCGTAATCAGGGTTGCGTGTATTGAGCACAATATATAGACAGAAATAATACAGAGGGGTCCCTGAACTATACAAATATTTAACACACCCCCGTAGTTTGATCGGGAGGTAAACGAATGTTCAAACTATTTCTAAAATCAAGAAATAAACTAGTAGGTAGACCCTTCGTAAAAATATCTGCATACTGATACGCGGATGGAACATGCAAAACACGCACATGACCAATCGCAACACGCTCCCTAACAAAATGTAAATCTATTTCCACATGCTTGGTTCTCTGGTGCTGAACAGGGTTAGATGCTAGATACATGGCACTGACGTTGTCACAGAAAACAACGGTGGCACGAGAAAGGGGACAATACAACTCGAGTAGGAGGTTTCGTAACCAAGCAGTTTCAGCACTACATTGGCTATCCCCCGGTACTCGGCCTCGGCGCTAGAACGAGAAACGACATGTTGGCGTTTGGAGGACCAAGAAACGAGATTATCACCCAGATAGACACAAAACCCTGAAGTGGACCGACGTGTAGTAGGACACCCGGCCCAGTCGGCATCCGAATAGGCAACCAAGCGATCAACAGCTGACGCCTTAATATGAAGACCATGAGACAGGGTACCCTTTAAATACCGTAAGATGCGTTTAAGCGCATTGAAATGCGGAAGACGCGGGTCATGCATAAAGAGACAGACCTGTTGAACGGCATAGGCAATATCAGGACGAGTAAAAGTCAAGTATTGCAGGGCACCAGCAAGGCTTCGATATAAGGTGGGATCAGAAACAGGCTCGCCATCAACAGCAAGCTTTGTTTTGGTGTCAGCCGGAGTGCTGCAGGGATTACACAAGACCATATCAGCTCGTGCAAGAATCTCCTGAGCAAAGGCAGATTGAGAAAGAAAGAGTCCGGACTTGCTACGGGACGCAGCAATTCCTAAGAAGAAGGATAACGGACCCAAATCAGACATGGGAAACTCAGAGGATAACTTAGAGATAACCATGGAAATAAGAGTAGGAGAGGAGGCAGTAAGAATAATGTCATCGACATAAAGAAGGAGGTAGATAGTATCAGATCCGCGATGATACGTGAAAAGAGAGGTGTCGGTCTTACTGCTAAGAAAACCTAAAGAGGAAAGGTAGACAGCAAAACGATGATACCACGCACGGGGCGCCTGCTTAAGGCCATAAAGAGCCTTGCATAGGCGACAGACATGATCGGGAAAAGAATTGTTTACATAGCCAGGGGGCTGACGCATGTAAACAGTCTCAGTGAGATCACCATGAAGAAAGGCATTCTTAACATCAAGCTGATGAATAGGCCAGTTGCGAGAGATGGAGATGCTAAGAACCGTGCGAATAGTGGCAGGTTTGACAACGGGACTGAAAGTGTCATCAAAGTCCAGGCCGGGTTGCTGAGAGAAGCCCTGAGCAACGAGACGGGCTTTGTAACGCTCAAGACGTCCATTGCTGTCAAACTTATGGCGAAACAGCCAACGATTGCCAACAATGTTAGCATCAGAGGGTTTAGGAACAAGATCCCACGTGTAGTTAGAAAGAATGGCTGCCATTTCAGCATCCATGGCGGCCCGCCAATGAGGGTCACACATGGCCTGAGCAGTAGACCGAGGAATGGGAGAGATGTCACTAGTGACCGAAAGATTGAAGATCTGTTTTGGCTTAAGAGAGCCAGTGCGCGAACGAGTGGTCATCGGATGACCGGAGGTAGCAGCCGGAGCAGGAGGCTGAGAAGGCTCAGCAGAAGAAGCGGAAGGAGAAGAGGTGGTGCCAGAGGACTCGGCGGGTGAGGGCTGAGGAGAGGAAGCAGAAGGACCAGCGGCCGACGGAGGGGAGGAAGAATCGACCATAGGAGAGAGGGAAGGGAGAGAATCATCAACATCAAACGCGTCGTAGTCCTCAGAGGATGGATGAGGTTGGAAGTCAGGAAACGGAAAGTGGGTTTCATCAAAGTTGACATGACGAGAGATGATGACCTTTTGCGTGATGAGGTCTAAGCAACGATACCCTCGATGATCCGTGCTGGGACCGAGGTAGACACAGGCAGAGGATCGAGGAGCAAGCTTGTGAGCACTAGTAGGCGAAGTGTTGGGATAACACAAACACCCAAATACTCGCAAATGAGAATAGGTAGGAAAGAAACCAAACAATACCTCAAAGGGGGTCTTGTACTGAATGGTGGTGGGCGGAAGCAGGTTAAAGGTATGAACAGCAGAAAGGAGGGCCTCAACCCAGAATTTGGGCGGGAGAGAGGCTTGGATGAAAGATGTGCGTAAGGTGTTATTAATAGTACGGATGGTGCGCTCAGCTTTTCCATTTTGTTGAGACGTATAAGGACAAGAAAAACGTATTTTGATGCCATGAGTTTTGAAAAAATCCAAAAAAGGTTGATTGTTAAACTCACGACCGTTGTCACATTGGAAAAGCTGAATGTCCGTTTTAAATTGGTTTAGAACATAGGCGCGAAAGGTTTTAAAAACATAAAATACCTCTGATTTTGCACGTAAAGGAAAGACCCATAAGAAATGAGAATAATCATCCAAAAACAGAACATAGTATTTAAATCCACTCAAGCTAGTAACAGGAGAAGTCCATAGATCAGAGTGAATAAGTTCAAACACACGAGAAGTTTTAGTAGCTGATAAAGAAAAAGGTAAACGACAATGTTTTCCTAACTGACAAGCATGACATAAAGAAGAGTTTTGACTAGAGCAAGTAATAAACTTGCGAGACAAAAGAAACTGAAAAACAGCAGCACCCGGATGACCTAGCCGTCGATGCCAGACGTCAAAAGAGACAGCAACGTTGGCCGAAGCAACCGCAGACTGAGGAGAAGGAGGAAGAACAGGATAAAGATCATGGTGATCACTGTCGCAACGCTGAAGAAACGAACCTGTTTTAAGATCCTTCACAGTAAAACCAAAAGGATCAAATTCAACAGATACAGAATTATCAATTGTAAAACGACGGACAGAGATAAGGTTTTTGATGAGTTTATCAGATACTAAGACATTTTTCAACATAAGAGGCCAAGGAGAAAAGGGTAATTTACATTGGCCAATATATCTAGCAGGAACTACAGCACCATTACCAACCTGAATGAAACTAGAATTACAAGGAGTTAGAGAGTGCATTGTACCTTGATTGAAGGTCATGTGCCTGGATGCACCGGTGTCCATGTAAAAGTTGTTGTCCTGAGGTGGCTGCACAGACATAGCCTGAAAAACAGAAGAGAGATCAGTGATCTCAACTTTTTCGGAGTTATGATGCGATTGTATTGGATTAGAGGTTGCTATATGCATGTATAATGCAAAATAGTTAAGCATTGCCTTAATAATTATCAATAATAGAGTCTTAAGTGTTTAACGTATGAGAACAAATCTATACCAATATTATCTTTAATAATTTAAAGAATGCATTAACTAACCCGTATTAACTTTTTTTTTTTTCTTTTTGGTGGCCCTCAATCATACAACTTTCTTTTCCCTACATCCATTATCCCTCATATTCTAATAATAATTCGTTGACTAGTAATTGAATGTTTACAATTAGTTTTTTGTGAGAATATGTGGAAAACCCGTAATAGGGTTGCGTGTATTGAGCACAATATAAGACAGAAATAATACAGAGGGGTCCCTGAACTATACAAATATTTAACACAACCCCCGTAGTTTGATCGGGAGGTAAACGAATGTTCAAACTATTTCTAAAATCAAGAAATAAACTAGTAGGTAGACCCTTCGTAAAAATATCTGCATACTGATACGCGGATGGAACATGCAAAACACGCACATGACCAATCGCAACACGCTCCCTAACAAAATGTAAATCTATTTCCACATGCTTGGTTCTCTGGTGCTGAACAGGGTTAGATGCTAGATACATGGCACTGACGTTGTCACAGAAAACAACGGTGGCACGAGAAAGGGGACAATACAACTCGAGTAGGAGGTTTCGTAACCAAGCAGTTTCAGCAACTACATTAGCTATCCCCCGGTACTCGGCCTCGGCGCTAGAACGAGAAACGACATGTTGGCGTTTGGAGGACCAAGAAACGAGATTATCACCCAGATAGACACAAAACCCTGAAGTGGACCGACGTGTAGTAGGACACCCGGCCCAGTCGGCATCCGAATAGGCAACCAAGCGATCAACAGCTGACGCCTTAATATGAAGACCATGAGACAGGGTACCCTTTAAATACCGTAAGATGCGTTTAAGCGCATTGAAATGCGGAAGACGCGGGTCATGCATAAAGAGACAGACCTGTTGAACGGCATAGGCAATATCAGGACGAGTAAAAGTCAAGTATTGCAGGGCACCAGCAAGGCTTCGATATAAGGTGGGATCAGAAACAGGCTCGCCATCAACAGCAAGCTTTGTTTTGGTGTCAGCCGGAGTGCTGCAGGGATTACACAGACCATATCAGCTCGTGCAAGAATTCCTGAGCAAAGGCAGATTGAGAAAGAAAGAGTCCGGACTTGCTACGGGACGCAGCAATTCCTAAGAAGAAGGATAACGGACCCAAATCAGACATGGGAAACTCAGAGGATAACTTAGAGATAACCATGGAAATAAGAGTAGGAGAGGAGGCAGTAAGAATAATGTCATCGACATAAAGAAGGAGGTAGATAGTATCAGATCCGCGATGATACGTGAAAAGAGAGGTGTCGGTCTTACTGCTAAGAAAACCTAAAGAGGAAAGGTAGACAGCAAAACGATGATACCACGCACGGGGCGCCTGCTTAAGGCCATAAAGAGCCTTGCATAGGCGACAGACATGATCGGGAAAAGAATTGTTTACATAGCCAGGGGGCTGACGCATGTAAACAGTCTCAGTGAGATCACCATGAAGAAAGGCATTCTTAACATCAAGCTGATGAATAGGCCAGTTGCGAGAGATGGAGATGCTAAGAACCGTGCGAATAGTGGCAGGTTTGACAACGGGACTGAAAGTGTCATCAAAGTCCAGGCCGGGTTGCTGAGAGAAGCCCTGAGCAACGAGACGGGCTTTGTAACGCTCAAGACGTCCATTGCTGTCAAACTTATGGCGAAACAGCCAACGATTGCCAACAATGTTAGCATCAGAGGGTTTAGGAACAAGATCCCACGTGTAGTTAGAAAGAATGGCTGCCATTTCAGCATCCATGGCGGCCCGCCAATGAGGGTCACACATGGCCTGAGCAGTAGACCGAGGAATGGGAGAGATGTCACTAGTGACCGAAAGATTGAAGATCTGTTTTGGCTTAAGAGAGCCAGTGCGCGAACGAGTGGTCATCGGATGACCGGAGGTAGCAGCCGGAGCAGGAGGCTGAGAAGGCTCAGCAGAAGAAGCGGAAGGAGAAGAGGTGGTGCCAGAGGACTCGGCGGGTGAGGGCTGAGGAGAGGAAGCAGAAGGACCAGCGGCCGACGGAGGGGAGGAAGAATCGACCATAGGAGAGAGGGAAGGGAGAGAATCATCAACATCAAACGCGTCGTAGTCCTCAGAGGATGGATGAGGTTGGAAGTCAGGAAACGGAAAGTGGGTTTCATCAAAGTTGACATGACGAGAGATGATGACCTTTTGCGTGATGAGGTCTAAGCAACGATACCCTCGATGATCCGTGCTGGGACCGAGGTAGACACAGGCAGAGGATCGAGGAGCAAGCTTGTGAGCACTAGTAGGCGAAGTGTTGGGATAACACAAACACCCAAATACTCGCAAATGAGAATAGGTAGGAAAGAAACCAAACAATACCTCAAAGGGGGTCTTGTACTGAATGGTGGTGGGCGGAAGCAGGTTAAAGGTATGAACAGCAGAAAGGAGGGCCTCAACCCAGAATTTGGGCGGGAGAGAGGCTTGGATGAAAGATGTGCGTAAGGTGTTATTAATAGTACGGATGGTGCGCTCAGCTTTTCCATTTTGTTGAGACGTATAAGGACAAGAAAAACGTATTTTGATGCCATGAGTTTTGAAAAAATCCAAAAAAGGTTGATTGTTAAACTCACGACCGTTGTCACATTGGAAAAGCTGAATGTCCGTTTTAAATTGGTTTAGAACATAGGCGCGAAAGGTTTTAAAAACATAAAATACCTCTGATTTTGCACGTAAAGGAAAGACCCATAAGAAATGAGAATAATCATCCAAAAACAGAACATAGTATTTAAATCCACTCAAGCTAGTAACAGGAGAAGTCCATAGATCAGAGTGAATAAGTTCAAACACACGAGAAGTTTTAGTAGCTGATAAAGAAAAAGGTAAACGACAATGTTTTCCTAACTGACAAGCATGACATAAAGAAGAGTTTTGACTAGAGCAAGTAATAAACTTGCGAGACAAAAGAAACTGAAAAACAGCAGCACCCGGATGACCTAGCCGTCGATGCCAGACGTCAAAAGAGACAGCAACGTTGGCCGAAGCAACCGCAGACTGAGGAGAAGGAGGAAGAACAGGATAAAGATCATGGTGATCACTGTCGCAACGCTGAAGAAACGAACCTGTTTTAAGATCCTTCACAGTAAAACCAAAAGGATCAAATTCAACAGATACAGAATTATCAATTGTAAAACGACGGACAGAGATAAGGTTTTTGATGAGTTTATCAGATACTAAGACATTTTTCAACATAAGAGGCCAAGGAGAAAAGGGTAATTTACATTGGCCAATATATCTAGCAGGAACTACAGCACCATTACCAACCTGAATGAAACTAGAATTACAAGGAGTTAGAGAGTGCATTGTACCTTGATTGAAGGTCATGTGCCTGGATGCACCGTGTCCATGTAAAAGTTGTTGTCCTGAGGTGGCTGCACAGACATAGCCTGAAAAACAGAAGAGAGATCAGTGTACTGTGAAGCATGTCCGCCAAAAGATGGCTGATGAGGCGGAGGTCCGCCAAACGGAGGCTGAGCAGGTGGTGGCACAAGCGTGGATGGCTGTGCATGCTGCATAAACTGAGGAGAGACTGGCATCGGAGTGGGGGACTGAGGAAGCCCATAATAGTGCTGGTGTGAGTTCGCCGACGGCTGATGGAAAGGATGAGCAAGGAGCTGCTGAGGTGCACTAAGCATCGTAGGGGACGGTTGAGGAGAACCCGTCCCAAACGAAGGCACGGGAGGTGCACCAAGGAGGCCTGGATGAACAGACGGAGCATGGCCAGGTGTGGGAGAATTCCTGAAGTACGCCTGAGAGTGACCCTGTGTACCTGCAAAAGAGTGAGAGCTCGCAGAAACATTAGTATTACCCCCCCCCCCTTTGGAAGCAACCCGCCCAAAATTTCGACCCTTATTAGATTTATTTTTCGGCTTCCCATTTGGGGCAGACGGGGTAGAGGAGTACAAGGCAGCGGAAGAAGTAAGTGGGGTATCTGTGTGAGGCTCAACGGACTCTTCACGAGACTCATGAAGAAGAAGCATGTTTTTAGCTTCTAGGAAAGAGGGAAAGGGCTTGGTGTTTGTGATTACATCAACGATGCTATGGTAAGAGGGTGGTAACTGACGCAGGATTTGCATGACAAGCTCAATCTCATCGATTTTAGAATCACAATCAGCCAGAGCATCTGCCAGATTTTTTAAGTTATGGCAGAAATCAGTAATAGAGGAGGTCCCTTTTTTTGTGTTACGAAACTGCTCTTGAAGCTGAAGCATTCGAGACATTTTGTTATTGAGAAAAAATTCATCAAGCTTATCCCATAAATCTTTGGCAGTACAGTCATCACTGGAGATAATTTGCAAAAGGTTGGCATCACATGTTGAGTAAAACCAGGATTTTATACGAGAGTCAATGGCCTCCCAGTCCTCATCATTATCACTTGCAGGTTTGGATTTGCCAGTAATGTGACCATAAACTTTGGCACCTTTACACATATCAAGGAAGATGCGGCGCCAAAGCTTATATTTGGACCCATCAGATGAAAGCTTAAAGCTAAACTGGGAGTAAACATTGGTGAGGGCAAAAACAAGCTGGCTAGCGGTAGGGCTAGAAAGGGTGGATGAGGCAGGCGAGGAAGTCATTGCAACAAACGGAAAACGAAAAATAATCGTAATAAGAAGACAAAATAAAGAGCAAAGTGCTTAACCGCAGGTAGAGGGAAAGTAATGTACCACAAACCCTACACTCGGTAGTGAGATGACAGCGAGCGATCTGAAAGCTCGGTAGCCGGCGATAAAACAGAGGCGATGCAAGGGTACACAACCTGAAAATAACACTTTTCCACAAAATAAAAAAGAAAAAAAGAAATCCTTTTTCTTTTTTTTTTTGTCTTTTCTGTCTTCTATTTGTTTATCACACAGCAGCCTTTATCTTTTAAAAACAAAAGCTATGTTTGTCTTCCACAGCAGACCGCAGGAAAAAAAGAAAAGAAGCAGGCGAAGTCAAATCGCCGGTGCTAGGGTTCAGGCGGCCGGCGAGGTCAGACGGCCGGCGTTAGGGTTCAGGCGGAGCGCAGATCGTGGCGGCGACGCAGCGTTGCTAGGACAAGGGTGTCGAGTGGTTGCAGGCTTTGAAGAGATCAGGCGACGAGGGTAGCAGATCCCGGCGGCGAGCAACAGAAACAGAAGGTCAGGCTCCGGCGAAGGTCCGGTGGCGTCGGTCCGGCGGGTCGGTCCAACCAGAACCAGATCCGGCGAGCGGGGAATCCGGCGAACGAACCAGAAGCAAATCGGCGGATGAAAGAGGAATCCGGCGAGAGGAACGGCGAGCAACAGATCCGGCGTGGTTACTCCACAGATCGTGGAGGAGATGGCAGCGGCGGAGATTGAGAGGGAGGAGACGCGGCGTGGTGCAGCGGCGGTGGCCGGAATAGTAGAAGACGGCGGTTGCGTTCGCCGGTGGCCGAAATAAACACAGCAGTGGCCGGAATAGCAGAAGACGGCGGTTGCGTTCGCCGGAGTAGGTGGCCGGCGGCAGCTGACGGTGGTCGGCGGCGGCTGGAAAAAAAAAGGAGGAAAAGATTTAGGGTTTTCTTGAAATTAGGGTTTTGATAGGTAGCTCTGATACCATGTGAGAATATGTGGAAAACCCGTAATCAGGGTTGCGTGTATTGAGCACAATATATAGACAGAAATAATACAGAGGGGTCCCTGAACTATACAAATATTTAACATTTATAATACTTAATTTACAGGTTAAAAAAATAAAATGCTATATTTAAATGTGTTGTAATCAATTTAAAGAACGTTTTTGAATGCCATAATAATTGTTTTAGGACATTATAATAGTTAAAAAATACTTATTATAAAATTATAACAACAATTAAAATTGCAATATTATTAATCATATAACAATAATGACATTAGAGGAAAGTAAAGTTGATAATAGTTAAAAGCAAAACTTAAGAATGCAATGATAATAAATCTATTTCATATTTTTGTAAATCTTTAACAAATATATGTTTTATCAAATATTCAAATCTGTTTCAAGTTGATGATATATTAAAGTGGGAATTCAACAAATTCAAATAATAATTGAGAATGTTGGAATCTATATCTAAGGCGTGTAATATAAAAACGAAAATAAATAATTTGGATTGATGATGGTACTGAATGGGATTAGTTAATTAATGAAATTAAATTGAGAAAATTTAAATAATTAAATTAAACTAAATAGAATAATTAAATGAAATTGAATTATTTTTTTAACTTAATAGAAAAAAATTATTAGATTAATAAAATAAAGGGTTTAGTTCACGAAAGTGTATCTGTCTTGTCACGAAAAGTTTATTGTATGTACTGGATTTTCAAAATTATCTTATAGTGTATCAAAGTTTGCAAAACTTACTATTTAGTGTATCCAACTGTATCCAACTTTTCACGAAAAGTTGTCCAAAATACATTAAAGACCATCTCCAATGGGGTCACTAAATCTTACACTAAACATCAAATTTGGTGTAAATCTTACTATTCACATCTCCAATGGGGTCACTATTTTTCACACTAAATATAGTGTGATGAATAGTATAACACCAAATTTGGTGTAACACTATTTTTCACACTATTTTCCACACTACTTTTTTGGTGTAAAAAATAGTGTTACCCATTGGAGAAGATTTAGTAGTAACACTAAATCTTACACTATTTTTTACACCAAATGTTAAAAATAGTGTAAAAAGTAGTGTTACCCATTGGAGATGCTCTAAAAGATAATTTTGAAAGTCCAATACATACAATAATTTTTTCTCACAGGTTGGATACACTTTCATAAACTAAACCCTAAAATAAATAGGTCGATTAAATGGTCTCAACGAATAATGGTATATATCGGCATACCATTTGCACATGAAGCTCCTTGCTAGCTCATAAAACTTTCAATAGTTCACACTTTTGAACAATCGGTTCTTAACAATAAGTTAGGGTTCATGAACATATAATTAAGAGCATCTTCAACAACATTGCTAAAATAGAAAGAAAAAAAATGAGTTTTTTTCCTTCCTAAATTGCTTCAACAACATTGCTAAACCAATTGCTAAAATACAAAAAATTGAAGTTTTCTCTAAATATATAGATTTCTCCAAAATCTCTAAATAATGAGAGAAATATTATTTTTATGTATTTCATCAATGACATAATTTATTGTTTAAAGGTTTTTAAAATGTTTATTGGATAATAAATATAATGTATATTTTAATAATATAAATGATGATAGATTCTCTAAAATAGCAAAGCTGTTGGAGATCAAAAAATAAAGTTTTATAGATTTTGATCTTCTACTTTCTATTTTAAAAAATATATAGCAAAACTGTCGGAGATGCTCTAAAGATGATCTAAGTCGTCTTCCAGTGTTGTGGCTGACTGGTTATTGGCGGGGGGGGGGGGGGGGGGGGGGGTAGAGCCCTAACCGAGTTCGAGTCTTTCTATGTCCATGCCTGAAGACATTTAAGTGAGACCATGTTTGACCTCCAACATTACCGAAATTAGTTGGGCTTTGGCCCAGACACTCTTAAAAGAAAGATGCTCTAAGCCATTATAAATCATTTTAAATTCCATTTAAAAAAGATCATCAACTTTTTTCCTTTTTTGGAAAAGAATTGAAAAATAATGTTTTTTCGTAGTGGAAAGAATCACCTATACACACTGAAATTTGTCAACAGAAAAAATAAATAAATAAGAGAAAGTAAATAATCTAAAATAATTAAGCTGCAAGTTTCAGGTTGTTCCATACAAAATCGAAATTAAAAAAAAAAATCCCTCTTGAGTTATTCCATAATATATTACAACATTTTATATAATTTTTTTATTCAAATTTACTTTTGTCCCCATTAGGTTATTACCTGATCGACATTCAAATTTAAGTTGAATTTTAACATTTTTGAAAGTTTTTCATTTTAATAGAACTCACCTTTACTTTGCGACAAAAAAGTATGATGATCGTAAATTTTGTTTTATACTGTTCAGGAAAAAAGGCTATATTTATCTTGGGACAATATAATAATGATTTCGAAAAGGGTAATTTGTAAATTTAAATAATATCAAAATGACACTATATTTATATTTATTATAAAAACATATACATTTTTGCATCAGGTGGAGTGTGGGCATAATAGAAAAAAATTATTAATTGTACACAGATATCAATTATATATTTTTGTTTAATTTTTGATCAAGTTAATTGAAATCATATAACATGAAATAATTGAATTTATAGCGCTCAAATGAAAAGGAAGTACCTTAAAATGGAAAAGTGTATGCATCCATTAAATTCATCTGTGATGATTTATGACAAAACAACCTATTTGATCTAAACTATGCTTACTAAAAAATATTGTATGAATCATAAGCACTAAAACAAATGTTAGACTATAAGTTTAGTGAGACTCCGTAAAAAAGACATAAAACGGAAACAATAAGATCATAAATTAAGTGTTACCTATACAACTTTAACGATAAGACCACCAATCTCTCTTTGCTAAGAGATAATCCACACCTGAACACCTTGGTTTTAGTACATATGTCACCAAGGCATCACATTTTCAAACCATTCCGAGCTTTTATTTCTTACTCTATGGAGTTACAGCTTAAGGCCTCGTAAGGCTTTATCGCTTACTTAGTCTAGACGAATTTCACCTCAAAGACATCAAGATCAAGGGGGCGGATGCATCAAGGCCCATAGGGGCCCCAACAAACTTATGTCTTCCACAATAAAAATAACAATTTTTGTTTGCAATTTATTCAAAATACAAATTAAGGCCCCGACCAAATTAAAAAAAAAAGTCCCTACCTCAACATGAAAACTGAAAAAAAGGTCCAATTATTTTTTAATTGAGTCTATTTAGGGTTGTAAACGAACACGAATGAAGGTTTATTCGTATTCATTCGTTTAACTTAACCGACCAAACGAAAGAAAACAAATGGTAAAGGAAAGAACTTATGCTCATTCATTAAGAAAATGTGTTTGTTCATATATGCAAAAAAACCATTGCACTCATGCTTTAAACATATTATATAAATATATTTATATATAAAAAAACATAAACGAATGAATATTAGTGAACGTAAACGAACAAAATGAACTAACATTTACAAACATAAATGAATGAACAAGATAATTGTTTATGTTCATTCATTTAACTAAGGGTGCGTTTGGTACGCAGACGGGACGGGACAGGACATGACAGAACAGGACAGGACAGGTGTCCAACGTTTGGTAAGCTAAGACAACATAGGACAGGACAAGCCAGAACATGTTAAAATGACCAGTTTACCCCTGATGAGCTGTGTACTGTTTTATTAATAAATAATCAATTTAATGCATAATAACAAAGAATTTAAAACCTTATAATGTTGTTTTATTGATAAATTCTATAAGTTGTCGCCTGAGGTAGCAGTCACAGATTGTCGGACATCGCCGGAGAGGGAGGCGGAGGCCGCCAGACGTCGGATGTCGCCGGAAGTAGCAGTCACAGATCGTCGGACATCGCCGGAGGTAGCAGTCACAGGTCGCCGGACGTCGGACGTCGCCGGAGGTAGCAGCCGCAAGTCGCCGGACATCGCCGGAGAGGGAGGCAGAGGCCGCCGGAGGTAGCAGCCGCAAGTCGCCGGACATCGCCGGAGAGGGAGGCGGAGGCCGCCGGACGTTGGACGTCGCCGGAGGTAGCAGCCGCAGGTCGCCGGACATCGTCGGAGAGGGAGGCGGAGGTCGCTGGACGTCGGACGTCGCCGGAGGTAGCAGCCGCAGGTCGCCGGACATCGCCGTAGAGGGAGGCGGAGGTCGCCGGAGGTAACAGTCGCGGGTCGCCGGACATCGCCGGAGAGGGATGTAGATCCGAGGTCGTGAAATCGAAGAGGAGATGGAGTTTGGGAGAAAGCGGTTGAAGAAAAAATAAGGGATATTTAATTAGGTTTCTTATTTTAGGGGTATTTTGGTCATTAAGTTTCTTGTTCCACTTAGTTCCATGGGTAAGGGGGTGGACACACTTGTCCCATATCTTGTGCTACTGTGTTCTACTTAGTCCAAGGTTAGGGCGCGCCAAACGCAGGACAGGACTGTCCTGTCCTGTCCTGTCTCACCCTGTCCAGTATACCAAACGCACCCTAAATGAACAAAAAATGTTTTCATGTTCGTTCCTTTACTAAATAAATGAACATTAACGAATTTTCCGCCGAACAGTTAACAAACAGTTTGTTGCATGTTCAGTTCATTTACGGTCCTAACTCTATCTATCACTCTATGCTCTCTCGTCTCTCTTTCAACGATACAAAGAAATCACGATTGGGATTTGGGTAAAAACCTAAACTTTTGGTTTTGCCCGTTGCAGTCATTTTTCTACTATGAAGATTTTGAAGTTCTATTTTTGAATATTGCATTAATTTGTGCTATAGAAAAATTGAAAATAAGCACTCCTCAATATTACTACTGACGATACAATTAGCCAATTTCAAGAAATAAAAGATAAAAAGCCATAGGTTGTAATTATAAAAGGTAACGATTACCATTTTTTATGAAATCTTGTCGTTTAGTTAATTTTATATTTTTATTTAATACTACACGATGTTTCAATAATAATTTTTCTGAATCCGTCACTGATTAAGATTCTTTATCATATACTCGTTAGTGGCCCCCAAATGGCCCAACCAAAACAATTATTTAAAAATATGCTAATCCTCAACGATTTAGGCCCACTATGCCATATATAAACATATTTATAATACCACAAGGCAACAATATCTCTCACATCTCATTTCAATGAATTTTTTCCCATATTACCCTCACTACATAAATCTTATAATCAACAAGGGACACAATAGAATCTCTCTTCCATTTTATTATCTAGAATATCATCTCAAACATAAATAGAATAGATTCACAAAACCCCTCCTTTTATTTAGTCTAGGACTTTAGGCTTCATGAATTTCTATTTTAATTAAAGTCCACAACATATCTATGCACATGCAAGAACATCTAATACACTGAAAACACACATTTATAAGGTTACATGAATCTCACAATTACCCTTAGATCCATAAAACCCTAAGTTTAGGTCATCATTTCAAAATACTTAAACAATCCTAGATTAATCAGTTAGTAGGCATTAATTATAACTACGATATAATGAAACTCACCGAAGGGTTTGTAAGAGAAAACCCTAGAAACAATCCTAGAAGGAAGGAGGTCTCGAGCTTACAACTTGAAATGTCTCTTATGGTGCACACCAAAACATGTAATAAATTATCAACAAGACCTACAAATGGATTATAACATTTAATGAGGAGAGATGAATGGAGTAAGGGAGGAAATATCACACCTATGGAGAGCAAAATCATCCAAGTCTCAAAATGATGAAGTGTAGTGAAAAAGGAATTGAGTTGAAGTCATTTAAGAAGGCTGGATGTTGCTGGCGATAGTGCCATGCGATAATGACAAGTGTCACTATCGCGGAAAGTGTACCACAACTGCCAAGGTTCAGCGATAGTGACACCGTCAAAATCACGGGCACAGTCGCAAAAGTTATACCAAAACTCAAAATGCATGATTTCGTTGTATCGTAGCATACATTCACTATCTAAAGAAGAAAACATGAAAGTAACATCCCGATCCTCCAGCATCTTCATGAACATCTCTTGTTTCTTCATGGCCGAGTTTAGCATGACACTGACCATCATCTCACTCTATAGGTTAACCTCCTGCATAACTGGGTTAGAGGAAGACATGTCGAATCTTGGTGTATATGTTGGCCCTCCACTCATTCAGTTGGTATGTTTGGATCTACGTTGTGTTAGTTCTTTTGATTTGGTCGGGCGTTAACACACTCACCTCTTGACCATCTATTCGCATTCGGGATCGAGTGTTAACCATCTTAGTCTGCCACAAACACGAGAAGCAGAATAAGAACTTATAATATAATATAACATAATAATGATACCAAACGAGACGTACTACTACATTCATTAATCACCATAAAACAGTAAAGCTAAGCATGCCCACGTAATGACACATTCATAATATCAGTGGCTAAGTGAAACTATGAACATGTCACACATAAGAATTCTTGTCACCATCATCACAACTCTTAATTGGTGTAACTCCATCTACCTGAAACTATCCTATCTTAGTATTTCTACCCACTCTTAAAAATTATAACCTAACATCTTAGCTTAAGTCGAGGCATCTTACTTTCATACCTAGCTCACTTAAACTAGAAATATGACACAACTTGTAACACCCCTAAAAATAAAGTAAATTTAACCTAAGATATGACGTAGAAATAATATCTATGTAAAAGCAATCACCTAAAAGGTGAAGTTGTAACATATTTACAATATTATAAATGGAAATCATAATTGATACTAATACAAACCATTTACGACTAGATTATAGACGGTTGTCACCATAATCTCCCAAAAGAATTAAATCCAAAGTTGTATGCCAACATGACTATCTCCAAAAGTTGTCACTCATTGGTGTCACTCTTCCCTCAAGGCTTAGAAGTCCCGCCACTAAGAATACCTATTAAACATGTCATTTTAAGAAAAAAATGTTAGGTTTGACACCTAGTGAGATCAAACATTTAGAAATAAACGTAAGTGAAATAAAATAGTAAGAACTCTCGCGTAAATTATAAATTTCATTTTTATATAATCACACAGGACCATACGATCTAAAATTCATTTGCCATGACAGGGGAGATCTAATTTTCCAAGGATTGTAGTGGAAAACAAAACTAAGCTACATTTTAAGTTGTAGATCTCATATTAGGATCATTGGCCACAAGTTCTCCGACCTGCAATATACATGTGGATATGGACCCCAATGATCCTAGTCATACTTACTCACTAGGATTATATTTACGGTCAATGGCTAATATAAGACTCTACATAACTATACCAAGTTGCCCCCGATGACCCGTTGTCTCAACTAGTAACAAATGGGACATCCCAATTCAAATAAGTCGACCCCTACACCTATGAATCCATTAATATTAATATAAGGCTTATCACATTCACATTGTAACCAAATCACATTCACATTGTAACCAAACTATAATCATATATATATAGTTATCAACTTCAAATATTTCCATGAGATCCTTTTTCTTGCGTAATCCCATCACAGTCGTTATAAATAAAAGGATCACCCAACATAAGTTCTCAAGAATTTATAAAATCTACTATAAACATACTGTACACAAGCGATTCTACATTCGTTCTTTCCAAAACCTATTCCACCAAATAGATTTCTCTTCATACTTAAAAATCATAAGTGTGTCAAAAATGAATTATATAAGTTTTCAACTATAAATATGTATACAAAACTTCTTATATAAATATGTGTCAAAAATTTAGTTTTCAATTAAATTCCTAAAGAATTGAACCCATCCCATCTAGCTCAAGTGGCAAAAGGCTTGGGGTTATGGATGGTAATATCCAATTTGGTTCAGGTTCAAACATGGAGTAGCACTTCGACGATACCCAGCCTTCAAGCCTTCAAGTTGGTTCGGGTCCAGGTAACGGGCATGCATGCGGTCCTAGAGTTATGTGGACTGGGCCCGGAGTGCGCGCCGCGAATTAGTCGGTATGCCCAATTGTATGCCGGATACCTGGGTGCGTGTTAGTTTATTGCCTTAAAAAAAATAAAAGTAATGATAGAAAAAGATTGGCGGGATTTCCAGAACCGGAGGTAACATGAACCGGATCGGTCCAATTCCCAAAGAATCTCCCACAACACTAACCGTTAAAAAAATGGATTATTGGTGAAATCACCACCACTCCTTAAACCTTACACCTTCCGCCATTTTCTTGTCTTCTGCCCCACCACCAAACACCACTATCACCCACCACTCTTCAAATCACTCTTCTTCTTTTTTCTTCCAAATTCCAACACTCTTATCATCATATCAAATCCTCATTTGATTTGATACATGATCCAATAACCAATAACCAATAACCAATAACAATAACCAATAACCAATAATGGGTTCTCTATCTGAACTCCTAGCCAAAGAAGGCTTCACATCCAACAACAAGAAAAAACCCAAATTCAATAAAACAGTTGTCGATCACGACTCCATTGCCCTCCCCATCTACATCTGCCGTGACCGCAAAACCATCGATCCACCAAAGAACAACAACAAGAAGAAGACTTCGTCTTCGTCGTTGGTTTCGTCGCGACCGCGGAGAACTTCGTTGTCGTCGGCGTCGGTCTCGAGGAGGTCGGACGAGCCCGCGATTGACGAGGTCGCCACGAAGGCGTGGATCTCGATCCTGAGCGGGTATGCCGGGAAGTACCTACGCGACAAGCGGTTTCGGGATTCGTTACGGGAAAAGTGTTGCTCGTGTTTGGTGAGAAGTACCAATGCGGGTTCGGATAACGGGGTTTTCGCGAATATGGAATTGGGGATTGAGAGTATCGAGAAGCTGATCGATAGTCCCGGGACGATGAAGGAGCTGAAGATGAAGTCGTTAAGGAACTCGATTGGGTTTTTAACGATTGTCGCGAGCTGAATTCGCGGGAGTCGAAGAACGGGACGACTTCCGGGACACCGAACTCGCATCTTTCGGCGTGCGCGCAGCTTTACTTGTCGATTGTTTATAAGCTCGAGAAGAACGACCGAATCTGCGCTCGCACGTCCTCCAGGTGTTTGTCGATTCGCCTCAATTGGCTCGGACACATTTGTTGCCGGATCTTTGGGACCATTTCTTTCTGCCCCATCTCCTCCATCTCAAGATTTGGTACAACAAAGAAGTCGAAAGCATTTCCGAAGGTTTAAAAGACCGAGACGAATGTAGTAAGCGTTTGAGCGAGGTGTACGAGGATCGAATGGATATGGGTACAGTTCAGTTCGCGCTTTACTACAAAGAATGGCTTAAAACGGGCGGTCAACCGCCTTCGAGTCTTCCTTCGGTTCCTTTGCCTTCGGTCAAATTACGAAGAAGGAGTTCGTCGGTTTCTTTAGCTTCGTTAGCTTCGCGTTCGTCGATTAATAACTTTTTGTAAGTTTTTTCGGAAAACCGTTTGAATTTTGAGTTTGTTCTTTGTGTTGTTTTCGTGACTTGTTGTTCGATTTATGAAGACATGGAGCGGTTTTTGGAGTTGAGAAACAGCCATCGATGGAGGTCGATAATCAAGCCATCGAACGAAAGGAAGATGATGATGATGAAGAAGAAGAATTATATTCTTTAAATGATCATAATACCAACAAGCAAAGAAATCTTGAAGTATGTTCATCAATCTTTCTCATTTTGCTAATCAAAACTAGGACAAAATGCATCGAAATGCAACAAAGTTTAGTTTATATATCCTATTTGGTATAACGAGGAATAATAAAAAGTTTTCTATCTTGTACCGATTTTGATTTGTAACCTGCTGGAGTCTATTGTGGAGGATTTTCCCTGAACGGGTGCCGGGTTCGAATCCTAGCTTGATGCCTTGAAGCCCTTTAAACGGAAACTGGATGGCTAGGCTGGGGATGGTTATTCTCCTTGGAGAGGTTTCGAACTCGGGTCATCGTGACTTGGTGCCATGGTGGCACGATGATACTCCGTTGCACCAACATGCGTTAAAAAAAACACGGATACCGCTTATTAAAGATTTACGAATTGTATTAAAAAGTAGGGTCATTTACTCATTTAGGGATATAATCGTAAGTGTGCATTCGATATCTGGACATTTAGAACACCGTTAAACAGTTGATAAGACAAAATTAGAAAAAAAAACAAAACATATAAAATTACCAATTTACCCTAATGAACTTAACATTCTCGTCCTCATGGGTGTTACATTAAGGCTATGTTTGGCAAACTAGCTAATAAGCTAGCTTATGGCTGATAAGGTAGCTTATGACTAAGGCTACACACAGCCAACCCTCCCAACCTCCCAACCCTCTTACTTTTTAATACCATATCAGCTGACACATCTGCTTTTTCCCAACCCTCTCTTAACCCCTCCCATAACCCTTTAGGCTACCTGCACCCAACCCAATCAACCCACTCAACCCACTCACTTTTTTAATGCCACATCAGCTGCCACATCAGCTTTTTTCCAACCTCTCTTTACCCTCCCATAACCCTCTACAACTCACACCCAACCCTCTCAACCCTCTCACACACAAACACACACACAAATAAAGCAGCTTGGAGAAGCCGCAAGCCCTCCCAACCCGCCGGTTTACCTTGTTGCGCACCCAAACCAATTCAACCCGCCGGCTATACCCGATCGAACCCACAGCACCGCTGCGCATAGCCTTACAACCATTACCCAACCCTCTCAACCCTCTCACACACAACACACACACAAACATAGCGGCTTCTCCAACCCTCCCCCTCTACAACCCACCGGTATATTGAGTTGTGCACCAACCCGCCGGGTGTTTTTGAAGCTGGCGGGCTCAACCCGCTGGAGCCCTCCCACCGCTGCGTGCAGCCTAATAAGGTAGCTGATGACTGATAAGCTAGCTGATGAATAAAATGCATTTGGCAAAAACTAGCTGATAAGGTAGCTTATGATTGTAAAACAACAAAAAAGGACATATTCAAAAATTGGTAGTGTAAAAAATAGCAAAGGTATATTTGGAATAAAAAAAAAAATCAAGCCTCATAAGTGATAAGTCTAGTGATGCTACTCTTCTTAGCTTTTCAAAAAGCTAGCTTATGGTTCACTAAAAAATGTACTAACTTATAAATTAGCTTATTTTTACCAAACAATGCCAAAGTAGGAAAGTTGGAACTTTATTATATTGAAATTGGGAAAAATGTTCTTTCTTACACTAAATTGGTACTAAGAAAAACTTTGTTACATTTTGATGCATTTTATGCAGAAAATTCGTTCAACTGATCAATTTTCTTGAATCCCGACAGAATAGACTCACCGCTCTTCGAAAATATTCGAGCTTAAACTCAACGAAGCCCGATTACACATGGTTTCTCCCATGCCAAAGCCTACAACCGAAACCCCCATCGACGAAATCCAGTTCGATCACGCCTCCGATATCAGAGCTAACCCGAGCCGTTTCCACCATCAGCACCTCTGAAAACTTAACCGAATGCGAAACCGCGGTCCGCGTCATGACCAAGGCCTGGCTCAACGACCCACTCGTCGAAAAAACATTATCCAAACCGTCGGTGATCGAAGGCCTGCTCGAAGTCCTCTTTGCCGCCACAGACGAAGAGATCCAAGAACTCGTCATCTCGCTCTTAACCGAATTCGTCACGAGAAACGAAGCCAACGGGAAGATCATCCTGAGCCTGGACCCGCAGCTCGAGGGGTTCACGAACCTCATGAGAAACAGCAGCTTATTCCTAAAAGCCGCGTCTTGCTCCATTGGTGAGACCGGAGGCCAAACAGATGATGTCAGCCGAATGGGTCCCGTTGGTGCTACGGGTGCTCGAGTTTGGCGATCAGACCAGCCCTTGTTCAGCGTCCGTTGCAGCCCTCAGGCCGCGGCGTATTACTTCTTGGACCGCCTTCTGAGCGGGTTCGATGAGGATCGGAATTTGAGAATGGGAGGCAGGTGATTTCACTTGGAGGGTTGAGTTTGTTGTTGAGAAGAATGGAGATTGGGGATGGTGTAGAAAAGAGAAAAGCTGCAAATGTTGTTTACTTGTGTGTTAAAGCCGACGGAAGGTGTCGGCATTACTTGGGCGGATAATTTGAATCCCGAGCTCGTTCTTTCGCTCCTGGTTGATGCCAAGAGCCCGACTGCGATGAGATCACGGTGTCTTGCTCGTCGAGTTAATCTGCATCAACAGGTAAGACATAAGCTAGTTTTTTGAAAAATTATTACAATTTTTTTTTCCAATTACGCCCTTCCTTTTTATTTTACATAAATTCCCTTTATATATTTTTTTAACACGCTAGTTTTACTAGATGTGACTATTTATCATCTTACGTTATAAACTCAATAGATTTTTAAAATAAAGATTTTAGAAATTTTTAACTTTTTTTTAGCTTTAATAGATTTTTCAAAATTTTCCAATGATAACACACATGCAAAAAGATAGAGATATTCAAATTTGAAGAACTATTTTAAAGTTAAATACCGACTTGAGAGAATTTGTTATTGTTCCATCGAATAAAATTAAATGTATTATCATTTGATATGTAATTTATTGGGATATTAAATTTACTCAATAGTTTAATATTCCATCCGTGCAAAATAAATGTTAAAAGTGAGTAATACATGTTTTTTAAAATGCGTAATTATGACATTTTTTAGTTAACTGATTAACAATTTTACCTTTAATCAAAGAGTAATAGATTTCTTTCTATTATACTTAAGAGTATAATTTGAAATTAGACACACTTACTTTTAAAATGGACGCCTATTTTGAATAAACTAAAATAGAAATGTAGATACTTATTTTGTGACATTAGTAGTAACTAGTAATATACGAAATATTGGAATCTCCAACATAAAAAAATTGTTGGAGTAGAATATAATTTTTTTTTATAGAGATTTTAGCTCTTCATTTGCAATTTTAGAGAAATTATAAAGAATCTGTACAAGACACTGCAACAACTTTTTTTTTTTTTTTTTTTTTTTTTTTTGAAGGTTCCAGATTATGTCCAGACTAATCCCAACAGATGATAAAATAAATTCAGTGGCCACAATTTTTTGCATACGCCTGAAATTGAACCTAGCGTCTCATTTAGCTTATCAGTTAGTTTGCCAAAACACAGATCTTAAATATTCCGAAAGAACTTTCGGGTTTTGATTCTTCTTCCTGTATTCATCTAGATTGGAGCAAAGAACCAAACTTTTCGACGAATTATTGAAGGGATGGGATTGCTTGAACACTCTACAAATCTTGTTAGTTTCGTTACAACGAGCCACACGAGAACAACGCCCGTTGGTTGCATCGATAATGTTTCAGCTCGATCTTATGGTAACATTTTCTTGATCAATCGACAACGATCTTTAACCTTTTCTTTTCTTTTCCGAGATACAAATCCTCATGTAACAGCAGTTTATTGCAGGGAGATCCTCTAAAGAGTAGCGTTTATAGAGAAGAATCGATAGAAGCAATAACGGAAGCATTGGATAGTCGAATATGTAACGAAAATGTTCAAACACAAGCAGCCAAAGCCTTGTTGGTACTAGGAGGAAGGTATGGTTACACAGGTACACCAGAAGTAGAGAAATGGATCTTGAAAGAAGCTGGTTATGATGAAAGCTTGGAGGGTGGCTTCCATGGCAGATACTATGTTGTCAAAGGATCCCAACACTTGGTATGTATATATATTCACAAACTAAGATCCAAAATTTATGGTTGTTTTTTGTTTGGAAAGATTATATCATAATGCAGCGAAGTTTGCTTTAGTTCCTATTTACCAAAACAATAGTTTCAAGATTTCTTGTTCTTTTTACCTATTTTGAAAATTGGTACCCTGTTGATTTTGTAACATTTGATGATGTGGATGACATGTTTATCGTCCATTTGGGAGTAACCTTTTCGTAAACAAGTATTCACGTCATCAAATGCTATAAGGTCAACAGGCTACCGATTAAAATGAATACAAAATAGTTGAAATCTAGTTAAAGATTTTTTTTTCCTTGTAATAAAGTTTTGGAATTCCCTTTTTTACTCATTTTAATCGGTATTTTACTGATCTTGTAACATTTGATGACGTGGATTATGTTTATCATCTTTGTTACATTTTTATATATTTTGCCGTTTTTCTTCCCTATCTTTTAAACTAATCCTAGAACTAATCGTGGGTTTTAGAATGAAGATGATGAGATCGAGCACCGGCAAAGGAAAGCCGCAATGGGGTTATGGATGAGTGGGGGCCAAAAACTTATAGCGGCACTTGGGGAATCGATCGCTAACGGAATCCCGTGTTTGGCTCGAGCCAGTCTCGTGACGGTTGCATGGATGAGCAAATTCGTGCACACGGTTGGCGATGGAGATGTCCTTCGGAGCACCGCATTGTTAACCATGGTTCGACACTTGATAGAGTCCTTGAACAGGACCAGCACAATTGAAGAAAGAGTTCTTGCTTCTTTTTCTTTGCTAGAGCTTTACAAGAGTTCAGGTAAGCATAATGGAAGCAAGAATGCAAGTTGATTTTAGAGAAAATGATAATACTTTGAGTACTTAGGAAGAAATTACAAAAGTTGATCTTTTGAGGGCTAGATTTGTTTTAATATTGGGTGGATAAACCTAAGAGTAAATTACGTTTTTCGTCCTTGTGGTTTGTTGAAAATTTCATGATTCTCCCCGGGTGTTCAGTTATTACATAGGGAGTTGTGTGGTTTGTATTTTGTTTTCTTTCTCGTTGCTGGTTCCAGCGACGAAGAAGGAAATGAAATGCAAACCATAAGGATTGCCGATGTAATAAATGAAGAAAAGGGAAGAAAAGCAAAATTTTCAGTAAACCACATGGACAAAAAAACATAGGTTAATATGAACCAAATTGATTATTGATGTGAAAACTACGGTCAAGGTCGTGGGTTCGGATAAATCTATTTGCACCCGTGAGCATTAGTGAGTTTTGCGTTTTTTTTGTAGGTTCGGTGTTCGAGATCTCAGATGAAGAAAAGAAAGCGATGGTGGTTCACCTTCGAAACATATCGAAAGTGACATGGACCGCAAAGAAATTAACTTCCATCTTAGTAGGAAGTCCAACAACAAGATAATCAGGCCTTTAACAAAGACTTGCTTGTTCAACCATCATCACCGAGTGCCAGTGTGCCACCCTACCACCACACTGCCAATTGGCACCACTGCTGTCGCCGCCATCACCATATAACCTTAAAATCGCGGATGAAAGATACATGAAGTTTGGTTAGCATATGTGAGTGTACAAAATGTTGTTTCCTCCATTTCTATCTCATGGGAAAGAAATAAAGTTGTTTATATTTCTAGTAGTATTTCTATATAGCAACTAGATGCATACACCTTTTTTTTCACAATTAATGTTATTGGAAAATAAAGGGTTGTTTGGGATACATGACATGTCCTTATGTTTGGTTTTTTCTATTTAACATTCATTTTTTATATGTGTTGTAATTATTGATGATATGGATGACAAACTCAAGTTATATTCTAATTCTTATGTTGCATGAAATCAACTCATAATGCATACATTAAAACCTTTTTATCATATAAAGTAGATGCAAAATATGAATAATTGGAAGTCTTTAATTTGTTTATTGATATAGAATAGTCAAATAAAACTTATAGATTTTTTCTATAATAAGAAACGATAAAACCTAATCTAAACAAACTGAAGAAATACTAAACTTTTCGCACAAAAATGTATGCAGAAGAAAAGGTGCTATTGCAAAACTTTATATATACCCATTGTATTTGATGCAGTTTAGAGGGTACAATCCACGTGACAAGAGAAGAGTGAGCTGTATCCTGCATTTCGTTCTTCATATATGGTAGGATATGTTTTTGGCCGTTTCTAATAATTTATTCAGAGAGTTGACTAACACGATGGACGCAATAAAGTAATCTGAACACTTTTTAGAAAACTCCGATTTGACACCATATAAGTTGATAAAAAATTTCGCATAAAAAAGAAGTTCTAACTGCTAAATAAGCAATCCAAAACACCCCTAAGTCGTGTGAATCGGATATGATTTTGTACCGGTTGTTTTCTTGTTTTCGTAAATAGTTAAGGTGAGCATGCCAAGGTCAAGGTGAAGGTTCGTTTAAAGTTGCATGGAATTGTCTTTGTGGAGTCCGCACAGGTGGGTTTTGTGATTCGGACCAATCAAAATTTTTGGCTTTGTGGGTAGTTAGTGTCTGAATGTAATAAGATGTTTCTGATTGCTTAATGCCTTTGCAGCTTATTGAAGAAGAGGAAGTTGAAGTTCTAGTGACAAAAGAATCAGTGAAGGAAACAATAATGATGGATATGAATCAGCCTCCACCTGGTGTGTCATCTACCAATGGGACTAATGTAAAAAAAATCAATTTAGGTCATGCTTTAAAATATAAAAAGTTATGAAGTTTACAAAAAGAATGCCTCTACAAGTTTAAAATTTGGTATTTTTGTCGATATACGAAAGTTTGGCTGAAAACTGATCTTTCATTGCGAACATGATGATGGTCAAGAGGACAACACGCGTCCTATTCGGTTTGAATAATATAGGATTATTCAGACGGAATGTTATGCATTATTCATGGTGAATAATATTGTAGCATTGAAACTAAATAATATCAAATATTGTATATTCACCTTGAATAATGCATAACATTCCGTCTGAGTAATTATATATTAATCAGACTAAATTAAACACATGTCGTGCTATCGATTGTCCTCATGTTCGCAATAAAGATAAATTTTCATTTGAAGTCGCCCCTTGGTCGATAATGATTTATTTTAAATAGTTAACTTACTAGAAATTATATAATAAGCCTATGACCTTGTAAATTTACATTTGTGACAATACTTTGAAACTCTATGACGTTTTGATCCTTAATGTTGATTAAAAATTGTAACATTCACGCTTTTGATAGCAAAATTTGATAAGATTTTCATGCCTGTTTTTGTTGAAATACGTACTTTAACAAAATCTCAATCTGGGTTACTTAATTATTTTGTGTAATCTTACAAATTGTTGTTAAATACGTAATAAAAGTAAAGAAGTATCAACGAATTACAATTTTTTAAATTTGGCATTAAATTACAATTTAAACAATGCATTTACTGGAAAAAATTTGAATTTTTTAAATAAAAGAACATGAAAATAATGTAAATTCATGAAATTCTAGTATTACAATTGATGAAAATTTAAAAAAGGTTGAAAATTTGGCCTTGTGCATAATTGGTCCCAAGCCAAGCCTTGAAATTCCCCTAAATTTGTAACTGGTCCCAACACTAGGACCATAACGAGTTTCTCCCGGGCCAGACCTAATTTGACCATCCATAACAGGCATAACGGATTTCTTTTTCATAACTATGAATAATAATGAAAAGTAGTATTTTTTTTTCAAAGTGAAAAACTAACTTTAGACAAATTAAGTAATACGTCTACCTATCATCATGAAAGCGATTGCCACAAAACCGTAAATGGTCCGCTACGCCGGTCCAAAACCTATCCCATCAAAATAGGGACGGTTTCATGACCACGAATCCTAAGACCAACCTAGGCACAATTATTGGTCCCTATCCTATCTATCTCATGGCAATTGATAGATATATTCTATACGTGTATGTATATAAAAATGTTATACATGTTTTTATAAGTAAAAATTTTAAAATCAAAGTATTAAAATACATTTTAAATAATACATTCATATAGATAAAATCTTGATAACTTTAAAAGAAAAAATCTCAAAAATATTGGGGAAAAAAAGAGAACTTGAAACTTGTATTATAATTTATAAAAGATGAAATTCTTTTTGAAAAATCAGTCCAATGCCAGACTGAAACGAGAACCTGGCCCAATTTGTCCATCTCATCAATATATGGTAGTTGTAAAATATTAACTCATGACTTTAATTACAAATGATGAATATATTAATCTTTTGTTATGTAATTTCACTTCCATTGAATGTTTTTTCCTATAATTAAAAAAAAAAGATTCATCTATCACACCTGGCATTTTGATATCACAAGTCCATTACATCCCAAAAGAGCGCATAATCACCAGGGTTGTCCTTTCTTTCCAAGGCGTCGTGCCAACTCCCAATCCTTTTTCACTGTAAAGTACATAGAAATCACGAGATAATACAACTCAATGAGTCCAACATAGAGTAGGGTCTGGTAAGGGTAAGATGTACACAGGCTTTAGGTACTTTTTTTAAAGACCCCATAATGCATACACGATTCCAAACCAAACAAATCCAACGAGTCCCACTGTCTTGGGTCTAGACACGGTAAGATGAAGGCAGACTTTATGTGATTTCTTTGAAGTCCCCATAATGCATACACGATTTCAAACCAAATAAACCCAGTGAGTCCCACAGTATAGGGTTTGGAAACAGTAAGATGTACGCAGACTTTAACTGTACCGTAAAGACTCCCAAGTAGCATACACAAATCCAAATGAAACAAAACCCAACAAATGTGGGGTCCAGGGAGGGTAAGATTCAAAAAGACCTTGAGGGGTTGTTTTTGTAAAGAGTAAAGACCTCCATAAAGCTTACACAATTCCAAAATAAACAAACCAAGTGAGCCCCACATAGAGTAGGGTCCAGGGAAACTTTACCTCTATCCCGTAGGGTAGAAAGCATGTTCTCATAAAGTCCCCTCCCCCCACCACCACAAACCCATACACAAATCCAGTTTAGTGAAAACTTACTAACTGTGACACGCTTTGCATGTATTGCACATAGCATCGACTCTTCGAACAATTGAATTATGTAATCTTCTGCTGCCTGCGTAACAAACTCATAACCATGATGAAATCTTCAAGTTATTATATTTAAAGACGGGCATAAATACTACCAAACTAAAGTTTTAATAGTAAGTTAGTAACATTTAGAAACCTGACACCACCACGCTAAATCCACATCTGGCGGTTGGGAATGTACAACAAGACTACAGAGTGGTTCAAACTTTGAAGGTTACATATATAATCCCCATGGAGGTGGGGTTTAGGGACGGTATGATTTACGCACACATGACTTTTACTTAGGTAGAGCAATTGTTTACATGAACTGAAGACCCTCAGCTTGTAAAAAGTGTGACAAAGAAAGTCGGATATGATAAGGTTTTGTAAAGCTAGTTAAGAGTAAACAATAGCATACAAACAGAAGCAGGTACAAGAAAAGCATAACCAATTTAAGGAGACTTCAACTAACCGTATTTCACACCCTCTACCTCTCTAGATCCCTACCTACCCGTCTACCTTAGCTACAGATCCCCACCCCTAGTCTGATACTTGGTCCTAGTTAAAAGATTTACATGTCAACCAAAAATTTGAAAAAACCGATAATACTATAAAGTATAAACCATGTCAAACTAATTTATTATAGAAGTTAATACCTTGGTCCAAAGATATTTGCCATGTTTTAGTTGGTGAAAGCTTTAATGAGATTGTTAAAACTTATTTGTCAAATATACAATATACACTTCGATAAAGACATGTACATAAAATGAAGCTAGAGCTCGGCTCAGGCTCAGGCTCTTTTAACTTGAGCTCAAATCGAGGTTCGAGTAGCTCAGCTCGCTTACATCCCTACTCCTAACCAACTTGTGTTGAGAGGTTTCAAGGATTGGAGAAAAACTTCGAGTCACCATACAAATAGAAGGTAAACTTAACTGCTAAAGGACTTCTAATATTTCACTTAAACTACCTCTAAACAAGGTCGCTCTCCTGTTAAATATCATATTAGATACGGTCATACGGTTTAGAGGTCAACATATGAAATTACATTAGCTGGTTCACAGATTTATTTTTAAATTCAAATTTTGACTGCATAGCAAGGACAAACTTCAAATCATCAGGAACAAAGGTTTGGAAAACAGATTCAAACAAATATGAAGCAACAAGCTTATGATACCTCCTGAAGCGCTTGCAAAGCTTCAGCCTGCCAACGAGTAATTTCCGGGGAGAAGTAATTGCTGATCTCTTTTACCTGCAAGAGTTTGCAACCAGATAACACCTTACTAATTGATATGATAACCAACTATAAAAAGGAAAATACCACAAAAAGGTTATGGTAAAAAAATTAGAAAACAGAAACTGCAGCATACTAAATCATCGTAAACTAGTAAAGCATAATTATTGCCATTGGACTATATAATTCATACAACATTTACCGCTAAACAATTTGACTCTCAGGTCATTCCTTGGACAAGCTTCCATGCACAAATAACACCCAAATTAACACCGCCATCAGTATGTAACTGTTAAATTCCCCATGTGCCTTGCATGCCCCTTCTCTTGGGTAATTTAAGTCCTTTTTATGACATAAATCTTCTTTTAAACCATAAGTTAAACAATTTTTCATCTAAAAAACAAATCTTGACAAACCTAAATCCAAAAAGTAACAAAATATTAAAACCACAATCTAAGTTGGATATATCTAAATTTGGTTTCATTAGATTTTGATTTTATTTTGGTTTGAAGAAGATGACCATGTCGAAGCTAGAGTATCACCGGCTGAAAACCGTAGTATTTTACTCTAAATCATAATTTTTGTATCTGATGCACTCCTCATATCCTTGAAAACGTTACAGAAAAGAATGATCTTTGGTGAAATTATGTACTTCACCTCTAATAACACTACAGCAATAGAAGCTTTCTACATCATTCCTATAGTGGCACTTCATCTAATTTGAATCCGAGGTGTTGAGTGTGCACAATAATACAAGATCATGCTTAGTTTCCCTCTATTATGTAAAAACTAAAAAGTACTTCAAAAACGGACTTTGATACTATACACTAGCTAAGTGCACAAACTCAGTGCATCAAGGCTCAAGAACTCTTTGGATGTAACATTTCCATAGCGCTTTTGCAAAGTCGTCGTTTCAGTAACTCGACACAATGACTTTCAAGACTCACCACCATATAGGTACAAGACAAAGCATTAGAGACTAGAGTCCATAAAGCAACTTGACCCCAAACTGAAAAGCTTTAATGCCCTCTCATCATACTCCTATAGAGTGAGTTACTTCCCAATCAACTCGGTTTTCCTACTGCAAATAAAATTGTGTTCTTGAAAAACTATTAAAAACCCACTATACTTTGCAAGCACTTTTGGATCAATTGTGGAAATATGGTAAAAGAACGTCACGCCTATTTTTCTCAACAGCTGCTCAATCTTGCAAGTTTTTGCATTTTGCAAGATTTGATCATCTGTTTGCAGGAAAAAAAAACAAGTACGATGATTTAAAAAGTTAGTCACTCCAATTCAATGGTTAAGATGGAATTTTCCGAAGCAAAGTTTAACATTGTTAGAACATATTTTACCTACAGTAAGGGATTGTTTATTTACCTCTTAACAGTTCCATTAAGAGGCAGCCTCTGAATCATTAAGAGGTAAATCTTGTTTGGCAAAAAATAGACGGCCTCTTAATGGTTCCAAACCCTTTGAATGATTATGTATCCTGAGTGTCTCTTAACCATTCAGAGCCCTGATTTCATTCTCAACCACTACCAAATCACAATATTTCATTTTGCACTATATCATAAGAGCCTCTTAATCATTCTAACCCCTTTAATTATCCAGCACCAAACCATTCAGCAACTGCAAAACAGCCCCTAACTAGATTGTTACTCCTAGAATCATATACCATGGAATGGACACTTTTAGATAAAATTGACCTAAACATAGTGAGAGAGAAAACAAACATAAATTCCTGACTTTTCTCTTCTAATATATGCTTTTCCTTCTCTCTTGCATAAGATTAGTCTAAACAAGAAAAACAAATTTAATCACAAAGTATTTAGTGTTTGGTGTCCATAAACACAACATGGATGACATTAAAATATATAAACTGGCAACAAAACATTCATAACTTTTTCACTCGATGCCTTGACAAAGGAAAAGAATCAACACGTACTTAGATTCTTATGGCCATATCAATTATGTCCTCCGGTCCAGTTGAGGTGGACTTGCACACATCTAGGTGCCCAATAGTTGATACCTTGACGGCATATGCTTTAGTCCACAAGCAACAACCTTCTTTTGAGTTATAGAGTACTTAAAGTCCCACATTCTTGAATTTACTTTGCTGATTTGAATAACAATTGGATAAACATAATAGAGTTGATATGGTTATGAGAATCTATGTACACAACAATTAGTTTATAAATAAATTCCATCTTACGGTTCGGATGAAAGGAGCGGCTGGAATGAGAAGATTAACGCTCTTCTGCAAACGCCGAATCTCCCGAAGGGCCTGAGTCCCAGGCTTATGACGGTGTGGTCTCTTGCTTTCTCCGCCTGCAGAACCTATACACCAAAATCTTCAAAAATTTACCAAACCCCAATATACATATATATATATATATAAATATATGGGGTGGGTTCAAATGTGAACCACTTTTTGGTTGTGAACATGAGGACAGCCGAGAGCGCGACATGTGGCGGATGACTAGGCGCCACGTCAGATCCACGGCGGGTGACTAGGCGCGATTCATGGAAGGGCATTAAATTTAAAAGGGGGGGGGGACACTCAAAGTCGCCACGTGTCGCGCTCTCGGTTGTCCTCACGTTCACAACAAAAAAGTGGTTCACATTTGAACTTTCCTCTATATATATATATATATATATATAGAGAGAGAGAGAGAGAGGGGGGGAGCTTCATTTAGAAATCATGATAAGTGTAAAAATCGTACAAACCGATGGTTTCATAGCTTAAATCAACGAAAAATCTCCATGGAGTTGTTTATTTGATGAAAATGTTTCATATAATTCATTTTTTAATGAAATTGTGTCATATTTCAATGTTTTTTATGTAAAAAAAAAAAGACAAGGTTTCATAGGAATAAGAAAAATACGTGAAACAGTTTCATAAGAATGAAAAAAGTTTATGAAACCTTTTCATTTTTACATAAAAAAATCTCCGAAATATGACACAATTTCATTAAAAAAATGAATTATATGAAACATTATCATCATATTAAACAATTTCATAAACTCATCTTTCATTGTGAACGAGGACCAACAAAATCGTGCCACATGGCAATTTGAATTTGCGCCAAGCTTTATTCAGTATGCATGCGCGCGCAGCTTTATTCGAATGAAGCATAAATATTAAGACTGAATATTGCCACGTATACTGATGGTCATTCACAATGAAAAATGAGTTCAAATTTGAACCTGACCCTATATACACAACATACATACATAATACGACAATACTCACTTTCTGGAGTTTTCCTAGGACTTCTTCTTGGTGTCTGATGCAAATACAAAAACAAATTCAAAATTCAAAACCACATTACATCTACATGACTACATCAGATACTAATTCCAACCACAGAAAACGCTTAAAATCACTTTAAACTAAAACAATGGACAAACATCATTTACCGTGTTCGTTGAATTAGGTCCAGCAGCTGCAATTTCAGAAAATGAAACAAAATTAGGGTTTTAAACACAAAAACAAAAAAGAAAAAGATGAAACCTAACATTCTAACGATTCAATTTCAAATTAGCAAAGTAGAGAGATGAAATACTCACCAATTTTCTCTTGGAAACACTCCGTCTAGCAATTTGTTTGGTTCTCGCCATTGTTGATTTGGTGGTGGTATTCTTGCTGCTACTCTGCTGAAAGGGAGAGAAATTTGCAGTTCGGACTGAAATTTTATATTTTTCCCGCGCGGTTTATATTCGGTTTGGCGTCCGTGTGTTTCGATGTGATACGACACCGTTTGACGAACCGTTTTCAGCCTACCGATTACAGTGTGAAAATGAATAACGGAATTGAAAAGTAAATTGAACAAAAATACAAAATTATTTTAACTTTTATGGAAATATTTTTTTTTTTTTGAAAAGGAAATACATGAATTTAAAACTAAACGTTGTTTTAAATTTTGAAAAATGAAAACCAAATTTGTTGTGGTTTCGAATTGGACTTGCGAAAAGAATAAAGAATAAAGCCAAAAATGATAAATAATGTAAAAACTTAATATTGAGATAGAGAGGGAGAGAGAAAAACAAATTTCTTCACAACTCGTTGTTGTCACTTCAGGCAACACTTTCGGCGAGGACCCTTCTTCCTTCTCACTGCTTGCGAAATGTGACTCTACCCCCACCAAATCACCAATCACCAACCATCCTACCGAACACCAATGTCGTCTTCACCTTTTTTAAAGACGAATGTTCCACCCCCTTGAATTTTTAGAAGAGATGAAAAGTCAAATGACTTGAGAAGTTGTTAGAGCCATAGTATGTTAAGAACCACCCCAACGGTGACCTGAAGAAGGAAGTCCAAACCCAAATATATGGTGCGAGTACGTACAAACTATACACTATGATCATTATAAGCACTAAAACGAAAACATTTCAAAATTGTTTCCATAGGGACCAAAACAACTAAGAATAACATATTTTCATGAACTTCTAGTGTAAATTTCGCATTATGAGATAATAATAATCAATATTTTGTGAGGGTTTATGTATAATATATCGAGGAAAATGAAAAGGTAATTTAAAGAAGAGGGTATGAGAGTAAGCATTTTCTAAGCCATTTGTAGTAACATTATGATTCTAAAACATGTGTGACTAAATGTCTACAAGAGTCCCCTTCTCTCGAAAGTGAACTCTTACATAGAGTGGCCACTCATCCCAACAAAGTTACCACTTTTAGGAACCGTTGACTTTCCAAATTAACTAATTTGACCTCTAAGAGTTGTTCTATCGGTATGAAAATAAGTGCATGAATCTCTTTTTGACACCAATACCGACCAACATTGTGAACCTTAGTTGGAATCATGCATAATCTTGTATCTCCACGTGGTTATAAAATACTTATTTACGGACCTGCCCATATCAGTGTCTATGATCTGATATTTAACATTTACAAGTGGTCAGCTTGTTGGAATTCGAGTTAAATTCTCGACTTAAGCGACCAAGTTTAAGAGAAATTTAAAATGGCAACAGTCAAAGTGTTTTTGCTTGTTTTAGCTTTGGCTCACACCCACACCAAAGGGGTGTTTAGCTCATATTAAAAAAGAAAACATAGTAAAAAAAAGGGTTTAGTTCTCCAAAATGTATCAAACTATACCCGAAATGTTATTGTATGTATCCCCACCTATCAAAAATGCATTTTGATGTATCAAACTTTATTTTTTTGTTATAGTGTGTATTATGACCTGCATAATCGGTTACCAGCCGGTTACCGGCAGTTAGTGACGACGGCGGGAGGTTCTTGGCGGTGGGGATGGTAGTTTTGGGTGGTTGTGGGTCGATGGTGATGGTGGCGGTTCGATGGTGATAGTGGTGGTGGCGGTTCGATGGTGATGGTGACGACGGCGGTAATGGTGATGGCGACGGTGATGGTGTTGGTGGTGGTGATGGCGACGGTGGAGGTGTGAATGAAAGGGAGAAAAAAGAAAATAGGGATTTGGGGGTTTTTAGGGTTCTTGAAATTAGGGATTTGGGGTTTTTTAGGTTTATTGAAATTAGGGATTTGGGTGGAGGTGGGTGACGGTGGAGGCGAGTGGAGGTAGTTGACAGTGGAGGTGGTGGTTCGATGGAGATGGTGGTGGTGATGGGCGGTGGTTCGATGGTAATGGTGATGGCAGTAATGGTGCCGGTGGTGGTGATGGCAACGGTGGAGGTGTGAACCTGGTTGTTCCCAGTGGCGGCAGCAGTGGAGGTGGATGGCGGTGGGTGATTGTGGAGGTGGAGGTGGAGGGTGATGGTGGAGGTGGGTGGCTGAGGGTGATGGTGGAGGTGGAGGTGGAGGTGTGTGGTGGTGGATGATGGTGGAGGTGGGTGTGGCAGTGGTTTCCAGAGGCAACGGTGGTTTCCGACGGCGGCAGCGGTGGAGGTGACCTACTCAACAGATTACAAGTCATCTGATACACGCAATAACAAAATAAATAAAGTTTGATACATCAAAAAATATTTTTGATAGATGGATACACACAATAACATTTCGGGTATAGTTTGATATATTTTGGAGAACTAAACCCTAAAAAAAATACTTGAAGTTCACTTACAAAAAAGAAAATAACAAAGTTGTCACCATCATGTGGCCATTGTGGTGAAATTGGTACAAACAAAGTTGAAATACAAGAAAATTAAATGTTACTAAGAACCATTATTCAACAAGGCTCGTCACAACAACCACAAAGGTGCATCATGGCTTATAACATGTGATTCACGCCATGTTAATCTTGGGGCACAACACAACATGGCGTAATGCACAATTTATAAACACGATACTTGATTTTGCTAATCTTTTTAATGTCTAATTTGTTACTTTGTTAATATATAACTTACCTTAAAATTGTTGCTTATTATTGATTTATTGAATAATGGTTATTAACATGTATTCATGTACATGATATTATGTACCACATAAAAATTTACCGTCATAAGTCACACCTTTAAAAAAGATCGTGACCTTGCCATGGTTTCTACTTTTTAAGGCTTGAAACATGGCTCCACTGCCATGTTATGCTACACACTATTTAAAACATTGCTAACTTAAACTAAATGAGAGAATCAAGAGTAAATGTTGAGCTCCAATGTGGCTTTGTTGATGAATGAAATGATCTTGAAATGGCTCCAAAAGCTCCTTTCATAGTGGGTTTGTAGAGAAAAGATTGATGGTGATATTTACAATAAAAGTAAGTTTAGATAGGGGTATTTACAACTAAAAGTAAGTTTGTACTCTTAGTTGCAAGCTTCTTGCTTGTTGGTTCTTAATAAATTTTTGGGGCGTCTAGGCGGGGTGATGGCGGTGCCGAAGCTCCTTGCCTTGTTGCTCTTCTTTTGCTGTTCAAAAAAAAAAAGATAGGGGTATTGAAGCCTTCATTGGCTTTATATATTTGTCTTTTTCCTTTATTTCTTTCGTAAAAGCTCAATTTCTGCTTTTCTTAATTTCAAACTAGATTTCCTTAAATGACTCAAAACTCTTTTTTTTTCTTTTTTTTTTAATCTAACGACGTTTGCCACCATTAGGACAAAGTGGTCATAGGGATGGATGATGGTGAATATATCAAAGTTTTCTAGACAATTAATTTTTTACTTTAATATTAACTTAGAAAAACTATAAGTAATACTATAAAATCAACAACCAATTAACATTTTACATATTTTATTTTTATTGTAATTAAATATGCATGTTTGGGCCCTTAATATAATACAAATTAGTTTACCTCCTATTAGTATTAGATACCAATAAAATTTGTGTATTTTATTTACCAAATCATTACTATTATAATAAACTCGAAAATTTTGGGCCCTGGACGTACGTCTGACCCGCCCTCTCTCAGGAATGGCATTGTTCATCAAAATACATATTAGATATTGAATTAAAATGACACTATCAATCATATCAATGATATTAACTTCTCAGACTCCAACTACAACTAAGATGTCGTAGATTTGAGTTAGTTAAGGTTGTCTATGGTTAAAAAAACAAAAGTTAGGTAATTTATCAAACGTTTATTGGATAAGACGTTTATGGGGTATCATTATGAGTTGAACATGGTAAGGATTAAGAATCTTACATGGCAAGTGATTGACAATCCTCTTAGCAGGTAAGAGATGCTTACCAACAATCTATTTTGATTGCTAAAATATTACCCGATAAGGTAAGGGTGGTGACTTTGCTGGTAAGCGCTTACATGCCAAGTGTTTGGTAAAGACCACTTAGGGGATGTTTACTAAACGCTTATTAGGGTCACCGCTTACCAATGTCAATTACCTTATTAATTGAGCATGACAAAGACCGAGATGCTTATTGGGTAAGAAATAGGGCAAGAAGCCAAGACCGAGACTCTTACCATGGTAAATGTATGAAATAACTCTTATCCGGTAAGCGTTTATCAAGGTTTAAAAGTTTGCTAACAATCCATTTCAATGCGAAGGATGTTACAGGATAAAGTAGTCGAATGTAAATCTCTTACTGATAGGCGTTTTACCCGATAAGAATTTAATAAAGAACATAGGTGACTCATTAGAATATTAAACTATAAGAAGGCTACCTAAACTAAATATTAAACTTTCAATGGACAATCATTAAAAAATAACGTATTCGGTTCACATGAACCTAACACATAAATTTATTTCTAACACTAACTTTTGGAATCTTTGTATTTTAATTTTTTATGGTTCTCATTTATTGATCACCTATGTTATTATTATTATGAATATATATATATAATTTTATATATACTCCTGAAATATAAAGACCTGAAATATGACGATTCTCTCCTTTTATTTACAAACCACTAAAATACAAAAACAGGTTCGATAGATCTGTTTCTATTTATCTATTTTTATTAATACTATTAAATATGATTACAAAAACGAACGTTTTGTACAACATTTTTAACTACCAACTCTTTTAAAAAATATAGAGAAATAGCATACAAATGTAACCTCTACAAAAAAGTTCAACGTAAACTGAAAAGAAAAAAAAAACACGTTTCACGAGTATTTTCGCGTCCTGTTCTTTATGCCGTGCGTAATACTGCTTGGAAGCTCCGGCCTTATCCTTGGTGAAAGCTCTTTGAACGTCTTCTTTGAGCTCGATAAAGCGAGTTCGCTTGACGATTTGCTCCTCTGGCGTACCGTCATCAAGATAAACTAGATCGGGAAACTCTCCAACATGAACTTGTCGAGAACTTCTGAACAATGGGGGAAAAACCGTCGACCCATCTCCACTGCACCACGAATAAATGCTTCCCGTTAGTATAAGTCTAGTTGATCTTTTCACTTATAACCATTATCAAAAATGTTAAAATGACAGTGTCTTCTAAGCCTGTTTTCAGTGAGCTACAAAAAAGGCCGTATCAGGCTTTGGGGTTGAAAAAGGGCCTGATTCGACTTTCTTTTTTTTAATCATTTTGGACTTCTTCAGTCCCGGCCTGCCACCAATATTTCGATGTGATCGGGCTCACTAAGCCTGGGTTCTTTTTTGCCCCTGGCTTCGGCTTTTTTGTGCATCTATAATTATTAGAATATACTTCCTCCGTCCCAGAATAAATTTGGTTGATGGGAAAGGGATCACAATTTTAGGAATTTGTACTTGCTACTCTTTTTAATTACTAAAGGTCAATTTTAGCCTGTTTCTCCGTTTTATAATTAAGGGTAGAATGGGAAAATGGACATTAAGGGTGCGTTTGGTATGCAGACGACAGAGACAGGAATAGGACAGAACGGGACTATCAGGTGTTCGGTAGACTATGGGTGGACAGAACAGAACAGAACAGGGTAAATAACCAATTTACCCTTGATGAACTATTGACTATTTTATCAAGTAATCAATAAACATATGCAATTATCCCCCTAAAATGGTTCTATCATAATCTCAGGAAGAAACCAAGAGCAAGTAAATCAAGTATCATAATCGATTCACAAAACAAGAATAAGCATAGAGTGAGCAAAATCATACCAAAATCAACCGAGTAAAATCGATTTTGAAAAAGAGAGTAACCAAAAGCAAAACATGACAAACTGAAATAGAAACATGGACATTTATTTTGGAACGAAAGGAGTATAAAGAATTCTGAACACCATTTGAGGGGCAATTTGGTCATTTTAACATTTTTGTCTTGTCTTGTCGAGCTTACGAAATATTATAAGACATGCTGTTTGTCATGTCATAGTCTATAAAAACAGACACCGGTCATATGTGTATGGAAACATAACAAAACGAGAATTCGTAAATGAAAAGCCGACAACAACATACCTGTTTTCGAAAGCGCTTCTATTTTGGATATGAGTCTTTTGTTCTGCATCGATGGTGTATCGTTCAGATCCATCTCCATCAAGTTCCCATTGAACCTTTGGACGCAGATGTGGTATTTGCATTCGCAATCTCCATTGCTAGCTTGGCTTCTGTCGGAAACAATATTCGTGCAAATGCCACTACAAAAACGAAAAGGACACCAATGAAAACTCGAGAGGGGTAAATAAGTAAATTCACACCAATGAACACCCAAAAGGGTAAAAATGAAATTCACACCGATGAACACAAGAAATGGTAAAAACGTAAACTCACACCAATGAACATCTGTAAGGGTAATAAACCAAATTCGTGCAAATGAAAACCCGAAAGCGTAAAAACGTAAATTCACACCACCGAACACTCGAAAGGGTAAAACATAAATTCACACCACTGGACACCAGAAACGGTAAAAAAAGTAAATGAACACCAATGAACACCCACAACAGAAAAAACGTCGATTCACACAAACGAACACCCAAAAGGGTAAAAATGAAAATTCATACGAACATCAATAAACAAACCATACCTCTATTTTCCAGATGCAGCAACTTCATCTGCAAATCATCGGCGATAGCCGAACGACGACACCGGTACATCTCCACCCATCGAACTCCGCATCATTTCCCGTTCCAGAAGATCGATGCATATCCGATCCTTGTTCGCTTCTTGCCCGCGCTCCGTTTTCATGTTATAATCCTTGGGCCGTGTCAACCGTTTGCAAATCCCAACGTGCTCTGCCCGTCCCGTGTCGTCTCGAGAACCGACGCCCGTTTGTCCAAAAGCGATACGATAATCGACGGTTCTTTTCTCATTGCTGCAAGGTGAAGCACGGTATAACCTCGAGAATTCCGACGATTCACGTCCGCCAGATCCAAACCGAGCACCTCTTTCACCACTTTCTGATCGCAGTACGAGACCGCATAATGCAACGCGTTCGCTTCGTCTAACGTTATGTTGGATTCCGTCAAGAGAAGTTTCACGAGCTCCACGTCATCCGAGTCCAACGCCTTGTGTATTTGTTTAATCCGCTTTTCGCGCAACGCTTCCTCCTCGGATTTTACCGAACCGGGTTTGGTGTGGGATTTGCAGCGGAGCGACTTTACGTCACGGGAAACTTCGATCGGGAGCTCTTTCTCGAGCGAGACGTCGTCGAGGTCCGACCGGGCGACCCGGTGGACGCACTGAGTCAAGATGTGAGTTAACTCGCAGTGGAACGCAACCAAGAGTATTGGGATCACGTCTTCAACGAGAGCCTTATCGACAAAGTTGAGAAGCCTTCGCTGCAATTCATACATCGAATTAACCAAATGAGTTGGTTTCTAACATCAAGAGGTAGGAGAATAATTAATATTTTGAGAACTTTCATGAATTATTCATTATGCATATCAATGATGAATAACCCTAATATATTTATGAATATCATGCATTTTTCATCAATCATCATCAATATCATGCATTTTCATTATTCCTAATATCCGTTAAGAATATCTTCATGATGAATTAATATTCATAATGATTAGTGAATAACATTCATTATGAATAATTCACTAAACATATGGTTCTTGTATCAACCTCCCCCAAATAACCACATGAGTTGCATTTTAACATCAAGATTAACCAAAAAAAAAAATTCCCAAATCAAGATTAACCAAAATTGCTTTTTGACATCAAAATTAACCAAATGAGTTGCCCTTTAACAACAAAAACAATACCAACGGTTTCAATCACAAAAAAGAAGCTACAAAAGCAATCAAAATTCATCAAAATCATACACACTAGACAAAGAACACACATACCTGAAAAAGTGAAACCAACTCCGGCACCTTAAAAATGACCGAAGCGTACATCAATTCAACGGCAAACATGATAGCCGGTCTACAAGCATCATGCGGGCATCCCTCATGAACGCAATTCGAAACCTCCAATGGTGCCGATTTCATTTTTCCGGTATACAAATAGTTCAAGAACACAAGAAAAGCATCATATCCCACATTCCCAAATGGCAAAATATCCCTCATTTTGTACCTAATTTTACCATCTTTTTCTCCACAATCTTTATCCCCCTTGAACAAATCGTCGAAAAACGGACTCCTGGCCGCTAAAATACACCGGTGAACGCACACATGGCTGCCCTCCACCATGACCACCGCATCACCGTAATTCGAATCCGATTCAAGCAAGAGCTTCCCTAAGTGGCTACTGAGCTTATTTAGGCTGATGATTTCAAGATTCGACCGTGCTTCCGAGATCATCGAAGAGGAGGATAAATTAGAGCCATTGGATATATGAGAAGGTGAAGTAAAGCTAATGGATGATGATGGTTCTGAATAATTTGCCATTTAATCAAACTCAAAGATTTCAGAAACCCAATTAGAGAAAATGAATTGGGAGGATATACATATTATAAGAGATTAGGGTTCCAATTGGAGACCAAGACTTGTTGTAAAAGTCAACTTTAGAAGAAACCCCCAAATGGGGCTGAGTTTTTTCTACACAAAAATTGCAACCAAATACACACTCTAATTGATTTCAATTGCAACCCATAACATCAAAACCCTAATTGACCAACACCCAAATCTGGAAGAAAAAAAAATCAATTCACATAGCAAAAAACCTAAAATCAATTGAAACTTCACATCATCAATAACAACAAACCACAATCCCTCGATCGAAGAAATCAATCACAGAACAAAATCCAAATTCAACTTCAAATTAAAACCCCCAAAATGACGAACAACAACGAATTGGAAGTTGAAACTGAACCAGAAAACGAAATTAACTCCAAATCGCAGGTGAAAAACGTCAAATCAACCTAAGAATGTGGAAGAAACCAGAATTAGGAAGCAATGATTACCCAAAATTAGTGAGAAAAAAGGCGACAAAATCCAAAATCCTCTGGTGTAATAAGTTTGATTGAAATTGAAATTGAAATTGAAGCTAAGGGGGTGTGGGAAAGCAGGAAATTTCGTAGGGGTTTCGTTTAGAGAGAAAAAGTGGGTTTGTTTGTCGGATGGATGGATTGATGAAGTAGTTGAGGTGACGCAGCTAATGACGCCATGGATGCTTGCTGGGTTTTGCTTACGAGGTCAACTTCGTCACGCTTTCGCTTTGTATCTATCGATCAGGTCAACTTCTCTCTATCGGTGTTTGTTTACGTTCGGTCCCTCGTTAGTTGCTTATTTACACTTTCGGTACTCCAGTTTTATCCTCCTTCGAAACCGTTTACTTAAACACTTACGCGATAAATGTTTACTGGTAAAAGTGAACACTATCATCTACTATATTGGATAATATTTTAGTCTCTCAAAATGATACCTTATGCAACAATTTACCTGGTAAATGTTTATCAGGTAAGATTTGTAAATCCCACTTACCGCATAAGACTCTTATCTAGGAAAGATCTAGTCTTTGTAATTTTCATTTCATAAGATAAATTGATCCGCTAAACACTTACCAGATAAGCGTCACATAGACGACACCTTAATCACATCCCCATCACACCTAAACCATGGAAGCCACCTCCTTTACCTTGACTAAAAAAACCAAAAACTACCACCACCTCCCACCACATCGTGTGGCCTTCACCAAACTCTCCCTCCCACCACACCATAAGGCCATGCGTACCCATGATTGGGTTGGGCGCCGGCTTCAACAGCTGAGTTCTGATACAAGGCCAGCGGGTTGGGCAGCAATCAGCTTCAAGCGGTTTGCCCACACCGTTGTGTTGTGTATGTGTGGAATGTGTTAAATAAGAGGGTTGAGAGGGTTCAGATACTAATCAAAGCGAGTTTAAAAGGTTAATTGTGGAGTTAGAAAAAAGATAATGTGGAAGCTGATGTGACTAATGCGGTTAGAAGGGTTAAGTACTCATGGCCTAAGGGAGTGGTACCACCACCCCCACCCCTCAGGCGATGAGCTCACCATATCCTACCAACCATCACCCTCCACTCCTTTTACTCTTTCCTTATCTCACATTTTTTGCAAAATCTTTTTTTTGCATTCATTTCTCTTGTTAAAAATTGGAGCAAATTATTTTTTTAGCCATTTGACAATAATGAGTTTTACCTCCTAACCATTCTCTCACTCAAATTCATGAAATAACCATCATCCCGCCCCCATACACCCCGCCCTAGGGCGGGTTTGACTTTTTCCGGTCAACCACCATTCCTCAATGGCTAAAAACGAGAAAATTAACCATCATCCCCGCCCCATACACCCCGCCCTAGGGCGGGTTTGACTTTTTCCAGTCAACCACCATTCCTCAATGGCTAAAAACATGCTCCCTGCCCCAAGCTCCCCGCCCTAGGGCGGGTTTCAAAAATTTTATAATGGGTTCATGTTTTATATCTTTAAGGAAAGTGACACATTGGCCCCTTGACTTTAACCCGCCCCACACAACTCGCCCTAGGGCGGGTTTGACCAAAAAAGTTCATCCTTGTGACCTCTAGACCTCCGGTGGTTGGCGGGAAAAGTCAAACCCGCCCTAGGGCGGGGTGTATGGGGCCGAGATGATGGTTATGTTAGTAATTATGTGCAGAGTTGACAAACCAAGTAATTACACATCCAATGTTACAAGACACTTGAGGGTCACACTTGTGAGGACCTATAAATTGAATAAGTTATATGAAATCCAGAAATGGAGAGTTAGGATTTATAATAGTCAATTATAAATCAGTTGGGTAATTTCAGTCAGAAATCCCAAAGTTGGAGGGATATTAATTAATTGAGTAGATTGTATATTTATTTGATATAATAAATATATAATAATTAATTAATAGAATTATATATATTAGATAAATATATATATATATAGGTAATTATCATAAGTAAATTCTTTTCCAGAAAGAAAAGAATGAAATAATTACAATAAGGAAACTGAATCATGTACAAACTGTATTTTTCCTCCATATAAATAAGCCTTATGGGTTTAAGAAAACTAATTCAACCAACTCATAATTCAATAATCAGTTTCCAGTTCCCTCTCTCTCTCTCCCACCGGCGCCGCCCTCACTCCCTAGAGGAACAATTCGTAGGTCGTTCATTGGTGGATCAATTCTCAAGCAATCCAGGTAAATCACTATAACTGATAGAATTAATTAAAATAAAACGATTAAGATCATTAAGCTGTTTAGGGTTTTAGCTTAAACGCTTCCGCATAAAGATCAAATCAGTGTGTTTTTGATCATATAGGTCTTTTACCAGTTTGGTTATCAGATCTATGGGATTTATCGGACCAGTGAGGTTTCTAGATCCATGATGTTCCTCGTGTCAGACTGACCCGAGGGAACCCACAAAAACCCAACAGTGGTATCAGAGCGTCTGGTCCAATCGTTTTATTTATTCTCGTTAGATCCGTATAAAATTAATTCTTGTGTATCGAGTTATAAAAATCTGATTTTATCATGTTGAATGGTTTATATATAAAAATTTGATTTTTAACTTTGTTATCGTACGAAAAATCACCGAACCACCAAGCCTAGCGGTAGCCGTTGCCGAACCGCCAACGTGGCGGTGACGGCGTTGGCTATCGGCTGGAACACCCGTCGAACCACCAGCGTGGTGGTGGCCGTATGACCTAAGCCACGGCTGTGGTCGATAACCGTCAACACCACCGGTTTAGTGGTGGCCATGAACGGCCACAGAAGCCGCGAACAACAGCAAGGCCGAGGCCGAACCACCGGTTCGGTGGTGGTCAAGCGACGATGGTTGTGATCGAACCACCAACCGCACCCAAGCCACCAGATCGGTGGTGGCGGTGGTAGTCGCCTAGAAGCACCGTGGTGGTTATGGTGGTGATAACACCGCTGTCATCGCCGGCCGATAACCTGCATAGTGGTGGAACGACGGCAGGTAGCCGATCAAACCACCGCTTGACAATCAGACGACCGGTCACCAATCGCAGCGGCGTCGATTGGTGGTAGCCGTAAGGAACCACTCGGCTTTGGCCGAGTTCCACCACCGTCCGATAATCAAACACCCATCGCACCACAGGTGGTGGTGGCGACGGCGGCAGCGTAACGGTTGATCACCGACCGCCGCGCATAGCGGTGGCGGCGGATGTTGCTTAGTGGCCGAACGTAGTGTCTCATAGATCAAAAAACCACTACCACCAGTCGGTGGATGGCGGTACGAACGCCAGCCGCACCGCATAGCGGTGGCGGCGGCTAGTATTGTTTTTCGATTGATCGCCGGGCACACCATAGTGGTGGTTGCGGCAACGGCTATTGTCGTGGCGACCGATAGCCACACCACCGTCTGTGGTGGCGGCGTCGTTTATGGTGGTCGAAGCCACACCACAGTCGTGGTGGTGGCCGATTCGGATGGTATCGGCGGCGGTGGTGGCTTTGCGCTACTATCATCGTCGATAGGACCAGTGGTGGCAACGACGGTAGTCGCCGTCATCACCGCAAATCGAATGCCAAACCACCTGTCGGTGATACGCGTGGGTGGTGGCGCAAACGATAGTAGCCGGTTTCAATCACCACCAGATTGGTGGTGAACGGCAACCACCAGAAACCGCAGTTGTGGTGGTGGATGGTTGTTTTAAACCACAATCACGGCGGCGATAGATAGTCGTTTGTTTCAAAAGACGGTAACGATTGGTGGTGATTGCTTGCGAAACACGAAACGATGCATGACGATTAGGATTTCTTGATCCACGATCGTTTTTCGGACAAATCGTAAAAACCCTAACGGGCCCGAAATTTACAGTTTGATAACAGGCCCGCAAGCCCAGTTTTCTTAACCTAGTTTATGGTCCAAATAGGTTTTATTGTTTTTTAGGCCTTTTTACCCAAATTAATTTATTCAAGTAATTTTTTTTGTCTAAATAAATTTTTTTTAATTAGTTATTTGACCCGATTAGTCAAATAGGCTTAGTGTCATGTTTTGATCAAATGATCGAACCATGACACAGTTTATAAACAATTATTTATTTAACCGACCAGTTTGACCGGTAAACCCGGTTTGATATAAATGTGGATAAAAAGGCAAATATTTTAGCTAATCGGTTTTATTTATAAAAGGGTATTTTTTATAATATAGATAAAACTAATTTTAGACTAAAATATTAGTTTCGATTTATAAAACAGTTTGCTTTTATAAATCAGTTAAAACCAAGTTTTGCGATAATTGAGACGAGATAATGTTAACGGATCTGGGTTTATTTCTCGCTTTTATTATATTGCTTATTTATGCTTTATATATAATTGCGTGATTGCTTGAATTTCATATATGCATCTCAGTTTGAGTATATATATAAATATATATATGCCTATTATAGAATTTTTGCCAACTTAGACCCTTGACATATTTACGGGGAGGCCTGCGTGCCATTTACAACCCCTTATGTAATAATGACCTTAGGATAGATAGTTCTATTTTTTCCTTCTTATTCTTACGAAGATAACAAAGCCAGTGGGAGCTACGCAAGTCTTGAAACCTTTAAAAATAGGTCATTATTGGTCCCTAGGAAATAAACGTTGGCAAAAACTATAATTGGCTATTATGTGATTAATTGCTATTTAATTGCATGGTTTAATATTTATTTGTGATATCTTGCATGTTAGTAGTTTTAAATAGAAAGGTTATTTTAAAACTAGGTTATATCACAAAAAGCATATAGGTTTTTATATTTGAAATTACCAGTTTTTGAACCTTTTCAAAACGGTAGATTTTATTTTAAACCTATAAATGATTGTTTCATATAAAAGGCAAGTTGACAAAAACAGTTAGTTTTAATCAACTAAGTATGCTATTAAAACAGTTAGTTTTAATTAGCAAGTGATTTTAAAACAGTTAGTTTTAAAATAACATGTATGTTTAAAACAGTTAGTTTAAAACATCAGTAGCCTTTATGACAATCAGTTTTTCAAAATTATAGTTTTTCAAAAATCCTGGAAATAAAATTTTTCAAAACCCCGAAAATCATAGATCAATAGTGCAACCCATCTAGGGGCACCTTCGGCGTAAGGTACACAGGCGTTGTAAGTGATCACACATTCAACGTCCGTGTTCAAACTAAAGCTGAAGAAATTACATAACTCTGCGAATTATCTCCGGGTGGTACCGGCCAGAGAAAAGTGAACAGGTCCCCAAAATGGTGAGATCTATTTTGGTACTGTTAAGTTCACCGGGAGGTACCGGGCCAAAATGCACTAAGAGGAACCGAAACATGCACGGATAATTACTGTGGTTCCGAAAATATCTAGGAGTCATATCAGTTAGATATGATTGGTAAAAGTCCTTACCTACCGAAATAAATACGGGCCTGGTGGAGCAAGAACATACCGCACATCAGGACGTATGAAATAAGGATCCTAGTCCAATAAATTGATCATTTAAGGGTTTATTGATATTTATTGGAAATTAATCTATTTACAGTTGCTAAAAACCAAAAGTTTTAATGTGTGTAGATGGCAAGCACTGTTACCAGCACTAACAATCTTTCCCTCCGCTCTATCCTAGAAAAGGACAAGTTAACCGGCTCCAATTTCCTTGACTGGGAGCGCAATCTGATGATTGTGCTCAGACACGAAAGGACATGGTATGTCCTTGAAGAGCCTCTTGGGGAGGCTCCTCCGGCAACAGCTCCGGCTGCTGCTAGGAATGCCCACAAGAAGCATTCAGATGATCTACTGGATGCCGCCTGTCTCATGCTTGCAACTATGAGCCCAGATCTGCAAGCAGGGCTCATAAACACAAATGCTTATGACATGATCCGCCAGCTGAGGGACATGTTCCAGACACAGGCTCGTACAAAACGTTACGACGCCACAAAAGCATTTAATGAATGCAAGATGGTTAAAGGGACATCAGTGAGTGACCATGTTATGAAAATGAAACGGCACTTGGATCATCTGGAAAGGCTTGGTCACCCAGTTCCGTTACAGCTAGCAACGGATACTATACTCAACTCACTGTCAGAAGACTACATGCCCTTTGAGTCAATTACAATATGAATAACATGGAGAAGTCAATAGCTGAATTACACTCCATGCTTAAGACAGCTGAATTGAATATGGGGAACAAGAACAAGACCAAGGATGTCTTGATGGTAAGAGACGGAGGGGTGAAAAAGAAAAGTGGGCATACTAGCACCAGCAAAGGGAAGGGACCAGTTCAGGGCGTCCAGAGTGCACCCAAGAAAGGCAAAGGCAAGGGCAAGGGCAAGAAGGTTAAGCCAAATAAAGCTAGGACCGAGAACCGCTGCTTCACATGCAATGAGGTCGGTCACTGGAGGCAAAACTGCCCAAAGCGTCATGAAGCCGGTATGTAAACCTCAGATATTTGTGATTGCTTTAGTTTGTCACTTCTTACTTGTTAGTCTACAAGCGTACTGATACCTAGAGCAAATGACTATTGCAGGTGGTCAGAAGTGATGTGCCCGTGAATTGCAAGGATCCAAATGAAAGCTCATTTTAGACATTTATTTTTCAAGACAATTTTATTTATGAAACAGTTGTTTTATTTATGGTTATTTTTAAAAAATACTTATTGAATGGTTTTAAATTTTATAAGTCATTGTCTTGAATAAATATATGTTATGCATGAAGTTTTAATTTTGACAAAGTCAAGTTTTGACTTAATAAGATCCTAGTTATTGCCTGTTATAGTTACTTCAATAGTCTTTATTAAATTGAAGTGACTTATGTGAAAACTATCAAAACACACGAAATTCTTTAAGAATGTGTTTTTAGAAATAAAAGCATTTATGATATTTTTGATCAAGTTTAAATATTCAAATGTTTAGAAGAGAATTTAGGATATTAACTCAGATAGCGTTAATAACAGTATTTATAAAACTAGGGAAATTCCAAGCCTTGGAATTAGGATTTAACAAAATCCAGTTAAGTTTTATAAATAACAAAATTCTCAAGTGTATTACTTAAAATAGAATTGACTAATCAAAGCTTTGACTGAGTCAATAGTGAATTTTGAGTAATAATCAGTTTTCATATAGGTTAGTGGGAGCCCAGTTTATTCTCTATCTAGTCTGAGATAAAGAATGAAAGATATAATTATTGATTCAATATATCTCGGAATTCATGATCCAGGTAGGATGAGAATTCATAAGATATAATTTACTTTGTAGTCAAAAGGATGAAAGTTTCAAGATCCTTGAAACAAAGGAAAGACATGATTGACCTTTAAATCAATAATTAAAGTGTTGGATTAAATATAGAATTCCGGTGAATTTACCAGTAAAGTAAAATGGAATCTGATTTCAGGTAGAAATCATTCATCTACACAGCAACTAAAGAAAGTTGCAGTTTAGTTTTACATATTCAGGAACTGGGAGTTATTCCAGGTCTCCAAGTTCATGGAATATGATAGAAGTCTAATTTTGTTTTAAAAGTGGTTGCAAAACAATGATTAGCAGATACAAGTAGACAGTATCAATAAATACAGACTTGTACTATTTGGTTATCACTTTGATTAAATGGTAAACTTTAATCAAAGGATTTAAACTGAAGATAGGTGATACTTCATTTTAGATCAGTTTTTAACAAACGTTAAATAGATATTATAAAAGTTATTAAGAAAAGTCATTAATTTTGTTATTATTACAGCGTGTAGTATGGACTATACAAAATTAATTTCTTTATCATTTTTATATTTTGCATGTTTTATAATCCAGGAATGAAACTAGTTTCCAGTTTTCATTCAAAATTCGTCCGTGACGACTTATCATGGTGGGAACCCGATAAGGTGTTAGAGTCATTGTGAACTTTTAGGTAGTTATGATCAGTTACTAAATAACAGCTACAAGCGTTGTAGACTAAAAGTTGCACAGATATTTGATAGAGTAGCAAATATCGGACGTGATCCGCGGTTGAGATTACTTCTTGGAAATAGTCATGAGTAAATCTCACAGTGGTTGTCCCTATCACCTGAGGTATCTGATTTGATATCATGAGGACTACTGAATACTTAGTGCACTCAACCGCTACGCCGTAACAGGGTGGCTATAAAGGGCGTAACTAGATTCAGCGGAAGCCGTGGTGTTAAAGGCAGATATACAAGATGGGATTTGCACCTCTTCTCTGAAGAGAGATATTTCTGGGCCCTTCTTGACTGACTGAGTATACTGATGAAGTGCATGGCCATGCCCAAACGAACTGATTAGTTCTTTGTCGTTTACCTATCAGTAAAAGTCGGATAGTCGAGAAAACAGAATCTTGAGTATTTAAGAGTTGACACTTTCCAAGCTCATACTCACAGATGAAATATCGGGATGCAAAGGGAAAAGCCAAGCTATACCCAATCTATGAACAGTAGTTTTATGGATGCTATTTCCTTACGGAAAACTTATATCACCTGTCTGGGTATAAGAGTTCTTGTAACCTGGTCAGCCTAAGTGCCTGTCTAGGGGCCTCCTTAGGTCCGTGTAATCAAGGCGGTATTGCCAACTTGCACAAGTGGGAGTCTGTTAATAATTATGTGCAGAGTTGACAAACCAAGTAATTAAACATCCAATGTTACAAGACACTTGAGGGTCACACCTGTGAGGACCTATAAATCGAATAAGTTATATGAAATCCAGAAATGGAGAGTTAGGATTTATAATAGTCAATTATAAATCAGTTGGGTAATTTCAGTCAGAAATCCCAAAGTTGGAGGGATATTAATTAATTGAGTAGATTGTATATTTATTTGATTAAATAAATATATAATAATTAATTAATAGAATTATATATATTAGATAAATATATATATAGGTAATTATCATAAGTAAATTCTTTTCCAGAAAGAAAAGAATGAGATAATTACAATAAGGAAACTGAATCATGTACAAACTGTATTTTTCCTCCATATAAATAAGTCTTATGGGTTTAAGAAAAATAATTCAACCAACTCATAATTCAATAATCAGTTTCCAGATCCCTCTCTCTCTCTCTCTCCCACCGGCGCCGCCCTCACTCCCTCGGATACCAGTTCGGTTTTTCCAGTTTTCGGGTTTCATTCAGTTCTGCTAGAGGAACAATTCGTAGGTCGTTCATTGGTGGATCAATTCTCAAGCAATCCAGGTAAATTACTATAACTGATAGAATTAATTAACATAAAACGATTAAGATCATTAAGTTGTTTTAGGGTTTTAGCTTAAACGCTTCCGCATAAAGATCAAATCAGTGTGTTTTTGATCATATAGGCCTTTTACCAGTTTGGTTATCAGATCTATGGGATTTATCGAACCAGTGAGGTTTCTAGATCCATGATGTTCCTCGTGTCAGACTGACCCGAGGGAACCCACAAAAACCCAACAGGTTATTTCATGAATTTGAGTGAGAGAATGGTTAGGAGGTGAAACTCATTATTGTCAAATGGCTAAAAAAATAATTTTCTCTAAAAATTGGGATAAATTTTACTCTCTTGATCCTAATATTAATATATGATTAAAGGGATACATAATTTTAAAAATGTTAATTTTACTATCTTTTTTAATTTATAAAATGATTGTTTTATCGTTAACTATAAAGCGAAAATTTCTACATCTTGTAATTAAGAATGGGATGAAGAAATATATGTTTAATTTTGAAACAAATTAAATTGATAATAAAAGATATTTATTTTGAAACAAGTGGAATATAAAAATCTAACGTATTCACTATTCCGTTTCGATTTATTTTGAGGAGATTAATTCCAAACAATATTTTAAGGGATATGATTACAATCTTTGATAAAATATTGTCTACGTATTATATCTTTGATGCAATAGAAAAATTATATCTATATATAATAAAAGAGTAACTGATTTGACACGTGTCGCGCTCTAAGTAACTCATTGACACGTGTCGTGCTCTGGTGAGCCATTGCCACATCATATGCATATGTGTCATATGTCATATGTTGACACATGGCACTGATTCAAAATTTAATATTATTAAAAATTAATCCAAAATTATCTATTAAATATAACAAACTTTATCTCTATCTTTTGGTATGAAGTCATCTATATCTCTATCTCTCTCCCTAAATTGATATTTAAATACTAAGCATATTCAACAAAAACCGTATAAACCTTACTTTTTCCATTTTAATTTTTCAAGTTCCTCCATTACTCTTTTTGCAAACGTCTTAGGTAAGTTCGTCAACCATTTTTTTGAAGAACATTCATGCATAATTTTTTTTATTATTTGTTTTTGCAATTATTTGAAGAATGGTAAAAAAATTTGTGTCATTGTTTTCTTATGATGAACTAAATCATATGGTTTGATTTTCTCCTGATTTACTTTTTTTTTTAGTTTTTTGATCTACATCAGTAGAAGCATAACTAAGTTTTCTTCTCCACATTATATAATAATTTATATTTATATACATGTAACTAATTGATAAACGTCATTAAATAGAAAATAAATATTTAATTTTAAATATAATGAAGATAATCATTGAGTTTTAATATAATAGTTAATTAATATTTTTATAACAAAAAAATCAAAAAAAAAATATTTTTATAACAAATTATTGTTAAACGTATCCATTATTATATTTCAATCCAAGTACACTTTTGTATGTATACATTTCTCTTTATATGTGAAAGTATATTAACGTCATTTTAAAGTCAAAGATAGTTTATAGTTTGATCTGTAAAATGTCTTTGTTATATTTTCGTTGTTGATAATTCGATATCAATTGAATTAAATTAAAAATAAATAAAGTTTGTACTTTTTTTTAATATAATTAATGTATTTGATAGAAAATAATATTGATGTTAAAAGATCAATAGCACAACAATTCATATTTGTAATATAATGTTTTTGGCATGACTTAATTTATTGAAATTATCCCGTGTATTACACGGGATCAAAACTAGTAAATTTATAAACAAACAAAAAGAACGTATAATAAATCTAAGGAGACAAATTTCAATCATCCTGCTTGATTTTTTCTGGTAGATGCAAAGTAGAAGTTCTCTTTCTTTATCATAAATAATAAATAGAAATAAAATATGTTTAATTTTGTTACAACTTGCCCTAAAAAAATTGTTGCAAACTAACAAATAAATATAAAGAATATATATTAAAATGCAAAACAAAAGATGTAGAATAGATTATAGTAGCGGTGTGACGGTTTGGACAAAACTGGATAAACCGGCCGAAGCAAACCAATTTTGTCGGTTTGGTCGGTTTAGCCATCATTATTTAGGCCGGTGGTTTGCGTTTTTTATAAACCGTTAATATGGTTTGGTTTGTGGTTTTAGGTACAAAACCGGCCATTTAAACCAAGCCGGACCGGGTATGTGTATGTAGTATTATATATATATTGCATATGATTACATATACAAAACACAGATGAATTTGAGTTATGGAGTTTAAATATTATCTTTCATTGAAATTCTAGATTTGGTTTTTCTTTTGCAAGAAACTTGAGTTATGCTCTTAAATTTTATAGTTTTTGACTTTTTTATTGGGTTATTCTTATGCACTTTAGTAGTATTATGAATTCTATTGAAAGTGAGTCAAACACTCAAACTCAAATCGGCCAAACCAAACCGGTTTATATTGGTTTGGTCGGTTTGGTTTGGAAAATTATCAAACCGGGGGTATCGGTTTGGCCGAGATTTTAGGCTTAAACCGGCCAAACCGGACCATGCACACCCTAGATTATAGTATGAAGGTCGTTGGTTTGATGTCGGTTTGGTTTGAAAAATTATCAAATCGGGGGTACCGGTTTGGCCGAGATTTTAGGCTTAAACCGGCCAAACCGGACCATGCACACCCTAGATTATAGTATGGAGGTCGTTGGTTTGATTGAATGGTTTTGAAAGGTGATTTGATTTTGGTCATGTGCTTTGTCCATGGTTTAAAAGGGGATTTTTGCCCTAGTTTTAGATACTTTTCTATAGAGCCGTTTTTCATACCTTTTGGAGTAACTTTGAAGATTTAGCTTGGATTTTGGGGTTGGATTGAAGAACTGGAGCTCTACAATTCGTAGTTGAGCGTATGGCATGATAGATTGCTTCAATCTCTTGAAGAAATCTGTGATTTGAGAGTAATCGTATCTCTTTTTCCTTATTTCAACCCCTTTTGCTTTTATTTTAATTGTTATCTCTTTGGTTTTTGTTAGAACTTGTTATTTGGGATTTATGAGTCAATTTACTGCACTTTTTTATATATGAAATCTATGGTTTTATGCTTTAATTTTGTTTGTTGATTTATCTTCCTTGTATTAGATGCAATTTACTTTTATTTGGTTAAAAGCTAGTTGTTATTTGCTAAATTGGTAATTTAGGATTGGTATGATGTTAAATTTTCATAGCTTTGATGTTATTAAGTTGTTTACATTCATCATCATAGTGTTAGATTTAGTTGTTTTTCCTCAATTGATGCAATTGCTTTGGTTCTTGTATAAATTCCGTTATTGTATTAAGTTAGATTAACATTTTCACCCTTTTCAATTGCTTGGGATTGATGGAGTTGAGTAGTGTTGGTTCTTATCTCTGATTAATTGTTTTTATCAATGGTTTCTAATAAACGATTTTCATAGTTTAATCATCTAATGGAAATTACGGATTTGCGATTGAATCATGAGTTTTTAACCATTTTTTTAATAACAATGATGTGAACGGAAGTTCGGTCATTGTTTAGATGACTTAGCCGGAGACTTTTACAACATCGTGGAAATAGGTGTAGTTAATAGTTGGGAATTTTATCGAGTAATCACTCGCTAACGAAATTTAGTATGGAAATAATCGAATCCTGTTGAAGGAGGGTTTGCGTATCCTCGGAAGAGGGAGGTGAACATCTTCAACGCTTGGTAATTCTCACCTGAGTGGATACGACCTAACGCACATCGTCCCTTGAAATTTAGTGTAACTTTTCCCCCCTCATTTTAACTTCTTTTTATCTTTAGTTTACCTAGTTAAATCCTCTTAGTTTAGGTTCTTCATAGGTTGTAATGTCTGTAATTACCTTTAATTAGCATCATAGTTGTTTGGTATAGAAGAGTGTTTTTGTTTTCATTGTTCGCGTGATTAGTCTTATTTAGTTTTACTTACTCTTCCCTTTATATGTTCAGATTAACTAGTTTAATTACCTCTTTTAAGTGAGTTTTAGTTAATATAGATTAATGTAGCTAGTTCTCGTTTCTGTCTAGTATAATCATCCAAATCTTTGAAAATGATCGCGCACGACTAGCTCATTGCTAAAGGTGTAATCCCGTGCTTAGTTCATTGCCTCCATGTGTTCGACCCGTATGCTATGACATCGTACGCTTGCGGTAAATTTCTTACGAGAAATAAAGCTTGGTTTTGTTAATTAAACGAACACGTTTTCGAGCGAAACAAATTTTAGTTATTAATTTATTCATCATTTTGTATGGTTTTTAGGTTTCAATAAATGATTGTTACGAAAAAAAAATATGACTTCGAATTATAAGCTTGGTACAATTCTCTGTTGAATTTTCTCTTGTACCAAACAAGAGAAATGATTATCTATTGCATTTCTCTGTTGAAATATATGTGGTACCAAACAGAAGAGTTAATTTATATTCTCTAGACCAATTCACTTTCTCTGCAATTCCATCATCTGCAACCATTTCTCTACAATTCTATTACTGTACCAAACGCACCCTAACAACCTACTTAATTTGAATGAGTAAAATTCAAAACATGTGTCTTTGACATACCAAATACCTAAATTAGCTTGATACCTACCACAAGGACACGTGGAAAACATGATATCTAAGGTATTGTTTGGTAAAACACTAAAAATAAGGTAGCTTATAAGAGCATCCACAGTGGTGGAACTTCCAAAAACCTCGTTTACCATATTTTTTTATGTCACATTATTGTCATCTCAACAAACTAAGAACCTTCTTAAAACTATACAATGGAGATTCTTACAAAAACCTCACTTCCTTTTTCTTATTTATAATGTAATTTTTATTTATATAAATTATTATATAACAAAAAAGGAAAATATTACAAGAACCTGGCTTCTTGTTCAAGCACCTGCCTGTGACTGGGCAAGAAGTTCTGTCCCACAATAGAGGTTCTTGTAAAACCCCAAGAAAAACCTAAGGAAGAACCTCCATTGTGGATGCTCTAAGTTAGCTTATAAGTGACCTTATAAGTCAGACTATATGTTTGGATTGACCATAAGCTAGCTTTTTGAAAAGCTGGCATTTTGGTGAAGTGGGACTTATTATTTTTTATTCCAAATATACACTTACTACTTTTTACCCTACTATTTTTTAAACATGTCTTTTTTTTGTCTTTTACAGTCATAACTTACCTTATAAGATAGCTTTTGCCAAATGCAACTTATTCATCGGCTAGCTTTTATCAACCGCAACTTATTCATCAGCTAACTTATCAGCTAGTTTGCTAAACATAGCCTAAGTAAATTACACGAATAAATAAAAGAGATCAATCATCCCTCTGTAATTATGTATATTAGTGATTTTGCATTTGGACTAGAGTCTCAAATTTATAGGAAAAGTCATTGCAGTTTTCATGAGTAAGCATTGGTCAAACTTGAATTTATTTAATAGATCTTTGACATATTTACCCTGACAAATAAAAATAGGGTAATTGATTTGTATGCACAAAGTCCCACCCCCATTTTGCACAAATACCCCTAAAAGGCCGTTATAAGGGCCGTTATGCACATTTCAGTCAAATAACGGGGTTTTGGGCCGTTATAACGGCGTAACGCACCGTTATATCGCCGTTATAACGGCGTAACGGTGGGGGTATATTGTACAAAGTGGATGTGCGTTATGGGCATACCTGCAAATGACCCATAAAAATGGCATTATTGGTTTGTTTTGACTTGTAACCCTAAGAAAAAGATTAAATCACCCATCATGCTAATTTCGTAATTACTGTGCATGAGATTAACAAAATACTCATCGATATTTCTTAAGAAAAAGAGTAATGTCAAATCTCCACGAATAAACTCATCATCAAGGAGAAATGAGGATATACTGTCATACTAGGCACAAGGAACCTGTTTGAGACAATATGAAGGTTTATCAAGTTTGTATACGTCATCAAGATTTATCATGACTTTAAATCCTAGAGGTTGCATCAATTTGAAAGACTTTCAAGTTCTTGAAAGCGACTTAGGGAAGAAAGATTCTAATGGCCTTAAGTCCTGCTACATGAGCAAATTTTTCATCATAGTCTATTCCTTTTTCTTGACTGTATCCTTGAGCCACAAGTTTGGCTTTGTTTCCTGATAACACTACCTTCTTTGTCCATTTTATTTGGAAAGATCCACTTTGTACCATTAACTTATTTGTGTGTAAGTTTGGGAGCAAGCTTTTAGACATTGTTTCATTCAAACTTAATAAAGTTTTTCTTGCATTACACTTACCCAAATTTGATCTTGAATGACATCCTCTATCTTATTAGGCACAACAAGAGATAAAAGTTACCATTTATGTGTTAGCAGATCTTCTTGTTTTATTCCAATGTGATGATCTCCTATGATTTCTCTATCGGATGGTTTTTTGTCCATTTTGTAAAAGGATGAAGAGACATCAAACGAGGATCACTTCTTATTTCGGATAAAGTATGAGAGAGATGAGGAACAATAGTGGATGAATATGTAGGGTTTTGGATGTCATACTCAATTTTAGAAGGAATAGGTATATCTGATTGCTTACTGGTTTGATTAAAAGAGAAAGAGATATTTGGAAATGGATTAGGATGGGTGTTAGAAAGAGATTGATGGTTAGATTTCAGTAGTTGTGAAGAGATACATTTATTGAGTTTATCTTCATTGAACGTGTCTGATGATGATGATGATATAATTATCACTTTTCTTCAAATTGGACATGTATTGATTCATCCTTACACTTTCTTCTTTGATTATAGACCCTGAAAGATTTTGAAACAACATACTATCCTACTAAGATTCCTATATTGGATTTGGGATCAGATTTTCCGAGACGATGTTTATCATTCAAAATGTAGCATATGTAACATATACATCTGAAAGGGTGGAAAAAACCAATGTTTGGTTTTCGTTCATGAAAGAGTTTATACATAGTCTAGTCTTCTAATGTCTTTTTACAATAGTAGCTTGATTCTAAGTAAAGCATATAACATTTACCACTTATGCCCAGAAATAAGTAAGTAGATACGCATCACTAATCATTGATTCGGCAGCCTCACATGGAGTTCTATTTCATTTTCAACAACACCATTTTGTTGAGGAGTTCTACTAGCCAATAAATTCTTAGAGACCCCCTTGTTTAAACATAAATTTTCAAGAATACAATTCTTGAATCATATCCCATTGTCACTTCTTAGGGATCAAATAAAGTATTATTTGTGAGAATATGTGTAACCCCTAGATGTAATCTTGTTTAAACATAAATTTTCAAGAATACAATTCTTGAATCATATCCCATCGTCACTTCTTAGGGATCAAATAAAGTATTATTTGTGAGAATATGTGGAACCCCTAGATGTAATCTCCAAAAGAGCCCTTAAGGAGAGAAGGGGGGTTCCAACATATATAGTGAAGATCTGGTCCAAGTCTAGCCGATGTGGGACTCTAACACGCCCCCTCCATCGAGGCTAGATGGAGGGCCAAGAAGGGCCACGAGAGGGCCAGGAACGGCTAGGATAGGGCCGAGAGAGTGCCGGCGTATCAGTCCCTAGAGTGGTAGACCTTGGCTCTGATACCATTTGAGAATACGTGGAACCCCTAGATTAATCTCCAAAAGAGCCCTTCAGGAGAGAAGGGGGGTTCCAACATATACAGTGAAGATATGGTCCAAGTCTAGCCGATGTGGGACTCTAACATTATTAAGTACTTCAATATTTTTGATGAAATAAATAACTTCTTCAATTGCATCACTCTTTGATTGTAAGAAAAATAATCACATATACCTTGAGAATTCATCCACAATCACAAGGGTATAACTATTTCCTTCTAAGCTTAAAACATTTATCAGTCTACATAGATCCATGTGCAGAAGATGAAGAGGAGAAGTGATGAGTAACCTTTACATTTGAAAATTAATTTTGGGTACTTTCTTTTTTCACAAGATGCACACAAAATTTCTTTTAAGAAGAATGGTGAAGGAAGATCTTTAACTAGCCCTTTTTAAGAAAGTTCGTTAATGTTTTTGAAATTTAGGTAACACATTTTATGCCATAACCGGTTTTACTCAGAAAAAAGATACATTTTGAAAGGAAGAAGATTGAGAAGTTGACATGTCAATCATATAGACATTATTTTTACAATATCTAGAAAGAACTTATATGTTTTCAGACGAGAGAATAAAACATTTATCTTCAAGAAACTTTACAGAAAAACCTTAGTCATAAAGTTGACTAACACTTAACAGATTATGTTTTAGTCTTTTCACATAAGCAACTTTACTAAAGTTGTAGATCTATTTGACAAGATTTAATAACCAAGGCTAGATCCTTTAGAATTATCACCAAAGGTGACGGATGGTCCTTTAAGCGACACTTAAGCATGGAAACATATCGGTCATATGCCATGAACATCTACGGTCCAAGTACCATATTTAGGCACGACATGGGTGTGCAATTAATCTTGAGATTAATGTCTAAATCCTCACCCAAACATAAACCTTATAAGATTTGGAAAAAAAAAGTCTTGTGATTTAGTTTTTCTTTAAGGAATTTTTCCTTGAATAAAGTTGAGATAAAATATATTTTAATTTTCCAAAAGAAGAATTGTGAAAAGTCTACCTTCTATGAGAGTTTGAAACTTGGGACATATCTCGAACATATGTGGAGATTTCGAGGCATCTTTTGTTTGAAGCATTGAGTTTAGAAAGAAAAACCCATAAAGCACATATTTCTCTCTTCTTCCATCTCTTCTTCTTACAACCATTAAGAAGTAGGAGGAGGAGAATGTTTTTAAGATAGTGATCCTTATTTTGACTAAAAAGCTTTATGGAGAAGTTCTTTTAAAATAGGTGCTTTGCAACTAATGGAGAAGAAGACCTTTTATAACCATCATTGCATTAAATTCATTTTTTCAACTTTAACAAGTATCTTCATCTAATTTGTTAATCCATGCATGCTTGCACTTTTTTCTTTAGCTTTTGTAGTTGATGTTTACACTATTTTCATTTGAGATCCTAGTGGGTATAACTAGGTAATATTCAATCGGTCAACTAGGTCAACCTCGAATAACTTGGTCAAACCTCAAGCCTAAAACTTGATGACATTCCAAAACATCAACTTCATCCTTTTATAATTATATTAAATCATCATCGGATTAAAGTGTCCCAATATTATTTAAACCCAAAGATGACACTTTGATCCCATTACCAAATCACCTAACGAAACGATGTATTATAATATTCCATTGTAGAAATAAATAACTAAAATACCAAGTTCCAACTGTAGACCATTTCGGTAATTATATAAAATAAAGTATTAAATATTGTTTAAAATACATATTATTTAATATAGAGGCATTTTTGTAATTTCATAAGCTTCATAAACTAAAATTCGGTTAAAATTACATTTTATAATGTCCAACAACCTCTCTAAAAGGTTTCACAAAAACTATTGTTGCTAAACTCAAATTTTTAGAGCTCTAAAGGCCATTGAGCATTATAATTAAAACGTAATGATAATGATAATGATAATGATAATGATAATGATAATGATAATGATAATGATAATGATAATGATAATGATAATGATAATAATAATAATAATAATAATAATAATAATAATAATAATAATAATAATAATAATGATGATAATAACAACAACAATAAGAGTAACAATAATAATAAATCCTAATGCATGCACTAAAATAAGATAATTTGTTAGAATGTTGTAGCTATTTTGACTATTTACTGCTCCTTTTTCTCCATTATTTTTGTATCAAAGCCTTGGTAGCATTTTTAACATAAAAACAAATTTTCATCAATTAATGAGTTCCATTTTATCATTTAAAATTTATGTTAATTTGGAAAACTAAAAACCAACAACTTTAAATACTAAACCAAACCATGAAACTATAAATCTAGATATGGTGTTACTTTAGGATTGGTTAGAGAACTATAAAAAAGAAGCTAGCTATATACTTGCACATTACAATATATGGTTAAATATTCTTACCACAATCTAATAAAATCGTAACTCAACCTCAATTACCTATTCCTCATTTTTTTTCTCTGTCTCCACAACTCCCACTTTTCAGGAAAGAATTTGTGAGTACGTAAATGAACCTAAACTATGGGTTTGGTTATAAACCATATAATTTTAAGAAACTATATAAATTATTATATTAAAAATAATAACAAATATTTATGAATAATTATCATGGTTAATTAATTAAACTAAGATATATATATATATATATATATATGAAAGATGATAACATTCATTCATTATGATTATGACTTTAAATTAAAAAACCAAAATGGAATCAAATATTTATTACATTTAAATAAACGACTATAATTAATTTATATAATTTGTTAAAATTACATGGTTTGTAATTGAAAAGTGCTCCTTATTTATAAGACCATCCGCATCATGCACGGGTAGAGGGGCGGTTTGGCTAGCGGTTACCGCGGCTTCCTGCAGCTTCATGGTAGCCCCTAGCAGGTAGGAGACCTGGTTTCCAAGCTTGAGCCTAACCGCTCACCCTCTCTCTCTCCCGCTTTCTCTCTTTCTTTCTCTTATATGATATTTTTAAAATAAAAAAAGGGGGTAAGGATATGGAGATATGAAATGTTAGTCGTACTCTCCTTTAGGATTCAAAGGATAGGAAGAAAAAAGTTGATGTAGTGCTAAAGTGATATAAAGGTATGAGAGTATGAAATGTTGATGGTACAAATGACCTAATGCAAATATATGTGCAAACTCACCAAATCAAGGCCATATTGGCCAACCCCATGGATGTCACGCATCCACAATGGCGGTATCATAGAAGTGTTGTTGAGGTGTCATGCGTATACCAACCATTGTGATGCAAGTGTCATCAGAGTGTAATGGATGGGGTGTAATGGCCATTACACGCCTTATAAATATTTTTTTAAGTTTAATTCTTAATATTATTTATGAAGAGGAAAGTTCAAATGTGAACCACTTTTTGGTTGTGAACGTGAGGACAGCCGAGAGCCCGACACGTGGCGGATGACTAGGCGTCACGTCGGCTTTGAGTGTGGTCCCCCCTTTAATTCAATGCCCTCCCCATGAATCGCGTCTAGTCATCCGCCGTGGATCTGACGTGGCGCCTAGTCATCCGCCACGTGTCGTGCTCTCGGTTGTCCTCACGTTCACAACCAAAAAGTGGTTCACATTTGAACCCACCCCTATTTATGAATATATATATATATATAATAATAATAATATCATGTTTATTGTTTTTTTCCCTTTTTAAATTTATAAAACATAATAATTAGTAAAACATTACATTAATATCAAAATACATTACATAAAACTACATTTAATAGATTTTTAAATATTTGGGTAAATTATATATATGACACTGATGTAGAAATTCATTAAAATTATTAAAATGTTATGAAATGTTGATATTAAATGATAGCCGTAAATGAAATACTGATGTAACTGTTCATGACACTATATTAAAATTTCATACATCAGATAGATGGTGATGATGGGGATGAATGCAAACTCAAAATCTGAAAATACTATTTTCTTGCAAAACAAACCCCTCAAATTTGAGCAATTTGTTGTTTTGCCCGATTAACTTGACAGAATTTGTAGTTTACCCTATACCGACATAATATTTCAACTAAAATTTGGTGAATATGAACTCCTTTATTCGCTTTTCATTTTCATTAATGACAAAACATACCCCTTTCAACCCATGTCTTCACATTTTTGGTCAGACAAAATAAAAACTTATTTTATTTTATTTGCATTTCTCCTTTTCTTTCTATATTTAATTATCCTATTTTGGGGTGTCATAAACAGGAAAAGATTCAAACGAAAAGCATGTCAATTTAAGAAAACGTGAAGATCACTCTCAGTCACTTATTTCGCGGTGGACGTGATCACGGAGGATTGACGCGATTCATGGGAGGGTAGAGATTATTAAAGGGGAGACCGGTCAAAGCCGCCTTTGTTGATCGGATGAGTGACTGAGATTACTTCTCACGTTCTCTTAAATTGATATGTTTCTCGTTTAATTGAACCTCCCTCGTCGTAAACAAGTTAGATTTGTAATGTACTATTTGACCCTAAGGATGACGTATGGAAAATATGGTATGAAAGGCCTCAAACTTTGAAACCCTCATTGTTATGGCCAGTGGTGTATGGCAGCCGAAATCTTCAAACATAAATTTAGAGTGTTATAGTCCATGATGCACGATTTTTATGTCAAAATGTATTATAGTTGGTTCCCAACTTTTATCCAGAGGTGTAGTGAGATGTGGGAAGATGTCAAAGGTTCCATTTGCATCATTATCTCAAAAGGAGAGATGGAATTCAACTAAAAACATATTGGGCGACTTTACAAGCCTTTAATCCAATCAGTCACCGGCCACCCTATGTGTACAAAGTAATTGTTCTTTAATAACGAATTCGATACACTGGTAAAAGAGCATATAGTAATCTATCGTTATGGTTAACAAAGGAACATGAAGCTTTTATGGCTTTTTTCATATTGATGCATCTGTCCCATGATCATTCCGACATTTTTCCCATTTTATGAACCTCTCTTCTTTCCTTGGGAGACTCTTTTGGAGAGTAACTAAATGGAGTTTCTCATATTCTCACATGATATCAAAGCCAATGTCTATTATTTAAGAGACTCACTACTATGAGACAATCTATGCCCGTCTAGCCAATCTTAGAAGGAGCATATCATAGTTTCACATCGGCTAGACTTGGATTGTTTGTCTTTGATATATGTCGAACCCTCTTCTCTCATCGGTAACTCTTTTAAAAAGTAATCTATTCGGCTTTTGCGGTTTGCGGAATGATTGACAAGCATCTAAACCCTTTGATAGACTCGAATTACGAAATGTACAATTTAAGAATTAGAGAATAATCTTTAAAAAGATAAACTTCTATAAAATTAATAAACTTCCAAACATTAAAAACTATAAGACTCTTTATAATTTTAAACTAAAAAGGATAACTAAGAAATTTAAATCTAATTGTAAAATAACTAGATAAATTAAATAATAATAATCTTAAACTAGAAAAAAAAATTATGGAAACAAAAATAAATCTTAAAGATAACTATAAGAATATTAAAGAAAAAGAAAAGATAATACATAAAATAAGAAAAGATAATACCAAGGCAAATTGGAACAAAGGTGGATGCTTTAGGACACATGGTTTACATGGGATTTATGGAGGCATGGAATCCACGATCAATGAAGACAAGGTTTCCCATTGTAAAAATAAAAAAAAGGACAAAATAGTCATAATCAAAGAGGGATTTTGGTAAAAACAAAAGAAGATGCCAAAATAATCAAATATTATTTTTATGTTTATAACATTAGAATTGTTGGACATTTTAACTGTTGTAGTTATTAACCACCTACGTCGCCGCCAACAAACTGTTGCTATCGCCATCACAACCACCATCCACGCACTAGCACCTACTTCAAAAGGACGGATTTTAAAATATCACGTTATTATCATGTGTGTTTAAAAAGTAATACAATAACCTAAAATTAAACCTTAATTGAAATAATTATATGTATTCATGTTGTTGGCGAATTTTTAAAGAAAACAATTCAGGTTTTCAAAACATTAGAGGCATTTGGATATGCGGATTTCAAACTTATTGTTGCATCTAGATTGATGGCAGGTGAACCATAGTTGCAGTAAATCTTTGGTGGGAACCATTGGTGATTGAAGAGATGGGGAGTCGCAGATCCAGATGGAAGATGATTCACCATACTTGAGTGTATAAAAAAACCAAAGTCAAATCACTTATTTGAACAATGGTGTTTGAATTGAACGGTTTTGTCTTATTCAAAAATCCTTAGTAAAACATTGTTAACGACAACGAAAAACACATAATTTGACAAACTTAACAAACATTTGAAAGGAAATGTTGAGCATAATTATTGAAATCATCCAAAAACATTAAAATTGTTGAAAATTACTACATCAAAGCTAGTGAGATAAAAAGACCAAAATACCCACATCACGGGAGCAAATGCACACCCTAATGGCCACATTTATTAAGACGTTTAAAGGAATGACTTATTTAGGCTTAAACTCCAAATTTTGGGCTAAAAGTGCATCTTACAAATTCAAGGAACAAAAACCGAAAAACCGCCATAAACAAGGGATCGGAATGTAACTATTTGATTAATTATTTTACATATCAATTTAATAAAAACGCACGTTTGATTAATTGGTCGTCGTATCGCTCACTGGGATCTTTTACGATTATGGTTCTTTTTCTATTTATAATAAAACAATAGGTCAATAGGATCATATTTAATTGGTTAAACCATCATATAATATTTTTGTTATGAAAATAGTGTTACTACAAAATATACGTAAGAAATATTATAAAACGGTTAAGAAATTAGCGATAGCCTGTTCAAGCCGCTAAGAAAAAAAAAAAACAAATCGATTGGGGACCGATCAGCCGATTACAATTTTTCTTTCTTTATCCCCGAGCCGTAACTGAAAAGACCGGTTTTATCATTACTGATCGAATGACCATTTTTGAATAATAAAATAATACAGCTTCCAAATGACCATTTTTGATCGAGTCATCAGTGGCTATGAACGCAAATCAGATGCAGGAAACTGGTTCACAAAATGTGATATAAATAAGAACCACAAGTGAAAAAAACAACCAGCCAGCCAAACGGCAAACGATTAAAACAACCCGTCTCTCTCAAAAGCAGAAACATCATTCGATACCATCTCTAATCGCTATACCATCATTTCTTCCACGTATTATCATACAATTCGAATGTAAGTCTAGATAGCAATCAATACTCCTAAAGAACCCAAAATGGTCATTAAACCAAGAGTTCAATTAAGAATGAACGAACAAACGACCGTTATATTCATCCCCGCCCACGAAGGTGTAGGCATACCTTGTGTGGTTGCTCCATGGATCGCCTGTTAGTTAACAAACTATATGGGTGCTACTTTATTGAGAACTTGCACATATAGACAAACACTTAAACGAGGTAGGCACAACTTAGCTTTTTTATAAACATAAGACGACATTTCATTTAGGCTTCAACAGGGATCCGCAATAGAAGCTCACGATCCCCACCATAAAAACAAACAGCATCGGAAATCCCACCTGCGCCCTGTGTCTCTTATTTCTCACCAAATCCTGCATAACAACAAACCACCATCCATAAATATAAGAAAATAGTCATATTTTATGGCTACAGCCAAAAATTTTTGGGCATACAAAATAGAAACGTGTATCCTAGTATAGGATGGGTCCCGGTGGCACCAAAATAGGTAGAACAAAATTATCTCACCGCTCTACTTTTTGAGATTTGGTATTTTACCTCCTTCAGGTAAAATTGGTGTTTGGTTAGTTCGGTAAAAATTAAGAGCATGGGACAAGATTTGTAAAATTACTAAACTACCCATGTCAAATTAAAACCTTAAAACCCTTCATAATCCTTCACCTGCCTACCTCACTATCCCCCATCTAGGTTTGTCCCGTCCAGTTCTGTCCAAGAAACTTTGGGTAGAATTGGTGGGAAGAAAATGGTGAAAACATGAGGTACAATAAAGATCACTTCACTAGATAGTAAAGGGGACAACATATTTTACCTATATGTTTAAAAAAAAAATAAACCTTTTGACCCTTAAAAGTGAAAAGAAGCAACTAAAAACTGGGAGAAAGGGAAAAGTATCCAGAAATCCATTTTCCCCTAGGTGCCCTACCTACGAATAAGGAGGGGGGGGGGGGGGGGGGGGGGGAGATTACATTCTTACTGTTTATATTTACTTACTTTGAGGATTAGACAAAAGATTCATGCACTTGATAACTCAATCCAAAACAAGCTACAATTTAATCACATGTTCATAGGATGTCAATTGGAGCATATGCTAGTTTTGTGATACTTTAGCATACTTGATCTCCAATTTCTCAAAATAGAGTTGAGCACAACCTATCATCTTTCCTTCAATTACTCCACTAAATGAAAGAAGATTTAGCTTTAAAAAGGGAAAATACAAGGAATTTTGCTTTATTTCCAATTGTGTAAAAAAAAAATCCTCGATCAATGTAGCAAAGTTTTAAAATTTTCCTATTTTGTACCCATTTTGACCGGTAACCTGATATTTTGTAACATATGATGACGTGGATGTCAAGTTTATCGTCTCCATTTGCCGTAACTTTTCCATAAATCATTTAATCCACAACAGCAGATGTTACAGATTAGCAGATTATTAGTCACATGGATATAAAATAGAAAGTTTCGAAGCTTTGTTGTATCTATTCAGAAAAAAGTTCCTTGAGCACTTTTCCATAAATCATTTAATCCACCAACCAGCTAGAATTTTATATCACTGAAGATAGCAAATTCGTTCTTTGAGCACTTTTAAGTAGTCATAAGCATAAAATTTCAAAGGGTCATTGACCCAATGGTATCTGGGTTACGGGTAGATCCCAACCTCCCTGGAGGTCAAGTGTTTCAAGCCTCACTTTTAGAAGTGTGAGAGTTTTGTTGTCTTTAACTTAAAAAAAGCATGGAGATGATAAACGAATGGATCGAGAAAACAAACCAATTCTCCCTGTAAGAAGTGCTTCTCTTGAGTAGCCGATCTTTTTTCTTCCGATAGATGTAAAATAGTTGTTTTAGCCTAAGGAAGTCCACAACACTTGGTTAATCCAAACATCCATATGGAAAGAGCAAATCCACAAGGAATAGTTAATTGATATATTAATGTGATAATTATATTGCAGCTTATGAAGATTGGAAGATTATGCTCTACATCTAGTTAATGGATCCAGCAAACAGCAGGAAGTTGTCAAAAACTGCTGGAAATAAAACTAGCATATATTGCAGATAAACATATATCAAAACAAATGATCAAGAAAAAGGAACAGGAATGTAAGTTCAACAGAAAGAGTTATTTTAATGAAGTTTAGTCTCTAAACAGTAAGAACAAATACCAACTAAAAGAAAGTATTAATGAAGTAAAAAAACTAGTCTGCTAATTACCAAGGCATCGTTTGGTAAAAATAAGGTAGCTTATATGCTAGCTTATAAGTCAGGTACATGTTTGGATGGACTATAAGGTAACTTATAAGTTAGCTAATATGCTAGCTTTTTGAAAAGCTACTTTGAGTAGCGTTTTGGTGACTTATTGTAATTATGACACTTTTTATATTTTTTATTCTAAATGTACCCTTCTACTTTTTACATTACTAATTTTAAACATATCTTTTTTTGTCATTTTACAGTCATAAGCTACCTTATCAGCTAGTTTTTGGCAAACGCATCTTATTCATCAGCTAGCTTATAAGTCATCAGCTACCTTATCAGTTATCAGCTACCTTATCAGTCATCAGCTAACTTATCAGTCATAAAGCTAGCTTATCAGCTAGTTTGCCAAACATAGCCCAACTCAGAGTGAACTTTAGGGACAGTTGAAGACTTCAAACAAAAACTTCACCTAAGCGGATATTTGGATCTCTCCTCAAAGTTAGGGAACTTTCACCCATCATCCTGTTCATCAGCTTGATTTGACAACTATAAGCAAAAGGCTCCAAGTGTTACCAACCATTGAACTCCCATAATCCAGTTTGACCTTTTTGGGGAAATAGGTAGAAAATTTCCTAGCACGTCAACTCTTTGCATCCTTACAATCTCTTTGAAAACAGTTTTCCCTTTACAGTCTCATGTGCTGTTCCGATGAAGTTATCCTCTTCTATCATTTTTACTAAAACCCCCACCCTTTTCTCCACAAATGTAACTGATGTAAAATTATATGATTCCCCATTATCAAGTATGCAGTCCCACTATGAATTTAGGGGCGACACATCATCTTGAACAGCCTCCACATACACCTTGTACTAATCCTTACTACTTAGGAGCTCCAGTATAATTATGATTTTTATCATTAAGAAAAACATTGTTTCCCTTTCCCCTTTCTTACCAAATTCATTGTTTTACACAACCCAATAGTCCATTTCCTTTTCGCCTCTGCCATTACCATAGGAATCCAGTCACTTACAACTTTACTCTTGAATACTTCTCCTGAAATTCCATGCAGCAATAATGCTAGGAGTATCACATCCCTTTCAATCAGGTCTTCCCCCTACCCAATAACTTCAAAACCAGGATCGATGTTTTCATAGAAAATAAGGGATCTCAACAATGCTAAACTAGTGTGCAGTTTCCTCACCTATGGTTATGTTATTCGTGTACTTGCTTCTATTTTTTATTGCTATTGTCTACTTATATCCAACCGGCAACCGTACTCTTTGTGGCCTCTTGGTTGAATCATTGACTGCATATTAGCCTAGAACGATTTAAGGTCCTGAATTTTAAGAGACATGGAATTTCATCATTAAACTCATCCAATCAATGTATCCTTTCGCTTTATACATTAGCTAAGCTCAGACAACAAACCTTATAAACTAGACTAATATAATCCAGTTAAAGAAACCAGAATCATATGCAATTGAAATACAGTGAACCTTTCTATTTTCACAGAAGATGAGAAATTAAAAAAAATAACAAGCACGACTCCATCTCATTCTAGAACATATAGAAGCAGAAAGCAGTTCCAATATAAACCAGCAACTAACAGCATCAGAATGATTATTTTCAAAATACATATTGATCTTCTATATAGAAATGCAGATATATAAAACCTACTACTTGTAGTTGAAAGCCAGGTGCAGTTTGTGCAAAATTAGCAAAAAAGAATCAAGTAGGTTTTTAAATTTAATAATGTCCATTCTGTGCTGTAAAAGAAACAAAGAATCTTGTTGTAAATAAATGGCATACTCAGTATTTGAAAAATAAATCCAGGAAAAAAAATGTCAATCACTTCAATATATGATCTTATAATATAAGTTAATGACTGAGATAACAAAACGACAACGGTATGTAACTCATCATGCAATCAGAACCATGACACACATATATGACTAACCTCGCTAAGCTTCGACTCAAGTTCTTTCACTTTTGACTTCGTCTCTTCAAGATCTTTAACTAATGTCAGCTCCTCTGTATCATTCATCTGCATAGGCTCGTTGTTTCTTTTTATAGATTCTTTGCTACGTTTTACAGATTCTTCATTCCTTTTAACATCTTCATCTTTCCTTTTGACAGTTTCTTCCTTCTTTTTTATATCTTCATCTTTCCTTTTCATAGTAAGTTCTTCCCTCCTTGTTGCCTCTAAACTTTCACCTTCTCCTTTGGACATTTCAATGCCCTCATCAACCTAACATAAGTTTGAAAGTAGTTATCTAACTACCCATCTTGTAAAGAACAGAAATTTAAAAAAAAAAGTTACAGATAAACTCTCTTACCTTGGCATGAGAGCTATGTTTTTGAACTACATCATCTTTCAGTTCTCTGCCGTCATTCTTTTGCACCAGCTTCGATGTTTCATTGGTTGGCGAAGATTCTGGTGATTCTTGTCCTGGGATGAGGACCACTTTAAGCCTTTTCTCATCAACAGTTTTGCCATCCTCTTTAGCGAACTGCCATATCGAAGAATCAGATAAAGAAAATACCATCAAAACCAACATCTTTAATGAAAACACCAACCGTATGAGATGTGATATCCTCCTCCTTTGTCCCCTCTGGCACAAATGTACTTTGAACTAAGAACTTGTCCCTGCATACCCAATCAGGAGGAGCTACCTTTGGCGCTTGCATAGTAACTGCACTAGCAACAAAAAGAATGGATGATCTCATTGCAAAAGAAATATCTCCATATATTTGATTAAAACAAACTCTCCCAAAATATAAAATAGTGGTCTCTTTTGCAGTACATCTATCAAAGATGGCCCGAGGTACCTCAACTACCAATAACGATCAACCTCCCTGGAGGTCAAGGCTTCAAGCCTCACCAAAGGCAAGGAGTGTGAATTTTATTGTATATAGATATTATATACTTCTAGAAAAATCAAAGAGTAGCCAATCTCCAAAAACTGGTGACCTATACATGTGCTAAAACATTGTTTCAGTCGCAAACCTCTTCTTGAGTAGTTGAAAATGAAGTCAATATATTAAGTTTTCACTAGCCCGATATGAAGTATGAAGTGTTACTGCAGAGCTATATTCTTCACTTCACATGAATTAGGATATCTGAAGGGATGAAGAATACTATTACAGATTTACATGATATAAACTTTGCAACTTGACAATTTATTAAACAGATTTTTTAGAACTATTTACTGGATTAACAGGATTTTTATCATCCTTGTGTCGGGCTATTTTCTCACCGGACCTCCCCTCCAGTATCGTCATTGCAGTAGAATTTAAACATCAAGTTCGGGATGGACTTGTGCGATTCCTCTATGCCTAGGAGTCCAGGACCCCAGAATATCGAGCCATGAACGAAAAAAGGCATGAGAGATGCCGTGATGATTCAGTACAAAGTTATGCTAGGATGGACCACATAATCATAGCCTAGCTAATTGTTTCTTTAATTATAATAATTAGTTATAGCCTCTTAAAATGGAAATCCAATTTTTACATCAGCATCCACTCCTTTGTGCTATCGCCTATCATAGAGACTGACTGCACATCACCCATCAACTCCTTGTTTGGTCTCTTCTCTTTGTCATAGTTTATATGGATGTCAAGTTAGCTCCACATGGCATCAAGGTGTTGAATGGAATCGCTAAGGAAAATTCCACCTTGTTGACAGGGCTTGTTCACAGTGAGTTGGGTATTCTGCTGGGATTATAGTACCTATATGCTTTTTTAGCTAGGATTAATTGCATATGAAGAAGAAATACCACCTGTTTTTATTAAAAAAAAAAAGCAATACTTGGAATATATATATATATATATATAGATATATAAAGGAAAGTTCAAATGTGAACCACTTTTTGGTTGTGAACGTGAGGACAACCGAGAGCGCGACACGTGGCGGAGACTAGTCAATAAAGGCGGCTTTGAGTGTGGTCCTCCCCCTATAATTCAATGCCCTCCCATGAATCGCGCCGAGTCATCTGCCGTGGACCTGACGTGGCGCCTAGTCATCCACCACGTGTTCGCGTCTCATCGGCTGTCCTCACGTTCACAACACAAAAAGTGGTTCACATTTGAACCCTCCCCTAGACACACCACACACACACACGCGTATATATATATATATATATATATATATCTTCTCCATCCCAAATTAAGTGTCTACAGTAAAAATGGTAAAAGTTTTAGACATGAATAATTACTGCATATTTTTGTTAACCAAATGACAGCTTTACCCTTAATTAATGTAGATGTATCTATCTTATCAACACTTAAAGCTATGTGCATTACTTAAGAGTAGATTGCAACTTAAGTTATTATTTTTGGAAGTGGACAGTCATTCTGGGACAAACATAAATAAAAATGTGACACTTATTTTGGAATGAAGTAACAGTGTCTCTCAATAAGGAAATCAGGTTTCTGATGAACAATAACCCTGTGAATAGGATGTTTTGCTTCTATTAGTATAGCATATGCTTATACCAAGCTTTGAAGTCTGCAACTTAGGCAGAAGCTTCATTAGCTTATACTATGTCAACACTTACCAAAATGGGCCAGTTCCATGGGTTTCAGCTTACTATGTTCCTAAGAACTTAACAGATTGGACCATATTTCAAAATAACATTTAAATCCAAAACAAATTTGAGTCACTTGCTACACGAAACAAGGGAGAGGAAGGATATGTGATGGTAGGGATCTATTGTGATGAACTCCAATATCCATCAATTTCTAAATTGACTTAGGCATATCAGAAATGACAGTCCGCTCTCTTTGGAGAAGATTATCAATTGCTTTAGATTAAGAAAGCAGAATTCCTAAGCACTTGCTATACAAAGTTGATTGTCTGCAGCAGCCTCTTTCCAGCCTTAGTCAAATAACATTGGATGCAAGGAGGCACAGTTCTTAAACTTTAGGATGGCCTTAAAAGAAAATGATTCAAGTTCAAGAAAAAAGAGTTGAATTGGAAGCCTTCCTTTGATGGTTTGGGTTGGCACTGGGAAGGACGAAGGCTTCAATCAGAAGATGGTTTTGAAGGCAAGTTAGTTGAGACTTTGAAAGCCAATCAAGATAGCATTCTGGTGACCATTGGGTTCCAGATGAAATTAACCAGAAAAGCCATATAGTTGATCATCTACTTGACATAGTCATTGCAATCATAAAGAGTGTGATATACCTAAAATTACTTTCAATTACCTAAACAGAACACCTTAACCAGTGAAAATTCTGCAAAATTAACCAAACATATTTCAAAAGTTTCAGTAAGCAGGCTTATACCTGTAAATTCACACGATGAATTTGGATCAATAACTCCAGTATTCGGTCTCACGCAATATTTTTTAGGATTTGTAGTTTTAACCTGCAAAATGTTAACAAGGTGGTTAAGTGTACTGCCATTTAGGTTTAACAAAGAAAACAAACTTTGGAATCTAAAACATGAAACCCCATCAGCACCTTGAAACCAACATGTTGATCGGTTTTATTGATCATTTGAATAGAACATGAGCTTTGTTTCTTCAGTTCAACTGTTGTGCAACATGGAAGACCAAAATAAAAAAGTTAGCACATTCAGCAAGAAGATATCATCTAGCATCACAAATGACCAGTTATATGTAGGCCAAAGATATCTGAAGAAACCAATGACTGGGTGGCTTTGCACTGTTACATATGAATATATCTTACATGTATACAAATAATTTGAACATCAGTATGTACATTCATATGCTTATAAGTCATAGCCACCACTCGCGTACAACTAGCTAAACAGGCATACCATAGAGTTAAGCAGTAAAAGCAGTCGATTGCAACAATCACGGTCGGGACCATGATAGGAATCACAATATCATGGTGATAAAGCCGTAAAAGTATTAGGTCCATAAACAATATGAATATATAAGAAGACTTAATAATATTGTATGTCCAAATCCAATACAGATTAAGGGCCTGTCTGGTTTTTTCACTTTCAGTACTTAAGTCTGATTCGGTCAGACAATTTAGAAATCTGACTATTTGTTTTCTTAAGTCTGATGTCTTATTTGTTTGAAGCTTCCATCCAACTCTCATCGCCTCCTCCAGAATTTGGCGCTCCATCCATGGATTTTCTTCATCCATTATCGATTGATTCTAAAACCATATCTTGTTCTCTCCAATCAATCTATAAACTTCAATAGTTCCTATACCCAATCAATCCTAAACCTCGTATCGTGTTCTTCATCATCCATCAACCAAGCATGATGTTTCATCCAAGATCTTCAACCCTCTTCTCAATCGATCTCACTCTCTCAACAAGGTACTGTTTTATTCAGCGCCGATCACATCTACGCCGTCAACCAACTCCTCTACATCGATCTCACTCTTCGAACACTCCTCTCAATTGATTTTGATTTTTGTGTGAGATCTCTGTGTTCGATTTTCTTTCCAAATTGTTACCATCGATTTTGATCTTTGTGTCCGATTTTGATTTATGTATTCCACCTATGTGTTCGATTTTGATTTGTCTTCCAGCTGAAGAGAAGTCTAATAGCCCAATTTGGTTGTTTTATGGATATCTTCTCTTGTGCTGATTAATTGTCTATCAGTAATTTTCTAGAAGATAGGGGCTACACTCAAACTCAAGACTGATTGCAACAGTATTTGATTCCCTGTGAACATTTGTTAGGTGTATTAGCGGAAAATCAGATTTCATACGTTTGACAGGTTACAAAAGACAAACACTCTTTTAGATCCAGATTTCAGACTTCAGCACCACCTCTCAAAAACAAACGCCACCTTAAGTAATACAAATCAAACCACAAAAGCATTCAAGGTTGTGGCTGGTACAAAAGAAGAGTAAGCAGATGCTAGTCGAAGTCGTGTGGGCAGGAGCCCAATGACCTGGTGCAATAGAAGCTTGGAAGATAAAGAAAAAGGGAGTTTGATCTCTGGTTAGTGATGAACGTCGAAGCTTGGAAGATATCAAGAAAAAGGGAGTCTGATCTCTAATGAGCAATGAGAGTCGTAGCTTCATGGCTTGGAGCTTTGGATGAAAGAAATCAGGTCAAATAAAAGTCTAAAAGAGTCAGCTGCTTTAAACCTTATGTTAGGCCATCTGAAACCAAAGCCCACTAAATATTAAAAAGCCTAAACCAAACACAAAAACGGCCTAAATTGCGATTTAACGAACTGTTAGTTAAGGACGAAATTGCAGTGAATAGCAGGGATTGCACCCAATCCTATGATGAACACAATCTGCTATTACACTGTTATTTCACCACTATTAACTGCACAGCCACATAGCTATATATCAGAAGGATCTATGCAAGAAATGTAAATAAATTCTATATAAGCATGATCGATTATTGTTGTCTAAGGCAAGACTTGAGAGGTGAGTTAAGAATATATAAAAATTCTATCACCTAATACAATCGGCAAGTGCTTGAGAGAAATGGGACATTTATAGCCAAAAAGATCAAAGGTGTTGGGACAAATTAAGCTTGCACATATGACATGTCCTGGATTATTTTAAATTGAAACTCACAAGATTTTCAAGTAAAATTGTCTATAGGACTTGCCAAAAACACACAATGAGCTAGAAGTTAGATACAAGTGACAGTCATTTGTACATGAAAGTGACCAACAATCCTACAAGTCCACAAGTTGAACCCTTACTGCATTTAACTAAAATGTTAGATGGTCAAATGACTATTTTCTCCCTGGTTTTGACTCTATATTTAGCATGGTCGCTTTCCTTCTAAAGATGCATGGCCCATTTTCTAAATATGTCAATAATACATATACACACGTGTGTTTATATATACTCTGGGGTGGAGCACTGGAGATGATAAAAGAGAGCCTTTATATTGAAGCTTCTTTCTCTTCTTTTACTTGGAAGTTAAAAGCCACCTTTACCTCTAACCTACCTGTGTGTTCTATCACCTTTGACGACAATATACTTTGCAGATATGCGAATGAATACATGAAGCCCTAAAAAATGGAACTCTACAGGTTGTCAATTAGAATTACTAGTTTAGTTTCTCAAAACTACCCTAGCACATAGCATCTTTTCACCAACATGTGATGTTTCATGTAAGTCAATTGCTACTTCTTCTAACAGAATTATAACATTTAATCAAGCAGATCAGAAAGATAGAGATCGATCAGCTTACATATGAACCGAAGTTCTTGGGGCTTCATCTCCAAAATCTCTGGCTTCATCTTTGCGCACGAGTCACAAAACAAAAGCAATGATATATTTAATCCCTCCTCCTGACAAAAAAAACCCTAGCTAATATTAGAAACAAAACACTCACTAAAACACACAGTATAACAACAGACACTCCATGAATTTTTTGATCCCTAACACCAATTCATCAAACCTAAGTAAACACAGTTCAAAATTCAAAAAAAAAAAACAAAACCGCATTCGCATTTAAAATTTTATTCTTATTTCTAATTTTGTTAAGAATAAAGCCAATACACAATTGATCAACAAAGAGAAGGAAGAAACTGAAATTGATAAAAAGAAAGAACAACCACCTGAAAAAGGGCGAAAACAACAAGACGGAAATCGACGAATCGACGAAAATGAGGAATGTAGCGATGAATTTATAATGAAAATTTGCGTAATGATTCCGTAACGGTTGGGTGTTGATTCGATTATAGAGTGTGTTTGATTCAGAAACCCTAATCAGAAAAGGGGAAAAAGGGTTGTTGGTGTGTGTTTGGTAGAGGAGGGTCTGACTGACACGTACACGTTGTGTGATCAACAGAGAAAAGAGAGAGAGAGAAGAATTGGAAGCCAAGTTTTTTTTTTCTCTCTTTTGAAGGTGGTTTGTTGTGTAGGCAATGGTAGTTGCCACCCTTTTGCCTCCTTCTAACTTCAAATACTAATACTTTAAAATAATGAAATAATGATATGTCTTTTTTTAATGGATATGATTGAAAATAGAAATGATTTTAATTGATTTCAATTAAGAATCATTTTTTAAAATTCAGGGGTTGTTTGGTACAGAGATTTGGAAACAAAGATAAATGCAAATGGATGTGAATTTTTGAAATCATTTTGGACGAAGAAATGGTATTGTATGGGAATTCGTTATAGAGAAATGCAATTCTCTTCATTTTGAGGAGAAATGTCGAGAGTTGGTGTCAGATGTTGCTCAATTTTTAAACTCGACGACCACCAACGCGACATCCGCACAACCACCTCCGCGAACACGACATCGGCGACGACCCCCTCTGACGACCACCGTTGACCACCGACGTTGGTGACAAACGCCGAAGACCACCTCTGACGACCGCCGACGACTTGTGCATCTCCGACAACGAGAGTAGTCATCAGAGTTTCCGTCCAGCGACATGAGCCATCGTTTCTCTGTTTCATTTCTTTGACGATACCAAACAAAAGATTAATTTCAATTCTCCACCCATTTCTATTTCTCTCTATTTCCATTTCCAATTCTTTTCTCTATACCAAACACAACCTTAGGGTTTGTTAATATCAAAAACATATATAAAATTAGGAATTTGGTTTGGTTTAGACCTACTGAATCAAGAAAATCAGTGGGTTTAAGACATGTATCAGTTGTAACCCAGATTGGAAATAGTTGGCTTTGTGATAAGGACACCCACGTAGAAGTGAAGACGCATGTGTCTTAGCTCGTTACTAGAGTGAATGTGTTCCTATTAATTTAGAAGACAACGGTGAGTTATTTAATTAATAGTTTACTAGTGAACTTCCTCTTTTTTGTACTAGTGTTTGGACGGGGACTTTGTCAAGCATCCATGTTGTGCATTTCCTTTTCTTTAGGTTCAAACTAGTATTATGTTCGTCAATTGGTCGGGTAGACGACATAATTTTAATGTAGATTCCATTATTTGATATTACTATTTTAACCTTCTGTATGCTTTATATCCGAATGAAATATAATGTTTTGGTAAGAACTAGGAATTATGAAGTACCGTACACATATAATTTCACAAATACGTACAAATTAGAGGTATACAAATTAATTTCTCTAACCTTTCAAGTGTTATCATAAGCAATGGAATTCTTAAATCGTTGTCAAGTAAATGGACACCACCGGCATCGATGAATCACCACTATTGCATTACCAAACAACCTTATTCTGTGAATCACTAGCTTCTTATCTCTACATTTCATCAACGTTGTCTAACCACCAATGCCCATCTATGAAAAAAAAAACTTTTTTAAACATTATATCCGATTGTTCAAATTACAAGATGACCCAATTACTATAGAAGATCATGATATAGATTTGATATATACTTCAATTGTAGCCTTCTTTCCTAACATCTGTACAGTCTGATGCTCTTATAGAGTACTTTAATCTAGATCCATGGTTACAACTTACAAAACCAACCATCAAATCTATAATGTACATTTGAATTTTGAATCTAGATAAAAGTAATGCATGTATTTGACGTAGTTGGGTCAAAACCTTTTCCCTCTAAAAACCAAACAGGGATACCAAAACCCACATCAATCATCTCTCATTCTACAAGAACCACCCCCACCCCCCCCCCCAAAAAAAAAAAAAAAAAAAAAAAAAAAACACACTGTTTAAAGAAAAACTAAAGTAAACTATTTACAGTAACATAAGAAGTACGTATATCAACCATAAGAGCGGTGGCGTACTCGCAAAAGGCCTAGGAGAATTCATCTTGATGCTATAATTCGACCCATGTGAGTGGTTAATGGATCGGTCGATCCAAGTGTGTTATCGGTCCAACATTGCTTCGGCCTAGAGGAGGTACACGGCCCAATTTCTTCCTTCGATAGGATGGGTTGATAACGATAGAAAACGAGATTATAACTAAACCATTAAACCGGTCGGCCTATCGATCACAACTAAATGGTCGGCCATCACTATTGTTTCATCCATAACCAAATAGAAAATAAAGTGAAGCGTGTTTATACACAAGATTGTTCGAGTTTGCGAGAGATTATCAAAAAGATTCCAATGCGATAAAATCAAGAGACGGTCGGCCCATCACCATGATTTCGGCCCAAACGCAAAAATCGGCTCTTCTCCTTATCTTTGCCCAAGATCATCCATGTATCCACAAGCTTTACAAATTTGGCCCATCAACAAGCTTCGGGTACAACAAACTTTATCTGCAAAAGTTTAATATTGCGTCAAAATATTGTAGTTTTTAGTGATTTTTAACGATATATAAGTTTTGGTTTTATATAAAACTACTAAAAATTGGCTATAATGAAGTAAAACGAATATAATTATTAAAAAATAAGCTAAAAAGTGTAAAAGTGACGCAAATATATGAATATATATATATATATAAAAATACCCTTATCACAACCCCAAACTTAAAACGTTGTTGTCCCAAGCAACTAAAATGACTAATTAAAGACTCAACGACTAGTTTATAACTTACAAGACATGGAAATGCACAAGTTTTGTCTAATATGCCTCAAGTGCTTAAACTTCAAACACATAAATTTTAAAATTTTATAGAAAAACTTTTATACCAACTAAAATGATTCAAACTTATAACCATACGACTATAATATGCAAAAATTCAAGTATTCATGTAATCGTCATTGGATCACCTAAATTAATGCATATGACCTTCCACAAGGTGTGTACCCCAAACTTGAACTTTGGCCTCTACCCGTTCTTATTAAGAACATCAATGCATAAATTTGAAAATTTTGGGATGCATGGGGATTTTTCAGTAATTTCCATGCACAACCTTTCACCTCATTCTGTCTTTTTCTCTCTATGGCACAATTTTACTGCCACCATCTCATATTAAGGTATCACTTTTGTGCCAGACACAAAGTGTATGCAGAACACACAAAAATTAAGTGCTTTGCAGGGCTTTGCTCTTCTTCTCATATAGAGGTATGTGTGTTTGTGCATATATGAATGTGCATGGATGAGTGTATCTTCAAAGACACTTTTGTATCCATGTTATGTATATGTGTATACGAAGTGTATATGGATGATAACGATGTATAGGATTGAGTGAAACGAGTGTCTATGGAAGACACTCCTGATATCCATTTGAAATGATGAATGTATGCATATTTAGTGTGTGTAGCTTTTACCCACCCCAAACATAGAAATATTCAATGTCCTCATTAAATGGAGTAAAAAGCCAATGCAAATGGATATTTTCCCAAAAGTTTCTAATGAATGATGATCTCAAATATGTTGATGAACTAAAGTATACATACCTAGTTTTAGAGATATTTACCAAAAATGTCAAATATGGAAACATTACTTGTGGATGATACTATGCAAATGAATTTTAGTATAATCAAAATATTATTATATGATAACCTTTATGACTGCATCCATCGTGCATGATAAAAGTTAAAGCATACTTAATGAGCATAAAATTTTAAAAATCCCTCTATTTGAATTCTTTTTAACCATAGCTTGTTGGGTTTTGATGAATATCAAAACCCCAAACTTGGTGTTTGTATAGGAGTTTTGAAAAAAAATAAAAAAATTTTAAACATGCTATGTTATGATATGACCTATGATGTATGATGTATGAAAATGCAAAGTAATAAAAAGAAATTTAATCTAGACAAAGTGTCGAGAGCATGCCTTAATGGCAGCTTACACATTAAGTCATCCAGGGGCTGTTTTGATTTTTGAAAAGGTTTGTGCCATGAAATTTTCTAAAATAGCCCTTAGATTGTATGCTTGAGTCTACGACTGAAAGGCTTAAGCATCTATTCAGTCGTGTCTTTTCTACTAGCTTATTCAACATGTATGACATCTTAATAACTATACCCTAATGTCTAAAATACAGGATTCTAGGCATGCAGTTCCAAAATGCTGCTAAGGGGCTGCCAAGGCTTAACAGATTAAGCTGTCCCTATGTGAAGTAATGTTCTAAGTAGAGTAAGTCTTAACGTGTTACTAATTTAGCATCCAAAAGATCTCCTAATGCATATTTACCATGCATTAGAGAAGTCTAATTGAATGCAAGGGTTGGTACAACCCCAAACTTAGTTGCTATGCATATGAATGTCAAAAGAAAGGAAAATATGGGATCTTACCAAAATAAGAACCCAAACAGCCGCGGGGCTGTTTTAATGCTTTCCAAAAATGAACCTGTGATGAATGTCTCTATTATGTATGCAATGTGAATGAATGAAGTGTGTGCTTGCGTCATTTATGTTAGGATTATCAAGTGTCATTAATATTTAATACAACAAGACATCCTTAACAGCTCTTAATGGCCATTTAGCACTGCCAAGACAGTAGCTAAACAAGCTAAGCTGAGTGAATTTAACATTTAAACAAACAAAAGCACAACTTAACAACCTCCATGCATACGCTAATAATGAAGTAACCCAATTTGGCATACAACACTCTATCAAAAACTCACAAGGTTCAAAACTGAGAGTAAGAGTTGTGTGCAATCAGCAGCTTGTTAAATTAAGCTGCGATGGGGCTGTTTGGTGAAATATTGTGCATCAAAGTATGGGAAACAGCCCTTGTGTGCGTGATCATGTTATTGACAGCAACCTTCTGGCTTTTAGAGATTATATGGTTTATCAAATCACTTAATACACACAACTCCATCCAGTAGCTTAATCTAATGATCAAACCATTGAATAGGAAAGTGTCATAAGTGTGTTTTAAAGAAACAAACAGTCCACATGCGGCTTAAAACGCACTGTCAAGAGGCTGTCAAATTACATACTTAACAGATTATGCCCATGTAGGGTTGTTTGGACAACAACTTAACAAATTAAGCTGTTGTAGTGCTTCTCATGATTGAAATGCCTCACTGGTGTTATGAAATTGAACAAAATGGTCATGTGAGTGCATTGTTGATGATTAGTAGCCATAATTTCTCAAATCACTGTCAAAACAGTGACTTAATGGCTAAAAGCTTAGTGGCTTATCAGCAGCTTTGCCCATTAAGCCAACACACATGAGTAACAAAACAATGTGGATGTGTGTGTGTAATCTGAGTTAATAATTTAGCAACTTGTCATGCTATGGAATTGTGACTCAATTTGGACAAACATATCACAAAATTCATTAATCAACTTAGAATGGTCTTATGACCTCATTGTATGCATGCATCACTTGTGATTAACACCCCACAACTATCTAAAAATGCATAGAACTATAAAATTAAAATACTAAACTAATTAAGCAAAAATTAAAATATCTAACTACAAAATTAAAGACATAGCAAGGGTGGTTGTAGACCTGTCCCTCTCAGAGGTGAGTATTCTGCCCCTCCTGGCAGCTCATCAAACTCCGGGTATCTTGGATAGTCAGCTAGCAACTTGATGTCCTGCAGCCTCCATATTTTCTTGATGACATCATCTCTAGCTTTCTCATACCTTGCTTTCATCTCTTCTACTCTCCTCATCCAAGCTATCTCTGCCTTAATTTCTCTTAATTCTCTCAAGATCTCATGACCACCCGGAACCTGTGTTTTCATCACAGTTTCCAAGTGCATCAAAATTTGTTGGGATGGGATTTTGAGGTGGGACTGTTGTGGGACATCTTAACAGTCTCTCCAAGTATTACTTCCCCTTAATTGTTGCTTTTTTGTACTTCCGAAAGCAGTGCATGGCCTTTGCCTGGCATACTGGGTTTTATTTTGATGATGCAGTGGAGGTTAGCTTTACCTCTGTTTGAAAGCCAGGAGTAGTTTTCAAACAGAATACTCAATTGATGATCTTATAATATAAGTTGATGACTGAGATACCAAAACCACTACCCTTTAACGGATATCGAGGAATAAAAAAACGACATTGGTATCTAACGCATCATGCAATCAGAACCATGACACACATATATAACTAACCTCGCTAAGCTTTGACTCAAGTTTTTTCACTTTTGACTTGGTCTCTTCAAGATCTTTGACTAATCTCAGCTCCTCTGTATCATTAATCTGCATAGGCTCGCTATTTCTTTTTATAAATTCTTTGCTACGTTCTACTATTCTTCATTCCTTTTAACATCTTCTTCTTTCCTTTTCATAGTTTCTTCCCTACTTGTTACCTCTAAACTTTCACCTTCTCCTTTGAACATTTCAATGCCCTCATCAACCTGACATAAGTTTGAAAGTAGTTATCTAACTACCCATCTTGTAAAGAACAGAAATTTAAAAAAAAAATTACAGATAAAGAACATAACTGATAAACACCAAAGAGAAGTCTTTACATCAACACTTGTTACATGCAATAGGCCCTTACCTTGGAAAGAGAGCTATGTTTTTTAACTACATCATCTTTCAGTTCTCTGCCATCATTCTTTTGCACCAGCTTTAATGTTTCATTGATTGGCAAAGATTCTGGCGATTCTGGTGATGGGATGAGGACCACTTTAAGCCTTTTCTCATCAACGGTTTTGCCATCCTCTTTAGCGAACTGCCATATCAAAGAATCAGATAAAGAAAATACCATCAAAACCAACATCTTTCATGAAACACCAACCGTTTGAGATGTGATATCCTCCTCCTTTGTCCCCTTTGGCACAAATGTACTTAGAACTAAGAACTTGTCCCTGCATACCAAATCAGGAGGAGCTACCTTTGGCGCCTGCATAGTAACTGCACTAGCAACAAAAAGAATGGATGATCTCATTGTAAAAGAAATATCTCCATTATATTTGATTGAAACCAACTCTCCCGAAATATAAAATAGTGGTATCTTTTGCAATCTTAACAGTAGATTTCAACTTAAATTATCTATTTTTTGGAAGTGGACAGCCATTCTGGGACAAACATAAATAGAAATGTGGACACTTATTTTGGAACGGAGGGAGTAACAAGTGTCTCTCAATAATGAAATCAGGTTTCTGATGAACAATAACCCTCTTGAATAGGATGTTTGCTTCTATAAGTATAATATATGCTTATACCAAGCTTTGAGTTCTGCAACTGAGGCAGAAGCTTCATAAATTTATACTATGTCAACACTTACATTGGAAGAGGAGGGATATGCGATGATAGGGATCTATTGTGATGAAGGAATGGTTAACTCCAATATCCATCAATTTCTAAATTGACTTAGGCATATTAGAAATGACAGTCCGCTCTCTTTGGAGAAGATTATCAGTTGGTCTGTCAAAGCAATGTATTTGAACACGTATCAGTTGCTTTATATTAAGAGAAGCAGAATTCCTATGCACTTGCTATACAAAGTTGACTGTCTGTAGCAGTCTCTTTGGAAGCCTTGGTCAAATAGACATTGGATGCAAGTAGGCACAGTTCTTAGTCAAATAGACATTGGATGCAAATAGGAAATGATTCAAGTTCAAGAAAAAGGAGTCGAATTGCAAGCCTTCCTTTGAAGGTTTGGGTTGGCACTGGGAAGGACGAAGGCTTCAATCAGAAGATGGTTTTTGAAGGCAAGTTAGTGGAGACTTTGGAAGCCACATCAAAATAGCATTCTGGTGACCATTGGGTTCTGGTGAAATTAACCAGAAAAGCCATATAGTCGATCATTACTGATGATGGTAAACAGAGATTTCTAGTTTGAGTCTAGCAGGAAGCAATGTACAGTGTCTAACAATAAGATATAAGTTCTTCAAAAATCTGTGTTGTAAAGTGTTAAAGAGAAGAAGGTATCAAAGGTTTTCTGATGCTCTTATTAACAAGGTACAACTAGTATATATACAGGATTCTCAACACTAAACTAGGAAAGAGAATAAAACTATACAAGGAAACTAAATCATGCTTAAATAAGCATATATACAGCTGTATATCTCTAACACTCCTCCTCAAGTTGGAGCAAAGATGTTAATCATGCCCAACTTGCTACAAATAAAATCTATCTGTGGTTTACGAAGTGGCTTCGTAAAGATGTCCGCAAGTTGATGTTCAGTCCTGACATGCACCGGTAGGATTGATGGAGGGTTTGATTGTGTGCCAACCACATGATCTCTGATTAAGTGACAATCAACTTCAATGTGTTTGGTCCGCTCATGAAACACTTGATTTTTGGCAATATGGATAGCTGACTGATTATCACAATAAAGTCTCATCAAACCATTAGTATCTACTCCAAGCTCTTTGAGTAGTCTTTTAACCCATGTCATTTCACATGAAACATCTGCCATAGCTCTATATTCCGATTCAGCGCTTGATCTAGAGACAATGTGTTGTTTCTTGCTTTTCCAGGAGACCAGATTTCCTCCGATAAAAACACAGTATCCAGTAGTCGATCTTCTGGAAATAGGACAACCAGCCCAATCTGCATCTGAAAACCCAGATATTCTGCCATCTCCTTCTTCGATAAAAGCACCTACTCGGCAATGACCCTGATCTGAATATAGTACTCCTAAGCCTGGTGTGGCTTTGAGATATCTCAAAACACGAAGGGCTGCATCCCAATGTCCTGTGTATGGATCAGACATGAACTGGCTCAAGATGCTAACTGGAAAAGATATATCAGGCCGAGTAACTGTTAGATAATTCAATTTCCCAACTAGTCTTCTGTAACGCTCTGGATCCTTCATAGGACTTCCATCCTTGGGAAGAAGTTTTCCTGTTGTAAGCATTGGGCTTTCTACTGGCTTGCATCCTAGTAAACCACACTCCATCAACATATCAAGGACATACTTCCGTTGAGATAAAAGAATTCCTTGTGGAGACTGGGAGACTTCTATCCCAAGAAAGTAACGAAGGCGTCCCAAATCAGTAACCTGAAACTGTGACTGTAGAAACTCTTTTAGCTCTGAAATTCCACTGCTGTCATCTCCAGTGATAATAATATCATCCACATAAACTACAAGAATGAGTCGTCGACCCATTTGATGTCTAAAGAACACAGAATGATCCTGAGAACTTCGGGTCATGCCAAATTGTTGAAGGACATTAGAAAAACGTCCAAACCATGCCCTAGGAGATTGTTTGAGCCCATATAACGAGCGTCTCAATCGACACACTTTAAATGCCTCTTCCTTTATAATAAATCCAGGGGGCTGCTCCATATATACCTCCTCCTCAAGGATGCCATTGAGGAAGGCATTCTTGATATCCAACTGATGGAGCTGCCAATGATTAATTGCAGCCAGAGCAATACAAATGCGGACAGAAGGCATCTTGGCTACCGGGGAAAATGTTTCATCATAGTCAATCCCATATGCCTGAGAGTAACCCTTGGCGACCAATCGAGCCTTCAATCGATGCAATGAACCGTCGGGATTTAGTTTTATAGTAAAAACCCATTTACAACCAACTTTGCGCTTTCCAAGAGGAAGCTGAACCAAATCTTAAGTCTCATTTTTCTGTAGGGCATCCATCTCCTCCTGCATAGCTTTAAACCATCCAGGATGATTTAGTGCCTCAGTTACATTCCTGGGAACATGGTGACTATCAATGGCTGTTTGGTAAGCATATGATTCGGGTGAGAGATGGGAATAGGCAAGGTAATTTTGAATGGGATATCTGGTACAATTCCTAGTTCCTTTTCGAAAGGCGATTGGAACTTCAGGAAGAGGTGCTCCGGGTGGGTCATAGGGTTCGGTATTGGGTTCGTTTTCAGACTGAGGTGCTGGATCGGTATTGGGTTCGTTTTCAGACTGAGGTGCTGGATCGGTATTGGGTTCGTTTTCAGACTGGGGTGCTGGATCGGGGTGCGGTTCAGAGAGGTGCTCTGCGTGTGCTGTGTTAGCACGAGGAGTGGATGCTACCTGCCCAGAAGCTTCAGGGTAAACGTCTGTTGTAGCATCGGTGGATGCTACCTGAGCACGAGGAGGACGCGGGGGTGGATGAGATCCAGGCGGTCGATTTGGGCAATTGTACTTGATGTGTCCATACTCTTTACAATAATTGCACTGGACCTTCTTATTGAAATCATTCTTCCGATTCCCTCCTTTACCATTATTCCGGGCACTAAATGTCAAAGCAGATGCATCTGTGCCAGGAGATGGTTGTGCCGTTGAACTGTCTGAATACATTTCTCGAGCAAGATGGTATGTCGAGGCTAGAGATTTAGAGGCCGTGTGACTCAAAAGCAAAGGACGAGCACTCGAGTACTTAGGAGATAACCCAGAGATAAAAGTCATTACATCCATTTTTGCTAACCGCTCCTCCTGAACTTTGACATCTGGAGTGACAGGGAACAGAACTCGTAGTTCTTCTGCTAATTTGGAGAGCCTTGTGTAATATTCAGTAAGGTCTGAGTCACCTTGCTCACATCTGAAATAAGATCCAAACACAGAGTATGTGTGGGACAGAGATTCCTTTGCTGAAAAGGATGACTGCAAGTGTTCCCACATCTTCTTTGTGGTGGGGTAATTTTGAGCAATAGTCAAAATCTGAGGTTCCATAGCGTTCCACAAAGCCATTCTAATCCCACTATCGTCAAGTTTCCATTCCCGGGTTTTCGGGTTTGGAGGATCCTTGGTTAAATATGCATCTTTATCCAAACTTTCAAGTCCAGTTTGAACAAACATACTCCATTGAGCCCAGTTAGTTGAGTTTAGTTTAACTGGTATCTTTAAAATCACAGAATAATTAATAATTCCAGGAACTACAGACTCATTTGGTTTTGCATCATCTCCCATTTTTTTTTAAAGAAACCAGCAAAAATAATAAGGTTCAACAAGGATTCAAGGAGACTAGAGTTGGAAAAGGAAGTCAGACCAGAAGTAGCCAATATGATTCTGGAGAGGGTGGCAGAAGACAGCAGTGGCAGCAACGGGCGCTGGTGGTGGCAGACGGTGGTGGTGAGTCTGATTACGGTGGACGAGGATGGCACTGAACAGTAGCAGATCTGAACAAGAATGGCAGCAGCGGCTAGGGTTTCGACGACTTTCTGTCAGCGGCGGCTAGGGTCCGGCGATGACTGCTAGCTGTAGCAAAAGTTTAGCTCTGATACCATGTTAAAGAGAAGAAGGTATCAAAGGTTTTCTGATGCTCTTATTAACAAGGTACAACTAGTATATATACAGGATTCTCAACACTAAACTAGGAAAGAGAATAAAACTATACAAGGAAACTAAATCATGCTTAAATAAGCATATATACAGCTGTATATCTCTAACATAAAGTAAATACAAGAATAGATAAAAAAAATGAAGTGTGGGCAAGAGAAAGTGTCTTAAAACATCATCTGACATTCTGACTTGGTCAGTTTAAAGATATTAAACCAAGTGCCTACTTTGTTCAGTAACAAGGACCTAGAGTTCACACTAGCAAATAAAGATAATAATCAGATAGTGTAGGGGTAACAAGCTGTATATGTCGTGGAGTATCTGTAGTATATGCATGCCCATAATGTGCATGACCTAGTAAAATACTCGGCCCCATGAAAGTTGAACACTTTCATTCCTGGATACGTTCCATGAAAGTGCATTCTTTCCTTTTTTTGGCAGAAATTCAATCTTTATCGCCTGCTCGCCTTATCATCCAGATTATTGATGCTACAATTATGGTCTCTATCAACCACAACCACAAGAATACACTATCTTGTCAAAGTTGAAAGATATTAGGCATTTACGGGCTGTTTATTTTTTAAAGAAACCCTCTTAAGTCTGAAAATTTAGAGGTTTGCAAACTTAAGACTGTTTGTTTTGTTTTTAAGAAAAAGGTCTGAATACCTCTTACCGTCCTCTGAAATGTTAGGAGATGCACCATCCACATCTTATTTTTTAGATGTAAAATCAGACTTCAGACCTCTTAAAAAACAAACGACGGCTTAACCATTATGCAAACGCTTCTATCAAAGTTAATTGCAGAGCTGTGCATGCAAGTTTTGGGGGGATGGAGCGTGTCCATCCAGATTGTCAATGCTACTATTATGGTCTTTATCACCCACAACCACAACCACATGAATACACTATTTTGTCAAAGTTGAAAAATATTAGACATTTAACCATTATGCAAACACAAATCAAGTTAATTGTAGAGTCACGCATGCAAGTTTTTTTTTTTTTTTTTTTTTTTTTTTTTTGGGGGGGGGGGGGGGGGAATGGAGGGAGTGCTATTCATAAAAAGGAAGGGGTAAACAGTATAGAGAAGCAATGAAGGTAAGAAGATGAGTAAGTCGTCACCATCTACTTGAAAGAGTGCGATATACCTAAAATTACTTTCAATTACCTAAACAGAACACCTTAATCAGTGAAAAATCAGCAAAATTTAACCAAACATATTTCTAAACTTTCAGTAAGAAGGTTTATACCTGTAAATTCACATGATGAATTTGGATCAATAACTCCAGTATGCGGTCTGACGCAATATTTTTTCCGAGTTGTAGTTTTAACCTGCAAAAAGTTAACAAGGTGGTTAAGTGTACTGCCACTTAGGTTTAACAAGGAAAAAAACTTTGGAATCTAAACGTGAAAAACCCATCAGCACCTTGAAACCAACATATTGATTGGTTTTATTGATCATTTGAATAGAACATGAGCTTTGTTTCTTCAGTTCAACTGGTGTGCAACATGGAATACAAAAATAAAAAGGTTAGCACGTTCAGCAAGAATATATCATCAGTCACATTTGTAGCCAAGGATATGTGAAGAAACCAATGACCGGGTGTCTTCGCACGGTTACATATGGATATATCTTTACATATACACAAATAACTTGAACATCAGTATTTACATTTATATTCTGATAAATCATAGCCACCCTCTTGCATACAACTAGCTAAGCATGGCATACCACACAGTAAAGCAGTTAAAGCGGTCGATTGTGACAATCGCAGTCGAAGCTTGGAGCTTTGGATGAAAGAAATCAGGTCAAATAAAAGTCTAAAAGAATCAACTGCTTTAAACCTTATGTTAGGCCATCTAACCCTATAAGAAGGCCAGCAAGTATTAAACCAAAGCCCAGTAAATATTTAAAAACCTAAACCAAATACAGAAACGGCCTAAAATTGTGCTTTAACGGACTGTTAGTTAGGGACAAAAGTGCGGTGAATAGCAGGGAATTGCACCCAATTCCTCTGATGAACACAATCTGCTATTATACTGTTATTTCACCACTATTAACTGCACAGCTACAGAGCTATATACTCAGAAGGATCTATGCTAGAAATATAAAATAAATTCTATATAAGCATGACCGATTATTGTTGTCTAAGGCAAGACTTGGGAGGTGAGTTACGGAGATATAAAAATTCTATCACCTAATACAATAGGCAAGTGCTTGAGAGAAATGAGACATTTATGGCCAAAAAGATCAAAGGTTTTGGGAAAAATTAAGCTTGCACATATGACATATCCTGGGTTATTTTAAATGCAAACTCACAAGACTTTCAAATAAAATTGTCTATAGGAATTCCCAAAAACACACAATCCTACAATTCCACAAGTTGAGCCCTCACCACATTTAGCAAAAATAGTTAGATGGTCAAATGAGTTTTTGTCCCTGGTTTTGACTCTATCTTTGGCTTGGTCTCTTTCCTTCTAAAGATGCATGGCCCGTTTTCTAAATATCTTCAATAATACATATACACATGTGTGTTTATATATATTCTGGGGTGGAGGTGATAAAAGAAAGCCTTTATGTTGAAGCTTCTTTCTCTTCTTCTACTTGGAAGTTAAAAGCCACCTTCACCTCTAACTATTCAAACCTCGACAAAGCAAGGTGAAAGACCTAGTCTATCGCCTTTGACGACAATATACTTTGCAGATACGCTAATAAATGGTGGAACTCTACAGGTTGTAAATTTTATGAGAGGATTACTAGTTTAGTTTCTCAAAATTATAATTACCATAGCACATAGCATCTTTTCACCATCATCGAGTTTCGTCTTTCATGTTAAGTCAATTACTACTTCTACTAACAGAATTATAACATTTAATCAAGCGGGTCATAAAGATAGAGATGAATCAGCTTACATATGAACCGGAGTTCTTGGGGCTTCATCTCCAAAATCTCTAGCTTCATCTTTGCATCCACGAGTCAACCGAAAACATTACAAAACCCTAGCTAATATTACAAAACCAAACACTCACTGAAACACACAGTACACCAATTCATCAAAAAGGAAGTAAACATAGTTCAAAAAAATTCAAAGAAAACCCAAAACCGACATTCACATTCTTAAATTTACTCTTAGTTTCTGATTTTGTTAAGAATAAAGCCAATACACATTTGATCAACAAGATAAGGGAAGAAATTGAAACTGAAATTGATAAAAAAGAAAGAACCATCACCTGAAAGAGGGCAATACAAGACGGAAATCGACGAAATTGAGGAATGTAGGGTTGTTGATTCGATTGGATTCGATAGTATGTGTGTGTGTGTGTTTTTGTGGGGGCTTGATTCAGAAACCCTAATCAGGGAGAGAGAGGGAGAGAAGAATTGGAAGTTGCCAAGTTTTTTTTGAAAGCGGTTTATGGCAGTTCCCACCCTTTGCCTCCTTTTCTAACTTCAAAAAAAATACTTATTAAAATAATGAATTTTTTTAACGGCAGATAACTAAAGCATACGTCCTTGACACGATGTCGATGAGGTATCTGGGATTCATACGGGCATCCGACCAATCTTCGCCGATCATGGACTGACCCATGGTCAATGTATCGCCACATGTTCGTCCCATAAATGTTTTTTCAATGGATATGATAGAAAATTCAAATGATTTAAATTGATTTGAATTAAGAACCATTTTTCAAAACCAAGGTTTGTTAATATGAAAGAATATATATAATTATGAATATTTGGTTCAGAATTTGACCTACTGAGTCGAGAACCTGTGTTTTTAAGACATGTAACGTAAGCCGGTGTAGAAACTTGAGGATGCATGCGCCTAGCGCGTTATAAGAGTGAATGTGTTCCTATTAATTTAGAAGACCAGGTTGAGTTATTTAATTAAGGGATAATTTCATGTATACCCTTAATAAGACTCAAAATATCATATTTGTCCAACTTAAGTTACAAATGTCATATATACCCTTACAAACCTATCAAAACATCAAATTTACCCAAATAATTATAAAAAACAAACAAATGACTATTATACCTTCCTCTAATAAAACTCAAAATATCATATTTACCCAACTAAGTTACAAATATCATATATACCATTGCTAACCTATCAAAACGCCATATTTACCCAAATGATTATTTTAACCAATAAGAGCTTCTCAAGTGTTGAACTAAATAATGCATTGGAAGTTAATGGACTCCAAGAGTTGGATGAAAATTCTTATCCAGGTTAATATGAAGAACTTGCATGGAATTAAAATGGTGAGGCATCTTTTTTAGAGTGTAGACTTGGAAGCTTATATATTTATAATAGAATAATTTACCATGTGTCAATAGATCAAGATGGCATAATAAGAAACAATCTTGCATGGTAAATACCTATCAGATAAAAGTTATAGCTTTCAGAATTGTGATTCATCCGCGCTGTATTGCGCTGTATTGCATGGTAAATACCTATCGGATAAAAGTTATACACATACATACATGTATATATATATGGTCTGGTTTAAAACCAAAACTAAATTTAGTGTTTTTAATTCTCGATTGAGGGGTGCAGAAAGTCAAAAATTCAGTGGCGCAAGTCTGGTTCAACAACGACGGCCGGAGGGTGGAGGGACCGAAGACAAATCTGTTTGTAGCGTTATGCTGTCGAGAAGAGGCGTGCAGGTTTTTTAGTTGGAGCAAGCAACTGGGCCGAGGACCATCAGATCAGTCCTTTGGAATCCTGAGTTTGCTTCCTTTTGCAATTTAGTTGATTCGAGAATGCAAAGAATAGTCGGGGTGCGAGTAGTGGGTGCAAGTCGTGGGCATGCAGTTTGGTCGCACAATAGCCGCTTCATCAGTTGTAGCATCGGTTGTAAAAATAGCCGCTGGTGGCCTGGGTTCGTGCCATTTTTTGCATCCAGCTATGGTCTCGTTCAGCTAGTAGGCGCAGGGTGACGTTTCTGTAACAGCTGTTGGTGGGAAAACGTCTCGGGGGAAACCGGTTTGTTCCTAACAAACTGGCTTCGAAGCTGCTGCAATGCAATGGTGTTTGGTTTTTCAGCCTGCAGTTTTGTTATTTTTCATTTGGTTGTGTCTTGAATTACAAATGTGGTTTGGTGTTGGGTAGGCTTTATACCTACCGGTTGTTTTTGGTCTCTGTGTTTGGGTTGTGTTCTCAACTTTTGCTTGATGGTAATGAATTTTGATGCATTTTAAAAAAAGTAAATATAAAAATGAATTAAAATAATCATTTGGGTAAATATAATATTTTGATAGGTTTGTAAGGGTGTATATGATATTTGTAACTTAAGTTGGGTAAATATGATATTTTGAGTCTTATTAGAGGATGGTATAATAGTCATTTTCTTGTTTTTTATAATTAAAAATCATTAAGAATTAAAAAAAATGGCCATTTGGGTAAATTTGATATTTTGATAGGTTAGTAAAGGTATATATGATATTTGCTAGTTAAGTTGGGCAAATGATATTTTGAATCTTATTAAGGGTATACATGAAATTACCCCTTTAATTAATAGTTTATTGGTATATTTTTTGTTTTTCGTAGTAGTGTTTGGACGTAGACTTTGTCAAGCATCCATGTCGTGCATTTCCTTTTCGTTAGGTTCAAACTAGTATTATGTTCGTCAGTTGGTCAAGTAGATGACATGATTTTGATGTATATTCGGTTATTTAATATTACTATTTTAACCTTAATTATGTTTTATGTCTGAATGAAATATAAGGTTTTATGAGTTATCAAGTACCTTGCATATTACTTCACAAAGAGGTGCTTTCTAGAGAAAACCAAATAATTTGTAAAACTTGAGGACCATTTTAAGCCTTTGATCTGAAAATAGGTATAAAGGGCATGATCGTCATTTTACAAAAAAAAAAATTCATGGTTCATTCATAATATGAATATAAACTTCATATTCATATTATCAAACTTCATATTCATCTTATGAATATGAAACTTCAGATCCATATAATGAATATGAAAATTCAAATTCATATTATGAATATGATTCATATTCATTATATGAATCTGACTAGAAGAAACCTAGATTCATCATATGAAACTCATATTCATCTTATGATTCTTCGATTCACTAGATGAAACTTCATATTCACCATGATGCAAAACTAGCAATTCAAATGATCAAAACTACATAGGTTAAAAAACGAGAGAAGAAATATCGATAGGTGTTTTTATTCTCAATATTCAATAATGAATTTCGATTAGAGATATACTCCATAAATAGAGATAATCTTCTAATGAAAATCTTTATTATTTAAATAAAGAAATAAACTAAAATGGGATAAAATCAGCCAATAACAGGCTGTGATTTAATGCTCCTGCATCATCCTCCCCTCCTTGGAAAGACTCGTCTCCGAGTCTGCTACTTCATCCACACCCCTTTCAAATGGTGATAAATCGGCCACATTAAAAGTAGCTGAAACATTATAATAACCCGTAAGTCAATTTTATACGCATTATCATTAATCTTCTTAAGAACCCGAAAAGGACCATCAGCACGGGGCTTCAACTTCCCAAAACGACCAACCGAAAAACGTTCTTTTTGAAGATGAATCCATACCAGATCACCCTCTTTGTAGACGACTTGCTTCCTATGCTTGTTTGTGCAACTCTGGTACCCAGCATTATGTTTAATGATCTGATCACGTACCTTTTGGTGCAGATCCTTAATATGTTGGGACTGATTTTCTGCCTCAACACTAACATGCTCAACTAGGGGAATGGGCGTTAAATCAAGCGGAGTGAGCGGATTTCGACCATGAACTATCAAAGTTTCATTAAAGATTACATTTAACTAATTAACTGAAAGCTAATTATTATGTATGAGAATGCATTAACTTGCAAAGTTAAGACATATAAGAAACCTTAAGTAAGAGGAGAATGCTATAAATAACTTTAGTATCCAACAAATACTAGGCTCCTATGGTGTAAGAAGGTAACAATGTGAAGTGCTAGGATTCACGACGTCTATCATAAATCATATCGTATTGATGAAGCTTGTTTGTACTCTTGGGAGACCATGTGACTCAATAGTTAATACCGTGACAATACGATATTACTATTTTGCAGTGTTATAGGACTGTTCAAGAAACGGTTGCATCTTTTTACGAAATCACTTGTTTTGTCTAAACAGACCTTTGCACATTGTTTTTCAATCTCAATGAATTTCTAACACAACAATACACACACACAAAGATTTCTTTCACTTCACTATCTGAAAATCAATTTTTAAATAATGGACTTCTGAGAGTCTTTGTAAGCCTTCTTTGTGAATCGATATTTCGTACTTATACCATTATTACTTGTTGCGAGACGTTAGTAAACCAATATATATAGTTACACTGAGCTCTATTCTAAGTGAATCTCTAAGGTTGCACAAACCACACAACAATGCTTCTCACATTAAACTCAACTTCACACATACATACACACACAAACACGCACATACACACACACACACACACACATATATAAGGGACAAATCAGATGAGAACTATATAGTTTGTGGTCACCGTGAAATCCAATATGAGCCAATCATTTAAGATGATTACTTTCATTGACTAAAATAAATAAATGGTAAATTGGTATTTTCTTATGACACCTAAAACCCTAAATTCTAAATCTTATATTCGACAGGTTTCTTTTGATGAAATCAAAGTTTCTGTCCATAAGCGAGCACCGATCACCTTTCCAGAATCTCTAAATCGAGGTGACAATGGTGATGGATGGCGTCCTAGCACAAGAATGGCCGGAGGTGTTTTTTATTCTTGAAACCTAAGGGGAATAAGGCTGGGTTTGGTCTGTCAAGATCTCGTCTCAAGATTTCAGCTCTTTTCTTTCCATTTAGGATTTCCACGATGAAACAAAAAGGGAAGGGACTAGTATTCACCAAAGATTGGGATGGTGGTTGAATCGCTGAAATGAATTTTGTTTCCCAACGGTAACGGGGATGAGGATTGTGATCCCCGATATCTGACCCCGTTGCCATCTCTAAGGGGTTGTTTGACGTACAGTTGCTGGATGGTTTGATACTGGATGATTAAGTGGTCAGAATGATTAAAAGATTCTTGTCATATTAGTTTGGTAATTGTTGAGAATGGAATCAGGGTGCCGAATGGTTATGGGAGACCAAAGATACAAAATCATTCAGAAGGACTTAAACCCATCAAGGGGTAGACCTATTATTTGCCAAACACGACTTATCTCTTAACGATTCAGATGCTGCCTCTTAATGAAACTATTAAGAGGTAAACAACCAACCCCCTAGGTCCAATCAAGATCCATTACGTTAAATACTATTTAGTCTCATCCATGTCACCTTAACTCTCATCTTTCTCGGTACTGTTCAATTTTGTTCAGCCCTGTTATATCTAGTCCTGCCATGTGATGTCTTACCAATGTATCATGTCCTGTTATGTTCTGTCTGCATACCAAACCGCACCCTTGGTTCAAACATAATTAACAAAAAAACAAAAACAAAAACAAAAACAAAAACAAAAACTTATCTTTGTAATAAAAATGGAAAAATTCTCCTAGGAGCAATTTGGGGTTGTAGCATGTTACATAGAAACATGGGATTGCTTACCTTGTATGCTACCTTCCCCACTCTTTCTCAGCTGCAACCTTTTAAACTTAAACCCTCCTCCTCCTCCTGCTGCTTCCAACAACCACCACCATTGCTTCTTAAACCCTACTGCTTCAATCAATCTCAATCTCAATCAGCAGCCATGAATTCCCCCCTTGAAGAATCAGACGTTGGAATCTCCTGCTACATCTCCCCTCTCCCTGGTTTTCGAGGGATTCTAAAGCAAAGGTCTCATCTTTCCCTAAAACATTCTCTTTATTTTGTAAATTGTAAACCCTAAAACGCACAAGATGGTGATTTACTTCTTCACGCTTTGATCTTTAGGGTTGAAAAGAGCAACGTGCTGTTTGTTACCTTACCTCTTAACAGTTCCATTAAGAGGCAGTCTCTGAATCGTTAAGAGGTGAATCTTGTTTGGCAAAAAAATGGACTGCCTCTTAATGGTTCCAAAACCTTCTGAATGATTTTGCAGAGTCCTGATTTCATGCGCAACAATTACCAAACCACGATATTTCATTTTGCACCGTATCATAAGAGCCTGTTAATCATTCTGACCACTTAATCATCCACACCAAACCATTCAGCAACTGCCATATTCAAAGCCTTAAGGTTGATGATAATTTTATTTTGTGATAAAATAAATACTCCATCAATTCAATTGAAGAGTAAGCCTTTGGATTTTGTAGGTCAACATGGTTCTGTTTAAAATCAAAATTGAATTAGACATTTTAAGTTCTGTAACTTCAAAGTGTTTTTATGTTAATACTTTTTTGTGGCCTTTTAATGTGATTGTGACATTTTTTTTCTTCAACCGAAACATGTTCTTTTTGTATCAATTCTGACATTGGAAATAGTTTTATTTGATTTCTAAAAGTTGATTATAAAGTTTTAGTACTCGTGCTTTACTAATTCAACTGGATTATATAGACTGCTTAAAGTTTTGGTTCAGCTGTTTATGTAGGCTTTAGAATTTGTTCTTGACATCATTTGTAGAACTTCTCTTTGGTAACTAAGAGGAACTTTATGCTTAATTTTGATATGTTTCATGTCTGCAGGTATTGTGATTTTGTAGTCAATGAAGTAGATCTGGATGGAAATGTTGTTCATTTGACCTCCTTAGATGCGCCAATTGAGGTCTTTTAGAGTCTCTTTATTATATAACATACCGTCATTTGTATTTGTATTCACATTGTGTTTTGATGCTGTTTGTTTTTGATTAATCAGACAGTAGAGGAACATGAAACGAAGAAGCCAGATCCACTGAAAGGTGATCAGGCTGCTGATATCGAATTGTTTCGAGATCTAGTTGGCGACTCTGACGCCAACTCTCTGAAGGAATTTATAGATAACGTTAATTCAGATGCTGAAGACCGAGCTACATCCATTGTTCTTTCTCCAAGTTCTGATAAAGTCCACCGGACGGTAGAAATTCCTTTTTTTTAACCATTCCTTCCAGGAGATATAAATGTGACTGATGGCTATCTGCATACTTAAATTACATATTTGGTCGATTGGTCCCTATTTTGAAATAATTAAGGAAAAGGTCCATGTGGTTTACACTATATTGCACTGTTGGTCCCTGTGGTTTACACTATATTGCACTATTAGTCCCTAACCCTATTGGCAAAATAGGGACCAACAGTGTAGTGTAAACCACAGGGACCTTTTCATTAATTATTTCAAAATAGGGACCAATAGTGCAATTAAGTGTAAATCACAGGGACCAAATATGTAATTTAATTTACAATTGAATAGCATGTGCATTTTATTAACTAGCTCAACCCTCCAGGCAGTGCATAACTTCTTCAAAGAAAGACTCAAGTTCTTGGTTACCGACACAGTTGATGGACCTGATGCGTCATCAAAATGCATTCGCGTAAGACTAAACTCGGGAGAGGATAACGGCAGAGGCCGAGGTTCTAAGAAGCGGAAAGGCAGAGGTGAGACACCTTACGACAGTCGAGGTTCAGATCATTGGCCCGCGCATCTTGGAAAGTTTCTTAGGTAATGGGAAAAGGATGTCCGTCTTTAAACTGTGCTTATGAAAAAAGGGTTTAAAACATTGTTCAACATACCCTCCATTATGCACACACCTCCATTCTGCATGCACCTATATAATATCCGTTATATGTTATTTGGACTAGAAAATTGTTTAGAAGCATGATACATAGAATGAATGGCTTTTATGCATTATTTATTACTCAATGTTTGTGATACATCTTACATTAATGATGTACAAGACAAACTGCTAATGGTTTAGCTGTTCTTTTAGTTTTGAATTGGCCAAAGATATTGCCCAAGATAGAAGTTTAATGCCAATAGACAACTATGCTGAGGTGCTATAGTGGTCAGCACTCAAGTTGGCTTTCTTTCTTACCAACCAAACTTGAAATATTTTGAAATGTTATACACCTTAATGATCTTTTTTTATTTAATGTTATACATCTCAATGATAATTTCTTCATTGGCAAGATTCCCGCCTCCCACAGCCCTATGTCCTATACCTTGGCCTCTACCCGTAGTTGAGCTAATTTGCAGTTGAGTTTGAGCTATCTGTGTTCCCCGATCTGAGGCTCGATCTCGCTCTGGGGCTCGTCCCACTAATGGTATATTGTTGCCAGATTTATCCATGATGGAAACAGTCCTTGATTAACCTCATGAGACTCCGCTTTTCAAATTGGCACTGCTAAATATGTATAGTTATTTGAATCCTAGAGGGGCTCATAGCAAGTTTCTATTTTAAATGAATTCTGATTTCTCTTTACTTCGCGAAGCTTTCTATATTTTTAATAAAGTAATTATCAACTGGGTCTCATTTATCTCTTAACGTTTGTAAATGTTTTCGATATTCATATTCAGATTCCATCTTTGCAAGGAAAACAAGGATACACAAGAGGCATTAGGGGTGATTGGAAAGATGCTTGGAGTTCAGGTGGTTATTGTTCCATAATGCTCATGCATCAGTTTTTGGTAATTCGATGGAGTTGGAGAAAACAATAGTTTTTCATATACTTTTTTGTAAATGATCAGCTTCTTGGTGGGTTTTATGTTTCATCACCATAATTAGTCCTTCCATTCCATATAAGTTGCAACACTTGCTTCTTGTAGGATGTCCCATCAAAATTGTAAAATTTCATATTTTCATGTTAAAATGGCCTATTTGCCCATCATAAATATTACTTAATTCCTCTATTTGATTTTTACTGGAGGGTGTCAAACAATTTCTAAACTTTGCACCAAGTGAGAAGTTGCAATTTTCACAATTTTCCTTCTTTTCTGTTCTTTCGGTTTCTATCAGCTCCATCTGCTGTAGTGAACACTTGCACTTACTAATATTTTCTTTTACAGCCACGGTCTTTTGGATTTTCTGGTACGAAAGATAAGCGTGCAGTAACAACTCAAAGGGTAAGTATACTTTTGCTGTGTACCTGTCGCAACATCTATATTAATGTACAAACATGCATGCACAAACATATACAAGCCAATAATGAGCGAGTGATGAACTATTGGTCAGCAGTTAGCATTCACATTAGGTCTCGTTGAGCTGTTTGGTTTGCATCTTAACTCAATATGTTGCTATGTATCTTGGGCTTCAAATTCACAAAGTGTAGCTTATTGTTTAATTTACTCTTGCTATTTTTAGACCTTAATGATGACCTAAATTGTGATACAATAATTTCCCTTTTTTCTTTTTATTCAAATCTTATGATATGATCTCATAGACCTCTTTAAGGATTCGATTATGGAAAATCAGTTGATAGCTTGTACTTCTTTTGTAGCAGTAATGAAAATAGCTATTAGCATTATATGAAACTAGAATGATCAGATGTGCCTTACTCCCCACATCATATACATTGTGTGTATGATAATCCAAGTTAACTTAGCTAATCCAAGGTCCCATTTACTCTGGCTGATTATATGTATCCATTTGTTATAACATGTAGTTCAACCTCAAACAATTATATTTGACTATTTGACTTATTAATTTTTGAATTTCCCCACATCATATACATTGTGTGTATGATAATCCAAGTTAACTTAGCTAATCCTAGTGTATCTTCTACTGGACCTATTTTCTTCATGTTTCTTGGGATTATTGTGATTGTTTTCTCTATTTGGGCCCACTCCATCAAGTAGGTCAAGAAGGATAAGGTTACTCAAAATGAGGATATATCTTCCTTGAATGAAGATGCGGAAGACTGAACAGAAATCTGCAAATCCATCCTGCAATTCCCAGAAAAATGTAGTTACTATTACCATGATCCAAAAGGAAGACACTCAAACAACTTTATCCTAGAGAAACAAAATGAGTTGATCCTTGCATTCCTCTAAAATTAAAAAAAAAACTACCACCATGATAATAATAGATCACCAACGTATGGGTACATCTCATAAATTCTTTCAGCAATAAATATATAGATAAAGCATGCAATCGATACTGAGGTAGCACTCTGCTTTTACTACATTGTTTGTCGTATGATCATTGTGTTCTTAAGGCATGTTTCACTTAAGTTGATGTCCATTTAAGTGAGTAAGAATATTCTTTTTCTTTTAATATTAGTAGTATCCTTGTGCCTTCCAGTGCAGCGCTTGGATGTCTTTATTCTGGGTTATCATGAAAGTCTTTTTAGATATAAGATATGTCCCAAGATATCCCTTCAGCTACTTCTTCACTTCTTATCACAGGTGTGCACACTTGACAACATTAGTATTTCTGCAACTCGTATACTTGATAATGATACCACATGATTTATGACTTTGGTGAGTTCTCTTTATCCCCTTGACCTATGATAATTCCTTACATAACCTATGCTACCTAATCTGGTACTTGAGGAAACATGAGAATAGGTGCATCAGTGCATTTGTATTGGGTGCATGGGTCAAAATGTTTCATTGGTATGAGGTGCGTGTAAAACATTGTGGAACATACTAAAAGATTTGGGTAACTGTGAGGGGCTGTTTGGCAATTACTGAATGATTTAGTACTGAATGATTAAATGGCCAGTATGGTTAAGAGACTCTGTATGATTTAGGCATCAGTTGTAAAATGATTGTTTGGAAACAGTTCTGAATCATCTGTCTGAATGATACCAAATTACCATTTTATCCTTAGTCCTGTGTGGAATGATAATTAAAGTTTGACAAAAGTTCTAAATGAATTTCTTAATAAAAAACAAATAAATAGTAATCCAAAACAATACAATATATAAATCCAAACAAAATTATATGTTTCGAGTACAAATTGATTATATGTTTCGATGAAGTTATTCATATTTTTAAGGGTCTCCGCAACATTCTTCCATGAACGCGACTTAAGACTAGTGCCTTCTCGTCCTTGTATGACGACCTCGTGTATACGAGCTTCAATAAAAGTTCGCACCACACTTTCTTTTTTCCAATTTATTGTACGCCTCCTTTGTTGTAAATCCTCACCAACATTGTCCATACCTTAAACTTTATCCATAGAATAGCAAATCAATTGAAACCATTCACATACTATACAAGACAATATATACAAATTATCTCTAAAACCAAGACATTGATGGTCTCTAATATAAAAAATATGGGTTGAGACATGCTAAAAATCAAGATATGGAATGATGATTGTCAAAACATTTTCAAAAGTTGGAATCCTAAATTTGCAGCTTGGTTCATAATACTTATCATAACATCACAATCCCCTCCAACTCTAGGTCAATACATCATATGCTTTTGCATAAAGCAATCCCCTTCTAATATTAAAATAAAGACACAAAGCTCTAACAATGGAGGAAAGGTGACAACATGTCAATTTAAATTTTAGAATTATTGGCTACTTGATTTTGCAGAAGCGCTATTCTCTTTACCATAGTCCATACACAGTGATCAACTTATGTTTTCTCTTAGATGGTTCTCATATTTAATATAATAAATTAATAATTTATGTGCAAAAGTGACTTGCAACAATCAAATTTGAGGGGTAAGAAGATTGGTGTGGATATGATCATTTGGATATTGTGAAGCAGGACTTTGCTAACATCCTCATGTCTTCCTTCCTTGCTTCGAAATACACAAGTGGACCCCCTTCCCACTTAGGTGTCGTTTATTTGATGCTTACCCGCTAAGTGCTTACCCGATAAAAATGATGACACGAACCGAGAGTCTTACTCGGTAAGTGAGATTTACAAATCTTACCCGGTAAGTGCTTACCGGGTAAATTGTTGCATATGATATCGTTTTAAGAGACTAAAATATTGTCCGATACCATAGGTGATAGTGTTCAATTTTGCCGATAACTACTTACCGTGTTTAAGTAAACGCCCCCTTAATCTCTCTCAATTTGTAAAATTTATAAGATAATTCTTAATTAGCAAGTCTTTATTTCCTTCATCATTGTATTTTACAACAAAATATGGACACTCACACCCCCTAACTTGTTTTTTTTAGCTTTGCCCCTGTTCAACACCAATCTCAGAAAAAAAATCGAGATATACTTCTGGTTTCACCAAGCCAATCAGACGCCCTACTTCTGGTTTTTTTTACCCATTTGGGTGAGATGCCAATACATACCTATGATAAGTCTACTATGTGTTCCTCAAGAATTGATACAAGATATGTATTAATCAAACAAATTACAATAAGCCACATAGAAACTCACAGAAGATTGGAATCCAAAAATACCCATTTATTCATAACATAAAAATTTAGGGTTTTAGGGCAATAGATTCGACTTTGAAGATGATAAGCAAGAGTCGGTTTTAATCGACAATAAAACAACAAGAAGGATGAATGGATATGAGTATAATGGATTTTGATGATAGATAAATAAGAATTGAGTATTACCTTGTGTAGCTATGAAATCGAGAAGAGAAACTCACAAAGATCTGATGTGTAGCTTTGGAATGGAGAAGAGAAACCCACCATGGATGCTGGTGTAGCTTTGGAATAGAGCAAAGAAGCCACGACCCTGGAGAATGAACAGATGGGGGTATTTTTTGGAAAATCTTTGTATCTGAATCGTATAGGAAGGGGTAGAGATGAGGAGCGATTCAGGGGTTTTGTATCATTCAGATCTGAATTAAAAATCTTGCCAAACAAGATTAGGTCTGACCGATTCAGACCTGAGCCTCTGAATAGCATGGTTCAGAGGTAAACAAACAGCCCCTGAGTCACACATTTGCATACACAAATATCTTTAAATGAAAAGAAGTAACAAGTAAAAAATATCAAAGTACATAAACCAATAACCACATAATCCTTCGAAGTACTTGCTGATCAAACATTATTAGGTGCAGCCTACAACACATAAACTTCAAGCTTCTGAATACCGAGAAAATCTAAAAAAGAAACAACAAAGAAATAAGGCATGCAAAAATGGAGATGCTGATGACATAAACACGTATAGTTCTGCGTTATTGTAATGATTTACTCTCGACAAGTAAAAGGATAGACTTGAATTCTCAAGTTCTTTCAAGTTTTTGTGTTATTTAAGCATTATTACTTTGGCTTATTATTAGGAAGTTAGGCACATTTTAGTTTTTGCTTAGCTGTTCTTTCTAATGCCCTTTATGTGCGCACTTTTGCAATACTGTTATTTGTAATATGTCATACATCAGTGATATGTCTCTAAGGGTCTATGCTTCATATTTTATATGATATTGGTGTATTGTTAATTCAAAATTGAAACATATTGCTCTTCCTCTCTCGATGATGTCTTGCAATTTTTGGCATACCTCTCATTGCAGGTTACTGTATTCAAGCAACGTGCAAATAAAGTGGCTAGTCTAAATAAAAGATTGATTGGAATTAAAGTCGGCGATTTTTGGTAAGTGCACCAAGTTTAAATTTTTTTACCATTTATGATCAATCTTTACAGTAACACATGGATGCTGATTGATGGATGTTGTCACTATGTTATATGCAGTTATGTCAATGAAGGGCTTCTTCTTGGTCAGCTACATGGAAACCGATTCACAATCACATTAAGGTTTGAGCATGACTGCATAAGATTAATTTATTGCAGTTAATTTCATTTTCTTTTTTAATTTTTTGCAGACAATATGCCATATGAAACTGTGGTTATGTTTGTTGGTGTGCATACTGCGACATGCTTTTCGTTTCTTACTTTCATTGGCTTATCTCTCTCATTCTGCATTGGTGTATGTTCTCTGTAGGGGGGTGGTTGCAGATTCGGAGGATACTGTAAAAGCAGCAGCAGATGCCTTAGGAAAACATGGCTTCATAAACTATTTCGGCATGCAGGTACATTCATGCTCAACACTAGAACGCCGTTTTCTTTGAAATTCTTTTCTTCTCAGTACAATTTGATGGATATATGCCTCAACTCTACGGTTAAGTGCTTTCCCTTTAAATTTTCTTGAACTCCTCTAGAAGGCCCACTTGTATGAATTATGTTAAGTCGTTACCACATTTATCACCAAAAATTAACCCAACTCTTTAAGGAAAGAATTAAATTACTATTGGACTGTTACTAAACTATCAAAAGTTTGGTATTTATTTATGCGTTTTAGCATATGTGCAAGGTCCACAAGTCTTTTGACAACCAGAAATCCTCAAATGAAGAAACTCATTGTGGGAAAACTCTACTTTTGGTCTTTGAACTTTGATGGCTTTAGCAATTTGGTTATTGAAGTCGAAATTATCATGTTTAAGCAATTGTGTAAATATATTTTACCAATCAATTAGTCGACATCAAGGTTTCTTCAAAGATTGATGTAAATGCTGACTTGTCAAAGAATAGAGGCCAACTAGTGAGTCATCAGTCATGTGGGCTTGGCCTTTTCTTTTCCATTTTTTATGCAAATCAATTTATTGTATCTGGTTTAGAAAAGAGATGATTGATTCTATGGATTATGAAACAGCGCTTTGGCACTGGCTCTGTTCCTACTCATCTTATTGGTGCTAAACTACTTCGTGGAGAATGGAAAGAAGCAGTGAGCATTATTCTCGATCCAAGGGATGGTGATATCCTTTTGATTTCTAACAATTGTGCTTGCAATATGCGTTTTAAATTTATAGCAATGATATTGACAAAGAAATTTCATGAGTATTTGTTCTCCTTAATATAAGTTTTTGGACACAAAAGGATGACATAAGGAGGATTCGGGATTATTACAAAGAAAGTGAAGACATTGACGGAACCTTGAGACAATTACCTCGCTATCTTGTAGCTGAAAGGGCCATAGTAAGTTGCAAACCTTTTCATTCATATATTTCTTGTTGATTTCCTTTTAGTACATCAATTACTAATAAATATTTCCTAACCGTTGAAGTTATGCACTTTACCTGAAAATATTATGTAGAATTATGAGGTATTATATAGAGGACTACAAAAATCAATTTCAGTCTTTGGGTATAAATACATATAAGACAATTACGATTTGTTAATTCCCATGTTAAGGCTAGAGATCGAGCATATATGGTGCATGACTTAAAGCATAACCACATCACCATACATGTCAAAGGTATTTTAGAAGAAGTGCAATGAGTGTTTTAAGTAATTAACCGAATAAGCAAGTAAAAAAATTATCTTTTTATACTTTATGCTTATAAACTTTGTTCAAAATTCAAAGAATATTCATTATGTACCTCATATGTACCCAATTTTTATCTTTTCATAGAAGCAATGCTGTAATGTAAAAAGAACCAAGACTTTTAATCTAGTTCTTTTCCTTTTTAAGTTTTATTTATGGATTTTTTTTCTTTTTTCTGTTTGTCGTTCTAATTAGACTCTTGGTATAGCTTTGCAAGTATCATGTTAGGCATTTGTTATAACTTCTGTTTAATTTCGTTATCAGCTGCAGTGTTTGAAAAAGTGTCCAGGGAACTACTTGCAAGCTCTGAAAGCTGTACCTAGGACCCTTAGAATGATGTAAGTACTGCTTCTGGTATCAAAATTGATAGATAGCAGTGATGAAAACCGTTCTATAACATTGTAGTTGCACGCTTTTACTTTTTTTCTATCACACTTGCATATTTCACATTTGATAGATAGCATATGAGTATTCTCTTTTATGCAAAGTGTTGCAAAGCACTATGATCCTGATATGGGAAAGGAAAATAATATATACATATATAGTATTAGGTTCAAATGAGAAGTGCTAAAATATACGAAGTAGAGAAGTGATCTCCATCACTCATCCGGTCAATAAAGGCGGCTTTGACCTCTGCCCTCCGTGCATTGCATCCAACCAAACTTTGACTACTCAAAGATTGTGGCTTTTGATTGGTCAAAGCCGCAAGCTTTGAGTAGTCAACTATGATCTCAACATTTTATTTGAATTATGCAAACTCATATTCAATTATAAAAATATTGGTTAAAGAATGCCACTAACTATATATTTTCTGTAATGTAAAAGCCAATATTGCTGAAGTTCCCTTTTCCAAAAAAATAAAATAAAAATTGCTGAAGTTAAAGAGGTTAATGTTGTTCGTATTTTTGGTAACTTCACTTATCCATGCTTAACTTGAAAAAGTCTATTTTAGCAATGCACCCTTCTTTAATTTTCCTATATATGATAGAAAATGGATTCGTGAATTTTATTAGGAATGATGTCATGTTAGAGGAGGTAGATGGTTTGTTAAGTACTGAAGCTAATTGATTTTGTCAATGTAGAATTGATTCTTGTTTTGTTTCAGGTATGTGCACAGTTACCAAAGCTATCTGTGGAACCATGCTGCTAGCATGCGAGTACAGAAATACGGTATGAAGCAATCAATATATATATACACACATTATTTTGTTTCTGTTGGTATATTGCAGTTGGTTACCCACTAATTCATTAATTTTACTTTTTTCAGGGACTGACAAAGTAGTGTTAGGGGATTTGGTCTATTGCAATGAAGAAAGTTTTAACGAAGTTAAGCAAGTCCATGATTCTGAATATGAAGACATTGGGTGCAATGATTTATCCGAGAATAACCATTTAGACGAAGCTGACCCACTTCCATCTGAAGGAACTTGTAGCTCAGTAAAGGTCAGGGAATAGACCAAATGCAGGGATTTCTAACATTAGATGCTACAAGCCTGTGACTGTGCTCAATTTATTTGCTAGATTCTTCTGGAATAAGCTTGCAGTTTATGATTATTTTTGCTTGCTTGTTTACAGGTCATCAATAATGAAGACATTCTTTCAGGGAATTATACAGTTGCTGATGTTGTCCTTCCTTTGCCTGGGTAAGGATGAGCCACAAGCTTCAAGTTTTGCGTTTCTTCAAACATTTGAGATGTGGAATTTGGTGTAAGTATTTATTTTTCGACATTTTTGATGTGGCAGTTCAAGGGTAATTTTTCCACAGAATGACATTGAACAATACTATCAAGATTTGGCAAACAAGGTGTGTTATTTGTTTCTATATATATCATGGTTGTACTAGTTTACACACACTTTATAATACATATACTGATATTTAGGATAAAAAATTAAATAGTACGCAAAGATCATTTTGAAACTTCTATTACGCACATGAGTAATTGAGTATTATGTTTGTAAACAATCAGTCAAAAGAGCGGAGCTTACAGCTTTGAGATTTTATGTAAGTCAAGTATACATGTTTCTAAACAATCACTATACCTGTTGCATCTAACAGTTGGGCACCACTGCTGGTCAAAATTGATTGACCTAATAAAAATGGTTGAACATCAGACACCGAGCTTTTTTGTAGGAGGGTCTTAAAACATGTTGACTTCTCTTTCGAGTTTCTCTTTTATCATTCATGAAAATCCAACTTATGTTCCATGACAGGATGGTGTCAGCTTGACAGAAAGTGCACATAACGTCAAGTGAGTTAATTCTTCTTAGTTCTTGTTCTTTTTGCAAACATGATCTATGTTGCATCATCTTTCTGTATGGTATCCTGTAACTTTTTTTGTTTTTTGTTTTTTGGGAGGAGGGGGGGGGGGGGGGGGGTGTAAACAGATTTCAATATGAATTTGGATCGTGATTCATATATATTATATGTAATTATTAGTTTATTGGTTGATAAGAATTACAGAAAATGTATTTGTATTAGTAGATGAAAACATAATTATTGACTTAGTGTGGTGCATCCAGTTGCTTTCTTCCATTTACTCTGTGGCTGCAATTACAAAGCATGATCATAGTTGGTGCATATATGCATACTTGTAGTAATTGTTGCATTTTTTTTGCTAGGGAGTTCTCATTAACCAGCATGACCGGAGCTTATCGGCGAGTATTTGGGAAGGCAAAGGATTTTGAATGGTATTCTTTCTTCCTAACACTTGGTTTTGTTGTTTTATGGACGCCTGTAATCGTTGTTTGTAGCAGTGTTTAGAATAGAATTAAGTACAAATTTAGCATTTGCTTAAACTCACTGAAAAAAAGAAAAAAAAAAATAAACTGGTTATTAGATCAATATGTGAGAATTCAAATTTTGATACCTTTCTAATAAAATGACTGATTTTTTTTCTTCAATTGCTCAAAAGAAATTTAGAAGTTTCCTTCCAAGTTGAAAAAATCTGATCAATGAACACAAGTGAGAAATTGGGAATAGTCTTTTAATTCCTAGTTAGGGGCCGTTTACTGAATGCTTACCGTTAAGTGCTTATCTATTAGAGTCAATACTTATACCGGGCTCGTTTGGTTTGTTGTAAACGTTTTTTGCATTTATTGCAGGGAGTTGATCAAGTATACTGACGTAAGCATCCCATTGACCATGACGGATTTAGACATCGTTACGAAGGCCAAAGACGGTGATGGTAAGAACGATGTGTCAAAACCGAATGGAGAAGAAATATTGCAAGAAAAGGACGTGTCCACTACTTCCGGGGACCACCAACTAGCCCTCAAATTGAGCTTTACGCTCCCAGCATCTTGCTATGCAACAATGGCGATTAGGGAGCTGCTGAAAACGTCAACTTCTGTAAGTATTATTATTCACTGTTTTAACACTCTTTCGGTTTACACGATTCTACACTATCCTTTCATCAGTTCTAAACCAGTTTTTTCGGGATTATCGCACAATAACATGATGTGTTTGCTTCTATTTGTATGTTATTGCTTTTCAAAACTCATCTTATCGTCTTCCTTTTGCACACTTTTTCATAAGCCAGAGGTCTTCACAGAAACAACTGTTCTACTTTTTAGGGTAAAAGCAAAGTCTGCTTACTTCCACCTCGAGGTGGGGTATACTGGGCTCATTTGGTAATTTGGTTACAACTTTATAGTGTTGGTTACGTTCACCCATTGACATGCAAAGATTAACTAGATTTTATAGGAGTTTGTAAAGACGCAAGACTAGGGTAGGATTAGGGTTCATGAGTTGGTAGTTAGGTTTTATGTTTTTCTGGTACTTGCTTCTATTTGTATTGCTATTGGCTGCATACATACAACTTTTTGAAATCTCAGCTTATCTGCTTTTCAAAATCACACTAATCTCAAGTTGCTCTACTTTTTGAGATAAAGGCCAAGTCTACGTTCATCTTATCCTTCCCGACCCCCACCTTTGAGTGGGATATACTGAGTTTGTCTGGTTTAGTTTATCTTTGTTGCTGGACTCCTGGTCTAATAATGTCCCCATAATTTGAATCGCGTCCATGGTTGTCTGATTTTGCAGGTTGCTTTTCACAAGGCATTGAATTAGTAGATTTGTTGAGATCTTGAGTATACGAAGGTCAAGTATGGAAGGAAAACCGCACACTTTTGGCAGGCTAACGATAACTCGTGGAATTTTCGGCTTTTTTTCTCTTGTTTACAGGTAGAGTTGTACTCTCTTAGATAAGTTATTCATCATATGTTTTTGCAGTTATGTAGAATAAACCATTCTAATACAAAATCAGGAGTTTGTGGTTTTGTAAAATGCAACTCCATCATTTTCTTTTGCAGACTTTGGTCATAAACCAACTATTGGTTGATAAAAGTTACTTGACACGTTAGATGATCATTTATAGGCTCAAATAGACATGTTGAAAAGTTAATTTGAGGCTCAAATGGGTACTCCTCAAATAAGACATGAGGAGTACCCAATCCTTGGGTTGGTTCAGTCAAAGACTGTGGTTGGGCTCTAAGTCTAGCGTAAGCTGGGCCGGGACAACGGTGGATTAGTGGACTGCCTGTAGATGCCTGATACCGCCAGGGAGGTGTGCGTGCGTGTGTTCGTGATAGTCGTTCGTTGGTTCGATGCCGCTATGCCTTCCAAAATTTCTTTTGAACTATTCACCAAAATATCGCTAATAATCTTAAATTGGTCATAGTAAGAGTAGGAAATTTAGTTTGGATATATGTTGATAGAATATAATATGTTTACCAAGTGTATTTTAGAAAGTGTTCATCACTAAAATACATTTATTACTTTAAGCTGACCCGATAATTGAAGCGTGATGATGCTGAACATGTTGGGAGCTTAGTTAGCACAATCGATCAATCAATTTTTAAGGCTTTTTCAAGGCATTTGATGTAATGGATCGGTCCTTTTATAGTGTCCCCAGGAATACGACTATACGAGTATGGTCTGGTTTGGTTTCATACAAAACCTTCACGTCAATGAATGTCTCTGCTTCTCCTACCGCACTGAGCTTGAAACTAGTTGTGTATGAAGAATACCCATTATCTAGATGCCCTCCTTCCAATACTTCAAGAGCAATCTTATGTAGTGATTCATCAAGCTCTACGATCTTCTCCTTTTGGTAAATAAGCTTCGGCACAGCTAACAAAAAAAATTCAAGAATATTAAGGATCTATTCTATCAAAAGCCAATAGATTGTTCTTGAAGTGATTATTAAAGGGTTTATGTCGGGTCTATCCCAGTTTTTTGTCCAACAATCGTAATTTTGCAAAACAAGCTCTATTTGATAGGTTTGATGAATGTTTTCTACATTGTAAGAAAAAACTTAACCTATATAAAATCGTAAACCATGTAAAATTATTCAAAATGTATTATTTTCTGTACAATATAAAATAATAATTGGTGCCTACATATTCTTAAGATAAAAATTTTTTAGTTTCCCACTTATTTCTAGAAAACATTAATAATAAGGACAATACATACAAAGTTGGCTTTTTCTATGTCTATTTATAGGGAGCTTTACCGGTATACCCAAAGCCCCACCCCCACTTTGCAACCATACCCCCAAAAGGCCGTTATAAGGGCCGTTATACCAAAACGTTATAACGGCGTAACGGTGTGGGTATATTGTGCAAAGTGGAGGTGCGTTATGGGCATATGAATCAATTACCCCTAGTTATAGTAAAAGTCCACAAAAACACAATAAACCTTCCTATTTTGAATTATTAAGTGTATGTAATTTTTATTTTCGATAAATACACCAGTAAACTTTTTTAAATTTAATGTTTTTGTAATAAATAGATCATCCAACTATTAAAAATTAGTTACCTAAAAATTAGAGGCATTCTAATTAAGTTCATCATAATTGTATGTAATAATTCTTGATATATATATAGTTGGGTTCAAACGAGAATGGTATTCATTTAAAAAAATACGCGAACCTATAAAATTATTTATGATTTTGTGGAAAAACACACGGGAGAGACTTAGGATGCGTGAAACATTTATGATTTTGTATGCGTGTTCTTTTAAATACTTAATTACTGTTCTTGTTTGATCCTCTACTGGAGTGTTATGGACTGTCACATCAGCATTTCACTCACTATACAACTCTACCATTTTACACCCACACTCCAATAAGTTTAATGGATTTCCACATACACACACACACACACACACATATATATATATATATATATATATATATAATTTTACCAAAATATTTAAAAATCTAGTGATGTAATACTTTATTAATGTAATGTGTTTTAAAATTAATGTAATATTTTATTAATGTAAAATATTTTAAAATTAATGTAATGTTTTATTAATTCTTTAGTTTTTATATAATAAAAAATAAAATAAAATTACTGATTAATATATATAATAAGTATGTGTATAGAATTAGGTTCAAACAAGAACAAAACCAAATTGTAAGAATGAAGGAACCAACAAAATCACACGTGATTTTGTGCATGGACGCCCACTCGCGGCTCACCCACTCGCCTTGTCATAGCGTGGCTTACACACGCTTTTTCCATCGTAGCACAAAATCACATGTGATTTCCTTGGTTCCTTTGTTCTTGCAAATTGGGTTGTTCAGTAATTAACAAAATTACTGATTAATATATATAATACGTATGTGTGTGTGTGTATATATATCATATTTAATAAACTAAAGAATTAATTTTAAAAGGAAAAAAATGTCATGGGCCCACCTTCACCTTCCATTAGGAGTGTAATGAAGATTACACTCCACCCCATTACACCTTGATTGAACTCCTTCTACAATGCCATTAAACTCCAATTAAACCCATAACACTCTCATGACACTCCCATTGGAGATTCCCTAAGTAGAAAACCTAAAAATTACTATGCCACTATATGCCTTTCAAACCTCGTGCTTATTGCTTAATGTAGTTTTTTTTCTTTTTTCTTTTTGTTAAAAGAATTTAAAACTTTTCTAACCTATTACAAATAACTTTTGGGGTTAAAGAAAATACAGTTAACCAATTTCAAAAAACTTAGATTTATTTATTAAGAAAATATTTAGGGACCTAATCTGTTTAGACTCCACACCAGCCTAATTTTTCGAGAAAGCAACTCGTTCATGAATAACTTTAACATCACACATATTTGTAGTATAAAAAACACTTGTTTAACGATAAAACAAAGACATATACCAGGCCCAAATTTGAAGAGTAGCACGCTGCCATGGCCGCCATCTCCTTCGAGCAACTCGACTTCTGCTATAAAATCATGTAAAACCTTGGGTGCCATTTGAGTTATGTCACTCGACATCGCTTTCCATAGATCTCCGATGGGCACGGAAACCCTCACTTGGGCTGTGTCTTCCTACATCTTTAATTAATTGGCCTTTGGTTTTCTTGCTTGCTTAGCATACTACTTATAATGAAGGAGGTAGTTGAAAAAGATTAATCAAGCTTAAACAGGTAGAACCTTTGGTGTTATATATGACAAAATGGACAGCAAAGAATCCCATTAATACATAGATTTAAGCATCTTTTCTTTATATTGCCAAAAGGGTATTTTTTGTTTGTGAGATGATAAACTGAAGAACTATCTAAACAGTTAAATTGAGATAATTCAGTGAATAGATTAAAAAGGTGGTTATAATTAATTTTTTAGAAAATAATAAAAATATCATGAATCATTTTTTTAAATAGTAAATACTAGAAGTAATTAAAAATGGAACCAACCAAATTACAACAAAAAAGATCATTTGATTATCTATAATTCGACATTCATATTTATTACAAGAATCTTGTACAATATTAATCATGAATACAACTTTCATGATGAATTCCCCATGTGGCCGTCCATACTCCACTGGATATGGACAAGTGATGTGCTCTCGGTAGTTTCCCAATAATCGGTGAAAATGAGGTTCCGTTAATATGTAATCTATGTGTCTATATTACCTTATAATCCATTGATACAAAACCCTTAAACAGAACTCATAATGCATATGGTACTACCATTTAATGTATAAAAGTCTAAAAACTATGAATTACAACTCTATATGCACAACTTACAAGTTTTTACTACAACAACCACCACCACCACCTAATTGGGTTAATGTATACTTCTCTTTTCAAGATTGAATTTACAAATTACTTCTTTTTTCCAAGTTTGTGCTTTAAATTTGCTTTTCACAATCTCTTTTAGAAGGACACCATCCCACTCCCACCAACTTTAGCATGTAGAGGATAGGAGTTTCTTTTTTCTTGTAAAAATAATAAGTACGCTCATAAACTTAATTTTACAAGTAATAATCACTTATTAGATTTAGCAATATGTATCAAATAAGTGGAGTTCTTTTTTGTTGAATGTTTGTAGCATTTAGAGGAAACTTTTGGCAATTATTACCTTGTTATGAGCGCTACGCTAGCTTTCTTGGAGTTATTGTACATGTCAACCATTTTCGACAGAGGTAGGCTAATTACACCCCTATACATTGCTAAATGCACTCCTATAAATGTTCTTTTCCTCATATACATCAACATTAGGATCTCGCTTTTTACATTCTCAATACATAAATTGATCCGATTTTGACGCTTACAGGGGTGCAAATAGCATTGCCCTTTTCGACATAGTGTTACATTGTAGTGGATGCATAACTAAAATAGAAAATAACAAAACCTTCAAAACCCGAATGCAAGAGTACATTTTCTATATTTGTATATGGTATTTGGTGTATGAGATTTTGTTTCTTCTTTTATTCCCTTTCATATGATTGTATACTTAATTATCTTGGTATAGATATTTATTTATGTTATTTGGTATTTGTATTCAGTGTTTTTAGAAGATAAGGAACTTTCAAAATCAACGTTTAAGGATGTATGGTATAAGTTTTCACATAAATATGACACCCAATTGCCTTTTAACTGGATAAATTTGAAATGACTTGGATAAAAAAATGACATGGATACATGACTTCCATGATGTGGCATCCAAGCCAGGATTGATGTGTGAAATGTACTGAAATACAACCACATGGGTCTTTCGCTTAGCGGTATCTGAGTTTCCTGTAGAGCCCAACCTCATATAAAGTCAAGGATTCAAATTTCACTGAAGCCGAAAAGGGTATATGAGTTTATTTGACGTATATAAATATTACATATTTCAAAAGTGTACTGAAATACATACATGAGTTCTTTAAGAGGACTTATAGTCGCACACAGTACAAACTCTCGTACAAGAAAATGGTAACTTGATTCACTGTTAACGGCTTTTAAACATGTAAAGCATTTGATGTCGTAATTACATGTGAAAAAGGTCCCCAAAATTGTAACGAGGCCTAACAAGAGAAACAAAACACGGAGAAAGACATAAAAGATATCAAAAATTAACATGCATTTTCCATTTATGTTCAGAGTCGGGATCAATCAACTTGCGAGATGCTTGCCACAATTGGGCTTCAATTCCCAATTTCCGAAGCTCAACAAGACCACGCTCAACTGCAACATGGTTGCAAATTCTTACGATCACGATATGTTGAATCCATTCTCTAAGAAGCTATAGAAAATCCACAAACAATATATATAGACTTTGGATCATGTGATAAAAATTTCACTTTTGTAAGAACAAAATAACATGTATTGTGGGTAACTTTCACATCACCTTTAACTGTGAAGGTTATTTAATACTGTGGGAATGTTGTAGCCTTCACACAGTATAAGGACAAACCTTAACACAATAACATATATAATGGTACCTTCATTTGTTCTCACTTCTCACAAGAAAATGTTGTTCTCACCTGCTCAAGTGAGAACTTAAAAAATGTTGACAACCTTGAGATATGAGAACCAGTAAAAAATTATTGTTTCACCATGTGAAACATACATATTTCTTTCACATTGTGAAACAAATAAATGTGAAATCCTAGCCTTAAACGAAACAAATACATGTGAAACCATTTCTCATGGTTTTCAAGGTTCTCACTTGATTTGTCTCAGGCGTGTGTGTGTATGTGTATGTGTGTGTGTGTATATATATAGAGAGAGAGACACAGAGAGAGAGAGAGGGAGGGAGAGAGTTGGGTTCAACCAAGAACAATAATTATTCAAGAGAATAAGAAAACTGGTGAATCATATGTGATTTTACACTAACATCACATACAAAATTAAATGTGATTCAGGCGATTTACCTCATTACCTAAAGAAGCGGCCAAAGTCGTGCACACCTTTTTTTGACCGTTAAATGAAAAATCACATGTGATTTGCAGGTGATTTCGCCATTTTCCTATTCTCTTAAAATGTTAGCATTTTGGCATGATCCTTCACACACACACACACACACATATAGAGAGAGAGGTTCAAATGAGAAGTCCTAAAAAAATACAAAGTAGAGAAGTGATCTCAACCGTTGATACGGTTGAGATCATAGTTGACTAGTCAAAGTTTGCGGCTTTAACATGTGTAAAGCCGTCATCTTTGACTAGTCAACTATGATCTCAACCATTGATTGACTCGATTCATGGAGGGTGGAGACGATTCAAGGAGGGTGACCGGTCAGAGCCGCCTTGATTGACCGGATAAGTGGTGGAGATCACTTCTCTACTTCGTATTTTTTTAGCATTTCTTATTTGAACCTAATACTAATATATATATATATATATATAGAGAGAGAGAGAGAGAGAGAGAGAGGAAGGTTCATGCGAGAAGCATATCAATTTAAGAGAACGTGAGGAGCAATCTCAACCACTCATCTTCGGTTACGATGGACGTGATCACGGAGGATTGACGCGATTCATGGGAGGGTAGAGATTATTAAAGGGGGGGGGGGGGGGGACCGGTCAAAGCCGCCTTTATTGACCGGATGAGTGGCTGAAATTGCTTCTCACATTCTCTTAAATTGATATGTTTCTCATTTGAACCTCTCTCTCTCTCTATATATATATATACATATACAGAGGAAAGTTCAAATGTGAACCACTTTTTGGTTGTGAACGTGAGACAACGAGAGCCGACACGTGGCGGATGACTAGGCGCCACATCGGCTTTGAGTGTGGTCCCCCCTTAATTCAATGCCTCCCCATGAATCGCGCCTAGTCATCCGCGTGGACATGACGTGGCGCCTAGTCATCCGCCACGTGTCGCGCTCTCGTTGTTCTCACGTTCACAACCAAAAAGTGGTTCACATTTGAACCCACCCCTACATATACATATATATATATATATAGAGAGAGAGAGAGCTAGGTTCAAGGGAAAACTACGAAAAACCCTAGTAACCCTTCATATGCACATTATCCGCATGAGAGTGTTCCTTAGTTTTTCGGTTTTTGAGGGGTTTTCCCCTGAACCTTTCTCTCGCTCTGATACACACACACCCCATATTGTTCAAGTAACCGAAGCATTTGCTTCGTAAAATCAAGGTTGCATACAAGGATTTGTCTCCCCAAACGAGTCTCCTTTTTGTTTCTAAAACTTAACTGTAAGAGGGAGAGAGATGGTACCCTCAACGGCATCATGTGAAGTGGGTGGATGATCACCTTGGTTCATCCAGAACTGCAACCGGTCGTCTACAATATCTGGTTCTAACCCATGAACTTTTACCCTCCTCCAAAAATACATAAGCCAAGCCTACAACATTGTATGCAAGTTATATGTCATTTTAGGGGTTAGGTTCAAGGGAAAATCACGTAAAAATGCAAATTTTAGGAACACCCCGGTGCTCATCCGACGGTATGCACATTTGCATACAAGTAATTTGTAGTATGCACATGTGCATAACATGCATACATGCATAAAAGCCAAAAATAGATTCATTTATTTGTATGCATATGTGCATACCATCTAGATGATGGGTTACTAGGGTGTTTCGTAGTTTTTCATTCTTTTTGGGGGTTTTCCCCTGACCCTCCCTCGTCCTTTTAGAATGTCATGTTTTAAAAACAAATCTTATTTTCAATCTAGTACACTTGTTGGAAGGATAGTTGCAACAAAACTTTAAGAGTAGTAGTTTAAGTGGTGCAATTTTCATGGCACATTCAACATGATATAGTAGGTGCGTAAGTTAAAGGTGGTTAGGGGGTTAAGTGACAACCTGTCCACAAATAGAAGATTAAATTTGCAAGCTCCTTATAACCTCAAAGTTGTGGGCTACCAATAACATCCACCATGGTTTTAAGGTGATTAATGGTTATTGGCTCGCCTACTGCTTTGGGCTATAGGTCCCTACAAATGGTATGAGCGTCCTAGTACCATTGGGATGGTGGGGAACAACTCATCGAGCATGATGAGTCGCCGAGGAGGGGGGTGTTTGTAAAATCTTAAGAAAATTCCACATTGCAAATGAACAAGGAGAGGATGCCAAGAAGGGTTGACGAAGACATCAAGAATTTAGGTGGGGAGGTTTGTAACAACAAGTCCCACATGGATTGAAAACTAGATCTATAAGCTCCTTATAAGTTCATAGTTCTACTAATAACTTTCAAGATGAACATCTGAGAAAATTGGAATGACTCCCTCTACACAAGGATGACACTAAGGACGATTCCGGGAAGGTCTCACAAACAAGTCAATTATTTAAGTGGGTGAGTTTGCAACCCATCCCACATGTATAGAGAAGTATATTTATGAGCAACTTATAATCTTGCAGGTATCGGTTACCAGTAACTTCCACCATGGTTTTACGTTGATAGGGTTATTGGGGTCGGTATGCTACTTTGGGGATTAAGCTATGAGGCGTTACAAATCTATCTTGCGGCCGAGACATGAAATGGGAACGGAAAACTAGAATGCTTATTTTATATATACAAACAACAGATAAATTCCAAGTAAATGCAAAAAAAAAAAAAAAACTAACTCAAATCAGAATTGTGAGTGCATTTATAAGGATATTAGAGTGGAACATACCTGCTTAAACAGCACATCGTCAGACTCCTGTTTACTCAACTCTGAGGACAAAAAAGTTACAAATTTTGCCATCAGAACAAAAATGTTGGCAACCAGAAAGATCCATACAAGCTTAGTAGGACTTCTGCTCGCAGAAAATCACCTACGAACTTTATATAACCACCCCTATCTAATCATTTATACATCTATTCTTTATCGGTATTACTTGACATAGCTACAAATTGACGAAAGTGTGATTCGGTACAAATTACAACAATTAAATTCATGAGTACAACTCTAACATTTGCCCACCAATTACTAAACATGAACTATATAAAAATTACATTTGTAACTAAATAGATGTATCATGTAAATTGAAAACTAATAAGTCTTGATTTAGTTGAAACCATAAGGTTTGGCAGTTTAACATTCCCTATAAAGATGACGTTGGAGTACCGAACATATGTGCACATTTTTCATACATTAGAAGCTTAACTTGATTGTACATTCTTGTACCAATAAAATGAGGCTAAATACCTAAAAGGAAGAAGCAATAACGATATCCCTTCCCATCATACACACCATAGATGTTTTTGATATATCAAAACTGGCTATGCAGCTATAAAACGGGATGGGGCTTAAATATATTATAAACTTACCATACACTTCAGCTGTATGTTGGCCCTTGATTGGTAGCTTCAATTCATCTAATCACGACCAAAAGAGAAATTAAAAGTGAGCAATTATTTAGAAAAGGTGTACACTAATATATTCGCATACATATTCAAAAGACACATTTCAGTTCCCCATTATATGTACAAAAACAATTAAAAAACTAGGTTGCTCAAAAGGTGTTATAAAACAATGAAACATAACTTTCTTCACATTTTTGTCTTAAAGATAACTATTCTTGTGACGGTTGATTGTGTAATCTACATGAAAACTAACAAATAGTATTTAAAACACAAAAACATCTAACATAAATACCGATTAAAAAACTCACATTTAAATCAAAAGATCTAAAGTTCTAAACATTTCTTATTTTATATTTTATCAATAAAATAAAAAATACCTAAAATTATATTCATAAATACTTTATCCTCTTAAACTTCCTTTTTACTTCACTCAATTTCATTTTATTGTTGGTAGGTTTGTTGCCATCAGATCATTTTAGTGATAAGATTTACAAGAGAATGAAGGGTTTATTAGTTAAGATATAATACAGGTTAGGAGGTGCAGAGTGCGCTCTTGTATAGCTAACATGAACCCGGGATCACTGGATGTCGCCATATGGCCGTAGTCAAGCGGGCCGCACCACATTGTGGGATCTGGGGCAGTGGCCCTAGCAGTGTCAATAGGCAGAGGAGCTGATACTCATGACTTTCGTGTTTGATAACTTCAGCGTTTACGTTCTATGTATGTTCATTTTGATGCCTAGCTTCGATGTTTCAGAGGTTCAATGATGAATGTGGTTAGTGGCACTAGACACTGAAGCTCAGGGAGTGTTCAACATTGATGAGGTTTGGTGGGTACACCCCACTGAAGCAAACTAATTCTACCAGTGAAAGCTCTCATAACCATTGAATAACTGCTAGCAAAAAAAAAAATCATTAAAAAAATATAAAAATAATTAAACTAACTTTTATCTAACTGACTATTAGAAAGCAAGTGCTTTTAACATATACATAACAGTGTTCTATACAAATCCTACGAAATCCCTTGAAATCCTAGCCACCCCTTGGGATTTCAAAATATTATGTTTAAGGGATTTCAAATCTGGAAAATCCTAAGACACGGAATTGGAATGGATATGAATTCCAAATCCCCCCAAATCCATTCCATTCCTGCAAACCAACGAATGGAGACTTCAAGCAAAAATTCTTCAAACCATACTTAATTTAGGAACAAGTTGCAGAATTATAAACTAATTAGGGAAGTTTTCATAAAAGGTTACTGTTATGTTCTAATAGGACCATAAGAGTAATTTAATCTTCAATATTTTGTGGGGTTCTCATAAGAATTAGGAAACTTTTTGTACATATAAGGTATTTGGGTCAGTATGCACATGTGCATACAAGAAATTTGTAACATGTACATGTGCATAACGTCTACAGTTGCATAAAAACCAAAAGCAGCTTCAAAATATTGTATGCACATGTTGCATACCATCCACCTGAGCTATTACCTGGGTGTGCCTCAGTTTATCATCTTTTTGGGTGTTTCCTGTGAACCTCCCTCTAAGGTATTTACCCCATTGAAATTACAAGAACTATAGCAATTCCCTCAAATCGTTCTATGACTTGACTCCTCTCATAGTCGTCTTCCTTATCAGTAGCTACCATCAACCGTTTTCTGCAATTTGCTGCTTTTCTCACACCCTTAATCAAGTGACAAATCTTGTATCAATCAGGTATCAATTCTCATTCAGCACCAAAAATTAGTCTAACTAGCCTCTAAGAAGTTAGCGAAGGGACGTCTTTAAAGGAAGTAAGACAACAAATAGAGAACAAAGGAATATGACTTGAGAAGCAAGGTATCTACGAATAATAAAAATAAAATTAGCAGCAGGTTTGGAACAGAAGAAAGATCTAACCAAATAAAATATTCTTGAAATGCAAGCAAACATTTTGAACTAACCAAAGTTCCCAGCACACCTGTCAAAACAGATTTTAGTGCGTTTGGCCATCGCTGCAGAGCCATGGCAAATGCTAGTGCATCCTCTACCTATGAAGAAGTAAAAACAAATGAAAGAACATGTCATACAAAATGTACCTCTAGAGCTGATTACCACATACAAATCAAAGTATATTGGTTCCTAACATATATTAGCTTTATTGTTTGGTCATAACAAAATTACGATTGGACAAATATGAGACTATGTCTAGCATATGTCAGACTACAAGGAAAGCAGGAACATGGAAACAAAAGATTGATCAGGAAGGAAGAAGTATTAAGGGTGGTTAACATATTGTCATGTTATATGTGGCATCCCAATTAAATCCAACTAAGAATCATTCAGTGTAATTGGAACTTTAACTAGCATATTATGGTCAAGTTTCCTACCAATCCCTTTATTTCATTGCACTTAACCTCATTGATGATGAAAAAGATCCTGAAGACTCGCAGTACAAACTTAACGGAACTATGAAAAGTGATGAATCATTCAGTGTAATTGGAACTTTAACTAGCATATTATGGTCAAGTTTCCTACCAATCCCTTTATTTCATTGCACTTAACCTCATTGATGATGAAAAAGATCCTGAAGACTCGCAGTACAAACTTAACGGAACTATGAAAAGTGATAAAAACATATATATATATATATAGGGGCAGGTTCAAATGTGAACCACTTTTTGGTTGTGAACGTGAGGACAACCAAGAGCGCGACACGTGGCGGATGACTAGGCTCCATGTCATGTCCACGGCGGATGACTAGGCGCGATTCATGGGAGGGCATTGAATTAAAGGGGGGGACCACACTCAAAGCCGCCACCTGTCGCGCTCTCGGTTGTCCTCACGTTGACAACCAAAAAGTGGTTCACATTTGAACTTTCCTCTCTCTCTCTCTCTCTCTCTCTATATATATATAATATATATATATATAGGGGAAGTATCAAATACAAACTAAGTAGTTTGTACAAACCCTACAAACCTAATCTTAACCATTGATTTTGTTTATCTCCTAATTTTTAGGTGGTTTCAAATGTGGTTGAGAGAAAATGTAGGAACTGAATTAATCCACACCATTGATCATCTACATGTATGGTCGAGATTGGTTTGTATAGTTTGTACAAACTACCCGATTTGTAACGGATACGACCCCTATATATATGATGGATTCAAAGCCACAATATATATTTCATAAATAAATAGCTGACAAACCAAGGAATGTGAGATGAACCTTGAGAAGGGTCATTTCTCGGAGACCTCTTTCAACTAAAAGCATACTTTCCACACTTCCTTCTCCAGAGATTTCATTTGTATCCTTTAGAACTTTCTCTCTCTGCTCTTTATCATTGTTTGCTGTTCATAGTAAAGGATGAGGGTGCTTATGTTCTGCTTTAGAAACAGACTTACTGCAAATAGGTATAAATGTTCATGCAACTAGTATGAAGCTCCTTCTGAGTTGAAAAAATACCCATCAAATTGTCTTCTTTTGCTTTCTGTCCAGCAGCAATTACGACTTCCACAGGAAGAGGTGCAAATGATGACCAGTACTCGTATCTTGCACCAGCAATTTCTGCATGAATACCTATGAGATATTGCACTTGCCAAGTGAGTATCAAAGAAATGTATTGCTAAAACATGGTTAGAGAAGGCATGGCTTAGCAACACCTACAAATGATGTTTTTTGTTAGCTAAAGTGGTTATAAAAAAAGAAAGGGTGCCTAACGTGTTTTCTTACCGGTTTACGCATTTGACAGTGTAAATGGAAAAGAAAACACATGAGCATTGTCAAATGCTGCCTTGATTTGTTAGCTATGGAGTGTCATGAAATCATATATTCAAAGGTGAATCAGGAATTAATTCAAAAAGATATAAGGTGCTTTAGAAAAGAGTGTGCAGATAGAATTGGAACTGAATGTTAGTTTCAGAGACATGAAATGCCAATGTATATTAATATCGATGAATGTTTTACTAGCTTTTAATGGGCAGGTGAGAATGCTTGAAGAGATATGCTAAAAGAGCAGGATGGTAGGGAACACATAATATAGAAAACTCATTAGGGGATTAATGAACCTGAACCAAATAAAGTGTTGAAGGATGAATTTTCATTGATTGATAACTTTGCATTGTAGGTTTTAATGCTACCGCCTTGCCACACACGCCTCACTACACTATGTCTAATTCAATTAGTTTTGTCATTGGTTTTTAATTACGTTTGTTAATTTATCAACAAAAAACTTGAAAAATAAATCTACTTCAATACTCGGATGTCTTCACTTTAATGTTAGATGGAAACCATTTCTTCACTGGTTTTATAAAAAATTGTTCAGCTTGTTCATCCATGAATGGGAGGTACATTTCCTTTGAACTTAATATCTTTCTAAATTCCGTAGTTCCCTATAGAAAAAGATATTTACTTTTTTCCCTTCTTCAACCCTCAGCATTAGTCATCAACAAGATTCTACCGACCACCACATATCACCTGAAATAATGAAAGATGCACCACATCGCTTGTTCAGAACAAGTAACAAAATTTCGAGTAAGTTTACCATGTTGAACACATAAACTCCAGTACCGAGCAAGCCAGCATCTCTTAAGAACGACCTCTTCCTAAGGCATAGACAACCATAATTAGAATAATGGAACAAGATGACTGATATATTCAGTGAGTAAATTTGTTTACCAATCATTATACTTGAAGTTTCATTGCAAACTAACCATTGTACTTGCAAAATGCAAAGGAAAAAAAAGAGCTGAACTACACCAACATGATGATTCTAAGACAATTTATTTTGCAATAAAATTACATATATGCTGATTAAAATCACTCATTTTGACATACTTCAGTTCTTTTCTTAGAATAGCAAATTGTTGGTTAGTTTGTAACAAACTAACAAGTACAATGGCTGGGGAACTCATTTGCTCAATACTCAATGAATCCCATAGTTTGTAGATACCATCTCTTCGTGTGTGAGTACCACTCTTTGGGTCAATGTCTTAAGTGATTTCACTTCACACTCATAGACATGAAGATGTTCCATGCAAGAGGCCGCTTCTTCCCTAGCCATCTTATCAAGTGAGAGAACATCATTAGACTCAATAGTCAACTCCATGCCAATCACGAAACATAAATACTCCACATTGAAAACATGATTAAAGAATAAACGTACAAGACAGATCTCCGAATACCTCAGCATCCACCCGAAGAGCCTCTATCTCTCCCCATTTAATAGAATGATTTTGTGTTAAAGTTGCAGTTTGTGCTGTTGCCTCTTTCAAAGCAGCCTGTAAGAAAATTATACCACAAATTCATACTATTATTATTTATGTTGATACAAATCCAAATCTATTCAAAGATATAGTGATCATCTTTCCTGTTATTAAGGTTTACTTTTTCCTAAAACAGAGCTCAGAGTGTTCATTTGTTTCCTAGACTAGATATTGTATATCCATTTTTCTAACACCCATATCAAAGGGATAAGCACAACCTTGATGGACAAGAATGAAGATATAAAAATATAGTAATATTAGTTGATAATTATTTATATATAGCAAGGATAAGTTTGAAAACATATATTACTATTTTATTTATTATTTATACCAAAAATTACAGACCTTTTATAAACACACACAAATTATTTACTTATTACTAATATAGTCTATGTTCTCTTTAGACCCTTTTTCATCATAAACAGATTTTGTCGGTTTATAATATTTAACTAGTCTAATCAAATTTTATGTAATGTGAGTAATATACTTTTAAGACCAGAAATTTATGACACAAACACGATGAAACACTTAGATTCAAGAACCGACAATGCTTTATTTATTAAATGAAGTTTCTTTAGCAAAGTGGGTAGTCATAAGAAGTTGAAAGTTATACGATGCATATATTTCAGGTTCCGCAGTAAAGATCATAATGATGGTTTCAACTGGGTCCTTGGAGAGCCACAAAGCACGACCAGTTGCTAAAGGATATACTCAAACATTTGGAGTTGATTAGATTGAGACCTTCGCGTAGCAAGTTGAGTACGTTGAATATTTATGATTCATTTTGAAGTGTTAAGATGTACTGTTTTTGTATTAACAATAAAGATAACCCAATACAAATCTTCTTGTTTTGAGGACACATGGATGAAATCAAGCATTGACAAAGAAGTGAAAGCTTATCAATAAATACCATGCTACCAGCAAAGTGCTGAAGTGCATGCAAAACAAAACATCATATCCAGATTAGAATTATCTGTATAGTACAAACCTCCCTTTGTTGCAGAGCTGCCTCCTTCCTGAATGACACAGGGTAATGAGAAAGTGTTTAGGAATAATCAGGAGATATAACAATCAGATTACTGGAATTTGATTCTTGCCTGCTCAAAAATTTGGCTTCTAAAGAAACACCTTCCCCAAGATTAGCCACCTATCCATAAGAGATTTCTGTCTTCACTGAGTTCCAAATCATACCAAAAGAACCAAAATGTAAACAAATAAATTGTACAACCAAGGTTTTTGATACCATTTCATGAATGAAAAAAGTGGTCAAATTGCAACAAAACATCAAAAGGCATGAATTATGGATCATCAGTAAACCTCAGATATTTACACCATGGCATTCACATCTCTCATATACTAATATGTACATGATGTGCTGCTACATTCTATAAATATGTGAAACAAGAATCAAATGAAGTCCTTGTTATGATATAAATACATCATTAAGTTGAACTTTAAAACCCAACTCTCTTGGTTTCCTTATGAAGTTCTCATTTTATAAATTCCAAGGCCATAACACGTCTATCGTCGAACTTCCTAAAACTCGCGAATTCACAACTTCCATTAGTTTTGGTATTAGTTCGGTATATTGTGTTGTAGCCGAATCCAAATTTAAACATATCATTATACTTAATTTTTAATTACCGAACAACAACATTCGTTTATTCTGGATCTTTTTATCGTAATATGTAAAACTACTATTATACACTCCTAGTGTATAAATTTTTATATATTGTTAATACTTACAATTGTTCATACTTCATATTCATGTAAATACTTATTGTCTCGTCTTTAAGGTCTATTGTGAAACTATAAGACATAATACTCATTTTAATGAAGCAACGTATTCTATAAAACATCTAGCCCTGAAAATGGGCTGTTAAAATAAGTTCTTGCTGGAATCCTTTTTATCCTATTTCATTTAATTTGGAATCATTAGTCTGTTCAGTATGAATGCATGATCAATTAGATGCCCATCTACTTATTGCAAGATGTAAATTGAGTGTTCTGTCACTACATCCGCATGACGGGATCTTCGCATACCTTCACCGAGGACATTGCATTCACAAAAATAATGTGTTATATCTAATTGGGATAACATACAAATTTTGCTTTCAGAAGCGAGACCACACCTGTCTCTCTAGCAGCCTAGTCCTCGCTTCCGCTTCGTGGCACCTTTCCTCAGCAATTCGAAGCTGAAAAGAATGTACAAGAAGATGTATATACAATATCAATATTAAAATGCCAAATGTCTCTACTAACTTGTGGATTTCTGTAATCGAACTTTCAAGATCTTTAATCTTAAATTCCTTATCTTTGAGACAAGAAATAGTTGAGAACTTATGCTAATAGCCTAGTACATTTTTCTTGTAGCTTTCTTTACAATCCAAACACTATTCCTACTCTTTGACAGCTTATAATAATCTAATGCACTATAAGACTGCACTAATCCTATTAGATTGGTAAGTGATGCACAAAATTTGGAGTTAAAATACTAATCAGAGATAAATGATCAAGTTTAGTGTCATCACCTTTTCAAGCAAACTCTCATTTTCTTCCTGTAGCATGTCAATCTGCGAGTAGAAATAACACTCATAATGGCGTCTGCAGGTGTTTTCGGAAGTTGAGAGGGAGAGGGGCCATACCTCATCTTGCAAAGCAGAAGTAGAAGCTGGAGTATTAGCAGAGCGCTGGTTAGTAGTATCTCTAAAAGCAAAAGCAGCACCCAAATCCAGAGACAGCCTACTTAAAATGGAGCTACAAAATGTGCATGATGAAAAAATATAAGAACTCGATAGGGCATACCAAAGTTAAGATCAAAATAAGAAAGAAGCGGCAATAAAATTAAGGGTCTTTTGGGAAAAGGTAACACTGAAACAGATAAGAAATATGATGAAATATTATCCTGAACTTGAAGCCCAGAGAATACAAAATTATGTAGCATGAAAGGGTCTTTTGGCCTAGCGGTATCTGGTTACTGGTAGAGCCCAACCTCATTGGAGGTCAGGGTTCAAACCTCACCAAGGCAAGTTCAAACCTCATCAAAGGCAAGGAGGGTGTGTAAGTTCATTTTTCGTATATAAAATTCAAACAAGTGTAACTTATTTGTATTTTTTTAAAGTGGTATAAATGAAACTTTATGAGTCAATCTCTCTTTAGTTCAGTCAAATGATAGAAGTCTAGTTGGACAATATAAATCATTGGGGCAAAAGAGAAATAAATATTTTCTTGAAAAATCAAAATAAGTAAAAACTATTTCATACCATTGTCTTCATCCTATGTTAACTGCAATTGTCACTCATTAAGATCACACGATATCAAGTGACACCCTCAAAACCATAACAAAAAGCAAACAATCCCAATATATCCGACCCTGAGGGGGTGAGCCGCAGGGGGGAGGGATGTATGCTGACTTGACATCTACCCCAGTGGAGTAATATTTACAACCATATTACATAATACTTCGCAAGGAACACTATAGAAGACGAGAACCCAAGTTGCGCACTTCTCACTTTACTGAAATACCATACTTAAAATTGATGCCTAATAAGAATGAAACTCATTTATTGATACCTAAGATGACAAAGGGTTGTGTGAGAATAGGAGTTAAGGTGAGAAGTGTCAGAAGGGATTGGACATTGGGTCACTTTTAGTTAGTGTTGATCTAATGGTTTAATTAAGTCTCAAAATAACCCATGAAGCTTAAAAGAATATTTTCAATTAATTATGAATGATCCAGGGGAGGAGATCCCTTCATTCCCTTCTCACGGTAACTACTATTCTTACCGGAAACCAACTCCACCTATGAAGTTGAGTGCCAGAAGTTCACTAGAAAAATCTTGAATTCAATTTGGGACATCTTCCAAGAGAAGTAGAAATTGAGAACATTGAACCGGTCCCCCTGGAAAATTTCAAAATACCTTTTATTCTTTTGAGTATCAGATTGGGCATCTGCTTGACCACCAAAAAAGCTTGGCCTGAGGGTCAAAGGAACACTGGGGGCACCATAGTCACTGGCTTTATTCCCAAACTCGGGCGACTAGCTGGGACAGCACGAGCAGAAGATGATTGCTCTGGAGGGTGGTGGAGAAGTGGTGATCGATTAGATCGAGCAGAAGCAGGTTGAACACGTTCTGCAGTGTTGTTTGATTGAGGATGATTCTGTTCTGAAGTGTTGTTTGATTGAGCAGAAGTCAGATAGGAGCTGCTTGAAGAGGATCGCATAGACTGATGCCGGAGTTCAGCATGGTTTATTACTGGCTGAGATGCTCGGCCAAGAGATGCTGCGCGTGGAGCTGAATGTTGTTCCGTAGCTGTACCAACTGCCTAATACAAAATAATAACAGGATTCTCACGTCATATTGACAAAATCATAGCATGTGAATACAAACTAGTAATATAAATCAAGCAATCCAAATGTTATATGCCATAGGTGTCATGTAGAATGTGAAATCACACGTTAGCGATCACTTCCCATTGCATGTCAAATTGATAAGCTTAATAGGACTCATATATTCTGTTAGCTATATATAACTATTTAGTTGTGGCTTAATGATATAGAAAAAGGCTTATTCAATAAGCTTCTTGGGGAAGAAGAACGACTTTAGAGACTAAATATAAAAATCCATATACATATACGTGATACTCTGTTGAACTCAAGAAGAACCTAAGAGAGAAACGGAGAACCAGAACTCCCAAAGGACAATAAACGAGTAGTAGATACCTCTTACGAGCACTAGAGAAGATCCCACAAAATTTTAAGAGAAGAACTTGAAAAGTTTCAGTCATTTTCTAAAAATAATTTAGCCTTTGTAGAGCCACGGACGCCTCTCCACCGCCCCAGACCACCAAAGCGTATGTCCCATACGAGGCTCAAGAGGCCCTGCCACCGGTGCGATTTTGGGCACCTCACCTTGAGACATACGCCTCATCCACTTTTTAAAACCATGATGACATCAATAGGATCCCCCAAAATTAACTCTCCAATGGGCAAAGCAAATAGGATCTTAACCTTTCTTTACAGTTCATTTGGCCTTTTGAGAAACAATCAAACAAAAACTAACCTTTTTTCTAATATATAATATAATTTCAAACATACAAATGCAGATTTTGTTTACAAGATCATTTACTTTTCAAAGGTGAAATTGTCAAAGTACAAATTACTATAGCATTACTGCTCAGAATTTGCCAAATCATTCAGGAACTACAACTTTCCATAATCAAGGGCTCTACAATACTGCAATGCTACTACATATATCATTATGATACTTGAACAAGGCGATCATCAATTTGCATGTAAACATACCATAGGCGAGCGAGGCCGAATTTGAGACCTCCCAGTGGTGGTAGCGGTGGCGGTGGCGGTGGCGGTGGAGGAGGATGAGGAGGTGGGGGAGGAAGGGTTGTAATCAGACAAATACTCATCTTCATCTTCGCTATCAGATGTTTGCTGATTAGTCATCATCTGAGCCAGCCTCTGTGCCGCCGCCTTGGTGTTCTGTGACCTCTTCAAAACCGAACCAGAACGTGAATGCCGGAGCACCGCCATCGGAGATCCCCCCCCTAGTGGAAGAGCCTGTGGCGATAATTGGCCATCACTACCACCACACCACCACCAGAGCTTGCACTCTTCTCCCTCACGTAAACCGGCTTCATCTGATGATGATCCATTCCTGCATGATAACAACCCAATCTGATCATATATATATAGAGAGGGAGGTTCATACGAAAAATATAACTTTTATAAAAACGTGAGGAGCAATCTCAACCACTCATCTCGGTCAACAAAGCCGGCTTTGACCGGTACCCCCCCCCCCCCCAAATAATCTTTACCCTCCCATGAATCGCGTCAATTCCTCAGTGATCCGTCCACCATAAACCGCGAGGATGAGTGGTGAGTATTGCTCCTCACTTTTTCTTAAAATTGACATGCTTCTCGTTTGAACCTTCCCCTATAATATATATGTATATACACATATATATTCAGAGTGAATAATGCATTGATATACAGAGTGATATTGTGTCAAGTGCGGTGATTTTAACATTTGAACCTAACCATATATATATATTGTATGAAATCAATAATTCAATCATAACAAATATGCTAAAAATGAATGATTTTAAGGTTGCATGGTTTCAGAATGTTGTATTTGACGTTGCATATATACATACATATATATACGTATACATTTTGAATTCCAATTGATTTTTGATGATCACTATTACCGATTTCTTCCATTTCAACACCATAGATGGTGATGATTCACTCAGAAATTTATGAAATTGAATCGAATTATTGAATAATTCTACAAACAGTCGATTAAGTAGTGAGAAGAGTAACTAACACACCTGCGATTGATGAAATTGATGGCGTTTTTGATTGAAAATTCGATCACATTGTAATGCGACTTTGGATTTGAGGAGGGTTTTTACATTTCTTGCTTCAGAAATGAGACTATGAATTATGTATGATTCAATGGAGTTGTGAAGAGTGAAGTTTGATTTTAGTCCCTAAGGTTTAGTGAAAACTATGAAAGTGGTACCTCTTTTTTGATAAATTTAGAAGAAATTTCTATGGTTTGTATTTTATTTTAAAAATGGTCATTCGTCCCTAACTTTTGCTAAAGATTTTCCGTTAAGGGGAATAATTTTGTATTTTCTTCCACTTACCGACTTACTTAACTTTCTTTTTAAATCGAAAACTCATCTCTTTATTAGGAATGCAAGGAAACAGAGAGCGTAACATGTGTCCCATTCAGTCTGAATAATACAGATTATTCAAACTAAATGTTCATGCATTATTCATTATGAATAATACAACATTCAGTCTGGATGTTGCATTCTTCAAACCGAATGTTTATTATTCATCATGAATAATGAATATTGAATCTGAATAATCCTGTATTATTCAGATTGAATGGGACACGTGTTGCAATCTCTGTTGTCCTCACATTCGCAATGAAAGATGAGTTTTTAGCCGAACTTTCTTATATATAGAGGCATTTGATTACCTCTCTCTCTCGCTCTCTCTCTATTTGAATAAAGTGTATTCAGTCTGAACAAAGCATGAATATTTAGACGGAATATTGCCACGTGGGTAATACTAGTGGTCATCACGTTCACAATGAAAGATGAGTTCACATTTGAACCTGACCCTATTATGAGCATGATGAACTAATTTTGTTTTTTTCCAATATTATGAGCATGTTATTATATAGTACGGTAGCATTTAGAAAAGTATGGACGGAGCTGAGCCTGACCCGATGTGAGTTAGTGTTGGGTTATGTGTCCATTAAGTTCCATGTTTCCCTCATGAGAGCATTGAGGGGAACCGTGTTGTATATTATTACAAGGAGAAGCGAGGTCCGATGGGGGACCCTTATTTAGAAGAGTTTGTTAGTCATTGAGGTGTTAGACGATCCGTAAAGGAAGGAAATCGTTAGCACCACCAATGTGAGTGCACGATGTGCATATTGACCTTCTAGACAGAGTGCCCTATAGACTGACTATTGGGACGTATTCTTAATAGATCGTAGTGAGTCGTCTAAAACAAAACTTGTACGAGTGGATTAGGTGACCATGTTTTGAGGATCCCTTGAGTTTGGGAGACATGAATTCGCTAGGTAACATCTATATTTTGATGGGAGTGGTTTAGAAGAAACAAGAATAGTTTTATGTACTCGGTGACCTCGCAAATTTCGACTGTAGAGGATGTAGTAGTATGGTGGTTGCAGGGATGAGATAATATCCTTTGTATGTGGCTAGGCATCGAGAAGTAATACGAGAGGTATTGATCATGTGATTATACTAAAGGCATTGAGTGTCGATCGAGAGGTGCAAGTTATGAATGTGTTAATATTGCCATAGAAGAAGAAACCTTTTGTGAGTATAAAGTGATCTTGAAGACGTGGCTTATAATTAAAGTATGTGAAGTAGGAGTTTTGTGGTTGCGATAGTGGCACTATAGTACCTCTGAACAATAAGTATTGTATCTAGATGAACGGATTGATTGTCACTAATTTGTGTGAGGAGTTAAGGTTTGCATCTTCTAGGATCTTATCACTATAAACATGCGTTATGTGGCGAAAAAAGGGAGGAAAGAGTGGTAAATTGTGGCGCTTTGATGAAACACCCATAGACTAGAATTGCTAGAGCCGTATAAATATGGCAAGTAGAATTAAGTATAGTGTAGTCTGACTGACTAGTTTGGGAGAGGGTAAAATGATTGAAACGAAGATATTCCCTTTTGGTTCGTACGAGAGTAGTAATTTCGGGGACGAAATTCTATTTAGGTAGGGAGGATTGTAGCAACTCGTAATTTTCGGGAAGTGACTTTGGGATAAAAGTGAAAAATATAATTTGGATTAAATCCTAGATTTTATGGTCTAGTTGGGTAGAGAATTCAATTACGAATCAAACGGTTCTTTTGGAAGCGAAAACGAAGCTAGAACGAAGAAGTTATGAACAAAATGGAGTGAAGGGGCCCTGCCCTAGAGATCGCTACGTATTTGCACTCGCGGTCGCTAGCCCTCTGCAGGTTAAATACGAGAGAAATCAGAGTTTTCTTCATTTGGCCACAACTTTCTCATACAAACTCTGTTTCTATCTCTTTTTAGGTTCTTCTTGGTGTTTCGAGCTCTTCAAGACTACATCAAAAGATTCCAAGTATTTGGTGGTTAAAGATCTTTGGTATAGGTAACCTTTTCACCTCCTTCATGTTTTAAGCTTAGATTTGGTGTGTTCTTGTAATGACCAGAGTTTAAAAGTTAGTTCTAAAGTTAGTCACTCGTTAAAAATGACCAAGTTTGAAAAGAATTTGAGCCTTAGGGGTAAATTGTGACATTTAGGTTAATGTTTGATAGTTGGGCTAATACCATAAATGGTATGGGCTTAGCCCTTTTAGCCCATACTATTTATAGTATTAAGCTAGGGTTTTTACCTTTTTGGGGAAAACTTTTAGTGTGTGTTTAGTGTGTGTTGCTTGGAGACCAAGTTAGAGTCATTCCCATCTTCGAGGTCCGGATTTCATCACCAAGGTAAGTTTCGATGCCCTATTAGCTAAGGAAACATTATTTATTGATGTAGGATTATCTTGGTTTGTTTTAGGAAGTGTTTAGATCCAATTAGAATCGATTTTTGATCGGTTTAAGCCTTTTTCCGGAAACTGGTTGCGTTACCTGGATCGGGATTCATAATTCCCGAATCGGGGAGGTGCTTTCCCGCATTGGGAAGTACTTTCCCGGATCGGGCATATGGTGTCCCGAATCGGGAACCCTTCGGAGCACTTATCTTTGCCACTATGCCTTTCCCGGATTGGAAAACTCATGTTTCCGAATTCGGGAATTGGGCTAGCTTGGCCGTCACTTTGAGCTCAAGGTTCGTCGAGTCGGGGAAGCAAAATTCCCGAATCGGGATGATGAAACCCCCGAATTGGGAGTTGGAGCATGATACCCGAATCGGGTTTTGCTGATTCCCGAATCGGGAAAGTGGCTTCGGGATCGGGATTTGTTAGTCGGGTTTCGTAAGTCGGTTTTAGAGGCCTGCGTCTGTAGGGTTACTTTTAGCGGAACCCCCGTGCTGGGTCTGCCTAGGGGTATCCTAGTTGTGGGTTTCACTAAGTGCGAATCACTAATGCCTTAGGAATTTATACAGATACCGGGAGATATAGTAAGCAGCGAGTTAAGCTCAGGTGAGTTCCCTTACCGGAAAATGAATGGATTGTTTTACCGCTTTCAAATATATATATATATATATATATATATATCCATTCGAAATTGCAAAATGACATGATGTTGATATTAAAGTGATTTTATGAACTAACTGGAAAATACTGCTTTGCAAATGTCATTGTGAAAATTGATTAATGATTGAGAATGTTATATTGATGATCATCATATGCATGTTGTTTTAATATTGTGGGATTGCATCGTGAGTAATGTGTACCATGGGACCGTACATCCCTGGGAAGTTTAGTGGCGTGAGGCACGGACTACGTCCGTCACTCCTTAATCGGGAATCTGAGAGATCCGGCCACGTGAGGTTGTTGTGGGATGGTGTGACGCACGAACCACGTTCGTCACTCCTTAATTGAGTATCCGAGGGATCCTGCCATCTGATTGTTGTGTGACTGATATTACTCATGATGCTTTCCTGGTAATTTGTGATATTTGATTTTTATGGCCAGCGGGCCGGAACTGTTGTTTAAACTGTTTTGAGGGAATTCACTAGACCTTTCGGTCTAACCCTCGTTTTTCAAACTCTAAATCTTTTCAGGGAAGGATCGAGTAGCTAGAGGCAAGGAGAAGGTAAACACTTAGAGTAGTGTAGCTGGTCAGAACTTAGTATCTACCTAAATAGAATCTCAGTTGTGGAGGGATGTTCCGCATGCACTCTTTAACTATTTACTTTTGAACTAAATATTATGAGATTGCGATTTAGATCACCGGGAATTAATATTATTGTTACGCTTTAATGTATGAAGTCTTGGGGCGTTACAATTCTTCATCTCCACACCTTTTCTCCTATACTTGTATTAGATTTGGTGTTGTTTTAGGTGGATTATATGTTTTGGAAGGTGTTGGAAGCTAGATATACTAGCTTAGATGTGGAGATTCTGTAACAGCCTTTATTTTGCTGTTTTGATAATAAAATCATAAAAATATACTTAGTTGTTGTAAATTTAAAATATACGTTGTTGAAAATAAGTGATTAAAAGAATTATTAAGTATAACTAAAAAGCTAGAAATAAAAAGATATAGGCTTTTTATATAGAGTGCTTACTATGCAAAAAACAAAAGAAAAGGGGGTTGGAAATGGTTGGGAATGAGGCTGTCAGTAACAGTAGGATGTGTGTTATGGTGGCATGAAGTGCTTAGGAGAATGGCACATCAAGGGGTGACTCACCCTTTAGTATAAATATTATTCTATTTGTGTTATTTTATCTCTTTTTACTTTAATCTTCAACAGAAAAACACACACACACATACAATTTCATATCTTTGTGAGTAAGGAATAAAAGATTAACATGGTTAAGGGTTGTTGAGTTTAAGCTTCTATCTACCAAGATCTAAGGTGGTTCCTTATTTTTCTTTTTTGGTTTCTTTAAAAAACTATTTTCTAATTTTTTTCATACTTTATTTAGATGTGGGCACTCCTCAGCCCGAGGACAATCTGTGATACATACTTAAGTTGACTAACTTCACATATGATTCTCTAATTTTCTGCCTCAAACATGTTATTTTGTTAAGTATGTTCATGATCTTGTTTATATGCGCATATTAATAAAAAAAAATAAAGATCACCAATGATTACACTACCTATATATGAAATCTAATCATAAAAAGGATGGTTGATACAAGCTTGGTATCAGAGCCAACTTTTTAAGGGATTTGAAAACTTTCAAACTCAAAATCTAAATGGGAATTTGAAAATCGATGGATCAAGTTATTCACTAGGATGAATGAATGACCAAATAAACAAGTTTAGTAGGTTGTCCGGGGGTTGTTCCGGGACTGTTTAGGGGTTGTTCGAGGGTTGTTTCGGAGCTGTTTAGTAGGCTGTCTGGGGGCTGTTCAAGGGCTGTTCCAGGGCTTGAATGGGTTTCCATGAAAACCTTAGATCTGCATCTCACCCTCTCCATCTTCATCGTCCTTAACATCATCGGTGCCAAGCTCGTCTTTGTTCCGTAATATGTATTCATCATCGATGACGATCTTTAAAACGCTTCTTTAAAACCTCCAAAAATACACTTGGTCGGCAAGAAGATACTCCGACAGGGTTATAGTGTCATAGTATTTCGAGTACATGTCCTCCACCAGCTTTTTCTTCGCCCTTTGTCTAGAAACTTTCAGGACGCCATTTTCCAGCTTGATAGTAACATCCCAGTATTATAATCCCGGCATATACACGAGATAGAGATGAGCATTTTCGAAAAATGAAAAATGTTGTATGGCGGGTTTTCCATACATGGTGCTCGGCACTCCGTAGGTCCCTCAGGGAGCTCTTTTTGCCACTTCGACGGCAACTAGTCTATGGCATTGTTAAGTACTCTTTTTCAAACATCTTTTTAGGCAAGTTTGACAGCCTCCGTTGTTGGCTCGAAGTTCTTCGTCGGTGGGTAACGTGGAAGAGAAGGGGTAGCAACAGAGTGGATATAGGATTGTCATATCTTTTTCGCTACAGAAATGAGACGTTTGAACATGGTTATAATATAAATTTGCAGGTAGGTATAGCTATAATGATGAAGTGTAATGATGAATCTGGTATTAAGGGATATATTACTAGGGTTAGGGTTAATATTGGTGGCTTAATGATGGGAGGGGAGGATACAAGATCATCTTTTTTGCCTCTACCATATATTTCCATGGTGGACCCTTTGGGAATTGGGATAGAAAGAGACAAATTTTGGTACTAGGGTTAGGGTTAATATTGGTAACTTAATAATGGAAGGGGATGGTACAAGATCACATTTTGCCTCTGCCATATATTTTCATGGTGGATCCCTTTGGGAATTGGGATAGAAAGAGACAAATTCTGTATCACACACTGTTTAATAATGCTAACCGATCAATATTTCCCTCGAGTTTGCTTAATTTGCTACTTAACTTCACTAATTATAAGTTCTATTTTGAGCTAAATAATTTACATGCAATTTTTTTAAGACTAAAGAGTAATATCATTTTACTTATTTTATCATATTACTTTTAACTCTTTAAGCATGTTAGGTTTATGTTTGTTTTGCGATTTAAAGTTTAATTCAAATCCTTTTGGAGAATCTATAGATATACTTTTAGTATTTATTACACATAATCATTTTATCAGCTAACCTATTAGGATATGCGTAACGCAGCCTTAGGCTTAGCGGGCTGCGGTACGTTGGCATGATGCTCGGTGGGCTTATAATGATAATGGGTTGTGGTAGCCGTTTGAGCCAAAAGAGAGAATTTTTTTTAAAATAGCCGTTGGCAACGGCTAGATTTTAAAAAAATAAAAAATATATATTTTATTTTTCTATTCTTTATATAAACAACCTAAAACCCAACTTATTTTTCACACCAATTTCTTCAACTTCTCTATATAAAACTTCTATAATTTCATATTCTTTCATCATGAATCCAAACAACACATCCCGTGGTGTCAGTGGTTCACGAGCAAGAGGTTCGAGGGGTGCCGCATGACCACCTTGAAGGTATCGAATTGGAAGCGGTGTTGGCGAAAAGGCCCGGCTAAAATCAAAACATAACTTTAAATTTTATTTATTTAGTTTTGTAATTTTATTTATTTTTTTAAGTTGGTATATTTTTTTAAATATTAGAATTTTTAATTTATTATTAATGTTATTATTTATTTGTATTAAATAAATTAAAAAGAGAGAGGGTTGAGAGGCTTGGGGTATGGGTTGTAGAAGGTTAAGATATGGTTGGAGAAAAGCTGATGTGGCAGTTAGATTGGAAGGGTTGGGAGGGATGGAGTACTGATAGCCTTAGTCACCAATCTATATATATATAGAGAAAGGTTAAAAAAAGAACAAATTAAATTGCAAGAACAAAGGAACTAATAAGGATCACATATGATGTGGGCCCATGTGGGTCCCATATATTAAAAAATCATATATGATTTAGTGGGTGTGACCCACCTGAATCATATATGATTTTTTTATTATGGGACCTACATGGACCCACATAAATATATGGCTATAATTTGTTCATTTGTTCTTCCAAATGGGGTTGGTTCTTGTATGAACCTCCTTCTCTCTCTATATATATATAACAGAAACATGGTTTGTCCACGTGGCGTTCAGTCCTTTTTCTATGTTTTTCAAATTTTATTTTATTTTAAATTGAATTTAAAAAAAACTCTTGGTTTTTCTCTTTATATATAACTATAAAGATAATTAAATATTAGTTTTATTGTTATTTATGTTACTTTATTATTTATTTTACTTCTTTATGTTATTAACCATTCATTTTTCTTCATTTATTTTAATTGTTCATTCATTTTCTATTATTTAATAATAAGTGGTTTTAGTTGTTGTTGGACATGTTTATATGTTATTAGGTTTTCACTTTTTATCATACAACAACCTAATCTCTCTCTCTCTCTCTATATATATATATATATATATCTTTAGGGGTGGGTTCAAATGTGAACCACTTTTTGGTTGTGAACGTGAGGACAACCGAGAGCGCGACACGTGGCGGATGACTAGGCGCCACGTCAGATCTACGACGGGTGACTAGGCACGATTCATGGGAGAGCATTGAATTAAAGAGGGGGACCACACTCAAAGTCGCCACGTGTCGCACTCTCGGCTGTCCTCACGTTCAACACCAAAAAGTGGTTCACATTTGAACTTTCCTCTATATCTTTATATTAGGCCATCCACTGTCGACCCTTTACAACCCAATGGTTTCAGCTGCCACATCAGCGCCACATCAGCTTTCCACAAAACTACCCCAAACTACCCATTTCATCCACTGTCGACCCACTGCAACCCACTCCATCAAAATTAATTTTAATTAATTTTAAAATATTAATAATAAAAATTAAAAAAAATACATTTAAATTGAAAATAAAAATAATACTAACATTAAAACTAAAAAATAAAAACGTTACAATAAAATTAAAATTAAAATTGCGTTAAATATAAAAAATTAAGAACTAAAAATCATTCGAGAGCCGGCCATCCGTATTTTCTTCGTAGCTCCTCTTTCATTTGCAACGTTGTTTGTAACGCACCGCCCGAAAGATGCGCATGCGGCGATATGTAAAACCTATAGTCTCGCCGTTGCTTCTTTTCCTCCGCCTCCGATTGACGAAACATCAAATCTCTTTCGCGCAAGTCCAAATCCCTTTGTTTTTGAGCGAGTATTTCGTGCGATGTCGTGTTGAGCGTCGTTAAATGACTAAACAACCCGGAGACGTATTCGCTCGAGGCGGCTCCCGTAGAAGCCGAACCCGAAGCTCTCGCCGCGTTTCTTCCGATGGGTCGTGGACGCTCCTCTTCTTCTTCGTTTTCGTCCTCCTCATCGACATCGACATCGAAAGGACCGTGTGCGTCGGAAGCGTCGGTGGTGGGCGTCGCGGATTTGGAAGTCTTTGATCGTTTGGGACGAGAGGTGGCACCTATGAGAGGTGTGCGTATGTATTTCTCGGACCCCTTGAGCACATCCCAAACATGCTCGTGTTGAAAAGCCTTCTTGTACTCTTCTTTGTAGCGGAAGCGAGCCTTCGTTAACCAATCGTTGTCACCCTCGCCGCTTTTACGTTGCGATTTTACGTTGTTGTAGATGTTGGTAAATTGTTGGACAACTTTGCCCAACCCTACACATTTGCTCCTTATTTGATGCACGGAGCGGTATTGTGGTGGGCATCCCGTGCGATGTTCGAAAGATAGTCGAACCGTATCCCAAAAATCATGTACATCAAAAAAAACAAAAAAGTTCGTAAGTTGCGTTATATTGACAAAATCACACAATCCATATATAAAATACCTCCGTGACGATTGTTACCTACTACGGAATCCTCCGAAATCGCCACCCATGACATCGCCAACGCGACCTCCTCATCGGGTGTCCACTTTTTCGGCGGCTCCCGGTCGGGGAATTTTCTTTTCCCGTCTTTCGGGGAATTGGCTTTGCCTTTTCCTTTTTTGCCTTTTTTGCCCGTGCCCGATGGTGGTGGTGGTGGGGATGGCGGCGTTGGTTGCGTTTCGGGTACCTCATCATATTCGGGCGAGCTATCTACTATATCTTGGGGCTCGTTTATATTTGGCCTCGTTGTCGGAGTTGGAGTTGATTGAGACGCCATGGGACTCGATTGAGTGAGCATTGCCGTAAAGGATTGACCCATCATCGGTAAAAAATTACCATGGCTCATTCCGTATTGCGAAAGGTTGGTGTTATAAAAATTCGGATCGTATATGGCGGCGGATGGCGGGATGACCCCATAAAAATTCGGATCGTATCGGATCGGTTGGTTTGGGTTTGTCGGCATCGGTTGGTTTGGGTTTGTCGGCATCGGTTGGCTTTGGGTTTGTCGGGTTCTTCTTTGTGTCGGAGTGTTTTGCGAATCCATTTGGATGTGTAGTTGAGTTGTGTAGAGAGTTGTGTGTATAGTGTAGTAAGTTGTGTGTATAGTTGTGTGTATAGTTGTGTGTATAGTGTAGTATATATATAGTGTAGTAAATATATTGAATTTTGAAAAAGGAAAAAAGAAAAAAAATATTAAAATAGCCGTTGGAGGCAACGGTCAAAAAATCAATCGGCTTGGGAGAACCGATGTCCTCTTACCCGACGGAGGCCGCGGCGGTGTTCCCTTGGGAACCCGTCGGCTTGTTGCAAACCGAAGGGAACCCGATGGTGAGCCGCTGTCCACTACGGATGGCCTTATATATATATAAGCAAAACCCATGAATTATGATGTGGCATTTCTTAAAGCCTAAAATCTTTTCTATATTTTTTCTCATGTTTTTGATTTTTTAAATCTTTAATATTGTGAAGACTTCTCTACCCTCCTATATGGATGTACATTTCCTTATCAACAAGGTCTTTTTGATAATTTTACATATTTGCAAGTAGGATAACTTTCAAATAACCTCTTCATCTCCTTTACAATTAACTACTCATTAATCTTCATAAATTCATTTGTTAAAGGCAATCATCGTTATAAATACATAACTATATGAAATTTTTTGTTGTACATCATATTCAACTTTATAAATCGATATTCAACATGATCTTCGTCAAATTCTTCTTCTACCTTGAAATGTTTTCATATCCTTACTCCTTTTGGGCAATATGTCAATCTCACAAAGGGTTCTTAGTTTAGTTTTCAATCTGTTACATGCATTTGGTCATGGTTTTGCCACTACAACATTCAACGCCCTTGAATTCTATTGAAGATAAGAACTAACTTTGTCTTTCAATTTTGTATTTGGTTTTTCATTTTTATGTTATTAGGGGAAGTAGACGTCACTTGGTAGTCAATGAAATAGTCCTAAATTATTCACGGGCCAAGTGTTCATTATAGATATTCCCATTTACATATTATTAGCAAATTATACACGCTACTGCGTAAAGCGCGGTTCTTGCACTAGTATATATATATATATATAAACAAATTAGTTGAACCTAACATATGAATAACAGTAGTTAATATTTTTTTAATATAATTAATATTAAATAAAAACTATTTAACGCTTTTTAAATATTCATTAGAAATTGTTGTATTTATGTTTTGATAACTAAATATATTAAATAATAATAAAACTAATATAACTAATAACATTTATAGTTAATAAATATTATTATGTGATGTATAATAGAGTAACATATTTTTAGTCTTTATTAATAAGATGAATTTTGTTCATTATATTATATAAAATAATAACAAAGTTTGTTGAAATTGAATATAACCTTGGGAAATTTAACTTTTTTACTTAAAAAGTAAAATCCAGTTTAGAAAATAATTTTGAAATTAACAAACTTTTAAAGAAATTAAATACAAAATTTTTAACTATTTATTTATAAATAAAATATTTGATTACAACGTTGCCAACAAGGAGAGAGAATGATTGAATTTGAAGCCCCCACCCTCAACAAACAACACCCAGTTGCAAAATTATACACAAACTCAACAACTTTTACTATATAAATATATTTATATATATCTAAACAAACATACAGCTATCTATACGTATCTCATCCATCCATCGTCGCCTATATATACATATATATATAACACAGAGAAAAAGAGAGAAAGTGGCAGACATGGGTATGGATTACTATAAGGTTATTCAAGTAGACAGGAACGCCAAAAATGAAGACTTGAAGAAAGCCTACCGAAAGCTCGCCATGAAATGGCACCCTGATAAGAACCCTCACAACAAGCGAGATGCCGAATCCAAATTCAAAACCATCTCCGAAGCCTACGATGTATGTTTATATATATCTCAAATTCTAATCTATCCATCATCTTTCAAATTTTCATATATACACAATACACTTTTGAAGTTCGATAGTATATATACATATTCATAGCGATTGATTAACGTAAATGTCTAAAAATCTCACATTTGGATTTTATATACGTTGTTTTTTGTTTATTGAATTCAAAACCTATTGAAAAATTGATGATTTCAATTTCGATTGGGCATATAGCGATCAATGTGCATATCAACGAATGCATCTAAACCTAAACTTTCCGATTTTCCAAACTAGGGTTTCTATCGTATTCATAAACCTTCTGAAATCAATAGTTTACTTTAAATTTTGTGTTTTATATATACATGTATAACTTCTGTTATGTGCAGGTTTTGAGTGATCCCCAGAAGCGAGCCGTTTACGATCAGTACGGCGAGGAGGGTTTGAAGGGGCAGGTACCGCTACCCGGTTAAAGTGGGTTCGGCGAAGGTGGCGGCTCTACGACATTTAGGTTTAATTCTCGCAATCCGAATGACATATTTACGGAGTTTTTTGGCCAATCGAATCCGTTTTCACAGAATATATTCAATGAGGAGGTATTTTCTGAGTTGAGAGGGGTTGGCGGTGGTACTACAGTAAGGATGGCGCCATCCACGAAAGCCCCTTCCATTGAACGTGTATTTTCATGTAGTTTGGAAGATTTGTATCAAGGAACCACAAGGAAGATGAAGATTCAAGGGATGTTAATGATGCACATGGGTGAGCTATCTTTTTTTATCTTGGATTTGCTTTCCAAATTCTTTATTCAAGTTACTTGTTAATGGGATTTGATTGAAATTAATGGCTTCTTTCTTGATTGCATGAATTTTTAGTCGAGTAGTTATCTATAAATAGCCTTCATTATGTTGTGTTTGCACATTCAAGATTTCTTTACTATTTATGTTTGCAAGAAGTAACTTCAAAGCTATTTAGGCTATGTTTGGCAAACTAGCTCATAAGCTAGCGTATGACTAAAAAGGTAGTTGATGACTAATAAGGTAGCTGATGACTGATAAGCTAGCTGATGAATAAGATGCGTTTGACAAAAACTAGCTTATAAGGTAGCTTATGATTGTCAAATGACAAAACAATGCATGTTTAAAATTGGTAGTGTAAAACTTAGCAGGGGGCAAGGGTATATTTGGAATAAAAAAATAGTAAGTCTCATAAGTCACCAAAACGGTAGTGAGAGTAGCTTGTCAAAAAAGGTAGCTTATCGTCCATCCAAACATGTACCTGACTTATAAGCTAGCTTATTTTTACCAAACAATGCCTGTAAAAGTTACCTGGAAAAGGACTATATCTTGAATTCCCATAATAGGTGCTTAGATGGTATAAAACAATCGACATCTCTCACAATTAGGAAAATCCCCAATGGCTTTGCAGGATTGAACTAGTGACCTCTGAGGATGATCCCCAAAGGCCCAAGCCTTACTGACAATTAAAGCTAACCAACAAGGTTTAGTTAACGATTGTTGGGTGCATCTTTGACTGTAATCTTGAACTGTTGACTACGAATAAGAAGGGAAATTTGTTAGTCTATTAAAGAAGTGGAGAGATGAATATTATAACATGATGAAGTAGAAATTAAGGCTGAAAAAACCTGAAAGAAATGGTATGTCTTAACTCTTGTGCTTGTGAGAGATAGAGAAAAGCTAATATGGGTGCACTAAATACAACTAAAAGAAAGATCATAACTAAAGCTTAACTCTGCTTACTTTTAATGTTTAGTGTATGCATTATGAGATAATTGCTTTCTTTATCTGTTTGGTTTTGGACTTGTATACAAGTACATGCAGTTTTTGGTAGTAGTTGTAATGATTTACTTAATTCCTCGACTGCTTTTATGTGATCATAACTTATCGTAGCTCGTTCACTCTTTCTTCAGAAAGGGAATTAACATTTCTTTCAAATGCTGTCATTATCGTTGGATTAGTTAATTTTCAGACATATCTATAATCATCTTCTAGCTTAAACACTAGTTAATAATTAGTTTGCCAAACATAGTCATGACTTATACATTTGTTATTTTTTGTAATTAAATGAGGGTTTCCATAATTATAAAATATAATATATGAAAACCTGGAATGGCTTTCCATGAAAACCTTCGATCTGGATCTTACTTTCTCCATCTTCATCGTCTTTATCATCATCGATGCCAAGCTCGTCTTTGATCCGTATTATGTATTCATCATCGATGACGATCTTTGGTATAGGTAACCTCTTCACCTATAACAAATACGAGAGAAATCCGGGTTTCTTCATTTGGCCACAACTTTCTCATACGAACTTCGTTTCTCTCAACTCTTTTTGGGTTCTTTTCAGTTTTTCGAGTTCTTCAAGACTACATCAATAGATTCCAAGTATTTGGTGGTTTACGATCTTTCGTATAGGTAACCTCTTCACCTTCTTCAAGTTTTAAGCGTAGATTTGATGTGTTCTTCATCTCCATACCTTTTCTCCCATACTTGTCTTAGATTTGGTGTTGTTTTTGGTGGATTATATGTTTTGGAAGGTGTTGGAGGCTAGATCTACTAGCTTAGAGGGTGGATATTCTGTAACAGCCTTTATTTTGTTGTTTTGATACTAAAAGCAAAAAAATATACTTAGTTGTTGAAAATAAGTAATTAAAAGAATTATTAAGTATTAACTAAAAAGAAAGAAAGAAAAAGAAGTAGGCTTTATATAGAGTGCTTACTATGCTAAAAACAAAAGAAAATGGGCTAGAAATGGTTAGGGATGGGGCTGTTAGTAACACCATGAGGTATGTTGTGGTGGCATGAAGTGCTTAGGAGAAGAACACATCATGGGGTGACTAACCTAGTTCCCAAGCACCTTACCCTTTAGTAAAAATACTAGTCTATTTGTGTTCTTTTCTCTCTTTTTACTTCAATCTCTAGCAGAAAAACACATACACACATACCATTTTATATCTTTGTGAGTAAGGAATACAAGATTAGCAAGCAAGGTTAAGGGTTATTGAGTTTAAGCTTCCATCTACCAAGATCTAAGTGATTCCTTATTTTTCTGTTTTGGTTTGTTTAAAACATGTGATACATACTTAAGTTGACTAATTTCATATATGATTATATAATTTTCGCCCTCAAACATGTCCTTATGTTAACTATTTTCAAGATCTTGTTTATATGCGCATATTAATAAAAATAAATAAAGATCACCAATGATTAAACTACCTATATATGAATTCTAATCATAAAAAGGATGGTTGGAAGGAGGTGTAGGAAAGTGGTATCGTTGAGACTTTATTAATAGGGAAAGAGGTTGTAGGAATGATCTCGGACTCTTGACAAAGGGTCCAAAATAATATCGGAAAGTGTGACATCCACCGGTGGAAATTGGAATATAAAAGAAAGTGACTTACATGATCATATTAGCATGTTTATTTTCATTATGAGGCTATAAATTTGAGTATATGATTTTGATGTATAAATTGAAATCACTAAGCAAATTTTGCTTAATAATTAAGTATGTATCGCATATTAGTACCGTCCCAAGTTTGGAGGTTGATGTAGATACTTCAAGGAAGCTACCAAAGTTGCGACGTAGTCGAGTTTTGGGTTTTGGTATCGGTTTGTTTTCTATGGTCTTAGTATGTGTATTAGAAGCTAAGCTTTTGTGTTGTAGCTATGAGCCATCATAATGGTTTTTTTATATGAATAAGACTTTATATTAACTTCAATCGTTTTCGCTTTTTCTTAAATTTGTTTTATAAAAAGAAAGAAAGTCCATAACACCCTTAGTTGTGTTTCGGTTTATAGACAGAAAAAGTAGGGTGTTACAAATTTCATAGCTTCATCTTCTTCACCATCTCACCACCATTGTTGGAAATCTTCCTCTTTTCTAGGGTTTTGTCAAAGATCTAGATTTTGATTTGGTCTATTTAGGCTTTCCCTTGTGTTGACCTAGATCTTGGAATTTAGGGATTTTGGTAACAAACCCCAACGTGAGTTTCTACACCTTTGTTAAAACTGGATACACATCATCTTGCTTGTTTTAGCATACTACTATTGATTTATAGCAATAAATGTTATTGTGGATGAAATACCTAAATTGTTGGATTTGGGGATAATTATGGTTATATAAGTTAATGGTATTACATGATATTGAGCAGAATATGGCATACTGATAACACCAAAATTATACATGTTTTGGTTGAGCTTAATTGTCTGACTTTACCCCATTTCTCACCCGTTTCTGATCATTTCACTCACCATTTGGTCTTATTATTGCTTTTGTAGGTTTTGGAGGCCGTGGAACGGAAAAGTACGGAAAAAGGCGAGAAAACGTGAAAAATGCACAAACTCAATCCAGTAGCCTTTTGGCGATCGCGAGATATCAAGTTTAGCGCCGCCAAGTTTGAAATCCAGGGTTTGCCCTAAGTATCTCGCGCCGCGAAAGGGCCGTTTGGCGAACGCGAAATGGGCATTGATCTCTCCTTTTAAATACCAGCCTCCTCCTTCAGTTGTGAGATACAAGTAGAGAGTCGATTTTGTATTGAGTTCTGAGTTCTATAGTGTTAGGAAGAGAGAGGATTATTGTGCCGATACGCTGCGGGGTTCGATCTTCGATCATCCGTCGTTGTATTGTCGGTATAATGTCTGTTTCTTTTCTCGTATTTTCTGTTTTTACTATGTCTAGTGAGTAGTCTTTTATAGGGGTACTTATTGTGGTCGATGAACCATTGTGGATGATGATTTTGGGATTTAATGTTTATTGGTTTGTTTTTGGTTAATTGAATGTGTGTTATGGTTCCGATCTGATTCGTATTGTTTGGTTATTTGAACTCGTTGGTTGGGTGTATCTGTTTGACCAAGATAGATAGACTCCGATAGGATAATCAACCTTTCTTGACCTACCCTTCGTTTCAGAGAGTTGTGTTAGGTGGTTACTCGGACCGAGAGCGACCAGGTAGTAGAAAACCATGCAATAGAGATAGGATTGGGTGACCGGTACTAGATTGTCTGACAAACGACCTATGTATTGGGACTAGGAGGACCAAGACTTAGTTGATAGTCATAATAGTCACATGTTAGGGTGTCTTAGACTTAAATTCCTACAATAACCAAAACAACCAAACCTTTGGCCTGTTTAAATCATCCACTTGGGGATTCACTATACCATGATAAGTACTACTGTTTTCCTTTATATAGTTTTAATTAATCTTTTAATTGCTTTCTTAGTTCTTAATTAATTTAGTTGTCTTTTTAGTTATTAAACTTTTTTCATAAAAACCCCCCCAAAGCTTTAGGTTAATTAAACTAGTCAAGATTAACAGTCTACGATAACTTGACCGTTCCCGGTGGTAGATACGATACCTGGACTTTTCTATACTATATTACTCACGATCAGGTACGCTTGCCTGTATATGTGGTAAGACAGTGGCTAGGCATTAGAGGTTGAAACTTGTTTCGCTTTTTATATACAATAATTACCGCATCACATACGCATTATGTGTGAACTAAATCCATGTGCTCTATGTGATGATCGTTATGTGGAAATACATGAGTTGTTATGTATGTCATGGAATAATACGAAGGAATTGAATTTCCAATAAATTGGCATGACGTGTAAAATGAAGGTCATGAGACCGTCGGTAATATTTAAATTGAATAACATAAATGGTTTGTAGTTTATGTTAAAGTCGAATAGACCGAACAATAAAGATATGCTAAAAAGAGGTTGAGAGACTCTATAGGAATGATCTTCTAGATCATGAAATCAACCGGTGAAGGTTGAGGATATTGTTATAGTCATTAAGACTAGGTTGTAGTCGGTAATGACTTAAGAACAGTGTCCCGCGAGAGGGTGGCGGTTTGGCTAGATTTTTTATGAGTAGCCCCGAATGGACTGGTTCGGGGGATTTTCGTCAAGTAGCCCCAATTGCGCCAAGCCGGGTAGATTTTCTATGAGTAGCCCCGAACTTGCTATTCGGGTGGATTTTCGTCGAGTAGCCTCCTGTTAGAATGTAATTATTGTATAGTTGTTGTTTAGGCCCGTGGGCTTTAGGGTTTCTCTTTGTTTAGGGTTTCTAGTCTATATATAGTCTTTGTATTCTCCCTTTGTACATCATCAATAATATATACACTGCTCTGATACCATGTGATCAGAGAAGTGTATATATTATTGATGATGTACAAAGGGAGAATACAAAGACTATATTATTGTATAGCTGTTGTTTAGGCCCGTGGGCTTTAGGGTTTCTCTTTGTTTAGGGTTTCTAGTCTATATATAGTCTTTGTATTCTCCCTTTGTACATCATCAATAATATATACACTTCTCTGATCACATGGTATCAGAGCTCTAGGGTTTTCTAGCGGCGTGAAAAGTATTTTTTTCGGCAGCAGCTGTGAACAGTACTTTTCGGCGGCGGCGTGAACAGTACTTTCCGGTAAAGACGTGAACAGTGTTTCCGGGCGACATAAACAGTGTTCCGGCGAAGTGAATAGTGTTTCCGGCGCGTTTTTCCTTGTTTGTTTTTTTCCTCGAGTTTCTGGTTCGTTTGTTTTCAGGCACCCTGTGAGTGCGTTGTTAATTGTCGACCTTTATTTATCGCTTTGTTTGGGCACCTTGTGAGTGCATTATTCGTTCTTTTTTTCTGAATTGATTCGTGATGACGGAAGAAGACAAACAATCTAGCAACAACAACGGTCCACGTGTACCCGAGATGCTTCCGGTTGGTATTCGACTCACCGACAACAAGCTTAATGGCTCCAACTTTTTCGAGTGGAGTAAGACTATTCGTATCTATCTCCGAAGCATGGGAATGGCTTCCCATCTCAAGTCTGACCCTCCTACAGGTAAGGATTCTGATTCATGGTTGCAAAGCGATGCTCGTCTGTATTTACAGATCATCAATACGATTGAGCCTTCTGTTTCGTCTTTGGTTACTCATTGTGAATATGTGAAAGACCTTATGGAGTATCTTGACATTTTATACTCTGGACAAATTAACATCTCTCGAATTAACACCGTGTGTAAGTCCTTTCATCGTGGAGAACAACAGGACCGTTCACTCACTAATTACGTCATGGAGTTCAAGAAAGTTTATGAGGAGCTTAACTCTCTTCTTCCGTTAAGTGCTGATGTCAAAGCTATGCAGGCTCAGAGGGAACAAGTGGCTGTTATTAGTTTCCTGACTGGTTTGCGACCAGAATATGAATCTATCAGATCTCAGTTTTTGAGTGAATCTGCTATTCCTTCTCTTCAGGAAACTTTTGCTCGTGTTCTTCGAAGCGAGAGTGTTCAACCCTCTCCAAACCCGGAACACAACAGTGCTTTGGTTAGTCGAGGGGATTCCATGGTAGCTCCCGAGGGGGGTCTCGTGGAGGACATAGAGGGGGCACTAGAGGTAGCCACACTGGCCGAACAACCGAGCCACATGCTACTATTCCCGATTCCGATGTTGTGGAATGTTACTACTGTCATGAGCTCGGTTACACCAAACGAACATGTAAGAAGCTTTTGGCCCGATATCCGAGGAGTTCGTCGGCACACGTTGCTTCTGCATCAGATGACACTGTTACTATTCCGGCAGAAGAATATGCACGACTTTTGGGGACTGAACATTCCACTGCACCGACTGCTGCATTTGCCGAGACAAGTAACTCTAGTACATGCCTATTATCTTCCGCCTCCAAATGGGTCATTGATTCAGGTGCTTCAGACCACATGACAGGTAATCCCACTCTTTTCTCTACCTTTGATAAACACATGTCCCCATCTCATGTCACAATTGTTGATGGGTCTGCCTCATCTGTTCTTGGGTCTGGCACCGTTGAACTTACCCCATTCGTCTCATTGTCTTATGTGTTGAGCCTACATAAATTCTCTTTTAATTTATTATCGGTCAACAGAATTACCCGCACTTTAAATTGTAGTGTTAAATTTTTTCCTGATTTTTGTGTCTTTAAGGATCTGTTGACGAAGAAGATTATTGGTAGAGGACGGGAAGCTGACGGCCTATATATATTTGAACATCAACCACCTCGCTCTTTGGCTTGTTCCAACTCATCGTCTCCGCTAGAAGTTCATTGTCGATTAGGCCATCCGTCTCTGCAGAATCTGAAGAAGTTGTGTCCTGAGTTTTCTTCTTTATCCTCTTTACAGTGTGAGTCTTGTCAGTTTTCCAAACATCAGCGTATTCATTTAAGTCCTAGAGTCTGTAATAAGCGGGCCTCGTCCCCATTTGAGTTAGTCCATTCTGATGTTTGGGGACCATGTCCTGTTACTTCAAAACTTGGATTTAAGTATTTTGTTACTTTTGTTGATGATTACTCTCGCACTACTTGGCTTTATTTTATGAAAAATCGTTCTGAAGTGTTTACACATTTTTGTTCACTCAATGCTGAGATTAAAACACAGTTTAAGGTCTCATTCAAACTCTTCGTAGTGACAATGCGAAAGAATATTTGTCTCAAACGTTTCAGTCATATATGCTTCAGAATGGTATTCTTCATGAGTCTTCCTGTGTTGACACACCATCCCAAAATGGAGTTGCGGAATGAAAGAACCGTCATCTCTTAGAGGTGGCACGGGCCTTGTTATTCCACATGATTGTTCCTAAACCATTCTAGGCTGATGATGTTGCTACAGCTTGTTTTCTCATCAACCGAATGCCGTCTGTCATTTTAGACGGACAAAGTCCTTTCTCGGTGTTGTTTCCTACAAAGTCATTGTTTCCAATAGATCCGAAGATCTTTGGTAGTACATGTTTTGTTTGTGATACCCGACCACACATAACTAAGTTGGATCCAAAGTCCTTGAAATGTGTCTTTCTTGGTTATTCTAGACTTCAAAAGGGGTATAGGTGTTTTTCTCCCACGCTTAATCGCTACATTGTATCTCGAGACGTTACATTCCATGAGAATGTACCATTTTTTCCTGTGTCCACTTCATGCAGCCTAGGAGATAGTGATGATTTGTTGATATATGTCACACCACTTCCCGAGTCTCCTAGCCCATCATCCGACTCCACACCGTCTCAAGAGCCTCCTAAACCACCGATAGTTCATGTATATAATAGGCGGCAACGACCTAGATCAGATCCCGAACCTATACCATCTTCGTCTTCGTCTATAGATCTGCCTACTGGTGATCCTCTTGCTTTCAATAGTCCACCACCTTCAGATACACATGATCCCAATCTTGATGTTCGCATTGCTCTTCGGAAGGGTAAGCGTTCATGTACTTATCCTATTTCTTCAGTTGTTTCTTATGATAAACTCTCTTCACGCTCCCGTTCTCTGATTTCTACACTCGATTCTATATCTATTCCTAAAACGGTTGGTGAAGCTCTGGCTCATTCTAGATGGCGGGATGTTATGCTTGATGAGATCAACGCTCTCGATCATAACGGTACCTGGGATTTGGTAGAGTTACCTGTGGGCAAAAGGCAATTGGTTGTAAATGGGTGTTCACCGTGAAAGTTAATCCGGATGGATCTGTGGCTCGTTTGAAAGCTTGGTTGGTAGCAAAAGAATATGCTCAGACTTATGGGGTCGACTATTCTGAGACATTTTCTCCTGTTGCTAAGGTACCTTCTATTCGCTTGTTTATTTCATTAGCCGCCACTTATGACTGGGTACTACACCAACTAGATGTGAAAATTGCATGGAGATTTACACGAGGAATTTTATATGGAGCAACCGCCTGGGTTTGTTGCTCAGGGGGAGTCTGGTAGAGTATGCAGACTGCGTAAATCATTGTATGGTTTAAAGCAATCCCCCCGTGCTTGGTTTGGACGGTTTGACTGAGTTTGGCCTACGAAGGAGTTCTTATGATCATTCTGTGTTTTTTACTTCATCGTCGCCTGGATGTATTCTGTTAGTGGTGTATGTTGATGATATTGTGATTACTGGGAGTGATAAGACTGGGATCATAAAGCTGAAAGATTTTCTTGCATCTCGGTTTCAAAAAAAGGACTTGGGCCCTTTAAAATACTTCTTAGGAATTGAAGTATCTCGCACTCGGAAGCGGATCTGTTTGTCCCAACGGAAATATTGTTTGGATGTATTGAATGATTCTGGGATGATTGAAACAAAACCTTGTGAGGCCCCGATGATTCCAAATATAAAGTTGAATATAGAAGATGGAGATCTACTTGAAGATCCTGGAAAATATAGAAGAATTGTGGGAAAGCTGAACTACTTAACCATTACACGTCCTGACATCGCCTTTCCGGTCAGTGTTGTGAGTCAGTTTATGTCATCTCCAAGAACTCCACATTGGGAGGCCGTTAGACATATACTGAAAAACTTAAAAGGTGCTCCTGGGCTTGGCATCTTGTATCAAAATCACGGTCATCATGTCATTGAAGGGTTCACAGATGCCGACTATGATGGGGATCCTACGAGCAGGCGGTCTACGACAGGCTACTGTGTGTTTGTTGGAAGGAATCTAGTTTCGTGGAAGAGTAAGAAACAGAATGTCGTTTCCCGGTCAAGTGCGGAATCTGAATACAGGGCTATGGCCCAAACTACGTGTGAGCTGATATGGTTACGGAATCTGCTAGGTGAACTCGGCTTTGCTCAATCTAAACCGATGAACCTATATTGTGATAATGAGGTGGCTATCCACATTGCAAACAATCCCGTGTTTCATGAAAGAACAAAACACATCGAAGTGGACTGTCATTTTACTCGTGAGAAGCTAGAAGATGGAACCATCTCGACTCCCTTTGTTCGAACGGGCAGTCAACTGGTTGTTGTCTTTACCAAAGCTTTACCTGTTTCACGAGTCTCTTCTATTTGTAACAAGTTGGGCATGTTTAACATCTATGCTCCAGCTTGAGGGGGAGTGTTAGAATGTAATTATCGTATAGCTATTGTTTAGGCCCGTGGGCTTTAGGGTTTCTCTTTGTTTAGGGTTTCTAGTCTATATATAGTCTTTGTATTCTCCCTTTGTACATCATCAATAATATATACACTTCTCTGATCACACCTCCAATGACTTCTATCGAGTGGATTTTCTTCGAGTAGCCCCGAACTTGTTATTCGGGTGGATTTTCGTCAAGTAGCCTTGAATGAATTCTATTGGGTGGATTTTCGTCGAGTAGCCTAAGTCGACCACTCGGGTGGATTTTCGTCTAGTAACCCCGAATGACAAATACTTGACAAATGCGAATGATCGGTAATGGCTTAAGATTGTGTTACGGTCAAATAGACTGGCATTATGGAAGGTAAATATTTGATAACATTTGTATGTACCTCGGCCAATGTGTAACTCGGGTTAATTCTCGTCAAGTAGCCTCGAATAGAGTTATTCGGGATTTCAGGTGGATTTCCTTCGAGTAGCCCTGATTGGAACATGGTTGGTGATGCGGGTCTCCCCCGCTGATCCCATCTGGAATAATGAGTATAAATTGATGAGATTATTATGTTGCGCGCTTGCATGCTATTATTGTATATGTTTTGGTACAATTCACTAGGCTTTTTGGCCTAACACGTGTTTGGTGTCGATGTGTATCTCAGGTGCTAGTGACAAGCAGGCCCAGGTGTATGAGATGAGCATCAGATGATGCTTATAGGACCGGTCCTTTGGACCATATCCAGACTTTAGGATGATAGCCTTTCGCGAAATCTCTCTCCTAATTAGGAGACAGTTTAGTCGGCTATCATTACTATCCTATTACATTATGAACATGTAAATGTACAAGTAATGTAATGTTCTCCTTTTGGGAAAAGTTCGGCACTCTTTTATATACCATGCTTCTCATTTTGAAAAGTTCTTGTTAGCTCCAATTTTTGGGGTGTTACAAAAATCATGAATAATAATCATTGTTGTTGGTAAAGGTAAGTTTGTTTGGAACCTTTAATGCTATGAGATTAGTTAAAAGGACTATTCGGCATGTGTATTTTCTCAATTAGGCGTGTAATCATACGTAGCCTTTTGTAGGTTGACTTTTAAACAACTTAGTTATCAGTTCATGATTCGATATCTGATTAGTTATCGCTATCAGGTGTTTGGTTAGAGATTTGAGTAAGAGACCTTGTTTGTGATTTCAGTCAGTGACCAGTGATTGTGCAGATCAGGTGAGTTATATTACTTGTACTTTATATTGTATGTGCATGTATGTGTGTGGAGTTGGTAGTTGCTATGTGCAAAGAGACAACCTCGTGCCCGCCTTGTTCTCGAGTTTAATAAGGGAAGGGAAGGGAAGGGAAGGGAAGGGAAGGGAAGGGAAGGGAAGGGAAGGGGAGGGAAATCCTTTCCTTTCCTTCCAAATCCTCCAATTTTTGGGATGATAAGTTTTAAGTGAAAATAAGACTAAACTCCCCCTCCAAACCCCTCCCTTTCCTTCCCTTTCCTTCCTTAAATGAAACTCGAGAACACAAATTTCCAGCTTTCCTTTCAAACCCTTCCCTTTCCTTCGCTAAAAACAACTCGAGAACAAGTGTTAGTGAGTCGAAGAGGGACGACCTCGTGCCATTTATGAGTCGAGGGATACAGTTCCGTCCTCTTGGTGATGGAGGATCAGTTTTATGCAGATATGTGTGGTATGATATATTTTATATGTAGTATGTGCTCACTAAGCGTTTTCACTTACCCGTCGTTGTTTTCCCTTTTCCAGGCAACAGTTCAGATGTGGATAAAGGAAAAGTGTCGGCTTGACTCTAGGCAGTTGAAGACAGTTCCATTTTTTCTTTAAAGAATTTTTTGTAATAACCGGGTTTTCAAAATTAATTGAGTTAGGAATAAATGGCCTCCTTTGCAAGAAATATCCAGGAGAGGGGCCATTTGTGCCTATTGTTAAAACTTAACTTAGTTGGATTGATTTAACCATTTTGGGTATGGGCTTAGCCCATGGCCCATGCTATTTATAGCCTAAAAACCCTAAATGTGACCATTTTTGGTAAAGTTATTAGTGTGTGTAAGTGTGTGTGTTTTGGAGAGGCATCATCTTCATCTTTTTGTCATCTTCGCCATCGAGATCTTCGAGATTAAGGTAAGAAATCGGTATTGTTTGAGTTTTAATTGATTAGATATCGATGCCTAATTAGTTTGGAATCAAGTGGGAGCTTTTTAGATCGAGTTTAGACCTGGTGGTATCGACTTTAGGCAATTTTCGGCTGTTTTCACGATTTTCCGAATTGGGAATTCTTGATTTCCGAATTGGAACATCATAATTTCCGAATCGGAAATTATGATTTCCGAATCGGGGAATCACAATTTCCGAATCGGAAATCTTAAGTTTTCTGATGCCTTTCCCGAATTGGAAATTATGACTTTTCCGAATCGGGAATTGGGCTGACCTAGCCGCCATGCTGACCTAGTTTCCTCTCGAGTCGGGATTCGGAGTTTGTCGTTTTCCGAATCGGGAATTGGTGTTTTCCGAATCGGAAAATGCCATTTCCCGAATCGGAAATTGTGGAACCGGGTAGCGGAACCCCCGTGCTAAGTCTGCCTAGGGGTGTCATAGTTAGTGGGTTTTATTAAGCGTGAATCATAATACCATAGAATCTTTACAGATTTAGTACGAGGAGGACCTGAGGTAACCGCGAGTCGGGTTCTGCAATCAGGTGAGTTTCCTTGCCTGAATAAGAGTGGGCTAAATGTTTTAACTGATTTAAACTGCCCATACTGTTTTGCTAAATGTTTCTAAATGATGAACTGCCCATGATTTTATGATTACGTGATATGAATGATAACTACATTTAAAGCATGCTTCAAATGGTTATGACTGGGATTGTTTGACTGATGTGTTGCACTATGGACACTAGGTACCTTGGAACCTCGCGTTCCTTGGGAGTTTACCATTTGGTCTGATCCGCCACTTGGGGGTACCTTGGGACTATGTCCCTTGGGAGTTATTATCAGGCGACCTGGACTGGGCCTGTCTTTCTTTGTCCGCACACATTCAGTAGTTTTTAACTTGATTAATGGCCAGCGGGCCGAAACTGTTTATAACCTGTTTTGAGGAAATTCACTAGACCTTATGGTCTAACCCTCGCTTTCCAAATTCTTTTCTTTCTTATCTGTTTTCAGGAGTAGCCCGAGGGAGAGAGAAGGGCAAGAATAAGGTCTGACGTATAGTTGGAGTCGGCCGTAGTTTATTTTCACGCACTTAGATACTTAAAATTATTATCTCAGCCGTGGAGGGTTGTTCCGCGTGCAAAATTTAGACATGTTTCCTTTTGAGTTAGTAAATTAGATCACTTTCGCTGCCTTAGATTACTGGGATATCAGTATTGCATGTTTATTTTATATTTGGGATTTTGGGGCGTTACATTTTTGATAACATCATATTGTTTTATCAGTTGTTGAATGATTTTAATTTTAAATTTTTGGTAAATCGTTTATTTTATAAATTTTTGAAAAGTGGCGTTACAATAAGATTCTTCTTAGTGGTTTCCATGATCAATTAGCAAGGATGATAAAGTCCGTCATACCAATAAGCTCATACCTGAGTAAGTGTTTAGTAATGATCCCTTACCCAAAATTGAGGGTGATGAACTATTACTCGGTAAGCATTTACGGAGTACATTTTTGCATATGATACCGTTTTGATAGACTACAATCTTAACTACTAAAGTAAGGGTGTTAACTCTTAGTGGTAAGTGCTTATTGAGCAATCATTTGGGTAAACAACACCTAAAGATTACTATTTCCATACAATTACCATAACTGTGAAGGGTAAGACCTCAAAGATTCCAAAGAAATAAGACACAGAAACATTTCTTACTTGGTTGTAATGAGAATTATTAATGCATGTCAAAGTGAAAGTTGGTAGTATAGCACAAAATCATGCAAGGGTATAAAAGGGCCTTTAGCTTCTGCAAATTCAACAAAAAGAATTAAGTTTCTATTAAATGTTTGCTAGCTATATACTCTTAAAACAAAAACACTTACAACCCCCTCCCACCAGAAAAAATAGTAATTGTAGCATATCATCCAACATCAAAACTCATACTTATTCATCATCTTAACCAAACTAATTGTAATAGACTACCTAGGTATCATCCAAACTACAACCAATCTAACCAAACTAAATTGTAAATTGTAAATTGTAAATTGTAAAACGATGTACCAAAGTTTTAACCTCAAACAAAAACATAAGGTTGGAACGTTCAAATGCCTTGGATTATGGTGAGAAGTTGAGGTCAATGTAAGAAACATGAGAAATGGTTATCAACCTCAGACACCTGCTTACAATTATTGTGCTTTGCTTTAAATAAATGGGGAGAAAGCCAATAACCTCTACAACACCATATTCAAAAGCACAATTAAAATTGAGTCGAATCATCTAAACATGCACTTTTTCAAGCCAAAAATAATCATATGATGGTAAATTTGTACGATAAAAATACAATATCAAGATCGATCTAAAAATTTAAGGGATTCCGATCACGAGTTCAAACCTATAAACGAGCTCATAGAGCTTAAATTTTAGGAATAATGTATAACTCAACTATGTTAAACAAACAATAAATCAACCTATGAAACTCGGATGTTAAAGAAATATTCAAGCTCGAACACTACATTGAAAAGCCATTAGTCTCGAGTTGAACTCTAAGACAGGTATTACTTTTTTAATTTATGCTCAAATACTTGACTCGTTATCACCTCTATTTGAAAATTGAAACACAATTTAGCCTATTGGTGTAGGTTGTCCATTATTATTAGAGAAACTACATTTTTCATCCTTATGGTTTGTTGAAATCTACTTCTCATCCCTCATATTTAACGGTAAACCATTAATTGAAATTAGTCTCAAGAACGAAAACAACAATAAATTACAAAAATCTAGGACAGAATACCATAAGTTTCAAAACATGGGAACTAAAGTTGCAATTTTCAACCACATCATCACACAAACAAAATCGTAGTTTTTACTCTTGTAATATCTAACAGAGGAAACTACATATTCAGTCCTTGTAGGTTGTCAAAAACAAAGTACTTGTTTGTACAGTTTCAAATTTACAAGATGGTCATCATGGTAGAAAAACATCCGGATCTAATCAATACTAACAAATATACTCCCAAATAAACGGACTTTTTAACGACCATTAATAGGAGAGACCAAATCCAAATATTTTTACAAACCACGGTGGCCATCTTGTAACTGTGAAACTGCAGTCATGAAAAAAACTTACTTTCAACAAACCACAAGGACCAAATTTGTAGTTTACTCTTATCTAAACCTGCTACCTCCACCACCATCAATGGTGCAGTTTTGTTCTCTGCAGGATAATATAGAAAAATGTAAATCAAATGATCAAAGTTGTGTGGAAATTTGAAAACAGAAGGTTCATATTTCTGGATGAAAGTAGTTTTGAATTTAAAGTGATTAATTATATGTTACATTACCATAAAACAAAGAAAATTATTGGTAACTAATAATCGGTGCCTCTTGATATGACCTCCTTGCATGTCGGGCGAAGTAAGATGGTGTGCTCGAACTGAGATACGTAGCTACCCTTTGTGTCACACAATGGAGGGTATGGCTGCAAAATTTGTAACATATTAGCCTAGTAAAAGATATACATAAAGCAAACCAAATGAATTGTGAAAAAGACGCGCTCAATTGGTAGAAAACTTTGAATTCGATCTTCCACCGTGAGTTGGGGTCCGGGGGTACGTATGATGTATGCAGATCTGACGTTTAGCCCAAAAAGTATTAGTGGAGTGGTTGTTTAAGTGAAGACCCCCGTTTAGTGACGTGAAATATACACATAATTTGATTTTTATTTGTCGGTAGATGAGAACCACCAGGAAATCAAGTTATCAGGTTTTAGAGTAATATGGTAATTTTTGGTTGTCCCATGTAAAGAAGCTTCATAATTTCCTCCTTTGAGTATTGATATTGTAATATTTGAAGAAGACAGCAATAAACTTGGCATCTACGTCACCAAATGTTGCAAGATCCTCGAGTTATCGGTCATAAAAGGAAATTATAGAAATTTGTTACATTGATCGAGGAAAACAATTATTTGAACTTCAAATACTAAGCCAATGGGATCATCTTAAAATGGGTTTACACACAAATTAAAACTAATATGTAACATAGTTAAACAAAAACCAAAAGTTACGCGTTATGTTTCAACCGAGTCATAGGAGATCTACTAAACTCTTACCGGGTAAGCGTTTACTGATATCATTTACCTTACTGATTGAGCATGATAAGGATCGAGAAGCTTACCCAGTGAAAGACAAGGCAAAGACCAAGAGTCTTACCCGGTACCCAATAATCACTTGGCAGGTTTAGAGGGTGTTTGGGATTGCTTATTTAAAACAACTTAAGCTTTTTTAGGGGGTGTTTGGGATTGCTTATTTAAAAAACCTTATGCTTTTTTTGGGGGTGTTTGGGATTGCTTATTTAAAACAACTTATGCCTTTTTGTAAAAGTGCTTATCAACTTATGTGGTATTAAAATGGAGGTTTATAAATGAAAAAATGTTTGGATTAGCTTACGGCGGTAGCAAAATGTAATAAGTTGATAAGTTGTTTTTTACGGGGTGTTTGGGATTGCTTACACATGTAAAATGACTAAAAAGTGATAAGCTGTTCCAATTAAGTCAATAAGTCAGAAACTTAGAATGAAATAACTTATCAAAAACTCCCATCACCGATGCCAAAAAGCTATACGCACCTATCTTTTTTTCCATCCACACACTCAAAAATCCTTGTTAGACGTTACCACATCGGAATAAGTTAATAAGCACCTTTAATAAGCAATCCCAACACCCCCTTATTATGCTTACCAACAATCCACTTTCATGAGTAAGAATGTTATGTGATAAGGTAAACAAAGGTGAATCTTTTGCTAGTAAACCAGTCGAAGTTGGTAAATGGCCCCTATGTGCATTCGTTTTCTACTTGCATTACACGTCTTACCTGATTACATTGTCTCCTTGCATACGTTGATTTGTTATTCTCCATGTTATATTTTCCCGATTGCAGTCTACTTGTAAACGCCTTTGTTTTGTGCACAAGCCGCGAAAACAGCCTCTCGATCCTAGTGATCCGGCTAAAATATATGTGCATCCTACCGCTATCCAAACATACTTTTGAGTAAGATATATATTGGGTTCGTTTGAATTGTTTTTACAGTGCCAATGAAGCAGCTTAAGTGTGTTAAGTCTAGCATTGTTCGTGCAACCAAGGTAGGCCTTTCTCTATTCTATAGGCCCTATAGAATAATCTAGAAATGTTATTCTTAGAAAACCGCATTAAGCAAAAAATCCTAAATGTACTAAAAAAAACCCAGCTAATTTAGCATTTAAACAAATCTACTGGAGGTCCCATATAAAAATTGCGATGAAATAAAGAAATATCTACTAGAGGTCCCAAAACCTACTATGCTACCCTAGTCCTCTCTGTCCATGTACATATATCAGAGGTCATATATAATATATTAATTACTTTATGGAATTATTTCATAAATCATATGTAATATATTAATTACTTATGAAATTTTTAGGAAAGAAGAAGAAAAGCAAGACCTGTTTTGACCCGTTTAAAATTTTACATATGTTAGGTTTGCAACCTTAAGTTGCCAGACCAGCTAATTTCACCGTGTATTAAACTTAATCTGCAATAGTTCATCTAGCCAATCGCCATTTTTCCCCTTCTAAAGAGTTCAAGAACCAATGATACATTGGTCACCAATTTTTTTCTTTAGAGAAAGAATTCAATGATGAAGTGGAAGACTACGTATTTTCTTGCATGTTTTCGGTACATAAAGGAACAGAAGCGGGTTAAATCGCTTTATGGTAAGAAGTGTAGTGGATGCTATGTATTCATGCCCAGCCCATGTAATTATTAGGAGAAAATAACTTGCATATTTTTCCCATAAAGTGAACAAGTGATTTTAATAGTAATGTTAGTGGCTGCCATAAACTTGCCTCCTGTAATTATGACTCAATTATCCTGATAAATGAATTGAGTTAAAATTAAATGTGACCTACTGTGAAGTGTGAACTGGTCAACTCAGCATAGGAGCTCCAAACCCCCAAAGACATGTCGTAATCTTTACTTAGTTATTATGTTATCTTTTGCTTAGTTATCACATAAAATGAACAAAGGGGATGTTTACTAGACACATACCGCCTCTTAACGGGTAACTGAACACTTATTGCCTCTTAACGGGTAAGAGACGCTTACCCGGTTACAGTTGATGGTCTTCACCAAAAAATCTTAGGGGCTGTTCTCTAGATACTTTGGTAAGCGCTAATCGGTTCAATTACCTTACTAGGTGAACATAACAAGAACCAAGAAGAATGCAAGGATCAAAGTCTTACCTGATAAGTGAAGGTGATGACCCTTACTAGGTAAAGGCTTACCATCAATCTATTTTGATGGCCAAAAATGTTACCCTATAAGGTAAATGACAGCAGTGCTTTTACGGTTTTACCATTAAACACTTATCCAGTAAGTGAGGGTGATGACCGTGACTCTTTTAGCACGCTTACCAGGTAAAAATTCCAGATTCTAGTAATCAGTCTTCACATGACAACTAACAAATTCCAGATTTTTGAGTAAAAAAAATGGGGTTGGAGATACCTGAACAACACCAGCATCGCACAAATTCTTGAGAGCCATTAAATACTTCGTCTCCCCTAGTCGATCTAAATAGCGTCTGCAGAAGGCCAGTGTAGAGAAGTTCTTATCGATTGTGGCAAGAAGCTGTTTTGCCCTCGGTAATCGCAGCGGAACATGGCCAACGTCGAAATTTTTCATGTAATGGCTGCACTCCAGATCTTCTCTCACGTAACCCTTGCCTAAACACAACAAACATGATATAAATTTTGTATGCCAAACTATTATTCTTTCTTTCACATTTCAAAAGCTAAGAAGCACAAATGGTAGTACCAGTGGATCCAAAAGTTTCGATTGCATAGAATTCTCCCTCTTCCATCTTTGTCTGTTCTCCTCCTTTCACAATTGGGACTGATTTTCCGGCGTGAATTTGGTAAGGTCCGATGCTGTGTCCATTCAAGTTCCGAATACTTTTCACTGCAAACGTTGCACCATGCAAGTTAAAACTATAATAGTCTAATCTTACAAAATGTGGCATCTGTTGTTCCAATTTAGAGAAATAATGTAAACATTAATAGTGTTATCCTTTTTTCAAACATTATCTTGACCATTGACGAATCGACTGAGTTTGCAAATTTAGTCCTTCTAAACTGGCTCAGCCAACTACTTGGCAGTCAGCATGTTTTTCCTGGTGTAAATAGAAATATTTGAAGTACTGTTGAAACCTACGGTGTAAAGTTGTTCATATATGCATCAATCTTGATGTTCAACAAATAATTTATTTATATACATATATATATATATATATCAAGTGTTGTCTACACTATCGTAGAGATTACACCTTGGAAGACCTTTCCATTGATTTCTACTTCATAGGACTCCATGACCTCTTGGATTGCAGCACCTACATCACATAGACGTACATCGATCCCTGCTTCCTGCATACCACAGAATGGAAGTTCCAAAAGTCATTACCTGAATGTCACCATATAGCCTATTTGGCACTAAACAGCTCGACGCAAAAGTTACTTTATAATTAATTATAAGGAACTTTTTCCCTAATATTCAAACTTACAGTCACTCTAGTACTTTTCGCAAGGAGTTCATGTTATCACAAATCCCAACGCAAGCTTGAAACATGGTTCAATGATAAGGCTTGTCTAGTGGTCAGAATATCTAAAATGCCTACCCTAAAAGAACAAAATCAAAAACCTTGTGTTCCTCAAAGAAGGTAAGAACATTTTCACTTATAGGCTTATATTGGCTAATGCACAATATTCACCCATAACTTCTGACTCCATGTTGCTAACCTTGATACCGGTATTTGTAGCTTCGCGAGAGGCCTCAAGCAATGGATCAAACATTGGATTGAATGCAACTGTGAATGCACAGTCAACTATGCGCCCTGAAATGTGTTACAACAGAAAACGTTATGAAACTACATTAAAAACTGCACAAAATAAATTAGTGACCAAAATGACTTCCAACTATGGCAAATCAACTACATGCATTGTGATTTCTAACCATTTATATGAGTTCCAAAATCCAATTTCATGACATCATCATATTGAAGCACAGTTTTATCTCCTGAGTTGGGGTCCAATGGGCTGCAACCCTGATACGATACGATATGTTAACGATCAATTTTTTAGGCAAGTGGCACAAAGATTAAAGAAAAACAACCAAAGGATCATTGATAAAAACAAAGATGAGAAGATGATCATCATACAAAGTAAAAAATAATTACCAGTTCAATGAACATCCTGTAGGGAATGCAATACCAGCTTGTAGACCATTCTCTGATATTAACTTACGAACAGTATTCTCCAAGGTTTCACACAGATCAACCATCAGCATTCCAGGCTTTATAATGCTCCTGATATATTTGCGAACCTGAAAAGGGATGAACAAAGCACCATGTTTTAGTAACACAAACAGTAATGAATATTCTATACCTCTGAAGTCCAAATAATAGTTCTGCTAAAAAGCATGGTAGCAAGAAAACCTGACGATGAACTTCTGCTGCTTGCCGAACTGAATCATACATAGGCTTTTCTAAGCGTTCCAAATCTCTCTTTTCCTCAGATGTAGTCCTCCATAAGTTACTGATTAAGCAACAAAGTGAGAAAGAGGTATTTAAGAAGAACATGCAGAAAAGCGAAATATAGATAAACATTACATAGAAGGCACTTACTCATCCTTATATTCCTGAATTTCACCCTCTGGAAAGTTTCCCTGAGGAAATAACTCTGCAACTGGAATGGTAGGTGGATCTGTTTGCTCCTTTGTATCTTTTTTTCTCCTGGGATAACAAATTATAATAACTATGAATACCAAACAACTAGGTGATACTGTCAAACTCATTTCACAAATGGTTAACATCATACAAAATTCTTACTTGCTTTTGTTCTTCTTCTTCTTCTTTTTTGCAGCTTCCTGACCGCCAGTTTCTAATTATGCAAATTCGAATATTAGAAATGTACAAAACGATACATATAGGATAAAATAAAAAAGTAAGATCAACTAGGATTTTTTTCATTTATTTATTCTAAATAGTTTTCTTCCCAAGGTTATAATTCTAATCAGATAGTCATTCGGTTCTACAAAAGAATTATATTTTATGTCTTAGGACTTTGTTTATAAGGATAATAATATTTGTTCCAGAGAACAAAGAATTTACAAAGCAAATTAAATGGAAAAGATAACAAGTACCCACATTTTCCAACATTCAAAATATTGGGGCATGTGTGTGAACTGCATAGTTATCAGTTTGATGACAGGCTAGAAGCCTTGCTGGCTTTATGCTTTTTAGACCATCCATATCTAGATTTCATTAACTTTGTTCGACGTATGGTGAAAGTCCAGTGACTTGACACTCATATAAATACAAAAGTATATCTTATGAATTAGCCTAAACAGATGTACTTATTGATATTGAGAATAACCTTCCACATAGAGCTTTGCAAAAACACACACATAACAGTCAACAGAAAAGATAAATAGAACTCAAAGCAAAAGCAATTTTCTTCAAACCAATACATGAATCCATTCAGGTTAGATAGACAATGAGCTTTTGAGTCCATGCACTAGTGTTACATTATTTTCCGAAAACCAAGAAACAATTTTCCTAAATTTAGACATTTTGATCATGGATTTCCATATAGGACGCTTTACGGTAGAGGTCGATAATTATTACTTATTTTTTAAATCAATTTATATGGAAGTATATCAGGTCTTATCACTTATGTCTGCTTTTGCGTACAAGATTGAAATCAGTACACATGCATATACCAGCATGTGTCGTTATTTGATTCAAAAGCATCCCCCAACCAAAACAGTATGTAATAAATTGATAACGATATTATATCTCCTTCCAATTGACATAATTAATTTCTTGTCTAGCAAATCCTGATGAAGGAATGGTATGGATTGGAGCACCTTTTGCATTACCTTACAACTAATGCAAAACAAAATTTGTTAACACTAACCTACTTCACCAATTCTAAAACAAAATGCCATCAACCAATGAAAAGCTATATAAAGATACTTCCACATCATGAGAACTCACACCAACCTCGATGAAAAGCTAGGTGACATTTATAAACTCCCAGATGGCATAATCTCAAAAACAAAAAAATCATACCAACCGAAGATGAAAACTTGTATTTTGTACAAAATAACATATTTAGCCACATCGGGATGTTCTAAACTTCTCTACAGAATATTGATAACAGCTGAAAACTTTATAGTAAGCACTAAAATCACAAATATATATATATAAAGGTTCAAATGAGAAACATAACTTTTTAAGAAAACGTGAGAAGCAATCTCAGCCACTCATCCGGTCAATAAAGGCAAATTTGACCGGTCCCCTCCCCCCTTTAATAATCTCTACCCTCCCATGAACCACCGTAACCGCGAGATGAGTGGCTGAGATTGCTCCTCACATTCTTTTAAGAGGTTGTTTGGGATTGCTTTTTGAGATCCAAAAGTGCTTTTAAGCAAAAGTGCTTATTGACTTATACCGGTAGGAGAAGGAGTTTTTTAAAAAAGTGTTTGGATTAGTTTATCAACTTTTTGAGAAGGGTTTGTAGCAATAAGTCAATAAGTTATGGTGTTTGGACCAAAGGAGTGTTAGCCTAGTGGTAAGGCTTGGGCACTACATAGTGGTGAACCCGAGTTCAATCCCTGGGGGACGCATTCTGGAGGTACGGGGGCTTCGACCCCGGGCTGCATGCTTTAGCAGTCGGGCTTCGGCCCAAAATTGCCGAGGATTAGTCTGGGCCCGATGTGGTCTGGGATACCTCTTCAAAAAAAAAAGTTATGGTGTTTGGGTTAGCTTATCAACTTTTTGAGAAGTGTTTGTAGCAATAAGTCAATAAGTCACAAATTGTGACTTCTTGAAAACTTCATTTCATTCCTTGTCAAAACGCAGTTTTTAAAGCACTTTTGGATTACACAAATAAGCTTATCAACTTATTGACTTCTTGAAGAAGCCAATAAGTCAATAAGCAGTTTTACAACTCAATCCCAAATGCTTCTCGTTTGAACCTTCCCCTATATATATATATATATATGTGTGTGTGTGTGTGTGTGTGTGTGTGTGTGTGTGTGTGTGTTGGTATACAGCATTAATAAACTTATACTCTTTTTATCTCAGAACTAGATTCCACCTCATACTTTCGAGATTCAAACTCATGATTCCATAAACCCCAATATTTTAAACACCAAAAAATATATACTTGTCATACCTAGTCTTTTCTTAACACTAAAATCTTTCAGATCATATCAATTTTAACTCAGAGTTAAGGTGAATTCATGTTTTCCTAGAAGCATCAATTTGGTTCTGAGGTATGAGGAAATAGTATATTCAGGCTTCAAATAACAAAATCTAATCGTATCATCTTCTCAAAAAACACAAACATAATTTTATAAATCACCTGAGGAATCCGCTAACGTCAATTCATCAACTTTTTCATCCACTTCTTCGACTGTAGCCGGTACACCATCACTGACAATTCCATTTGAGGTCCCTGCTCCACCATTCGTATCTTCCTTCGCCATATCTACCAAATACACAGCTCAAAATCAGAAATTACGAGAAAAAAATCAAAAAAAAAAAAAAAACATCAACAGAAAGAGAAAAAAGTAAGATCGTTATGCGAAGAAGAATGGAAAGAAGACAAACTGAGAAAATGGTGGTCCGCCGTATCTCCGATAGTCCACCGCAAAACAGAGCAGAATTTAGGGTTTGAAAGTTTATACAAGTTTTTGTGTATTTTGCACAACGAAGACGGTGGTGGTGTTGACAAGCTATATTGTAAAGAAGTAGGCAACAGGTTTGGTTTTGGCAATTCAAGCCCTTCATATTAAGTGTTATATAAGAGTAAAATTACATTTTTGGTCCTTATATTAGTATTTGACACCTATATTATCATCGAACTAATTACAGTTCTAGCTATCGTGGATGTGGAAACTTGGTTACCTAGATTTGTAGATTTGTCTAGATTAGTTTGTGTGTGTAAATTGAGATAGCTGGTTGTTTGTTTGTTGTGCTGAACAAAATGTTTGAATGTTAGAAATGACTATTTTATACCCTTTATCGTATATTAAACACTAGTCAATACAAATGTAAATGGTTAAATCTAAGTGATAAAAGTTAATAATCTGAATAATTTTAAATATAAAAAATAAATTTATCAAACATAGTTATAATTAGGTGGCATAACCATTTTTTTGGAATAAAAAACTATCAAACACAAAGTGATAAATGTTGGTGGGTGAGAAATGGAGATAGTGAAACAGTGGTGCTTGAGAAATAGAGGATGAAAAAGAAAAAGGGAAGGAGGTGAGGATAAAAAAGGGTGTTCGCTCAAGTGATAGGAATGATGGTCGTCGTGGAAGCATATCGGAGACGGAGTAGTAGGTAAGTGATGTGGAGCTGATGTGGTGGTGTGGTGGGTATGATAGAAAGTGACTTCGTTACTTTAATTGATTGAATCCAGTGGATATCAAATAAGAATATCCGCCACATCAATTAAGAAGGTTGAGGGTGGTTATCGTTGTCCAGTGGATAACATTTTTTCTCTTGCCGACAACGATAACCACCCTCAACCTTCTTTTTCTGATCTAATCACTGTTTTCCGATGAGTTTGTTAGAGGATAGATTCAAACCGGTGAGTTTCAGATTGCTCAACTGTGGTGGGATTTAGCCAAAAAAATTGGTTTTCTGATAGATCAGTTCCAATAAGTTCCATGGTTTCAAGGTGCAGTTATGTGACGGTGGGTGAAGGAACGAAGAAGAAAAGAAAGGAAAGCGAGGGAACTAGCAGTGGTGCTCGACGATTGGAGCGACGGTCGGTGTGCAATTGTGTGCGCTGTTGTGGTAAAGGAAAGAAGAGACAGCCCGAATCGCACTGTGGTTGTGTCGGCATCGAGCAACACAATAGAGAGAGAGAGAGAGAGAGAGAGAGAGAGAGTCAACATTATTAGAATTGTTCGATGACTTCAAGCAACAATGGTTGCGTATGGCAAGGGAAAGCCAACGTGAGGTTGATGACGGTGAAGAAGAGGGGAAGGGCCGACGGTTGATCTATGGTTTGATCGGAAAAAGAAGGCCGACGATGGTTATGGTTGCCAACGAGAGAAAAAAAAAGGAAGATGGTGATGGTGGGTTTTGGTCGTGAAAAGAGAAAAGGAGGAAGAGGAAGTAAAAACCCCATTAATTGAACAATACACCTTTTTGGTAAATATATGTTTGAAACTACACCTATTTGGTAAATATGTTTTAAAATTACACCTCTTCGGTTAATAACTCATAAAACTGACATCAATAATAAGGATATTAAAACCCTAATTTGTAAAGACCCAACTTCTCCAAAAAAAGATTCACAAGATTCAATTTAATTGAAAAGCTCGACAAAAGGCCTTTGAAACTAAATCTCATACATCAAACGAAAGCTAAACAGGTCTAAAACGTTCGACAGGAATACTCGCTTACACAACTGAGAATTTAACTAAGAAAGTAAAGCTACGTAAAGATAAACAAGATCTAAACTAGATCTTCGAGTCTCTAATCCTCGTGACATCTCACACATGACATTTCCCCTTGTCTACGGTGCCCCAAACCATCCTTTCTAAGGTAGAAAAATGTTGAGGGTTAGACCGACGGTCTAGTGAGAACCATCTATGGGTTTTGCAAAACAATCTATATATAACACTTTTTCAGAAAAAAAATAAGATAATCATTCATAATCACATCACATTTACAAGCACATTTTGTCGCCTATACCGCGACAACTCTATGGGCACATACCTCCCAAACTAGATATCATTTGATATAAAATCAAACTTCTCAATGGATCAGTTAATCAATACGTCTCTTACAATCACATGCATATCAATTCATTGTAAAGACATAAGCATTTAATCATGAACATAAATAGCTTCTTCAACAAGATAAGTAAGCGAAAACATTCTTCATACTTTGGTGTGCATACAACACCCTTAGAAAGTTATCATAGTAAGAAAACTCACCTGAATTGCGAACTCTTTTGACTCCACACTCTACGTTGAACCGTTGAACCTCATGATCACCTATACCATGATCCCGTATCGAATTAATAACTCCAAAGTGGCTAAACATCCCTTAGAGATCCTATGAACAAGGCTTAACTCAAAACCTAGTTCCAAATCAGCTAAAACGGAAAACTCTAAAACGGCTCCAAAGCAAACGGCGGGTAACCAGCGGATAACACGTACAGGACAATCTCGCGAGTAACCCGCGGATAATCCGCCGAAGCTACTGGAGCTCCAGACCTACACTCGAAAATCAACCATTAAAGCTCTCCAAAGGCCATTCAATCAATGATAAATCACCAATCTATGCTCCATCAATATTGATTACTTAAGAATCAATTCTACTTTTAATAAATAACCCAATAACAAGGGTTCCATACAAGATTGAACTTAATCAATTCACCATTAATGGTGATTGAAGTAAGGAAGGGGAGATCCAGAAGATCTAGAAATCAAGAATCATTAAGATATTTCAACAAGATTTCTAACCCTAGATCATTCAACAATCTAGAAAATAGAGAACTACGGAGGATTAGAATGAATTCGATCATACCTTAGAAGCAATCTTTTTTCCAATGCAATTCCCCCCAAAGGCTTCTTCCTCTTCTCTAACAATTCTCCCAAATCTCACACACACATACACACACTAAAAGGGTTTTCTTTCAAATGAATTCTTTTCTCCCCCAAAATTTCTAGAAATTCAAGCTTTTATACAAAGGCTTTTAAGCCCAAACTCTTCTTAAGCCCAAATCTTTTATTTCTGAACTTGAAATTACAAGCCCAACTCATTAAACCAAATAATACTAAATCTTCCCCAATTAGCAAAATAAACAGGATTGTTACATAATTAATCAAACAAAATCAACTAATGATGGAAAAATATAACTTCGTATATTAGTTGCTACACTAAATGAATTATCATCATGCATGATTTACGCGATAAATTAAATGAATTTTAAAAAAATACAAACACCCCTGCAGTCTTTAATTAGGAAAAATAAAAAAATCTCATCAAGGTAAATCAATGGTTAAAATCGAGTATGCACGGGGTGTAACCATTCTATTGGGTGTATTTTAATCTTCGCCTATATACATATATACGTATACAATCTTTATTCAAAGTATTATCTTCCCACCGATGTAGGGTAAACCAACTTCAAACCACATGTCAAGATTAAGGAATATTCAAATGACATTGTGCCACATCATCTCCTCATGGTTGTTATTTTAAAGTTGATATTGACAAGCCCGTTTTTGACATTTTTGGGCCCAAGGAGATATGGAAATATGGGCCGTTCATAATATAAAAAAGATCATTAATATATTGTTTTTCTCATAAGAAATAACCAGTGTTCAAAAAGGCGCGCCATGGCGTGCGCCATGGCGCGATATGGCGTAAGACGCGTCTCCGCCGTTACGAAATGTCCCATAGCGTTTCTGTAAGGCGTGGCTCACGCCATGACGCCGCAAGGCGCGCTATATCGCGCCGCGGCGCGCGTTTTTTGTAAGATGTGGTTTTTTTTTCAAAAAAAATAATTTTAGTTATTTTTTTCTTTTGTGTTGTTACATATTTAACTTTAATTTTTTCATTTTTATAAACTTATCTTATATCATCACCTTCAGTTCCACGAATTCACAAATGTTATAGTTTCACGATCAAAACGAAGTTATAAAGTTACATTCGTATGTTTTATCCTACATATTCGATCAAAAACTATTTTTATAATAATAATCAATATGTTTTTTCTTCTTTTAATATGAATGTACAATTTCAATGATTAAAATAATTTATATAAAACATATATGTATATGTATAATTCTATATATGACATACAAATTTGCCGCCATATGTCACGCCTTGAAAAGCGCCGCGTCCTCGCCATATCTCGTAAGGCTTAAGGCTTGACCTTGCCGCCACGCCACGCCTCACGCCTTTTTGAACCTTGGAAATAACATTGAATACAACAAATACTAATAATTAATGTAAAACCATTTTCGAAGTATTTCTAGACGCAAAACCAATCATTAAGTATTTTGAATTTAATATTATCTATTAATATCAATTTTAACATAACATCGTCAAAAACATCCTATTAGATACTAATAAAATTTGTGTATTCTATTTAATATTTTTTGACTGCTACAATATACTAGAAAGTTTTGGGCCCCTACTATTTTTGGGCCCTGGGCGTACGCCCGGCCCGCCCTAACCAAGGACAACACTGGTATATTGTTGGTGAATAGTAACTAATGTTACTAAATAATGGATCAAAGTAATCATGGGCTCTTTTAACACTTACCCATAATATTTTCTCCTTATCTTGTGAAATAAATAGTTAGTTTTTAATTTTATGTTTTGCATGATATTTAACTGTGCTTTGAAATCCAACTTTTTTTTTACCATTCTGTTGATCTTGATTCCAAACATGGTTAAAGATTTAATAAGTATCATTCACTCTTTTATCTATAATCGTCTTTTTTTGAAACTAACCTTCAAGATTTGGAGAATAATCGAACATCATGTTGCTAAGTCATCACCCTTGGTTTCTCTTTTAATTTGCACTATCATTTTTACCATTGGGTTGCTTTTGATTCCAACCATGGTTATAGATTTCAAAATCTCCTTATCACTCGTTTATGTTACCATCTTCTTCTTCTCAACTATAACTTTCCCACCAATGTCAAATGATAAAACACAACTCTATTTCAATATTCAAGAGTAATGAAACCATAATTTACCAAGTTATGACCCTTGTTTTTGTTGGGAACCGGAGGCGATAAACGCGCAGCGGAAAAAACATAAAACCGATTCCCAATCGAGGATCTAATCCTAAACAATACAGATACAATACGAGGGTGTTTGGTGTGTTTACCTTTTTGCGAAAATTCTCTGAATCGCTAATAGGGGATACACCGCTACTGACACCGTACGAGACTGGTTGCTAGACCACCGTGGATTACCCCGAAAAACGACTCCGGTTGTCCTCTTTTGCGTTGGCCGTCGGTTTTGGGAAGGGAGAGAGAGATAGAGTTTTTCTTGAGGAATAAGTTTCTAATCACATTTGATTATCACCCCTAGACCTTTATTTATATGGATAAACCAGGCAGTGTTTGATTCCATATATAACTCCTCATAATTATCTCCATAATTAATCAAATTGATTAATTATATAATTAATTAACCCAACTGATTAATTAATTAATTATAAATAATTTAACTAATTATTTATTTCATTCTCTCTTTAAATAATTAATAAACAATTAATTATTTCCCACATAATCCAAACGTTCTCAATTTTAGTGTGCAGCGGTGTGACCTACTAGTGTCTTATAACATTGGACACGATAACCCTGTTACTGTCTCACACATAATCCTAACAGACTCCCACTTGTGCTAGACATGTAACTGAACTATCACCATTAGCCTAAGGAGGTCCCTAGCCAGACAATTAGGTTAACCAGGTTATAAGATCTCTAATATCCAGAGATACAATTCACACTTGAATTTGTACACAGGTTCATTCCTTTTGCACGCGATATTTCTAAAATGAATTTGAGACATGGAGTAGAGGATTCATTTCTCAAAAACAAAGTATTTCTTGACTCTGATTCAGATTGCCTGCAGTAACGGATATTACTAAATAACAACTGTTATTCTATCCGAGCGTGGCCACGCGTTTTCTGCAAATCTCAATCGTCAAGGAGCCCGGAAATATCTCTCTCTAGTAGAGGTGCAAATCCCTTCTTGACTATCTGCATTTGGATCCACGGCTTCCGCTGCATCTAGTCACGTCCCGTATGGCCGCCCTGTTACGGTGCAGCGTTAGAACGCGCTAAGAGTACAGTAGTCCTCATGTTCCCAAACCAAATATCTCAGGTCTAAGGACAACCTATCATCAAGTCAATGCTTATGACTGGGGCTCCATGAAGAAGACTTGAAACTGGTCACTTCCAATACTCAAACACTCTGATGAGTATCTATAAATACTTGGTCACATCACTTGTGCTTTTACTCTCTACTTCGAATAAATCATCAAGTATTTATAATAGCGTTAAACTCCCTATTGAAATTCCCATTTCAATAAGTGGCTACGGAAATTTAGATTTTATTGCAAGACTTTGCATAAATCATGGATACATTAAATATGCAAAAACAGTTTAACTTTTGAAACAATCATGAATTAAAACCTCCAATATTTCTATCACACTGTGAAATAAAACTTTACATGATCTAATGTTTCAAAATTAAACTACTGTAATTATAAACTAAAACTAGCTACTGGTGTATAGGTACTGCGTCCCAATGGAATTTGCATGAGCCTCATGCTTCACCCTTGCTAGCGGCTTTGTCAGCGGATCTGCGACATTGTCCTCCCTCGGAATCTTGCATATCCTTACATCTCCTCTTCCAATGATCTCTCGGATGAGGTGATACTTTCTGAGCACGTGTCTTGACTTGTGATGCTCTCTAAGTTCCTTTGCTTGCGCCACGGCTCCCGAGTTATCACAAAATATATCGATCGGTTGGCAACGACTCTTAGATCCGATAGAAAATTCCTCAGCCAGACAGCTTCCTTTGCCGCATCAGATGCTGCAATGTACTCCGCTTCTGTAGTTGAATCTGCATTCGTATCCTGCTTCGAGCTCTTCCACGAGATCGCGCCTCCGTTTAGGGTAAAGACGTACCCTGACTGTGATCTGAAATCATCTCTGTCGGTCTGGAAACTAGCATCAGAATAGCCGATGACACTAATTTCATCCTCAGAACCTCCAAAGACCAAAAACATATCTTTCGTTCTTCTCAGGTACTTGAGAATGTTCTTGACAGCCACGCAATGAGGTTCTCCTGGATTCTGTTGATATCTGCTCGTAACACTTACTGAGTAAGCAACATCGGGCCTAGTACATAACATGGCATACATAATTGATCCAATTGCTGATGCATATGGTACCGATTTCATCTTGTCCTGATCTTGACTAGAAACAGGACACTGTGTTTTACTTAACACTATGCCATGTTGCATTGGGATAAATCCTTTCTTGGATTCATCCATCCTGAATTTCTTCAGGATTTTGTCAATGTACGTACTTTGGCTAAGTCCGATAAGCCGCTTAGATCTATTTCTATAGATCTTTATGCCAAGTATATAAGCGGCTTCTCCAAGGTCTTTCATCTGGAAACATTTGCTTAGCCAACTCTTAACACTCTGTAAAGTTGGTACATGGTTTCCTATGAGTAGAATGTCGTCTACGTACAAGACCAAGAAGGTTACTATGCTCCCACTGAACTTAGTGTAAACACACGGCTCGAACTCACTTTTCGCGAAACCAAACTCTTTGATTCGCTCATCAAAATGTAAGTTCCAGCTTCGAGATGCTTGCTTTAATCCATAAATGGATTTTAGCAGTTTACACACTTTATTAGGATTCTTAGGATCTTCAAATCCTTCTGGTTGTTCCATATAGACGTCTTCTGTTAATGTAACACCCTAAAAATCAGGGCGAACAAAAACTTTCGTTTCAAATAAAGGTGGTATACAAAAGTAATGCCATGGCATGAGCTCTTCCCAAAATGGGGTATAAGTAATGTATAATTACAATGTTTGTAATCAAATGAAGGAATACAACAACCAAGCTAGTCTAGTTCCGTCTAGGAAGAAGACTACAAAAGGGTTATCATCAACCATAAATCTCGCGGCCTAAAGGACCGGTCTCTCATCTTTCCCCCGTGCTCACTCAAGACCGAAGCCTACTTGGGAGCGGCGTCCCTAGTACCTGAGAGACACATCGACACCAAACAAGTGTTAGGCTAAAGGAGCCTAGTGAGTTGTACAAATAATACCATACATGAAGAATGTATTAAGGCATGCGAGATATACAAGATTATACTAACAACATAAATAGCATGTTAAACCGGTTTATTATTATCTTCGGAAACAATGGGAGCGACCCATTTCCACCAACCAATACCCCGACATTCGTTACTTCCAAACACCTCCATGTCCCGAATTTAGCATGGCAACATCATCCGAGGCCCGCGCCCAAGGAGCAACCCGAGGGCCGGCGACATAGGTACAAACCCCAAGACTGTTTGGTGTGGAAATATTGCGTTGGTTCGTCCATGTTATTATCATATAAGACCGTGACACTGAATTTAGCATAGCATCACGTCCATATCATTCGCATACAAGACTTAGATACTGAATTTAGCATAGCATCTTGTCTATATCATATACATACAAAACCTCGATACTGAATTTAGCATAGCATCATTAACAGAGGTATGTATCGAGGGTCTCAAACCCCTCACATCATTCCAAGGCATATATCAATACACATACTTACCATGCATACATTCATCATATAGCCACAAGAATATAATTCATATGAGATAGCGCACAACAAGCTATTTCATGTATACAATTATCCCATAAAGGTACATAATTCCATCAAGGTGATGTGTTCTCAGTTTTAACAAAAAGGGTTTAGCAACTCACCTTGGTATTCTTCACAATCAAATGTAGATTAGATAGCTAGATACGTCACAAGATAGCACCTATACAATCATATCATGGTATGCATAAGTAAAACTCCCAAAAACGGCTCTTACGGTTCACAACCGAAACACTAGTCCAGAGCTAGGCTAGACTATCTCAATGGTCCCCAAAATCTCCCAAATGAACTTATTAACAATTAAATTCTTCGAATTAATTTAATTGCAAACTACTAACGAAACTTGAAATTCACAAAAAGAACTATAATAACACAAAAATTAATATCCCAAGAACTCTAAAACTCTACCAAGAATTAAGAAAATAACTTAGCTTAAAGGGTTAGAGAGTTCATACCTTCCAACTTCAGAAAAATCACAATTTGACAAGAAAATTTTATCATCTCCAACCTCTCCATAAAAAGCTAGCCTTGATCTCTAAATCTCTAATAAGGTTCACAGCTAAATCTCTAAATAATCAATCGAGAAAATATCAAAGGAACTCAAACGTAATTTAGGAGATTCCCCCTTTTTTTTGTCATAAACCACGAGAAACAAAGCAGCCGCAGCTGCTGTTTCCATTTATCACACAAAAATGAAAACATGTGCTCTTTTCTTTCTTTTTTGCCCTAATCTTATGGTAGCTAATATTTGGGTTAGAAATAGAATGTCAAACTAACAAACTGATCCATTTAGCTGTTTTCAGGGCCTGCCACGTCTTGGGCCTAATGATACCTATAATTAATTAAAAAAAATACATATACATGGACCTAAGCTAAATACATGATTTGATCCTTGAACCAACTACACATAGATTGAATGCCTTACCATCCCACCACGCCTCCTTTGCTTGCTTTCATTTTCTCAATCAATTCTTTTAATCTTTTCCATCAGGTCTAGCTTTATATTTATCTAGCTCGAAATTACCAAAAACTTAAAGCACAAATATTGAAGTTATATAAATTGACTTTCCAAAAATATTTTGATTCACTTAAATCCGTCAAATACTTCTATTTTCCTTTCTTTTCCTTTTTTTTTATTTTTTTATTTTTGCTACGTATCACTTCAAGTGTTCCAAACAACAAAAAAATACGGGTCTTACAGTTAACTTTCCGTTCAGAAAGGCTGTCTTGACGTCCATTTGCCAAATCTCGTAATTAAAGTACGCTGAAATGGCCATCAGAATCCTTATTGACTTTAACATGGCTACTGGCGAAAAGGTTTCATCATAGTCGATACCATGAGTTTGCGTGAATCCTTTTGCGACCAATCTAGCCTTGAAAGTGTGTACATTTCCGTCCATGTCGGTTTTCTTCTTGAAAACCCATTTACGTCCAACAGCTCTACATTGTTGGGGTAAATCAGTCAACTCCCATACTTGGTTGTCGTACATGGACTGCATCTCGGCCTTCATGGCTTCTTGCCATTGTTCAGACTCACTGCCTGACACAGCTTCTCCATAGGATATTGGTTCATTCAAGTCTCCACCATCCTAAGAGACTAGAAACCCAAGATACCTATCTGGTTCTTGTCTTACCCTATTGGATCTGCGAAGGTCCTGTGTTTGCACTTCCTCAATCGGTTCTGATTGAGGTTCAACATTTTCATGTTGAATTTCTGGCTCAACAATTGGTGTAGTGTTTTCTTCGTCTACTACCTGTAGATCTACATCCTCTCTGGTTTTCCTGGAACTGAGAAACTTTTCTTCCAGAAATTTTCCATTTCGAGCAACAAAAACTTTGTTCTCTTCAGGGTTGTAGAAGTAATATCCCACGGTGGTTTTGGGATATCCCACGAAGAAACACTTGTCGGATTTGGGCTTGAGTTTTTCTGAGGTAGGTTGCTTGACGTATACCTCACAACCCCAAATTTTCAGGAAAGACATTTGGGTTTCTTACCCTTCCACAACTCGTATGGTGTCCTTTCCACCGACTTTGTTGGCGCTCTGTTCAGTATATGTGCTGCTGTTTCGAGCGCATGTCCCCAGAATGACACTGGTAGTGTAGAGTGACACATCATTGATCGTACCATGTCTAGTAATGTACGATTCCTCCTTTCTGATACACCATTCATCTGAGGTGTATACGGGGGTGTGAGTTGTGATACAATCCCACATTCTATCAGATGATTTCCAAACTCTTGACTAAGATATTTGCCTCCTCGATCTGACCGTAAAAACTTGATCTTCCTGTCAAGTTGATTCTGTACTTCATTCTGATATTCTCTGAATTTCTCAAAGCTTTCAGATTTATGTCTCATCAAATAGACATAACCATATCTACTGAAATCGTCAGTAAATGTGATGAAGTACCGGTATCCTCCTCTTGCCTCATGACTAAATGGTCCACACACATCTGTGTGAACTATTTCTAACAAGTTAGAAGCCCTTTCATTATCTTTGTTGAAAGGTTCTTTTGTCATTTTGCCAGATAAACATGATTCGCAGTTGTCAAAAGGTTTGAAATCAAAAGTGCCAAGAAAACCTCCTTTTAGGAGTAGTTCAACGCGTTTCTTGTTTATGTGGCCTAAACGACAATGCCAGAGGTAAGTCTGATCCTCAATATCTTTGGATCGTTTACTTATATGATAGATTTCTTTATTATCGTCTTGCAGATTTACTGTGTATAGACCATTCACAGGTGTAGCTTTAAAATAGAAAATATTATTTTTTAAAGACAGAAAGCATTTTATAATCATATTTATAATAAAATCCTTGGTCTACCAATAAATCAAAAGACATAACATTCTTAATCATCTTTGGAACATAATAACAATTTTCCAGTTCCAAAACTAGACCCGAGGGTAAACTAAGACTATAAGATCCTACAGCTTCAGCTATCAGCGGAGTGCCTTCGCCAACTCGTAGGTTCGAACGGTCCTTCCTCAAAGTCTCTCTTCTAGTGAATCCCTGTAAATGATTACAAATGTGGTTACCACTTCCTGTATCAATTACCCATGATTCATAAGAAGTGATTAAGCAATCTATCATAAAGATACCTGGAGCATCGGGTAAACCGATCTCTATCTGGTCGATATTCATCAAGTGCTCGCAAATATCCTGGCTACCGCATTCTGGGCAACTCAGATCTCCCAGCTCATCAATCCAATCAGTGTCCATGAGTTCAGCAGGTGCTGGTTTCGGCCCTAGACTAGCCAAAATGTCTTCATGTAACATTGCTACATCTTTCCTTGGTTCCTTCATGTAGGCACTAGCTGTGTCACATATCTCCTTCGGGAGTGAGTACCACATGAGATGCATTAACTCCTCTTGAGCCATTTTGTATCCGAGACGTGTCAAGCATTTAAAGAGTCTTCTCATTTCGATAAGATGATCTTTAACTGATTGGTTCCTTCTTAGCTTCAGTGAAAGTATCTCTTTCATGATCAGAAGCTTACCTGTATGCTTATAGAAACCTAACTGGTTTTCTATGTCTTTCATGACTTCGTGACAGGATTTATCCTTTAAACCTCCCGAAAACTCAGGTGATGTAGAGAAAATCATAATCGACATAACATCAGATTCATCTGCCAGATATTTAAAGTACTGAGCAAATTCCTCTTTAGGAGAATTGCTCTTGGGTCGTGAAACAGGTTTCTCCAAAATGTACAGCTTACCCTGTGCACTCAAGATATTGTCAAGTTGCATTTTCCAAACTGGAAAATTTTGTCCTGTAAGTTTCCATTTACCGTTGATGAGGCGGAGCGATTCCTCAGGTGTATAAAATGGGACTACAGATTTAGACATCTACATAAGAATAAAATTCCGATTTAGTTTAAAATTATAAGACTTCTAATAAATCATAACCCTTAAATTAATTTATTAGACTAGAATCCATATTTCACATGTGTCGGCAAGCATGTGATCATGTCAGGCCGACTCATGTGATTTATGGTAGGTAAAATTATACCAATCGCATTTTAATACGAAAATACGACTTCTAGATCGTCGGGACATCGGATATTCAATCCGTGCATATTTAGTCCCTCTAGTGCATTTTGGCCCGGTACCACCCGGTGAATAAACAATTACCAAAACAGATCGCACCACCCGGGGCCTGGACATACTCTGGCCGGTACCACCCGGAGATAATTCGTAGAGTTTTTATCCCCTCCAATTTCGGTATGAACGCGGGCGATTGAAGTGTGATCACTCGCAATGCCCTACGTACCTTACACCGGAGGTGTCCCTAAAGTGGGTTGCACTTACTGATCTATGATTTTTAACAAGGGTTTCAAAAATGCCAGTTTTCCAAGACTTGGATCCAAACACAAACTGTGTTTGTATCCATCTTTGTATTAAAAATATTCGGTTTATATTTAATTTTAAAAACGTTATTGAACAACTACGCAATTAAATATAAACAACTACGCAATCAACTACGCAGTTAAAAGGCATGTCATAGTCTAAAACCCTTAAAACTATTGTCATTTTGTGAGCCAACACAAAACGACGGTCTCAACCCTAAGTGACAACAACACACAAGGCATGAACTTCTCGGCGCTCCCACTGGCTCCAAGATCCATCGTTGACTCCGTGCTTCGTCTTCGGTTTCTTCGGTTATTTTATTTATTTAAAAATAATACAATTAAAGCGGGTTGTAAATGGCACGCAGGCCTCCCGTAACCAATAACGAATAAATAAAGTACACATTCAAAACAAAAGGCAACCACGGGTCAAAGGGTTTGACGATGACATAAAATTTCATTAAACTAAATTAATTAAACAATTAAATTGATTTAATAAAAAATTAAAACTAGGATTTAATCTTATCTGATTAAAATCCTTATCTCACTCTGAAGCCTATCTGGAAACGAATCTCACACGGGACCCGTTAACGATAATGCTTGGGAAAACATTATCGTTTCCAAATTCGGCACCGATGGTGACAATCGAAGCCACCACCACCGATACCGGTCTGGATCCACACACCAACCGACCACCACCATGGATTGCCGGCGACAGCAGCGGCTTAAACGCCACCCCCGCCGCCTCTCGTTCCGACCGAAAAGCTAATCTTGGTAGTGATCGATACCCCTTTGCGGCGGTTATCGATCACCACCACCATTGGGACGCCATCGCCACCACTAACCGTCCGGCGACAGCAGCTAATCGCCGCCGCCACCAGTCGCTAGGCGGCGACAGCGCTGCCTCGTTCACCATGGCTGTCGACGATGGAAGCCACAGCCACCATCGCCGAACCACCACACCATCAACGACAGCAGCGGCTTGACGCCACCACCGTCACTGTGGTCGATCGAAAAACACCACCACTGGCTAGTGGTTAATCCAACAAGCAATCGCCACTACCACGTTGCTGTGGTGTGGCTCTTGCTTCCAATCGACGCCACCAACGCCGCCACCACCACAAACGTTGGTGTGGCGGTCGTTCAGTTAACCATTGGTGGGAGCACGACGGTAGCAGCAGCAATCGCCACCACCATCGCCGCCTCCCGGCGAAATCGACAAAGCTACCACCACCGTCGACAACAGTGGCGATAGCCACCGCCGCCGATCGGCGGTTTGAACATCAATCAGTCGCCGCCACCACCCGTCGCTGTGGTGCAGCTTCCGATCATCACCACCACCTACGCCGTGATCGGCCTTGGTGGTTGAATTAATTACCACCGCCACTACCACCAATCGGTGGTGCGGTGGTCTTCGGGTGCAGCAGCCGGAGGCCACCACCATCTGTGGTGTAGCCGGCGATGGCTCGCGATGGTTTACGGCCAACGATCGGCCTGGTGGTACGGGTGGCCAACTGCCGCCATTCCACCGCCGATTAGGTTTACAAAAAAATCCAATTTTTAAACAAAATAAGAACAGATAAAAATCGAATTTTTAAACCTAAAACGATTAAACAAACCTGATCTGCAGGTTTAGGAAGTGGCTCTGATACCACTGTTGGGAACCGGAGGCGATAAACGCGCAACGGAAAAAACATAAAACCGATTCCCAATCGAGGATCCAATCCTAAACAATACAGATACAATACGAGGGTGTTTGGTGTGTTTACCTTTTTGCGAAAATTCTTCGAATCGCTAATAGGGGATACACCGCTACTGACACCGTACGAGACTGGTTGCTAGACCACCATGGATTACCCCGAAAAACGACTCCGGTTGTCCTCTTTTGCATTGGCCGTCGGTTTTGGGAAGGGAGAGAGAATAGAGTTTTTCTTGAGGAATAAGTTTCTAATCACATTTGATTATCACCCCTAGACCTTTATTTATATGGATAAACCAGGCAGTGTTTGATTCCATATATAACTCCTCATAATTATCTCCATAATTAATCAAATTGATTAATTATATAATTAATTAACCCAACTGATTAATTAGTTAATTATAAATAATTTAACTAATTATTTATTTCATTCTCTCTTTAAATAACTAATAAACAATTAATTATTTCCCACATAATCCAAACGTTCTCAATTTTAGTGTGCAGCGGTGTGACCTACTAGTGTCTTATAACATTGGAAACGGTAACCCTGTTACTGTCTCGCACATAATCCTAACAGTTTTTTTTTCAATTTTTCACTATAATTCTATTATATGTTTGGTTTTGATTTCAACCATGGCTACAAATTTTAAAGGAGATACTTCTCCGAAATGTATCAAACTATACCCAAAAAGTTATTGTGTGTATTCACCTACCAAAAATGTTTTCTGGTGTATCAAACTTTATTTTTTCTTCTATTGTGTTACAAAATGACTTGTAACCAGTTGAGTAGGTCACCTCTACCTTTGCCGTCGTCGGGAACCACCATCGCCGCTGGAAACCACTGACACACCCACCTCCACCATCACCCATCGCCACTGATAGCGGAAAACTGTTCGTGCCACTATGTGGCCACAATATCACCACAGTGAGGATGCAAGTATACACCGACAATGGGATCGCTATAAGTAATAAAGGGATAAATAAATCGAGATCGTACCCACGGGGATTGGTTTTCAGAAGAAAATATTTTTTGGTGATTTTTATAATAGTTAATTAGAGAAAATTAAATTAAAGCAAAGGGAATGGATGTAAGCTTTCTCTTAAAACCAGATAGTACACGAGTTTAGAAACTTCATGTTATGGGATTATTTATAAAAACTCAAATCTCTCGAAACTAAGTTATTATAAAACATGCCGTGAAGTTGCTACAAAATCGTTGCCATTACCAAATCGTAAGATTGCCGGTTTTACTAAGTAGACTTTAAAGAAATCTTGTTCCACCGAATATGGGGATTTACACCCAAGTGTCCATGTGATATAAATCCCGACCGGCTTACTGAACCTTAGTAAACCATACATAACCCGCATCTCTGCGTGATTATCAAAGATTCTCTAAAACCTTTGTGCATCCCGTAAATCGTATTTCGAATCCGCCCATCTCTGGGTCAAGATCTAAAATTAACACATCAAAGTGATCAGCTTATCAGCGTTAAGATAAAGCTTCAATTTAACGGGACAAATCTTAAGATCCGAAAGTAACAACACCCAAGTGCTGTCTACACGGTCTTAAGATGGACTTACACCCACACCCATAAAGGGTTTAGCCTATAATAAAAGACATATATAAAACAGATTAAATAACTACTTTCATGATAATTAAAGACGGAATATAAATTACAGTACGAGAATTAAAAAGCAGTTAACTTAAAGACAATAATTAAAGAAAGCAATAAAAAAGAAAAGGAAGGAAGAAACCTTAAGCTCCTCCATTAATGGAGGAGCAATGTGGGGAAGAAGTTAGAAGATAAGGGTGCTCAGAATGATGAAACCAAAGGCTTCCTTTTATTGCCAAAAGTGATCCATGGGTATTATTCATGGGTTAAATCCCTCCAATGAGAAGCCTTCAATATTATTCTCCAAGATTATATGTCTCCTTATCCATAAGCCCACATGCCAACTTGAAGCTCCACTTGAAGCCTTATCTCTCCAGCAACAAACCCACATGGAGCTGCTGAAAAGAGAATATGCTTTTTTTATTCCTCCCCTCAGTGGTGCCACTGAGGGGTCTTCTATTGTAACTTCAGCTTCTGAACTTTGGGTTGCTGGAATGCTTTGGACTACTACTAGGATTTGAACTCTTTTGTTTGCAATTGGGGTTGTTTTTCATCAAACTTGATCATTTTGGATTTATCAAAACCTTTTTAAAAACATTTTAGTCCAAAGATATAGAAAGAAAACAAAGTGGGTATAAAATAATATACAAAATGGGGATTTTGAACACTAAATAACTCTCAAAATAGAGAGTTATCAGCCACCCACCTCCGCCATCCTCCACCGCCACCCACCTCCATCGCTGCTGCCACTGGGAACAACCCAGGTTCACACCTCCACTGTTGCCGTTGCCACCACCATCACCATCGAACCACCTCCCATCACCACCACCATCACCACCACCATCACCATCGAACCACCAGCATCATCATCACCATCGAACCATCACCACCACCATCACTGTCAAACTTCCACTATCACCATCACCAACACTATCGAACCGCCACCATCACCATCGACCCACATCCACCCAAAACCACCATCCCCACCGCCAAGAACCTCCTGCCATCGTCACTAACTGCCGGTAACCGGCTGGTAATCGGTTGTGCAGGTCACAATACACTCAAAACCATTTAATAATCCACAACCGGTTGGTAAAACTTCGGTTGAACTTATTAATAAAAGAATTACTATCACCAATTATTTTCATAATTTTGGATGCAGGTGCTTTATGTTAAATGACAAGAAAGCTTTTGGAAAGTTCAACGCTAAAGCCATCAAGTTAATCTTCATTGGTTATTCTCAGACATCCAAAGCATATAGGATCTATAACAAAAGAACAAAAATAGTGTTAGAAAGTGTAAATGTGACATTTGATAAGGAGACAGAGCTGGCTTCTGTCAATCATATTAGAACCTGTATTCACAGGAGTATGAGCTTCTGAACAACTTTGTTGAGGATCTGCACATAAATCTTCCAAATCAGATGATTCTAGTTCTTCAATAACTAAATTTGAATTAGACTTGTTATTTGATAATTTTATGATGAGTATTTTGAATAACAATGTTTCAGGAGAAATGAAGGATGCAAATACTGAAGAACCGATTAATCTATTTGGTCCTTTAGAAGATTTAACCAACACAAAAACCGATGAATCATCGATTCATCTTCGAGCCCCAAGTAGAATCATAAGGTACTTCTACTGCAACACAACTAGAAAATCATTCAGTTGATCAAAATGTGGAGCATATGGAAGCTAAAAGTCACATAGACGCAAATAAATGGATAATGTCTATGTTGATCCTCAAAATGATCAAGAGAATTATTCAACTCTTTTACACATAACAAAGTAGACCAAAAGTCATTTGTTACATCAAGTAATCGGTGATCCTAATCTACCAATCACGACAAGAGCAATTAGGATGAATGAATGCATGCATTTTGTCTTTCTTAGCAAGATAGAACCTACAAAGGTATCAGAAGCTTTGGAAGATCCAGATTAGATCTTTGCCATGCAAGAAAAGCTGAACCAATTTGAAGCTATGAAACTCTAGAGGTTGGTCCAAGACCTTTAAATAAATCAATTATCAGCACCAAGTGGCTATTCAAAAATAAAGAAGATGAAAGCGAAATTGATGTAAGAAACAAGACAAAGCTTGTAGCCAAAGGATATTGTCAACAAGAACGTATTGATCATGACAAGACATAGACACCGATAGCAAGGATTGAAGCTATCAGGATGTTCCATGTGTATGCAACGTTCAAAGATTTTACAATATTTCAAATGGACATAATAACTGCATTTCTCAACGAAAACCTGAAAGAAGAGGTTTATATCTCTCAGGCTCAAGGATTTGCCAATGCAACAAAGCTAGATCATGTATATGTATAGACAAAGCCATTTATGGTTTGAAACAATCCCTGAGAGTCTAGTATGACGAAATATCGAAGTCTCTGCTAAAGTCTTGTTTCTCCAAAGGCAAAGGTTATACAACGCTTTTCATCAAGCAAGAAGATGATGACGTCATATTAGTACATGTTTACGTAGACGACATAATATTTGGTTTGACTAGTTCATAATCGTGTTAATACTTTTCTACAATAATAACCAAATTTTTTTAGATGACTATGATAAGGGAAATTAAGTTTTTCCTTGCATTACAAGCCAAACAATTTTCCAAGGGGAATTTTATTAATCAGTCTAAATACATTTTTGATATTTTAAAGAAATTCAACATGGATGGTTGTTCATCCATGAAAACCTTGATCACTCCTGGTTTAAAGATATCACTCATGGTTTAAAGATCGGTCCTGACCATGACGAGAAATATGTTGATATGAAGAACTATAAAGGAATAAGTGGGTCATTAATGTACTTAACGTGCAAGTCAGCTAGATATCATGTTTGCTACTTGTCTCTGCTCGAGATATCAAGCTAAGTTGAAAGAGGCTTATTTGATTGTCGTCAAAAGAATATTTAGATACCTCAAAGGAACGACTTAACTAGGATTATGGTATCCTAAAGGTTTGGGATTTGAACTTATAGCCTATTCAGATGTGATTACAGAGGCTTCATGCTAGACATGAAGAGCACCTCTGGACACATACAGTTCCTTGGAAACAAATTGGTGAGTTGGGCCTCTAAGAAGCAACAATGTATTTCGACATCCACTGCTGAAGTGAATATATAACAGTTGTAATTTGTTGTTCTCAAGTTTTATGGATGAGAACTAGGGGTGTAAATGCGACGACACAACTCGCGAGCTACTCAAATTGAATTTGTCAAAACTCGACTCGAATATAATCGACTCGAACTCGATCTCGACTTGATATACTAACATCGAGTCGAGCCATCTGATACCCGACTCAATAAGCTCGTGAGATACGCGAATATATTTCATATATAAATAACTTTAATCTAACCTCAATGGGGCAGCCTACCGGTTAAGGCTTGGTGTTTGGGAAAAACCCACCCAAGTTCGAATCTGGGTATGAGCAACCAGGGGCCATTGAGTATTAATCCTAGTAGAGCATACTTTAGCTCTCGGTAAAAATTAGCAAGGATGTAGTCTCGGCAAACCCCAGATGAACCTTATCAAAAAAAAAAAAAACTTTAATCTATAATTTATACTACATTTATAATTTATATAATAATAATACTAATAATAAAAATACGCCAAAGCGTGAGCTCTTCCCAAAAACAGGGGTATAAAGTAATGTATAATTACAATGTTTGTAATCAAGTAAAGCAACATGATAACCAACTAGTCTAATTCCTAACTAGGAAGAAGACTACAAAAGGGTTGTCATTCTATTGTCGTTCTCGCGGTCTAGAGGACTGGTCTCTCCAAGCTCACTCTATTGCAAGCACCTACTTGGGAATGGCGCCACTAGCACCTGAGATACATATCGACACCAAATCAAGTGTTAGGCTAAAGGAGCCTAGTGAGTTGTACCAAACATAATACAATACATATGAAATCATGTTAACCTATACGATATATATATAAGGGTACATAAACGGTCATAGTGAAAGAATACTTATACGGTTTATATTTTATCTTCGGAAACAATGGGAGCGACCCACTTCCACCAACCAATACCCTAACACTCTTTACTTCCAAACACCTCGATGTCATATCAACATGACACCATCAGAGGCCCGCGCACTTCGGAGCAACCCAAAAGCCGGCGACATAGGGGCATACCTATTTCAGTAGCTCCCAAGACTGTTTGGTGTGGAAATATTGCGTTGGATCGTCCATTTTATATTTAAGTTTATTCCCCACATAATAGCCCTGTTCAAGGGTTCATTCTCCATAGAGTTTTTCAACCTCTATTCAATTTATCAAACCAAAGCTTCATTATTTCATTCTCATATGAATGGCCATAGTTTCACTACCATAATATATCATCTCATATAAGTTTAACATGTTAACAACGTATATGGATACTATACTTGATGAACGAAGCTCATTTCACACAATACATATCTATCATCATCATTTGACCATATACTATAAGTATTCACAAGTCTATCATTTCAAGCATTTCCAACCACAAGATATTCATTTCTATGAGATCAATAATAGCATGTTAAGACTACAAGATGATATGCACTCAGTTTTTACAAAAAAGGATTTAGTAACTCACCTTAGGGTTTGAAATCAAAACCCCCAAATCTCAAGATATAGGTTGAAGATGAGAGAAGCCTAAAATTGATTCAAGTCAAAACCCTAGGTTAGTTCACAATTCCAACACATAGATTAATCCAACCCCAAAGATCTAGACATAACTCACCTAGTAGGATCTTAGACAAAACCCTAGAAATGGAGAGCACCCTTCCAACAATGGTGATTTGGAGGTGTGAGGTGAAGAAGGCGATGATGAAGGAGATCTAACTACCAACACTTGCTATCTTTAAATATCAATCCATTATTGTAGTCTTGAAGAGCTTGGAAAACCGAGAGCATAGGAAGAAAAATCGGCTAAAAAGGAGTTGACATGAGAAAGTTATGCCAAAAAGGAGAAGCAAGCTATTTAACCCGGTTTCCCACTTAACAGTACCTAGCGATCACTAGGAGAGAACCCTAGCGATCGCTAGCTGTCCTGAAATCTTCCTAGCGGTCGCTAATAGATAGAGAGAGCCAACAAACCCAAATTTTCGAGTGTCTAGCGATCGCTAGAGTAAGACCTAGCGATCGCTAGAGTAAGACCTAGCGATCGCTAGAGTAAGACCTAGCGATCGCTAGCAAGCTATGCTTGGGTGAAATCTTGTTTCGGCCATAACTCCTTCGTTATAGCTCCGATTTTGATTCCGGAATGACCGTTAGACTCGTAATTGAATTCCCTAACATACTAGACCACAAGATGTAGGATTTGGTCCACAATTCTATTTTCCAAAATATTATTAAAGGATCAATATTACGAAAGAAAATTACGGATGTTACATAGAAACCGGCTCATTGAACTTTATTATATAAGGTAGTGTTTGGTATGTAGACTTGATGAGACAAGGACTAATTGTCTGTTCTGCATTTGGAATGACTAGAACAGGACTGGACTAGTTAACTATTTTGCGTTTGGTAAACTGAACAGGACGGGACATAACTATTAAAAAGACCAATTCTTTCAATGTCTTCTTCGCCTCTTCCTTCCATGTTTTCTTTCCACAACCATTTCTTCTCTACTCATCGATCTTCAAACATAGATCTACACATTGAAATATTAGCATATTTCTGTCGATTTGCAACAAAGTTCTATCAGACACAAGTCTAAAAACTTGAAATCGATGAACTTAAATCTAAAAATAGAATCGATACGAACTAAATTCTAAAGATTAAGAAAACCATTTTTGATATTAGAAAAAAATAAATTGATTGGAGGATGAACTTTGATAAGTCGATTCCTGCTGAAGATAAATTGATCTCTGTAGAAGATAAATCTGATTGTTGTGATAAAGAATTCCATGTCTACAGAAGACGAAATCAATTTGGTTGAAGCGATTACCTTGAATTTTGATTGAAGATATTGAAGCAAATGGAGAAGCACATGGAGGCGATGCGTTGGAGATGATATGTGTTTTTTGGGTTTAGGTTTAGTCCGGTGAATTTAAGGGTAAAATGATAATTGTGAAAATAGTCCTATGTTGTTCCACCCTTTTTGGTGGAACAAAAAACTTTAACTTTTGTCCCATAGAAACTCAATTTTGTCCCATGTTGTCCCTTCCTCTTTTTGTTCCATGGCATACCAAACATGGCACTAATTTTTTTGTCCCGATCCCATCAAGTTTAACATACCAAACGCACCCTAAAGTGATTTCCCCTCCCTTGTTTTCTCATTCAATTCATTGCTTATGAAATCGGCCAAAGTGCTTGACCCTTGTAGTGACTCAAGCCTACAATATGAATTATTTAATAAGGGTACTGCATAAAGTTGGTTCACCATTCTAAGTTTGTTTTTGTTTGATTATTAGTTGATTGAACTAGTGTAAATGAGCATGAATAAGTTTGAGACTGATTCGAGTTTGAGTTTGATTTGAGCTCGAGCTTGAAATGAGTTCGAGTTCGAGCTCGAGCTTGGGAATTGGATTTCGAGTTGAGTTCGAGTTTGGATTTTTAAAACTCGTGAGTTTTCAAGTCGAGTTTTAGCTCATGTTTTAACTTTCAAGTTTGAGTCGAGTATAATGATACTCAAGCTTGACTCACATCATTTACAACCTAATGAGAACACAACTATATGATTTTGGGTCTAACTTCAACAAAACTTTAATCTTAATTTAGTTAATTACAATCTTCATTAATTAATTTCTTAGATCTTTGTTCATCATGATCTTTATATTGATGAACAAATTTATGTACTTAGCTTTAGTTACGAATGATAATTGCAATAATTAAGAAAAGTAATAGTTATCAAGTTAACTAATATAAGAGTTAATTATTACAAATTTAGTCTCTTAACTTTATTTATTACAAAAGAACCCTCCACGTATGCATTTTCTTATGAATTTGCTCCCCTACACTAACGGCCGCCCATGAATATGTTACGTATCAAGACAAATGACCATTATACCCTTTTCTTCTATTTTAATAATTTCAGGTTATATCTTTTAATTTTAATCAAGAACATCGAACATCTTGAAGAACATTAAAGAACATCTTCATAAACACCAAGTACACTTACAAAGAAACCAATGACCCCTAAAACCAACATTAAATTCTAATCAAACCTTAAAATCAAAATCCAATCCGAAAAACACCTGATACCAAAGTTTAAATAAAATACCCCAAAAAAGTTACATTGACCATATCTAATTGAAAGGAACAGAAGGAGGGGGGGGGGGGGGAGGCATGGTGGTCGACGATGGTTAAAGGGATGCCGGTTCACCTTCGATTCCAATGCCCGATGATGGTTTCTTCTTCATTTTCCAATGCTCAACGATGGTTAAAGGGCTTGAGTATGATTTATAGCCATTTTGGGCAAAAAAAAAAATCCAAAATCAAGAAACAAACAAAAAGAGAAAGACAAGAACAAAGAGAGAAATGGAGATGAGTTCGAACACAAAAATCGACAACATGGACGAAGGTCGAGGGAGCCAAGGAGGGGAAGTCGCCAGAGGGTTTGGTTTCGTAGACATGATTTTAAGTTTACAATTTTGGTCCTTGTTGTTTAAGAATTTTTTTTTAAGAAAAAGTAAAAAGACTAATCTGCCCTCACACTTACGGAAGAACCGAACGCCCGTTAGCAAATAAAGGACCAAATCCGTGATAATTATCAAACCTTAGAGATCAAATCCGTAGTTTACTCTTAATATAACGAGTGATCACATCCTATTAAATGCCGAGGATACAACTATCCCAGAATGTTATCCTGGTCGTTAGCAAACATAAAATTTTCATCAAAATATAACAACTATCAATTAATCAAGTACCTTTTTCAAATACAACTAATTCAACTTAAAGTAACAAAAACTAGCAATGGTTACATTTTCCAAAGGGGGTTAAGGGGTTAGTTTTCGGATACTTCAATGGATGATGACTGATTCTAATAATTCCGCCATTAATATATAAATCTCCATCTCTCTCTCTCTCTCTAAACCTTTTCTTTTCTTCCCAAGACGGCAATTCGATTTTTCTTTCCCTTTTTGCCAAATCTTATGCGATCCATCATCCATCCCACCCACCACCATAGCTTTCTTCCAATTTCAGGTAATTAAATAAAAATGTGTCTTTGGATCTTCCCTCTTCACGCCATAAAGGCATAAACTTTCTGCGATTTCAACAATCTTTGACTTGTTACTCTTGCTCAAACACGTAAGTTGCTCCATTTGATTCAAAAACCCTTGAATTTTTCCTCATGGTTTAGTTAGTTTACTTCAATTTTTCACTTGGGCATTTCGTCGAACACATTGTGGGCACATGCTAATCTTTGTTATATGGCTGCTGTAGTTGTGGTTTAGATTGAATCTTTTTATAAGCTTCTGAACCTCTAGAGATAGATAGATAGATAGATGTAGTTGGGTGTGATGTTCAGATCATTACTACAGATCGACCACTTTTGATCCATTTTAACCTTAAAATCATCTAAATTTCGGTATGAATTTAGATGATGATGCCCAGATCCCCAATGTTAACCCCCGTCAACAATCACCAGATACAACCTTGCCCAATTCATCTTCTTATGGAAGCATTGAGTCCAAAAATTGGGGAACAAACTCGATCCAAGAGGTTGGTTTTGTGGATTTCGGATCGAAGAGTGCCCCATCACAAGCTGGATCCGAAGGGTTTAGCATGTCCATGTCCCATAGAGAGATTAACAACGAGGATGCAAGATTAGTCTATGTAAATGATCCCATAAAGACGAACGAAAAGTTCGAATTTGCCGGGAATTCCATTAAGACAGCCAAGTATTCTGTTTTCAGCTTTTTGCCAAGAAATCTGTTTGAGCAGTTTCACAGAGTTGCATACATATATTTCCTCATCATTGCTATTCTCAATCAGCTCCCCCAACTTGCGGTTTTCGGCCGTGGTGCCTCTATCTTGCCTTTATCCATCGTGTTATTAGTTACAGCGGTTAAGGATGCTTATGAGGACTGGAGGCGGCACAGGTCGGATCGGATCGAAAATAATCGGATGTCGTCTGTTTTGGTAAACGATAGATTCGAGCTGAAAAAATGGAAAGATATCCAAGTAGGCGAGATCGTTAGATTTTCCGCAAACGACACCATTCCTTGTGATATCGTCCTGCTTTCCACGAGCGACCCGACCGGGGTCGCATACATCCAGACGATTAATCTTGATGGAGAGTCCAACCTCAAGACGCGTTACGCGAAACAAGAAACCCTTTCTAGGGTTCCCGAGAGGGACAGGATTAACGGCTTAATCAAGTGCGAGAAGCCCAACCGGAACATCTACGGGTTCCATGCCACCATGGAGATCGACGGGAAGCATCTCTCTCTTGGCCCTTCGAACATCGTGCTCCGTGGATGCGTGCTCAAGAACACGAATTCAGCCGTGGGAGTCGCGGTGTACGCAGGAAGCGAGACCAAAGCCATGCTTAACAGTTCCGGAGCCCCGTCCAAAAGGAGCCGTTTGGAGACCCGAATGAATTCCGAGATCGTCTTGTTATCCGTTTTCCTTGTTGCCCTGTGCACGGCTGTCTCGGTTTGTGCCGGTATTTGGTTGGGCCGCAATAGAGACGATCTCGATATGCTGCCCTTCTATAGAAAGGTTGATTACTCCGAGGCTGAGCCGGAGAACTACAACTATTCCGGGTTGGGGATGGAGATATTGTTCACTTTTCTTATGTCGGTGATCGTGTTCCAGATTATGATACCCATTTCTTTGTACATATCGATGGAGCTCGTGCGTGTTGGTCAGGCGTACTTCATGATCCGAGATGGCAAGATGTATGACGAAACGTCAAACTCGAGATTCCAGTGTCGGGCATTGAATATAAACGAAGATTTAGGACAAATAAAGTATGTGTTTTCTGACAAAACCGGTACACTGACGGAAAACAAGATGGAATTTAAATATGCAAGCATTTTGGGTGTAGATTACAGTGGAGATGGAACAGACTTTGATGGTGAACAAAGGGGATACTCCATTCAAGGTGATACATTATTTTCTCTGCTTATCTCCGTCTACCTTTCTATGTTGTTACAGTGGTCAAAATACAAAATAGTAGTTAGGCCTGGGGTTTGAAATAATGGTTATCATGTATAGTGGTCCAAAATAGCGGTATAATACTTATATAAAACCTCAAAAAAGTGGAGAATTGAGGAACACCATGGTGGCCCTTCATTTGGACGGTATGCACTTGTGCTTACAAGTAAATTTAAGTTGTTTTTTTGCTTTTTATGCAAGTGTGCATTATGCACATGTGCATAACTGCATATACACGTGTGCATGTTACAAATAACTTGTATGCACAAGTACATACCGTCCAGATGAAGGACTATTAGGGTTGCCAGGGTATTCCTCAGTTTTCCATTTTTTGAGGTTTTCCCTGAACCAAAACCTGACCCTATATATATGTATGTATGTATGTATGCATACATTAATTAACTTATTATATGCATTAATTAAAATAAAATAAGGGGACAAATCAAATTAAAAGTTCAAAAAATGACAAAAATATAAGCATTAGATTGAGAAGAGGCCCAACTAAATTGCGAACAGCTCTTTTACCCAAATATCAGTGAAACATCACTAAATTGTGCTGCTATTATGGAAACCGCAATTTCCACTGACATTTTGCTTATGACTGGTAATTGTTATTGCACAACAACTAACAGCATAGCTACCTTTTATGATGACTGATGCTTTCTTTAGTCAGAGTCTTTTTGTACTTAAAATGAAGCAATCTTTTCATGTTGTTATCTGGTTTCAGTTAACGGGCAGGTTTGGAGGCCAAAAATGATGGTAAAGGTTGACAAGGAGCTATTCCAACTATCACAAAGTGGAAATAATACGAAGGCTAACAAACCGATTTATGATTTCTTCCTTGCGTTGGCTGCTTGTAATACAATTGTGCCCATTGTTGTTGACACATCTGATCCCGCTCAGAAGTTGGTAGATTATCAAGGGGAATCTCCAGATGAACAGGCACTTGTTTATGCTGCGGCTGCTTATGGTTTTATGCTTATGGAACGGACCTCTGGCCACATAGTTATTGATATTCAAGGAGAAAGACAAAGGTATGTTGGTAAACTCTTAAATTTTCTCTTTATGCATTTATTATGCTATCTCTTATACCATCGGCCCTACTCATGATCATGTTCTAGATTTGTTAGCTTCTTTTATATTAAACTTTTCATAATAAAAGGAAGGATAACTTTTATGCAAAAGTTCACCAATTATATATCTTTGAATTGTACTCCCTTAAGCAAGAAAGAAAAGTTTGCTTCTTGATTTCTGGTGTGCCACAAAAGTGTCACATTTCAAACACTAATACTTCCTCTGTCCCCAATATAAGGGTCGTTTCTTAGCAGCCTAATGAACTTAAAAGGACTCGCAACTTATTAGCTCAGCTATACACGACTGTTCGATAGTGACTTAATGATGTAGAAAACGGCTTATTCAATAAGCTTTTAGGTGAGAGCTTTAAGCAGAAAGTCAAGTTGTTTGCAAACTTTCCCATCCCAATTAAAAAGCCCTGTCCTTTCACATATGAAAAAACCCTCCCACACGGAACTTTACTAATCTATACAGTCAACTTTATCCGTATAGAACTTAATGGAAAACCGACCAAGGCCCCAAGTGGCTAGAATAAAAATGACACATAGTTTAACACATGAATAGTTATTACACTTTTTAAGTTAACCAAATGACAACCTTAAGGGTAGTTCTGGACATTAATATATTTGTCTTATCAACTTGTAAATAGATGTGCATATTTAAGGGTAGTTCCGGAAATTTAGTTATCTAATTTTGAAAGTGGACACCTCATTTGGTACAAACATAAATGGGAACGTGCCACGTGGACACTTATTTTGGGATGGATGAAGTAGTTAAGATAGTTATGATATCCTCTAAAAAAAGATAGTTATGATGCTCCTAAGTTACACTTCCTTTTTTGAAGATTGGATAGAGTGATATTGTTATTTATTCTTGTTATTAGAAGTTCTCCGAAAGTATATTTCTCTAAATTTCTTCTAGATTTTAAAGTGGACCCTCTTTTGGGACCAAAGGAGTATTCTTCCACTCTCTTTTATATGTTGTTTTCTGCTTGTACACCTCCCTATTAGGGAAAATCACAAAACAAGCCATTTTTGGCAAAAAATTCAAGAAATAGCCATTTCGTTTAACAATCATCAAACTAGACAAGAATTTTGCAGTCTGTTGTTGGGCCATAATCTCCCCCGAAAAGCACCTTTTTTAATATTTTGTGGAATTACCGGCAATTTCTTGATGACGTTTAGAATTATTTTTTTTGCTAAGAATGGCTGGATTGGTGATTTCTCGTATATATATATATATATAGAGAGAGAGAGAGAGAGAAAGGTTCAAACAAGAACAAAATTAATTTGCAAGAACAAAGGAACAATTGTGGATCACATGTGATGTGGGTCCCACATAATAAAAAATCATATATGATTCAGGTGGGTCCCACCACTAAATCATATATGATTTTTTATTATGTGGGACCCACATGGGCCCACATCAATGTGTGGCTCAAAATGGGTTCCTTTGTTCTTGCAAATACCTTTGTTCTTGTATGAACCTCCCTCTCTCTCTCTCTCTATATATATATATATATAGAGGGATTTTCTTTTGTGAACTTATTTTTTGTGTGAACTTGTGAACTCAAGCCAAAACGACGATTATATGATGAAATTGGTTCTTGAAATTGTTTAATGTGATGAAATTATATTATAAGATATATATAAAACTTAGGCGCCTTTCTAAAAAAAAAACTTAGGCGCCTTTAGTCACTCTGAATAATGCATGATATTTAGAGTGAATAAAGGCGCCTAAGCTTTTTTTTTTGGAAAGGCGCCTAAGCTTTATATATATAGAGTGAATATTGCTACGTGGCACAATTTTAGTGGTCCTCACTCCTCACGTTCACAATGAAAGATAGGTTCACAACTGAACTTTCCTCTCTCTCTCTCTCTCTCTAGATATATATATATATATAGGTGAAAGTTCAAATACAAACCACTTTTTGATTGTGAACGTGAGGACAACCCAGAGCGCGACACGTGGCAACAAAATTTCTGACACGCGCGACTTTTCCCGCGACTTAGTGTTATTCAGTCTGAATAACAGTGTTATTCAGACTGAATAGCACTAAGTCGCGGGCTTTTTGGTTACAAGTCGCGCGTGTCGCTGAATTTTCGGCGACTTAGTGTTATTCATACTGAATAACGCTTTATTCAGTCTGAATAAAGCGTTATTCAGTATGAATAACACTAAGTCGCGAAAATTCAGAGTGACACGTGGCGCGCTCTCGGTTGTTCTCACGTTCACAACCAAAAAGTGGTTTGTATTTGAACCCACCCCTATATATATATATATATATATAGGGTCAGGTTCAAATGTGAACTCAATTTTGGTTGTGAACGTGAGGAGAATCTTAGCCGTACATCTTCGGTTATGGTGGACGCGATCACGGAGGATTGACGCGATTCATGGGAGGGTGGAGATTATTAAAGGAGGGGACCCGGTCAAAGCCACCTTTATTGACCGGATGAGTGGCTGAGATTCGTCCTCATGTTCACAACCAAAATTGGGTTCACATTTGAACTTTCCTCTCTCTCTCTCTCTCTATATATATATATATATATATATATATTTGAGTTCACATTTGATGGAAAAAATCGTTAAAAATTTAATTTTTAGTCGGTTCTCACGGATTTTCACTAATAAAATGGTTTTTATAGGATTTAACCTCTATATAAATATATATATATTATACATATATGTTTGTATATTCTAATTTGATGACTACCGATTATGACAGCACAGGTTTAATGTTCTTGGAATGCATGAGTTCGATAGCGACCGCAAGAGGATGTCGGTTATATTAGGATGCCCTGACGGCACTGTAAAAGTCATCGTTAAAGGTGCCGACAGTTCCATGTTTAAGATCATAGATAAATCCTTCAATCCAGACGTAGTAAGAGCGACCGAATCTCATCTCCACTCGTATTCTTCCATCGGTCTAAGGACCCTTGTTGTCGGAATGCGGGAATTGGGCGTTCCCGAATTCGAGCAATGGCAGTCTTCTTACGAGGCCGCCAGCACTGCCTTGATGGGGCGGGTCGCCTTGCTTCGTAAAGTCGCCATAAATTTAGAAAACAATCTCGACGTGGTGGGTGCGTCCGCGATCGAAGATCGATTGCAGGCGGGAGTACCGGAAGCAATCGAGAGTTTACGGAAAGCGGACATGAAAGTTTGGGTTTTGACAGGTGATAAACAAGAAACCGCGATCTCGATTGGGTACTCTTCTAGGCTACTAACGAGCGACATGAGCCAGGTGGTGATTAACAGCAACTCTAAGGAATCGTGTGGGAAGAGTTTGGAAGATGCCTTGATTACGTCAAGAAATGCTGGTGGTTCTGGAGCCTTGATTATTGATGGAACGAGCCTTGTATATATCCTCGACTCTGAGCTTGAAGAGCAGGTGAAAGCCGAACACTCTTGAACCCAAACATGTCTCTCTGATTTTTTTAATCTTTAGAGCATCCACAATGGAGGTTTTTGTTGAGGTTCTTCTTGGGGTTTTAACAAGAACCTCCACTGGGGAACAAAGGTTTTTGTCCGGTCACAGGAACCGAGGTTCTTGTATACTTTTCTTTTCTGATGTTGTTTTATATTTCTTAACCATTTTATTTTATTTTAATCAATTTATAAAACATATATGTAAAAATTGTTAAATTATTAGTAAAATATTTATTTCAAACATGTTAACAAAATACATGACAAATTAAAATCAATATAAAGTGAAAATTAATAAATTGTATTTGAGTTTTTTAAATAATTTTATAGTACATATATAATAATCTATAAAAATTTATATATTTTAAAAAAAGAAGGAAAGGAGGTAGCAATGATATGGCAAGTGAGGTTCTTAGAGGTTACACCATTGTAGATGCTCTTATATGCGGAATTTCATATTCTTTTTTGATCTTTCAGCTTTTCCGATTAGCCAACGACTGTGCTGTGGTGCTATGTTGTCGAGTCGCTCCATTGCAAAAAGCAGGAATCGTGGCATTGATAAAGAATAGGACAGATGACATGACCCTTGCCATTGGGGACGGTAAGCATTGTTTTTTTCTCTTAGCGAAATGAGATTGTTAACGAAAAGACCAAACATACTTTTAACTCGTTTCATCTTTACTATAGGATAAAGCATGTAGGTTTTTGTTCTTAAAAACTCTTAGTTTTTCATGGGTTCAACCTATAAAACATCAAATACAAATTATTAATGCATACAAAAAAAAAAAAAAAACAAATTAAAAACAGTGCAATTTTTAGTTTACATTCTGCTGCATGGCACAGTTACACTTGTGGTTCTTATGAATATTTTTAATGTAATTTTGTGAAACGTGAGAGATTTCATATCCAATTGGGGTTAATCCATCTGTCCTAAGAAGTCAAATTGTGTCTTGTTTCCTTTTCTAGAATAACACTCCCTGATATCGAATTATCTCTGATGAAAAACATACATTTGTCTCAAAGGTGCGAATGATGTTTCAATGATCCAAATGGCTGATGTTGGAATTGGCATAAGTGGGCAAGAGGGTCGACAAGCTGTGATGGCATCAGATTTTGCGATGGGGCAGTTCAGGTTCTTGGTTCCTCTTTTGTTGGTGCATGGACATTGGAATTACCAGCGGATGGGTTACATGATACTCTATAACTTTTATCGAAATGCTGTCTTTGTCCTTGTATTGTTCTGGTAAGTTCAATTCTCTATTAGGTTAATTATGTCGAGTGAACTTGAAAAAAGATTTATAATTGCAATTCGTGTGTCACACTATCTTTTTTTCTTATTTATCTTCTATTTAGGCCAAAAAGGATTTTCCTGATGAGATACCTAAATTCCATATATATTGAACCTTTATTATAACCCCAAAAAATTTCAAAAACTAATTTTCTTTATGTTTATAATTTTTAATTTAGTAATATTTATAGGGTCAAGTTCAACCGTTAATGAGAAAACCGCAAAAAAATGGAAAAACCGAGGAACATCCTTGTAAGGGTAATCTGGATGGTATGCACATGTGCATGCAAGTAACTTGTAATCAATTTTTCCGGTATGCACAAGTGCATAGTAACCAAAAAATTCTTCAATTACTTGTATTCACATGTGAATACCATCTAGATGAACTGCTATCAGGGTGTTCCTAAGTTATCATTCTTTTGGGGGGTTTTCCCCTAAACCTCCCTCCCTCCCTCTCTCTCTCTCTCTCTCTCTCTCTCTCTCTCTCTCTCTATCTCTCTCTATAGAGTCAATTTCTTTTGTGAACTCATTTAAACTTGCGAACCAAAACTGACCAATCATAGAATTTAAAAGTTTTTTTTTATTACAATAACAATAAAAGGTAGTTATTTTCTAACTGCCACAACTTTAATCTTGACCATCCATCTTTAATTTGTACGGTTGTGATGTAGCTCACAGGTTCACACCAAAATAAGAGTTCACAAATGAAAATCCCTTTATATATATATATATTTTATATATATATATATAGGGTTAGGTTCAAATGAGAACTCAATTTTGGTTGTGAACATGAGGACTAAAATCATGCCACGTGGCAATATTCACTCTGAATATCATGCATTATTCAGAGTGAATAAAGGCGCCTAAGCTTTATTCACTCTGAATAATGCATGATATTCAGAGTGAATATTGCCAGGAGGCGCAATTTTAGTGGTTCTCATGTTCACAACCAAAATTGAGTGCACATTTGAACCTAACCCTATATATATGTATATGTATATATGAATTAGGTTCAAACAAGAACAAAACCAATTTGCAAGAATGAAGGAACCATGTAAATCACAGCTGATTTTGTACTACGCTCGCCCACTCGCACCGACCCACGCGCCTTGTCGGCAAGTGTACTACACTCGCTTTTTCTTGTTTAGTACAAAATCACATGTGATTTACATGGTTCCTTTGTTCTTGCAAATTGGATTGTTCTTGTATGAACCCCTCTCTCTCTCTCTCTCTATGTATATATATATATATATAAACACGCGTTTGACCCCCAAAAAGTTTATAAATTTGAATTCCGGCCCCCGTTACCAAAATATCTGTATCTGCTAATCTTTGTATCATTTCGTCCTCCCTGATGTTTGTTGTGCCTATTTTGGTGGGACGAAAAATCTGTATCTCTTGTTACACCACCCATCACCAAAAGATCGTGATAATTTTCTTAAGTATACATGATTCTTTCCAGGTATGTGCTCTTTACAGGCTTCACTTTGACCACAGCTGTTACCGAATGGAGCAGCGTCTTATATTCTGTACTCTATACCTCGGTACCCACAATCGTTGTTGCTATTCTAGACAAAGATCTTAGCAGAAGGTCTCTAATGACATACCCTCAGTTATACGGGGCTGGACAAAGAAACGAAAGCTACAATGCGAAGTTATTTTGGTTTACGATAGCAGATACATTGTGGCAGAGTATAGTTGTCTTCTTTGTTCCGCTACTTGCGTACTGGAAAAGTGACATCGATGGTTCGAGCTTAGGTGATCTTTGGACCCTTGCGGTTGTGTTTCTAGTTAACGTACACCTAGCCATGGATGTTATTAGGTGGTCATGGCTCAGCCATGCTTCGATATGGGGATCGATTATTGCAACCTGCATATGTGTCGTCATCATCGATGTGATTCCCATTTTACCTGGTTACTGGTACGTATAATCTCTTGACATTCTGTATTTATACGTAATTCCGGTTTAAATCATTTAAACATTAAGAATTCGTAACTGAGATGAGAAATTTTCGATCTTGAAGAATGAGAGATTTTAGTATGGAATCTGAAGTTGGAAGTTTATGATAGTGTGTGTGGATGAGACTCTATAGGACTGAACAGGCGAGAGTGAGGTAGACGAGTGAAATTTGGGAGGTTTTAGGGTAATAATTTGACATGGGTATTTTAGTAATTTACCAATTTTATCCCATCTCCTTTATTTTATTTTTCCAATTATTTTGGTGGGACGAAAAATGCATTTGTTTGGTCCAATATTGTGCCAAAAGTGCTGTTCCATCCTGCATTGGCTCTTTTATTCGGAAAATTTTGTTCTTTTCTCACTTGTGTTTGGTTAGCATATACTTCTTTAGAGTTTTGTTATCTTCTTTCGTTTTTGTCAATAGAGTTTTGTGGGGAGTGTGCTTTACGCACGGTCAACTTGTGCATAAATATTTATTTATTTGGCGCAAAATGCATCACAGTGAAAATGAAGTGTGTTTAGTTCCTATTTAATGTAACAAAGAATATATTTTCTTGATCAAGTGTATCAAAGGTTCAAAATTTCCTTTTTTTTTTTTTTTTTACCTATTTGGCCAGTAATATGCTGATCTTGTAACATTCGACGCGTGGATATGAAGTTTATCCGTAATCCTTTCATAAACAACGTATCCATGTCATCAAATGTTACAAGATCAACAAAATGGATACAGAATAGGAAAATCTGAACAAAATTCTTTGTTACATTAGGTAGGGAATTAAGCCAAACTATGTTGCATTTTACCCTTTTATTTATGCAAATTCCGGGATTTATCATTAAAGAAGTAAAAATTCTCATGCAGTCTGATGTTATCTTTGCAGGGCAATTTTTGATCTTGCAAGCAAGGAATCATTTTGGATTTGCTTGATTGGCATCCAAATCGCGGCCATTGTTCCAAGATTCGGTATAAAAATGTTCATCCAACACTGTAAACCTTCCGACATTCAAATAGCAAGAGAGGCCGAGAAATTTGGGAATTCAATGGAATCAAGAGGTACTGAAATAGAAATGAACCCACCCCGAAGATGACCTGTTTTGGTTGCATTTTCTCCTTTTTACGATTATTATTATTATTGTTATTATTATTATTATTATTTTCTCACATTCTTTAGGTTGCTAGAGAAAAAGAAAACCCTTCTCTTGCTTGCGTGTGTTGTTGTTAGTTGTGTAGTCCTTTTTATGTAATCTTTCTAGGTTTGTGTTATTGTAGATTACCATTATTTACCTCTCGAAAATTCGTAAGAATTTCTTAGTCGAGATACGAATACAGTACATTGTATGTTTCTCCTTCGATCAATGAAAACTAATCAACCTCATTATACAAACGTATTTTCGTACAAAGATGTTGATATTGTACTCACGGATGTTGTACATGGGATTATACATACGGATTTATGTATGTAGATGTTGATATCGGACACATGGATATTGTGTGTGGTATTATACATACGGATTTCTATATGTAGATGTTGGTATTGTACACGGGATGTTGTATATGGTGTTTATACAATGTCAACTTTGTACATACGTATTTTTGTACGTAGATGTTGATATCGTGCACATGGATGTCGTATATGGTATTTCCCTTTTCTTCGTCGTGTATGTCCTTATCGTGAGTACTGCTTGTTATTTGATTGCGTATTTGCTTTTTCTAGTTGTTCATCCGTCCTTAAATATATGTCCACGATGTAAAACTTCAAAACTTTTTCGGAAGCTCGGGATGTTTACAGAAATAGTCCCTCTAGCTTTTGGGTGAACGAAAATTTTGCTTACATCCAATCCGTTTCGTTTTAAGGAGATATTCTTAATATCTATTTATTTTTCCTCGATTTTGGGCCCTACATTTTATAACCTACAACTTGCCATCGTGATTTGTAAAAACACTCGAAAATGTTCCTTCCCTCACTGTTAAAAATTCTTTTGAGAAATCCCCCATGTAACTTGCAGACGAGGGTAAAAAGGTCTTTTAGACCATTTCCTCCTTTTGGTAATTTTATCGGCTTTAGGAAAAAAAAAAAAAAACCCTTCTAGTAATCCAGTTGACCCCTTCGCCAACATTTTTGCAAACGACAATAGTTGAATTGTAATTTTTAAACCATGGGTACCAAAAATATATTTTACTTTTGCAAATAGAACACTTGTTTTTAGTTTCAAATAGTGCCATATAAAATAGATGGTAAGTCTCTTTGTAATGAAAGTGCTCCAAAAAATTGTTAAAATACTTAAAAGCATCAAATGAAATTATTACGTCTATAGGGAGAAGTTTTATTGTTTGATTCTATAAACTTGAACCCTATAAAACGGTCTACTAGGACACCTCAAAACAATTGGCATCCTATAAAACCCAATTTTGTTTGTAGTGCTAAGTATATTAAGTTCACACTCCAAATTGGCACTGAATCAATATAGACCAATTTTTTATTTTATGTTTCAATCCCGGTCTACTTTGGTTTCGTTGACATTAAGGCATTATTTGACAAAAATAAGCTAGCTTGTTTTCGTGTACATGTTTGGATGCACATAAGCTAGCTTATACATTAGCTTATTGATAAGCTACTGGAGTAGCTTATAAGAAACTTTTTATGGCATTTTCCAATTAAGACTTGAAAACTTAAAGAAACATGAAGTGTTATGAAAGAAAGAAAGACAATTTGCAACCATAGATTTTGTTTGTTTTTTACACAGGGCATTATATACCACTTCTTGTAGTGTCAATGGCTTGATGTGGACTCAAAACACAAATCAAACATATTAACACAAAGTTTTGGACTCAAAAAATTTACGACCTCGAATCATCGAAAATTCGGGTACATCAAGGATAAGAAACACAAAACAGACTGTAATCACCACATCTCTACGAGAAAAAAAGTATCAATCATCAAGCTTACTGTTTCTTTTCTTCATTGTTGTTGGCAACTGCTTCCTTCTCACGTGCTTGAGAAGCAGATGTCGGAGATGACATTGACGCATACTTCTCGGTCTTCCCCAGTACAATCTCGATCTAAATCTCAAAAATTACACAAAAAAAACGTCAGTATTTATCCTTTTTGCGACGGTTTGATCTTTTTAGTGACAAACATTGTAGTCGTCGCTACTACGACCAAGATGAGGTCGTCATAACGAAAGTAAATATGTTGCTAAAGAATGCCGTTTTTCCGAATTAAAAATAATCTTACGTGGAAACATTAGTATTTATCTATTTTAATAACGTTAGTGACAATTTTAATATTAGTAACATACATCATAGTCGTCGATACTGTTGTGGAATGTAAAAAAAAGGGGTTAAGTACACCAAAATGTATCCAAGTTGTCACCTTTTATCATTGTATGTACTCAACTTGAAAACTTACCATTGTATGTACTCAACTTAAAACATTGTCATTTTTGCAGGTTCAGTACATTAAATAGTAAGTTTTTAAAGACATTAAATGGATACATAAAATGGTAGTTTAGTACATAGGATGACAATTCTAGCTAGTCCAATACATACAATGGTAAGTTTTTAAGTTGAGTACATACAATGATAATAAGTGACAACTTGAATACATTTTGGTGTATTTAACCCAAAAAAATATTATTAGCCGATTAGCGACAAATATATGTCGTAGAGATCTTGTTTTTCTATCCGCACAATAGAAAATCACGTATTTCATACATGTATCGATCCTTCGTCAAACTTACCCTGGCCTTTTGAATTAGTCGGCCCCTCGTCTCATCCTTCATGCCGATGGTGGATGTCACGACCTCTGATGCAAACGTATTTGTATTAATACGATACTTTATGATTCAAAATACAAGGTTGGGTTCACGTGTGACCAACTTATCTCCATGAGACCAGACTACATTCTTACACATGAAACTTCACAGCAAAACATGTGAAGGTAAAAAGCAAAACCTAAACCATCACAAAATTTGTTGTGAAGGTTCAAGTGTAAAAATATGGTCTCATGGGTCTCATGAAAACAACAGTTTGATCTCAAATGATCCCAAGTCTTAAACTGTAAATACAAAATTTGCGGTTATACTTACTTTTCTCAACCGCGAGTCCGTTGTTCTTGAGTATTTCGGCTACTGTAACAACGGTAGTAATTGCTATAACAAAGAGCGCGAATGAATTTTAAGGTAAGATCGACCGATAAAAAGATGTTCGGGGCATAAAACTAATAAAATGTATTCCGATTATCATTTATACGGTAATAAAAGTTGTTATAATTTTTACGGGATAGAGGAAGACGTTATACCCATGCCCAAAGCAGAGAGTTCAACTTCATCATGTTGTTGAATGTACCTCTACAACACAATTTTTAAAAATAAAAATAACATTAATACAAAACCAATTTAAAGATAATCAATTTTCATCTCGAACTCGAATGTCGTCTTTATCGGAAAATTCTGATTTCTTCTGCAAAATAACGTAGACGTGGGGTGGCAATTCTCGACACGACACGAAAATAAATGGGTTTTGGTTGAGTTTTCTGACCCACCAACACGTTTATTCCGCATGTCGTGTTCGGGTTGATGTATGGGTTCGCCGGTTGACCCACCAACTCGTTTGTCAATTTTTAATATTTTTTTATATTTCTTTATAATAATACTTTTACTCTTTTAAGACCCGCCAACCCATATAGTTGAACGGGTTATGCATATTGTGTGGGGGGTTAAGCGTATACGGGTTAGGATTAATAAACACGACACGATTAGTTAAACGTCGTGTCCGGGTTGAGCCTTTCTGACCCACCAACCCAAACACGACACAGCTGCCATCCTTAGGTAGACATGAAGTTGATATCGGTCATTTGTGTTACAAGGGTCATATGGCGTTTGTTGTTCGTGGTTTTGACATACGTAAATGGCGTACCTTAGCAAGATTGACGTAAAAGAAAAGAGGTTTTTTCGTGTTGGAGACTTGAATTCGGTTCTTCTTGGGATGCTCGGGGCTTGTGACGGGAGCGACGGCAGTTTCAGTGGTCATGTCTCTCGCTTTGAACGATCTCAAAGAGACACACTTAATTCGAATGTATTTGTTATAAGTATGTATCTATTTTTACTGCCTCTCTCTTACGTATTCTAAGCGGGAAAACGTACGGATGGGACCTGTGCTCGTAGAACCGTATCAAGTACCGAAAAACATACATAAATACACCGCCTACGGCTTTCGGGCGTCTCATTTTGGTAATATAAGAATTTGATTGGTTGACTTGGTAAAATGGTCATTTTTAGCGTCTCAAAATGAATGGTTATACGAAATAAATGGTAATACCTTGAATGCCACATATTTTGACAACAATATTGCTCGATTGGTCCCATTTATCTCGTAAAATAACATTATTGTACAATTTTACCGTTGTCGATAAAAAGATGTTACTATTCGCACCCCTTGGATAATGCATAATGGAATTGATTTAATGTTGACTTTCATTTCTTCATTAACCTTTAAAGTTTAATCTAGCTTAAATTTCGTCATTGGTCCTTGTGGTTTATGTGTTTTATTGCTCTAGGTCCCTAAAATGGAAAATGTATGAATTACGTTCATGTAGTTTGCATTTTAGAACGTATTCGATCCCTAAAGCTAACTTCATCCAAAAAAAATTCCAGTTAAGTACGTTAAATACTTAAATCAGAAGGCAACTTGGTCATTTAACATATTTTTTATGTTTTTATTAAGTAATAAAACGTATATCAACCCTTCTTCAAATCTCGTTCCACCGTCTGGATCTACACCATGAAGGGCTAACTAACGAACGAAGAGTGTTAAAGGGAAAAGTGGTTTATTCAAGATTTAAGGGTTGAAATGTAATTTTGAGAGAAAGTGTCTTGAGGTGTCAAGTTGTGACATCCTTGGTATAAATACTTGTTGATAGGTTAGTATATATTGAAGAGTTGTTAGTTTTGTCAATCATGTTTGTGTTCAAATGACTTTTTATTGTAAAAAAGGTTCTCTCTACATCAAGTGTTTTTGAAGTAGGGAGAATCTTCAAGAACCACATCTGTTTTGGGTTCTGATAAGTCTTCTAAGAATAAGAATTCAACTTCTAAGACTTATCTAAAACATAATCTTCAATGAAAAATCCAAATTTTGAATGCAGAATCAAAGGCTCGTCATACATAATAAAAAGTCGTATGATACTAACAAGAAAGGACCCATACTGATATGTGTGGTACATAGACTCAGAATGCTCAAGACACATGACCAATTTCAAGCATTCATCGTATCATTATGTTGAAAGGGAGGAACTGTGAGTTTTGGGAATAAGACTAATGCTACGTGAGGTTACGGTGTGCTAACAAGTGGAAATGTCACCATTCAAAATGTACTTTACGTTGATCGATTACGTTAAAATGTTTTTAACATAAGTCAAGTTTGTGACGATCATTTTCATGTAAGGTTTTCAATAACAAGCTGATTGATGATAAGGATCGTGTTAAGATTTCTCAAGCTAAAAGATCTAGTGATCTTTTTGTTGTTAATTCCAACCTTAACTGCTTTCAGACTTTTTTTTTTTTTTGACAAAACTGCTTTCAGACTAGTATGTTTAATTTCTAAAGCTTTAAAAGAAGAAAGTTGGATTTGGTACAGAAGATTATCACATCAAAATATCTCAAAGATCAACAAGTTGACAAGTAGTGGTTTAGTAAAACTTCTACCTAGATGTGGTTTAAGAAAGATTCCCTATGTTCAACATGTGAGATGGGAAAAATGAAAAGTTCCAATAAATCTGAAGTGGAATCCTCCTACAAAACACCATTAGAGATGATTCATATGGATTTTGTAGACCGATGAGAATTCAATCAAATAATGAAAAGAATTATATTTTGGTTATGGTTGATGAATACTCAAGATACACTTGTTATGGATGATTGAAACCATCAAAATTCTTGGCCTATGAAGCCCATAAAAATTTCAAAGTCTGCATTTTTTAACGGGGTATTCCATGAAGAGGTATATGTTGACCAACCTACAGGTTTTATTGATCCAAAATTTCCTGATCATGTGTATGTTCTTGAGAAAGCATCGTATGGATTAAAACAAGCTCTAAGAGCATGGTAATGATACTCTAACTGATTCTTTTAATTTTGTGTTTTGAGAAAGGTATGATTGATACTACTTTATTTCTAAAGAAACAAAGTAGTATTTCTAAAGAAACAAGGTGATGATTTGATCTTGATACTTAATTCTAAATTTTGTAAGATTTTTCAAAAAATTATGAAAACTAAAGTTGAGATGAGCATGATGAGTGAGTTAAACTTTTTCTTGGACTCTAAGTAAAATAATCACCTTAAGGAATTTGCATCAATCAACCCAAGTACATTAGAGGTTTTGAAAAAGTTTTAACATGTTTGAGAGTTCAATGAAAACTCCAATGGTAGTTGGAACTCTGTTGGATACAGATCTAACTGGTAAGTCTGTCGACCAAAAGAATTACAAAAGCATAATTGGATCTTTGTTTTACTTAAATGTTAGTAAACCTAATATAATGTTTACTACATGCTTTTGTTCAAGATAACAAGAAAATCCAAGTCACATTTTGCAGCATAAAAAATGCCCCAAGACAAGGCACACAAGATTTAAGCCTTCAACATCTAAAGGATTCTGATTTTAGCTTACAACGTATGTTATTGCGGCCAGTAGTTGTTCACAAGTTTTGTGGAGGAATAATCAACTAAGAAACTATGGTTAGACATTTAACAAAGTTCCTATATATTGTGATTCAAAGAGCGTGATTGTTATAACATCTAATCCATTGCAACATTCTAAGGCGAAGCACATTAATATCAGATATTATTGCTATAAAATGTGTGTATATATAATATACATGTCAGCCGCTATAAATCAAGCATTAAAAATCGTTGTGGCCTCGCATAAGTGGCTTCTAAGACTTGAGACTTGACCTCCTCACCACGCAGATACCTCACACCAATTAAACACACACCTCTACCCTAGAGAGTAAAGCAACTAAAGTTCCAAAATGTCCCAACTCTCAACGGGTCCTCATACGAGCAACACCAATCCATTTTTGAGCATCAAAACCACCAAAATTTGATGCCCTTTTCTCACATCCTACGAAAAGATGTATTTCAAGTTCGGCCAGAACGAGCGCTGGGTTTTCTGGGCTTATTCAGAATCTTCAGCATATTATCGTTGAGATCAGGGGGGTAATTTAGATAACCTTCGTCTTTTTTTGCACCCGAGGTGTGAGTCAACCAGGCCATCGCCTCAACAGCAGCATCGCGTTCCGCAAGCTGCTTGTTTCTCTTGGGTTTTCCGACAAACTGCATTCCTTTGAACTCTACCAACGCCCTGAATTCGTTCGTTTTCAGATGTTTCGTTTTGTATTTTGGAGGAGAGTGGCCTGCCCTCATCAGCAGAGTCTGCAACAAGCTTTTTGGGTTTGCTCCATCTCTCGTGAAACTATCATTCTCAGGGGTCTCCTTTGGCTTTTTGCTTTCGCGGCCAAATACAAACCTCCTTCGCATACATCTCCCGACACGAGCTCCTCAATAGCAAGCATGAGATACTTGCCTTCTTTGTGGATGTCAACATTGGGATCTTTCAGCTGCCATAATTAAAAAAAAACAATTTAGTTTTTCAACCGGAACAAAAGAAGCTATATTATTGGGAAAAAAAAAGTTGTACCACATAGGGCACAACATTAGACTGGGACAAGATGGGACTGAGCAATTTTTATCCCGTCAAAATAGATGGAACAAAGACCAGGGAGATGAAAAAATATGATAAAGGGTAAATTACATATTTGATCCCTGTGATTTACACTTTATTGCACTATTGGTCCCTACTTTGAAATAATTATGGAAAATGTCCATGTGGTTTACACTATATTGCACTGTTGGTCCATGTGGTTTACACTATATTGCACTGTTGGTCCATTTGGTTTGCACTATATTGCACTGTTGGTCCATGTGGTTTACACTATATTGCACTGTTGGCCTCTAATCCTATTAGCAAAATCGGGATCAACAGTGCAATATAGTGTAAACTACAGGTACCAACAGTGCAATATAATGTAAACCACAAGGACCTTTTCCATAATTATTTCAAAATAGGGACCAATAGTGCAATAAAATGTAAACCATAGGGACCAAATATCTAATTTACCCTATGATAAATTACTAAACTACCCACGTCAAATTTTCAACCCTAGAAACCTTCTACAATTCTTTCACCCACCAACCTCACTCTCGTATGTACAGTCTGTGTACCAAACGCACCCTGATTGGTATGTGTGAACATTAGTGTATTTGTTATTAATGAATGTAGTGGGTGAGGTTTCTGACCTTTTTTTGCAAGAGGTGATCAAGTTCCTGCTTTAGGCTGACATAGGACTCCGCCAAAGTAGGATCCATGAAAAGTCGATATACCCTCCTAGCATTTTCAAGTGTCCAGGCTATCAAAGAAAGAAAGGCATAAATTAGAACATGCAACAGCAGGACATGGCTAATAATATCTGTTACAGTTCAAATTACCGAAACTCCATTGACAAGACCACCACCGAAGAGGAGTAGAATGGAATCAGACACGCCAGTAGAATCACGTATGTATACACTGTTGACCTTCACCTTTTCCGCAAAGACAAGCCAGGGATATGGAATTGTCTCGTATTGTTTGTTGACAGAATTCTGGAAGAGTATCAGTGTTAAATGGTTGGTTTGTAAGATTCAGGACATAAGATCAAGAAATAGATTGTCAAAACGAACTATTGATATCGATGAACAAAAGCATTTGGACTTCACAAAATGAAAACAGAAAAATAAACTTACAGATACTCCAAAATGAAGATTTTGTGGATTTTATGATACTTTTTGCTCCAACAAATCCTCCAAAGACATGGTAAATTTCTACAAATTTGGAGAACTCCCTAAGATTTAAGGTGTCGTTTGTTTTTTAAGAGGTCTGAAGTCTGATTTCACATCTAAAAAATAGGAGGTGGATGGCGCGCCTCTTGAAATTTCAGAGGATGGTAAGAGGTTTTCAGACCTTTTCTTACAAATAAAACAGTCTTAAGTCCGCAAACCTCTTAATTTATAGACTTAAGAGGTTTTAAGAGATATCTTTTAAAAAACAAACGTCCCCTACATGTTCAAGAATGAGAAATATATTTTTTACTATTCAACCAGTAAGATAGATGCTTTGAAGTTAATTGTTTAGGAGAGAGAATAATACTATATTAAATATTCTAATAATATAATTTTTGCCAGAATCTCCAAAATGGAGAAACTGTTGGAATATGCAATGCCATAATGCCAGTATGCATTATATAAGTGAACATAATAAAATGCATTAAACAAATAGATTGTGTATGAAAATGCCAAGGCTCCCTTTAATACTTACCGTATAGAGAAAGACCTGGCCATCATCCATGGTTTTGAAAGACATCGATGCCTCCCTGTGCTGCAGATACACAATAAAAGCTAGGAGATTGGCGTTTGCTTTTCAGACATGAGAAAAAATGTGTACATATGAATCCATCTACCAATTGTGTATATTGTAAATTGAATAAGCATACCACTACAGATGCAATGCCAGGAAAGAGTCCTGAACATATAATGGCCCTAACCAATGACGGATTGTGACTCAATCTGTTGTTAACGCCTGCATCAGCCTCAAGCAAATGGGCATCTTTCAAGATGTAGTTAAACTGATTCCTGAGAGAATGTATAGCTTGAAGGGTTTGAGCTGAAAGAAAATGCCTCCAGCAATACTCATAAGCGGAGCCTTCTCTATCAGCTTTTTTCCATCCTTCATATGCACGGACAAGAGCCATATGATCACTGTAATCCTTTGCAGAAAATACGGATTTTGCGGTACTAGCTTTCTGAAACATAAAAATATCGTCCATTAAGAATCATGTATTAAAGCATAATAAGCAAACCAAAACCTTGGCAACTGTTTTATGGTGATTCTGTGACTCACATCTTTCTTCTCTTGAGGCAAAAGGAAAGGATCTCTGACACTAAGTCCAGCAACAATTGTAAGAATAGGATCAAAGCAACGAAAGAAAACACCCATTATTAGCATTTTCCCTAGCTTGGGATCCAGTGGAAGCATAGCCAGATATTCACCTATATAAAAATAAAACAAACTAATTAGGCAGACATCAACAAGGCAAGTTGATAAAAATAAGTGGGTGTGTATTTGTGTGAGATTCCCTTCGCGTACACATTTAGAAATTTGTATGTTAGCAACACATCTGCTCTCACATCATATTGCTAAAACATAAACTAACCAAGATGTGTAAGATTTTCATGCTCATCTAATGCTCCAATCATCTTCAGAAAATCAACAGCATTTTGGACCTAAAGCCAATTAAAAAGTTAGAACACATACCATCGATAGGGACATGGAAAAATACTAAACACAATAAAAATCACAGATAAGGAAAGGATAAAAGAATAAGCCATTCATTCCAAACTAGAATAACTTGTTAAAAACTACCATATCAAGAATAGCTTTTGTGCAATAAAGCCCAATTTCTAGGGAGTTACACAATCCGGGCTTGCGCGTCTGAAATTAGATTTACACCACCGGACACGTGTATTCGAACATGTCTTTTACAAAACCCTTACAAACATAAAACTTTATACAACGTCAATTGTCATTTATCCATAAGCAAGACCTTATTATGTGCAACTTCTCCAACCAATTTAAGTAAGCTATTCGTTCTCAAGTCTTTATAAAAACTGTGGCCCTAATATGTTGCATTTCGTCTTATATGTGGCCTCGAAAAGCAAAAACAAGCCATAAGTACGAAATCTAAAACTCCGTCGATAAGAGCTCTTGGGAGTCATCAGCCTGTTATCCCCGGTGTACCTTTGATCCGTTGAGCGAGAGCCCTTCCACAAGGGACTCCCAGGTCACTATGGCCGATAATATAGGTTGTTGATCTAATCATTAATAAAGTATTAATGGTCTATTTCACAATAATGATCAGATAATCAGACCCCGATGCAGTTATTATACATTAAGGTTTTTGGAAGAGGTATCCCAGACCACATTGGGCCCAGACTAATCCTCGGCAATTTTTGGGCCGAAGCCCGACTGCTAAAGCATGCAGCCCGGGGTCGAAGCCCCCGTACCTCCAGAATGCGTCCCCCAGGGCTCGAACTCAGGTTCACCACTATGTAGAATTGGTAAAAAGCATATAGCTAAGCTTTGAATGCTAGAAGCTCACTGTAATGTGATTTAACATATGAATACGATCCTGATGTATGAGATATCAGGGAATAGAAATTAAGGTTACTTCATACTTACAGCTAATGGTGCTGGTGGCTGTAGTGCAGATGACAGAAATTCTCCAATACTACCAACCTGCAAACTTTTTATTTGCAAGCAAAGAGAATTTAAGGGAGTTCTTAAAAGCTCAGGTAGTTGATATTCAGAGAAAGCTTCATAAACACATCGGGGATAGAGATGGTAGCATTCTCCTGGTTGCACGCGGCCAGCCCTACCTCTTCTCTGATACAGAAAACAACAGAAAAGACAAAAGAGCGAAGGTGAGGAGGGTGTGTGAGTATTTTCTATACATTCAAAAAATAGAGCACAGGTAAATAGTGAAACAGATTCTCATGCCCTTTCCATTGAAAGGCATGGAAATTAATACTATCATTCTATTCTGAAGCCAGACACTCAAGTTTTGGCAACTTAACATAATCCTAACATCAACTTACAGCTAAGGTGGCAACTTAACAGGATTCAAAACTACTTAGTATAGTAATAACTTGCTTTACCACTCTTCCAACTTTTCTCACTGCTTTGATAACAAACACATTGTTAGCAACTAATTCTCAATTCATTATTTTGCGGAACCGATAGTACATTCATACAAAAATCAAAATCTTAGACATGCAAATAAGTACGGAAACATTATTAAAATTACCTACCAATCTGAACGTTTTTGTGTTCAGGCCCATAGCTTTTGTATGTACTAAATCCGGATCAATTTATCAGAAAAATATCAGCCTAGCAATGAAATTGATTTTTCGTTTAAGAACTAAGTCAACTAACCAAATTCTTCCATTGATCTTAATATTAAAACTGATCTGAAGCAGCCAACTAGAAACTGGTCAGTAGCATTCATTTATTTCCATCAGAAACGCAACTTCAGAGTTTGTCCTATAATAACTTTGGTAAATCGACAGGTAAAACTAACAAGTAACAAGCAATCATTTGTTTACGCACCAACACTCTAATTCATGGACAGAAAAGTTAATAACTTTTTGAAGTGGTTATGAATCATGTGTCAATCATTTATTCCCTCTTTTACTTGTGTTTACGTATTCTCCTAAACATTACCAAGATTTAGCCTACCCCAACAACTTCAGAATGGAAGACTTGTTTTATGGCCATTTTCCTGTAAGTCCAAACATCTAAAAGTAGAGATTCATAGTACCAAATCCAGTAATTCACTTGATCAAAAGTAGCAAGACCTTGATCCCTATGAAAAGAAGAAACAACACTAAAAGATAACTTACTTGCCGAGCAGATGCTTGTGATATCCACGAAGGCAGTAGACAAGGAGTATTATTCAGGGCATCATAAGTAGTCTCTTTAGCTTTTCCACAGTCAACCACAAAAACTACATCATTTATTGTGATACTGGCTTCTGCCATATTTGTGGCGAGTACTACTTTACGCACATTTGGAGGTGGCCTCTCAAATATGAGGTTCTGCATGTTATCAAAGATATAACAACTGAAGGTAGCAAGTAAAACAGTAAAATGAGTGGAACACATGCGAATATAATAAAAGAAGATCAAAGATTAAACAGAAAATTCATATGAACAGGAGAGCATCATCTCAGCCCAGTGGCACATGGATGATAATGGAGACAAAAACAGCTTGGCAGTTTTCCAGATGTCCCCAAGTTCTGACTATTGCTTATCAAATATTTGCTCTCTAATTTGGCTTCAGCCAAAAACATTTTCTTACACCAAGCTTCTAAAATAACGAAACAAAACTGTCTTTTGAATATAGTCAAAGACACAAAAAAGAACCTTAATTTGATTAAGCAGCAATATATGGGAAAGACGAGGAACAACTAGTACGGTAACTCCATTTATGACCAGAAAGTTCTAATTTGAGTTATTGGAACGTCCTCTTTGCAAAAGAAATGTTTTAACCTTCAGAAAGCCAAGGAACGTTGGTGCAATAGGTTTTCCTGTTGATGGTATACTATAAAAAACTGTGAATTGGGTACTCTGGCTAAAAAATAATTAGCACAGGCTCCATACTTAATGACCAGTATTCAGCACAGCAATAATGGTAGCAATTCTACAATATATTTTTATGATACACACATAAGTGCAATAGTGTTGACATGGTGAATAGTTGATGATGTTTTAAAAGAGAACTGAACATGCTATAAATTCAAGAGTGAGGTGAGGGAGAAGTAGAATCAATGAGAGCAAAAGGAGAGATTTAAATACAAAAGAGAGAATGGGGCAATGACAGTCCTTCCTGCTATTCAAGTATTCTACATTCAAATTTTCGATCTGACCTATGGTCTGCTACAGTGCTACTTATAGCTAGTTGGCTGAGCTAGTTGTCTAATCATCATGGAAATAACAATGAGATTGTCACCATCCAGCAACCAACATTTAACCTTGTAAGTTATTTGAGTTTATACCAACGGTTAGTGAGCCAAACCTCCAATTATGCAGGGATTTAATCATTTTCATCTTAGTAGGACAGGAAAGCCCAAACAATTAAAAATGCTCCTGGTTTTACATTTATCGGATGAAGAGGCATAGATCTTTAAATACTATAAAGGCATGCTGACTCAACTTCCCATGTTTCTGTCATCTATATGTTGATTTTTCAGAAACAATTGTCAAGACAATAATATTATAATACTGTTACAGAAGTGGTAGTAAAACAATCAAAATAGTACCTGTTCAGATGTTGCCATGGAACCATGGCATGTTAGCAAATGAACCCTGTTAGGATCCCCAAGCAAAGGATGGCCTTTAAGTTGATTTTTCAAACAACTTATATCATCCCACCCGGTCATAAATACAAGAACGGCACCTGGTCTTTCCTTACGGCAAATATGGCATAAAACTGCCTCAATAAGATTAAACCCAATAACATCTGGTGCCCAGCAAGACAGAGATTGGCGTGCCACGGAACTATAGTTTTCAAAACTTGATTGACTCAAGGCATCCTGTGGACACCAAACACACTTTCCGTTAAAAGAAGCCCGTTTCAATGTAAGAAGTTATATTAGGTTTGAGCCTAGATTTACACAAGAAAAGCTTACCTCAACAAGAGCAGTTATCTGGTTTTTCCTTTTACGTGGAGTTTGCTGCCTTTGTGTTTTCCACAATTTTTCTTGGCCATAATCATCAACTTGGTTGAAAGAATTCAACTTATACCCAGTGATTTCCAATATATCTTCTAAAAAGTGTGCCCTCACTGGGTGAGTGAAGCCCTATATTCATAAAGTACCACATAAGAGCAGATTGGACAACATCCTACAACAAGATGAATGTTTATCTCGTAATAATATGTTATCAACAAACTAGAAAAAGAAGACTACATTAGGGAGTATTAAGACTATGTTTATATCAGAAACCCAACCTTTCATTTAAAAGTTACTTTCTCATCCAAATACACAATCTTTCACCCCAATCCAACCTAGCATTTTTAAGATTCATCAGTGACCCAACCCAACCTGAAATATTTTTTTAAATTAATAATTTAATGTTTTATCATCGATAATTTATTTCTACATAATTTTTAAATTATAAAATAATATTCTAAAAGACATCTGAATATCGGTCTCTATTTGTAGGAAACTGAAAATTACAAATTTTGGTTTCTTTTTTGATAAAGCTAGATTACTTTTTATATTAAATAAGGTTTATCTAAAAAATAAATTTTCTAACCAATAAATAGCTGCCACATGTAAACTTGGAGGCAGTGAACTTTAATCTAGTTTCACCAAACGACCAGATAGCATATTTAATTGTTTTTTTTTCATTTTCTTTTTAATGTTTGTGTGTTTGTCTTATTATCAACGGCTTGCCACCGATTACCACTAAACATAAGCTCAGGATGAAACCAAGCCTGAAGTAAAGGCAACCCCTATGCACTGGCTCTACATTGACCGATTAAAAAATTCAGCCTTCAAAATCTTAAAAAGTTAGCTTATGGCTAATCAAACTAATTTTTACAAAAAACTCAAAAAAAATAAGCTAGCATATGGTTGTGAAAAATGTGAAAACTTTAAAAGAAGGGTAATTTTAAATTTATTAATATTTTCAAAAACTTTCTAAGATCAAATGTAAGTAGTTGATTTGACTAAGAAAATTATCAAAAAATCAGAATCATAAATCTGATTAATTCAAATCTACGAAACCAAATATGTTTTAAATCGAAAATGAATAGTAATTCAAATTTCTCACAAGCCTGAAAAAAATGGTAATATAACAAGATAAGAGAATCTCTTACAGGAATGTGAATCATTGGTGCACCTTCAAAGTAATTAGAAAATAGCTCGGCATTCAGTGTAGCACTCATCAGTATCAACCTCAAGTCCCTTCGGCGTGGAAGAAGATCCTTCAATACAATTAATAGGAAGTCTGAAAATTAAGAGCAAACAATTAAAAGATCCTGAAACAAAATCAATCATAAAAGCTCAAACACTGAAGCAAACATATTACTGCTAGGCAGTTAACAGCAGTGCAATAGCAGTGGTTTAGCAATGCTACAGCAGTTAGCGGTGGTCGAGAAAATAATGGTGGTCAAGGAGCAATCCATAATAACGGTCCAGCAATTATTGGTGCAATATTTACTACTATTTGACAGCGAAATGGACCTCAAATAGCAGCTATTTTAGCAAATTATAAACTGCACCTTCATTCATGCCTCGCTCATGAATTTCGTCAACAAAGACATGGGTTACACCATGTAAGTTATGGTCACTCAACAGCCTCCGAAGCAAAATACCGCTAGTACAGAAAAGCAGGTGGGTATTTTTTCCTTTCATCCCCTCTAATCGAACTTTGTAGCCAACCTGTCAAAAATCAACACTGATATTCACATAGGAAATTGGGATCTAGAATAGAAACTTTTCTTTAAAAAGCCTCACCGATTCACCAAGAGGCTCTCCCCTTTCAGTAGAAACTCTTTCTGCGACGGCCATGGCAGAGATTCTCCGAGGCTGTGTACAAAGTATGTTACAGAATGCACCACGACCAGACTCTATCTCAGACTCCAATATGTACTGCGGAAGTTGAGTAGTCTTGCCACATCCGGTCTCTCCAGAGATGATAATAACCTATCATTATAAAGTAATCCTGTAAGATAGTATCATATACTATGCATATATAAATGGTCTCTTAATACACCAAAAAATTGAAAACAAATGCTTTTGAACATGCATGAGGCTTAATATTGATAAATGAAACTAATGTATAAAAATTAGATACTTTAGAAGTTTAGCGTGTGACAACAAATGCAACCAATTATCCATGAGAGCATACAACTCTAATTATCTCAGGCTGCTTTCATTCAGATTAAACTTCCAGAGTGTATACTATCCAAAAAATTCCAACAAAAGTTCAATGGTGAACACAGTAATTAAGGTATCGTCTGGCACAGTCATCAAGTAACTCCACTGATCACAAGATGTTCACTGGTTCATTCATAATGCGTCTTTACTAAAGTTCTCCATTTACTTTAGTTTCATAAGCAAATACCATTCCCTACATGAAAAAGATTAGATGAAACAGAATCTAAAACTAAACATTTTTCTAAAAACTATTATCCAATTTTATTCTATTACAAAATATAAAAAAAAAAAAAAATTGGAAGTAAGGGCTTCTCATTGACTTGAACACATATCCAAGTCACTTTTACCTTGATGGTTACAAGACTATCAGTATGTTCTTTCGTCTTATTGATTTGATAAAGTTTATTTTCATATATACTTGGCTAAATTCTTAGAACTTTTGCTTCAACTACTTTCAGCTTCTTACTAGTACAATTATCATGTATTTCAGCTTGTTCTTAATGAGGCATTAAGAACAAGCTGAAGGGGTATCATTCAACACACAAAAACTAGTTAATCTAGAGAATCTTGTTTTTTGTGTGCCCAATGATACTCCTTCAGTCCCAAACCTTCATTTTCTTCAAAGATATAACCAATATTTACATATGTATGTAGCTTTCTCAAAAATATAATAAAATTTTAAACACTGAGGGCTTATGTATCTTGCGAAGTAGTTGAGTCTGTTTAGCTCATTACCACATCCCATCGACCTCATAATTGAAGCCGAAAGAAAGATGACTAATGTCCTAAGTAGAATGAATGTTAAAACAGTCAGAGGGTTAACCATCTAACAGAAAAGGCCACATAAACTAAGAAAAGGATCAGTATAGAATGCTCAGCCACACAAAATGAATATCAAATAAAGAATCAAAGATAACTTCATCTATAACATATCTAGTCTTATTGAAGATCATTTCCTAGTACAAGAAAGTATGATCCTAAGACAAACCTGATTCTGTGCAATTGCTTGAAGCAGTCTTTCCTTCTCTCTGAATGCAGGGAGAGACATACGTGCCTGTAGCATCTTCCTGCCCTCTGGTGATTCCTGCAGATAGAACAATTGCCAAGTGCAAAATTCATCTCTAAATTCTCTAAATTATCAAGAACTCAACAAAGAAGCTAACATCACAAAATCAACTACATAAGATCATCCTGCCTTGACAAGAAATGTGCTGAAAAGCTGTCTGTATAGCCATTTGTATGCAAAGATAGCATCAAAGTCAGAACTTGAAAACAATAATCTTAAGTACAACGAAAAAATGTTATATGTGAACCAGTCATGGAAACTAAGGATCAATGAAAATTGGCGGCGAAACGACAATTTAACTCTGCTTACAACAATTTAAAACTAAAATATCTCCAAGATGGCCCACTTTAAAACTAAGTTTTCCAATCACTGACTCAAACCCATTGAAAATATTTTGGAGGACGGGTTTTTCGGCAATCACTTATTCTTAAAACCAGTGTTCTTAAGGCCAAAGGTTGTTCAAAATGCTCGACAGCAACTCATTTGTTCCGGAAAAATACTTTTTTATGGAAGATACACATAATAATAAATTGATGTCATAGATAATCTAATTTAATTTGGCACATTTCGTAACTAGAAAATTACAAATTGAACTTCCATAAATTGTTGAATAAATCTTGTCTATGTAGATTAACTGGGTTCTTTGTGTGAGAATGATTATCTTACTATAGTTTTCTTGGGAAACACAGACCAAGTCGGGAAAAGGATTATGCCAATATGTGAGAGGGATTACTGTCACCTATATCACATAAAATATCAGAAGTAACATTATCACATGGAATGTATACGAAAAGGCATGAACGTTCTCATTCCATCATATGCTGCATTTATGAAGTTAAGGGTTTAGGGTTTATCAAGCTGTGTAGTGAAGCAAATACATAAAAAGCATAAAACTTGATGTACCTCCCATGCTCGTTGCATATTTCGCATTTGCAAGCTCCGCCTTTGAAGAACCTTTTCCATAACAGATCCATCTACTAAAGAATCTGCATTACCACCTTTGTTATCAAGCTCAGCCTGATGGCCAGCTTCACTCTTACTAGAGGCAACATCTTCAGAATACAATTGCATTCGATCAAGATGCTCTTGTAGCAGACCTTCTACTCTTCTTTGCAAGCTTAATGGGATAACTACCTACCAAATGGACCATGAAGTACCGATCATTAATCCCATAATTCCTCGATAAAGCATTCCATATGGGTGCATTTGGTACCTAGACGGTACTGGACAGGGCCGGAAGAATGAAAGTGAGGTACTTGGATAAAAGAATTGTGCAAGGTTTTAAGGTTTTAATTTTGACATGGGTAGTCTAGTAATTTACCAATCCTATCCCATCTCCCTAAATTGTTTTTTCTTCTTGCTCCACCTATTTTGGTGGGACAAGCTGAGTACCAAACACACCCTATGACGACTACCCTGAAAAACAGTAAATAATCTTTACCTCCCGTTGGGGCCGCTTATCATCAAGATCTGGCCTGTAGTTGGGAAGAGGCACCTTGCTCGCAACCACCACCTTTCCATAGATTTCACTGAACACCCGATGATTAGTGTAAGAGGTGGAAAACACCAAACGCATACATAGTGATGAATACCATTTGAATCCCAAAAAATAAATAAAAGGCTGTAGCTATGAAGTCGGCTACCAGTAAAGGCCCATCCTCTTGGCAAGATTACATATTTGCTCAAAGTCTCTCTTGTCCCTCTTATCTCTGGTCACAATCTCTTGGTCCGTTTCGCTTTTTAACAGCATGCTAAGTTTCCACTTCCACTCGTCAATATTCGCCACCGATGACGATGCCTACAACACAACACCAAGTTTCGAAATTCCATCTTTAATTCGTAAGTTGGAATTGTAATACTACACTTGAATCCAAAACAATCTTTCTCTATAAACCTAATCAAAACGATATACACTTGGACATTAAATGATGTCAAACACCTTAAATTCAAGGGTTAAGTACACCATAATGTATCCAAGTTGTCACCTTTTATCATTATATTTGTATGTACTCAACTTAAAAACTTACCATCATATGTTCTCAACTTAAAAAATTGTTGTCATTTTTGCAGGTTTAGTACATTAAATGGTAAATTTTTAAGTACATTAAATGGATACATACAATGGTAGTTTAGTACATAGAATGGCAATTTTAGCAGGTTCAGTACATACAACGGTAAATTATGAATAGAAAGGGTCAAAAAGACACCAAATTTATGTACAATTGCTTCAAATGGAAAGATTATAACACTGATAAAGAGTAGAACAAGTACCGGATGGTTCTCGTAATCGCATTCGTACTCATCGTCCGAGAACTGATCATACGCGTAGCCGCTAACATACCGCCTTCCGCCGGAGTGCATAATGGATGAAAGGAACCGGAAGAAGGGACCTCCATGGATGATTTTCGAAGAAGAAGCAAGTAGGAGCGCAGTTGTTGAGGGATTATGATGGTTTAGAAGAGTGTTGTTGTTGTGTGTGAAGAAAGTAGTAGTAGTGGCAAGGAGGAGTGGAGATTTTCTTCTGGAATTGGATGCCAATAGAAACCCTAACCTGGAATGCATATTGTGGAAGGAGATTGGGGCATGGCTCCCCTGTTACTTCGCCGGAGAATCGCACACCAGGTTGGGGTCGAAGAGCAGGCAGAAAAAACGGTGGAGGCGATGATGGTGGGGCAAAATTCGGGCCGGGCCTTGACCCGACCTAAATAAACACTGTCTGCGTTGATCGGGCCTCGAAATGACCGGGCCGGGCCGGGGCTCGAGTCGGATCTAAAACCGGTCTATGTGTAAAAAACTCGGGCCTCGGAATGACCGGGCCGGGCCGGGGCTCGAGTCCCATATCTAAAACCGTGTATGTATAAAAAAAGCTCAGATTTTGATAATTAGGCCTTGAACCAGGCCTCATAGAACCCTTTTTTTTATATAAAGAGGGTGTTTGGGATTGATTCTTGAGGTTTTTGGCCAAAAGTGCGTATTGACTTATGGTGGTAAAAAAAAGAGTTTTTAAAAAGGTATTTGAATTAGATTGATAAAAATCAATAAGTCAATAAGTTGAGGTGTTTGGCTTAGCTTATCAACTTTTTGAGAAGGGTTTGAAAAGCGGGATTTTGGCGGCTATACCCATGGGGTACCCCCACTTTAATTTTATACCCATTTTCTCTCTCGTTTTGCACCTCATACCCACGAAAAGCCGTTATAAGCACCGTTATAACGGACTTTTCGGTAAAAGACAAAAACGGAGCTCGACTGACCAAAGAAAGTCAACAAAAACACCGTTTTGACGCCGTTATAACGGCGTCAACGCCGTTATGACGCCGGTATAACGGCTCTCAGGCTAGGCGACAAAAAAGTCCAAAATGTTGACCAAATCCATAACGATGTGCATAACGCACCGTTATAACGGCGCCATAACGGTCCGTTATGGCGCCGTTATAACAGCTTTCAGGAGAAACAAAAGATTCCTGACCAGTCAATGAAACGGTGTTGGCCAAAACCCTAAAAATATAGAACGGTCCGTTATAACGGCTCTATAACGGACCGTTACATATTTTTTAGGGTTTTGTCTTTCTTGTGATTTTATGTATGAATTTATGTAGTTTGTGTATAAATGGACGTTCATTGTCTTCAAAATTCATACACCAAAAATGAGTGAACACCAAAAACTTTTGTTGTCTATTTCGGGTGGTGGTGGGTGGTATCAAAACGACGGTGAATGGGTCTATTTAACGCACCTTGCCAATCGTCGTGTGTGGGTGCCGATAACAACTACATATTCAAAGATGGTCAAAAATATTTGTTCAAGATTTGGCATCGAACCTTCTGATGGTGTCACTAAACTTTCGTACATTGAGTCGGGTAATGTTTATATTTTGGCGTCAGATGAACAGTTAACAACTTTCTTACAATCGGTTGCCGGATTAGACCCTCCGGCAACACTTTATGTATACGACGATGTGACTACGGGAAATGATGTGAGTAGTGAAGAAAACCGCGAAGATAATTCGAACATCGGAGACCAGCATGTATATGGTCATACGTCCTTCGACAATGCAGAAATACTTTCTAATGATACATATGGTGTTTCTAGCCAGTACACATCCACCTCCTATGTTCCCGAGACACAACAAGCACCAGAAGATGCTGACACAGAAGAAGAAGACGACGAAGACGAAGATGAAGAAGAAGACGAAGACGAAGAAGAAGTCAGAGACATCGATCCTGAAAATTATGTATACCAAATACCTGATGACTTTCATGATTTGCCCCCTCACCCAAGGTCAGACGATGTTGTCATCACACCCAACCAAGCCATACGGTACACCCGTCGTGAAAAAGTTAAACTACACCAGGTATTTCGTACGAAAGGAGATTTGACACTTGCCCTCGGATTGAAGTTCCTTCAAGAAGGTTTCGAGTTTAGAATGCCAAGATCTTGCAAAAAAAGATATGAGGCAATATGTGCGCAAAAAAACTGCGGTTGGCGCATATATGCTAGCTGTCTCGGGGGATCAACCATGTTTCAAGTTCGGACATTGAATGATGTCCACACGTGCTCGAGGACGCAAATGCATTCTGCGCATCGGAACGCAAGCAGGAGAGTGCTGTCACATTTGCTTCTAGATAAAACCGGCGATGTTAGAAGGGACCTCCATGCGGCAGACATTATAAAGGATATGAAAGCGCAACATAAAATAAACGTTTCGTACTGGCAAGCATGGCGTGCGAAATGGCAGGCAATAAACATGATTGAAGGTGACCCCGAGGATTCGTTTACCCGACTTCCTCTGTACTTTTATAATTTGGAGCTCAACAATCCTGGTACACAGACCAAGATTGTCGTAGGCAATGATGGACGGTTCGTGTCGTGTTTCTATGCGCTTGGCTGCTCGGTACGTATATTTTTTTAATTGACGACGCTGATTTCAAGATTCACACTTTTTGTCCAGGTTTTCTTATATCTATAGTATTTTTTTTGCAGATAGTAACTTTCCGTTCCGGTTTGCTGCGTAAGGTGATTATAATCGACGGTGCTCATTTAAAGGGTCGTTACTCGGGCACAATGTTCTTAGCTGTTGCTATGGATGGAAACAACCAAGTTGTGCCCATTGCTATTGGAGTGGCAAAGTCTGAGAGCGGCGAGCATTGGACTTGGTTTTTGTCTATGCTGAGAGAATGTATCGGGGAAATGGAGGGGCTGGTATTCATGTCCGATAGAGCTGCTGCAATACACCAAGCAATAAACACGGTGTACCCAACTGCGCATCACGCGCTTTGTTGTCGCCACTTATTTATGAACATCAAAGCTAAGGCCCCCAACATCGACGACAACAAAACCCTGTTTTGGAAGACATGCAAGGCTAATACTGCACATGAGTTCGAGTTTCAAATGAATGCCCTAGTAGCTGCAGTCCCATACGCCGAAATGCTGAATAGGATTGGTGCAAACAAATGGTCAAGGGCGCATTTTCCAGGACAGAGGTACAACATAATGTCCTCGAACAGTGTCGAGTCGATGAACGCACATGCCACAGTTGCTCGTAAACACCCAATTGTGGGCCTGATGGATTACTTTCGATCGTATCAACAACAATGGTATTCCACCCGTCGTAGAATTGCAGGTTATTACCTTTACGATTTAGTTAATAAATTTATTTTAAACGTTTGCTGTAATAATAAGGAAAAAATTATCCTAAAATATTTGTAGGAGCCATGAACAATAAACTAACCCAGTGGGCGGAACTGATTGTACAAAGAAGAATGGGTAAGTGTAGTGGGTGGACTGCACATGAAATTGGCTATGGTAAGTGGGAAGTGCAAGATGGGTATAGAGATGCGAAAGTCCATATGTATGATAAGACTTGTACTTGTGGGAAATGGCAACTTTCTGGTTTACCTTGCGGGCATGTTATCACCGTTGCAAGTTACATGGGATTGGACGACTATTGGCAATTTGCCTCTCCTTATTTCACTGTGCATAACCTTCGGGAAACATACGCTCCTACAATAAACCCCGTTGGCTCGCTACAAACATGGGTTAGTCCAGATTACCCACTTATGGTTGTCCATCCACCGGTAATGAAAAAACTACCCGGTAAACCGAGTAGCAATTATCGTATTCCATCTCGCGGTGAGAGAACGACTCGCAAAAGATGTGGTATATGTCGTCAATACGGACACAAACGTAGTCAATGTATTCAGGTTCCATCGGCTACCCGACAAACTCCAGCAGAGCCTACACAACAACCGAACGAAACCTTTAGTCGTCTTACATTTGTTTGTTTGTAACAACTTTTAATTTGTATGTTATGTTTGTTGATCTTAATTTGTAACAACTGTTTGTTATTGAATTATTGAGACACTGTGTATCAAAAGGACATAAAAAAGAATTCATTTCATTGAAAGCATGATAACATAACTGAGACACGAAACTTAAAGAAACAACAACAATATCTAGTTTAACGGATTCTCCTAGTTATCATTCGGATAGAGAACTTTAATCGAATTAATTCACCCTTCTTTTTCTTTGATTAGTTGTTGCATCTTTGGATACCAAGCCGCATATTCCTCCTTGATACGTTTTTCTTCCATTCGAATTTCTTTTTGAAGTTCTTTAGCGAACTTCTTTTTATTTTCAATTTCGGCTTCAATGGTATCTTGTTCAGCCCGCTTACGCACCCATTCTTCACCTATCGCCGCTATCTCCGCTTCTCTTTTTGCTATTTCCCTGCGAAGAGTTCCAGGCATTATTTGAGTAGAAGGAGGGTTTTCAAATTGAGAAGAATGAGGGTTTCCCGACATTCTTTGAGAAGAAGATGGGGGTGCAGTCATTCTTTGAGAAGGAGGGTTTGCTGATGAGGAAGGCAACTTCTCAGCCATTGTTGCAATCAGATTTAGATAAAATCTGTATGAAAGGTATGAGAATTGTTAATGTAATGCCATATTTTTATAGGGTGTAGGTGGGGCATATTAAATTCACGGGTAGATTTTAGGTGGGGAATATGAATTCACGGGTGTGCAGCAAACCAAGAATCTTTCTTACTATTGACTACTGACAAAAGGCAAAAGCAAAAGCAAAAGAAAGTACTTAAAACCAAACAGACTGTTATAACGGTCCGTTATAACGGTCTGTTTGGTTTTAAGTACTTTCTTTTGCTTTTGCTTTTGCCTTTTGTCAGTAGTCAATAGTAAGAAAGATTCTTGGTTTGCTGCAAAAGTAAAAGTGAAAAATTAATCACATTGCCAGAGCAAATCATTCGCTTATATATATGGATACCAATTTGTGTTAAAAGACACATTGCAATTGGTAAATCCTCTCTCTTTTTCAGTTCCTACCATATACAAAATGGCAGGATTTTTACGTTCGGGTGACCGCAGATCCTTATGTGCTAACGTTGATAATTTTGTATACCAAACTGGCCGACTTGTAAGTTTATTTTTTCTGTTTGATAACTATTACTATAGCAAATTCCAGTTATGTTACTTCATAATTTGTTCGGTCTTTTAATTTTTTCAGCAAATTCCAACCGAGTTTGTGAGAATATGGGCTTTGAACAATCATAATAAGTGCCTGATGAGGGTCTTAGGCATGAAGTTTCCTATGGACATGAAAGTAGGTTTTGAGGCATCACCCGGATCTCCTTCTGACCGTGTTATCGTTAAGGGTGATTTTAAGTCGTGGCCTTGGTCAAGCAAACTGGACCCCGATCGTTGCTTGGTGTTTACTCTTGTTCAAGACCCACAAACGCATGAGCTTATGGATGGCTGCAATGTTATTTTCGACGTAAAAATGCTTTAATTTTGTACGACTTAGGCGACTACGTTATTTTAAGAAGTCTGTTTAGCCTAATATTATGAACTGTTATGTATTTTCAATTTTGTACAGCATTTTTTACACAACATTTTTTAAAGCAACTTCACATTGACATAAAGGAGGTAGAAGCTGCACAAGCTCGACTTCAAATTCAAGCCTCACGCACGCATAGTCCTAAATTAGGGGTTTCAATTCAAGATAGAATCTATGAAAACCTAGAACCACCATTGTTGCCCCAAATCATGAATTCACTACACCAAATCGAGCTTAACCAACGAAATCAAGTTAGGAAACATACTTTTTGTGCCATTGTGGATGAAATTGAAGCTTAAGATTTTCGAACTTGGCAAGGACGTGAGAGGATTTCGCGGCGCCGAGAGAGAAATTAGGTTTTTGTGTTTTGAAAAAGTGAAAAATGAGGGTTTAAAAACCGTCAGGGCTGACTTCGCGTCGCTAAGCCTAAGGCTTCGCGTTGCGAAGAGGCGGTTTCCAAAAATTCAAAATTGTAAAATCGATTCTCGCGTCGCCAAAATACCACTTCGCGTCGCCAAGTTCAAAAATTTTACCTGATGTTGGTCTGGACAGACTTCGCGTCGCCAAACTAAAGGTTTGGCGTTCGCGAAATCTTTCTGTTTCCACCTTTTGAAAAATTCCGATTCGTGTCGGTTTTCGTCGATTTTGGCTTCTATCCCTTCTGAATGGTTACCTAATCAATACAAAACAAAAACATTAGTAAAAACTCACACGAAAAACACTAAAACTGAAAATAACGAAAAATGCTCGGGTTGCCTCCCGAGAAGCGCTTCATTTTTGACTGGGTCTAGAGCTCGACCCCGCTTTCGGCTCATTTCTTGGCTCGTCGGGCTGACGAACCCCTTTTCTTTCGATGTTCCTTCTTGGAGGGTCCCGGATTGGTAGATATCTCCTTTGGTTGTATCGGATTCGGGTAGTCCTCCGTCTTCTTTCGGCCCATTTGTTCATGAGGTGGCAGTGGGCGGTTCGGGACCTTCTTATAGGTAAGCGAAGGATCTTCATAAGGCTCATCGAGATGTCTAACCTGCTCTCCGTTGGGATCAAAGTACAAACGGTTTTCTCCATACCCCATGCTCGTAACTTGATTTCGCATGTCCGTATTAACTTGGGCGGTATGCAGAAAAGCTCTCTAGAGAATGATAGGGATCTCCGTGTCCTTCGGGAGGTTGGCTATGATAAAGTCCGTATAGTAGACGAAATTTCCGATTCGAATCGGAACTGCTTCCGCTATCCCCAATGGTTTGGTCATGTACCCGTTCACTCCTCGATATTGATAATCTGTCGGCTCGATCTTCTTGATACCCATTTTCCTACAAAAACAAGAAGGCATCATGTTAAGTGCGGCACCTGAATCAATTAAAGCAAGACCTTTGTAATTAGAACAAGAAATAGGTAAACTGTAACTTCCCGGGTCATGCTTGATTGGTGCGATATAGATGAGCTCTTCCTTGTCCGGTTTCTCTTTCTCCTTCTCTTTTCCTTTCTTTTCTTTCTTTGGTATCACGAACTCCGCGTATCCACCTTTCTTTCCATCCTCATCCTCGTTCTCGTTATCACTTGATGTGTCCGAATCATTAAGCTTAAGATGCTCGAACGAGATTGTGAACCCCTCCGAATCGTAATCCGTGGCATAGTCAGGCTCACTTTCACTGTCGCTATCCACGTACTTTTTGTTGTAATTATCTGTCCACGCCTTCTTTGACTTCGTTCCGGCCATCATGAGCATCGGCTTTGCGTTTTCCACCTTTGGATTGACTTGGGTTTGCGTCGGAAGTTCTCCTTGGGTCCTCTCGGCTAATGTTTGAGCAATGCGTCCAACCTGCAATTCCAAATTTTGAATTATGCTCTGATGGTTACGCAAATATGACCCTACCTCATCATTGATTTTCTTTTGCGCGTCCATGAACTGGATGAGTCGGTCCTCGATAGAAATGCGTGGCTCTCCCTCCGTGCGTTGGTTCGGTTGATTTGGTGCAAAGAATCCGGGAGGTCGTGGATTGAAGTTACGGTTGTTGTTCCACCTCCCTTGGTAATCGCCCCGGTTAAGATAATTAACTTCCTCCGGTGTCATCATCGGGCGATTCGGACAATCCTTAGTCAAATGTGGACCCTTGCACTCCTCGCATCCAACCTGCAAAGCATGAACAGATTTAATTAGTTCATCTATTTTTCGTTCAAATTTTACCTGTTGGTTTTTCACAGCAGCTATTTCATCCGATGGATCAAAATCGGTTGAGATTTTCCCGGCCATTCTTGGAATTTGTAAGCGCTTGTCCGTCCTCCAATATATGTTGTGTATGAGCATGTCTTCGAGGAGCTTATAACCTTCCGTGGGTGTTTTATACATGAAGACACCTCCAGCAGATGAATCTAATGTAGCACGTGAAGAGTAAGCAAGCCCACTGTAGAAAGTTTGGACTTGTTCGCTCTTAGTCAATCCGTGACTCGGGCACGAATTTAGAAGGTGTTTGAAATGCTCCCATGCTTCGGATATGGTCTCCCCGTCATCTTGTTGGAAGGATCGGATGTCGGCTTTCAACTTGTCGATCTTAGATGGTGGAAAAAATCGGGAAAGGAAATTGGAACGCAGTCCTTCCCAAGTAGTGATCGAGCTTGGCTCTAACGAACGCAGCCAAGCTCTAGCTTCTCCGGCGAGTGTGAGAGGAAAGACTCGGAGACGAATCGCATCATCTCGGCCTTCCTCGGTTTTGAACAGATCACAGATATCCACGAAGTTCTCCAAATGCACGATAGGATTGCTATCGTTTTTCCCGTCGAAGGTAAGGTCCTTGATCATGTGAAGGAGCTTCCCCGGGATTTCCTTGTTTAGATTCGGCTTCGTGATCGGATTCGTGGGAACAATTGGAGCGGCCCTCCTGGCGGTCCACATCGGTGCTTCTTCTCCCATCTCAAAAATCAAAGCTCTCGGGCGAACTTTGTTGGCTCTCGTCTTTTTGTTTCTTTTTCTGAATTCCCTCTCCGGTTCCTCAAATGGCTCTAACAAATTTGCCATGACTGAAACCACAACAAACAGTTACGGGCAACTTGCGGGAAACAAAGAGATAATAATAATTATAATAAATAAAGAAAAACTAAAAAGCAAAAACTTGCAAGGGATGTAATCCCTCACAAGGATCGATTAACAAAACTAACAAAGATTAAAAGTCTAAATACTACCGTTCCCCGGCAGCGGCGCCAAAAACTTGATGCGGTAAATATTAACTATAAAAAGCGTAACAAGTTTTAACCTCTAATGCCTAACCACCTATTACCACATTCACAGGCAAGCGTACCTGATCGATAGCAATATAGCGTAGGAAAGTCCAGGTATCGTATCTACCACTGGGAACGGTCAAGTAACAGACTGGTAATCCTATTAGTTTAATTAATCTAAGGCTATGGGGGGTTTTTGAGAAAATGATTTGAAAACTAAATTAACAACTAAAGAACTAGAAAGCAGAATAAAAACTGATTTAACAATAATAAAGAAAACAGTAGCACTTATCATGGCATAGTGAATCCCCAAGTGGATAATTAAGTTACATAAAAGTATGATTGATTTGGCTATTGTAAGGATTTAAGTCTGGGACACCCTAACATGCAGATAATATGATTGTCAACTAGAATGGTCCTCCTAGTCCCAATACCTAGGCTGATTGTCAGACAACCTAAATATCAGTCACCCAATCCTATCTCAACTAACCGGTGTTTTACAATCTAGTTTCTCTCGGTCCAAGAAACCACTTAACCTAATTCTCCGAGGTCTCGAAGGATAAGTCAAGAGAGGTTGATTAACCCAATGGAGTCTACTTTTTTTGGTCCAAAAGCAAACCCAACCAACGAGTTCAAACACACGAAATAGCAGGAATCAAATTGGAATCATAAAACCACATTCAATTAACCGAAATAAATCAATAATCATTAAAACCATAAAATCATATCCACATGGTTCATCTACCACGATAAGTACTACATAGAAAACTACTCACTACTCATAGCTAGGAAAACAGAATAAGTATAGATAAAGACAGACATTCTACCGACCATACAGCTACAGATGATTAATCGAGTATCCGTATCGGCGCAGCGTCTCCTCTCTCCACACTTGATTCTCCCTCCAAACCACTAACCAACTGGTACAACTGACCCTTTTACTGTATTTTTCTGTCTAAGAATGCATATGGAACTGAAGGCTGAGAACAGTATTTAAAAGAAGGTTCGGAAGCTGTTTCGCGTTCGCCAAGTAGGCGTTCGCGGCGCGAAACACTTAAAAACCCACACTTAAGCTTTGATTGTCCTCAATCAAAAGACTGAAAGATAAGGAAGATGACACCAAAATTATCTCCACCCAAGATCATCCAAGAAGACAAAGAATACTCACATAGTCAGACACAAAGACAAGACTTATCAAGCAATCGAATACCAAGGTGGACCTTTTACCCTCACATAGTATGAATAATAATCTGAAGTGTATCTCTCGGGGGTAAAAGTGTAAAAAGTGATCTCACCAATACTCGACCAATTCCGTCATGCATAAGCTTGGCACTGAATCTAATCTCCACCACTGAGAAGTTGTCAACCGTCAAGAGGACTTAGGGGTTGTAATGTTAGACTAAGGTTAAGGGTAGGATAAAGGATATATGAGTGGCTAAGGATATTGCAACAAAAACTTGAAAACCAAATTTGTAATGATCCAAACAGTAAAGCACAAAATCTGATTCTCAAACAGTGAAACTATCGGGATGAGCATATCTCTCTCTCTCTCTTTTTTTGTTTTTTTTTTTTTAGAATCGGCCTAAGCCTATGGCTTATTTGTGGCACAAATTCTTTTTCACACTTTTAAGCTCACTTGACTCTTTTGATATTTTCTTTTCTTTTCTTTGAGTCTCATCTTTTCTTTTTCAGAGCAGCAACTATGTTGCTTTTGGCTCTTCTCTCATGCTCTTATCAATCCCATAAAAACTATCAGATTTTTGAAAAACTGGATCAAACATCTCAAGTATCAAATTTAAGTTACGGCCAAAAGATAGATAAAACAATTAGGCTCAAGGGTATATGGTGAATTGGGTAAAGAAACGAAAGGCTAAGGCTCAAAAAATGGTTTCAAGGGTGAAAGTGTTATAAGTGAACACCTTTTCAGAAATTGGCTAGGCAAATTAAATAACCCTATGATGAGGTTATCTAACGAAGGCTAAAAGGGTTAGAAACGAAGGCCTCTATCAGTGCAATGGTGATAAATACTTCTCTTATGTGGTCTCGACAAGAATTCTAGTGACAAGTTCTACCTTGGGTCAAAGTCGGTATTCCTCACACAAATGAATTAATTAGGCTCAATCTCTCAAAGGAATCGGGTGAGGCACTCATGGTAATCAGTATTCCAAGGTATTCTCCTACTCAAACAGTCTCATCTCATGTCCTCCTAAACAAGCAACTCAGTCTCAAAAACAATCTCAGATTTTGAAAAAAATTGGGGTCAAACTTCAAAGCTTTCAAAAATTTGAAAAACGACAATCACAAGCATAAAGTGTACCCAATAAGCAAGCAGACAAGTCAACATAACCCCCTCCCCACACTTAAAATTTGCAATGTCCTCAATGCAACAGTTAAAACAATTAAGGAGTAATTGGGAAAAAGAGAAACTTCCCGGGTTATTTGACTTGTTCTGATCTGAGAGAGATTATTCCGGAAATCGTACCCGATGCAGAATCATAAACAGCTGTATCTAAAAACAAAAAGAAAAATAAAAGGTAAAAAGAACAAAATAAAATAAACCAAACTAAGCAAACAATTAAAATCCTAAACAATCCAAACAAAAAATAAAAGATAGTAGCAAACACAAACACAAACAAAAATAAAATTGTTTAGACAACCATATCGAATAGAGAGATAAAAGAGAGATCAATAGGGGCCTCGAGGTTGGTTACGCCAATCCTCGAAAGTGGGATAACCAGGCGGTGCATCGTCGGAGAATGGCCAAAACTGCGATGCAGCAAAAAGAGTCGCAGGTGCAACACCAAATTGGGAGGCCATTCGGTTCATCAATCCACTTTGCCAGTTGGCTTGGTGGAGAGCCTCCGTGGTGTTATACTCCATATGCTGATGATGTCGGCCATAAGTAAGCTGCATCTCCGATAAACGATTACTCAGGTCTTCATAACCCGAGTGCCCCGCTTCATCCGTCGGTTGTTCGTCCTCGTTCGCTTCACCGGTTTCTTGGGTACTCCTCGTCCTCCTTCTTGGCTCGTGTGTTTGTGGATAAGGGATCCACGTGAACTGATCTCCGCCAACCAAGTGATCTACCGCAGCTGCCCCCATTCCTCAGAGTTGCTCCATGTCGATCAAACCCATCTCCCCGAGGCTCGTCATCGAGGCAATAGCATCATCGGTTAGAACCCCGTAATGCCTAGCCAAACGGGTGACATATTGGCCACCGGCCATCCGGCTACCCTCGCGATAACCGCCTCCCTTCATGAGTTGCATGGCGACGATATAGGGAGCGTTCGGGTATTTGTTGTTAGGAATTATGTGCAGAGTTGACAAACCAAGTGATTATATATCCAATGTTACGAGACACTTGAGGGTCACACCTGTGAGGACCTATAAGTCGAACAAGTTAGATGAAACCCCAAAATGGAGAATTAGGATTTGTAATAGTGTATTATAAATCAGTTGGGTAATTTCAGTCAGAATTACCAAAGTTGGAGGGTTATTAATTAATTAGGATATTATATATTTATTAGATAAATAAATATATAATAATTAATTAATAAGGTTTTTATATATATATATATATATATAGATAAATATATATATATAATCATAATTATCGTATGCAAATTCTTTTCCAGCTAATTAAAAGGAAAGGGATTAGAGATAATTATAAAAGGAAACTGAATCTTATAGAAACTGTATTTTTCCTCCATATAAATAAGGCTTATGGGTTAAGGAAAGATCTAAGCTATTAGCTAAAAAAAAAGTCAGTTTGAGTTTTCCTCCCTCTCCCTCTCTCTCCATCGGCGCCGACCTCCCCCCTCGGTTGGATTCCAGTTTTTGTTGTTCGGGTTTCATACAGTTCAACTAGAAGGACGTTCGTTGGTCGATCACCGGTGGACTATCATCAAGCAATCCAGGTAAATTGATCTAGCCTAAAACTATTAGGTTTAGATCTATAAACGATTAAAAGATCAATAGGCTTTAAGGGTTTTTGGCTTTTTATCGCTTCCGCACGAATAGATCAGAAACAGCGTGTTTCTGATCGCGTAGGTTTTATCAGTTTGATTAACCTATGAGATATATCAAACCAGCGAGGTTCGATAGATCTGAGTTAATCCTCGAGTCAGTTTGATCCGAGGATACCCACAAAAACCCAACAGTGGTATCAGAGCCATTGTTAACAAATCGTTTTAGTTTCTTATCAGTTTATCTGCTTACGTGTGATCCGTCAAAATTGTTATTTAACCAGTTTAAAAATCTGATTTTTATAAGATCTATTTTTTTTAATTGTTTCATTATCATCATGTAAACACCAAACCAATGATCGGCGGTGGAACGGCGGCAGCTAGCTGACCAGACCGCCAGGCCGATCACCGGTTACGAAAAACAAACCAAGCATCAAGCGAAACCACCAGATCGGTGGTGATGGCATCGGCCGCTTCCACAGACCACCAAGCCGCACCACCAGATTGGTGGTGGCGGCGTTGACCGTCGAATGTAAACCACATGACCGAAACCACCAGATACGGTGGTGGCGGTGATTGATGACGGCCACAAACCGCAACCACCAGCGAGGTGGTAGCGGTGCCTGTTGGCAACCACGGTTGCCACGTCGAAACGACATACCACCGTGACCGGTGGTGGTGACGGCTGAGGCCAGAGCCGCCACAGATGGTGGTAACGAACGTCGTCGTCAACCACGGCGGCGATCGGGGCCGTTTGCCTCTTCTGAATGAAACGTGGTGGTGGCGGCGGCTATGGCCGTCGTTGTCGGACGAACCACGAACCACCAAGCCGTCCGCTGGCTGCCTTGCGGCCTCGCCGGGCGGCGGCGGTGGCTGGTTTTGTTTTCAATCACCGGCCAATAACGGATGGTGGTGGCCGGATTGTCATCGCGATTGTAACCGAAAAACCACAAACCAACCCCACCAGATCGGTGGTAATCGGTGGCGGCATGGCCAAGTTTGGCAGCCGCGTTGATGGTAGTGGTGACCGGATCAAACCGAATCATTCGCCGGCTGCCGCAATAAGGCCGTGCCTAGGCGATGTTGACGGTGGCAATTGGTGGACAGTCCACATCGCACCCGGCTATGGCCAGGTTGCGGATTGCTCACAACCGCGCAAAGCGGTGGCGGCAGATGCCGTTTAAAACCGTTGATGGCCAAAACCACCGTGTTGGTGGTGGCGGCGTTAATTACGATCGCCAATCGGATCGCCACCAGATTGGTGGTGATCGACAGCGCAGAACGGCGATGGATGGTGGCGGTAGTAGCAGTTGACTACACACCGGTGACCGAAACCATACCGAACCACCAGTCGGTGGTAGAGGTGCATGGTGGTAACACCGCACAACTGTGGGGCGTGGCGGCGGCGTTAGTCGATCACGACCAAATCGGAAGTGATCGACAGCCGCGGCCGATGGTGGTGTCAATTTGGTATTTGTTTTTCCAAAGAACTGATCGACAACGGCGATGGCCGATTACCATCATTGTCAAGCTCCGGTTGGTGGCGGTGGTCGTTTACTTTCGCCATCATGAAAGCACTAGGGTTTTTCGTTAGTATGGGCCTAGTTTGGTAATCAGGCCCAATGCCCATCCCTTTGGACCAAGTTATGGCCCAAAAGGGACTGTTTTGGTTTTAAAGATTTCTTATACAAAATTATTTTCTATCTGATAAAATTTATTCAAACCAGTCTTTTATGAAAAATTAAAATTTTATCTGATTTTTGAATAAACCAATATTTTATAATTGGATCGATAAAACCTGTTTGATATAATTTTTGGATAAATAGATTGTTTTTAGATAAAATGGTTTTAGTTTATAAACCTCAGTTTTAAAAGCCATTTTTCAGTCTAAAAGGGTTTTTGGTTCATAAAACAGTTTGTTTTACGAATCAGTTATAAAACCAAGTTTTGCGATAATTGAAACAAAATAATTTTAACGGATCCAGTTTTATTTCTCGTTATTGCTTTTGTTATATATTTACGTAATTGCTTGAGCTCGATATATGGATTTCAGTTTGATTTTACATATATATATATATATATATATATCTATTATAGTGTTTTGCCAACCTAGACCCTTGACATATTTGCGGGGAGGCCTGCGTGCCATTTACAACCCCTTATGTAATAATGACCTTAGGATAGAAAGTTTTTTTTTTCTCTTCCGGGATGACGAGGCCAGTGGGAGCTACTAAGATTCTTCTTCCTAACGGAGTACTAACAAAACATGGCGAGGCCAGTGGGAGCTACGCGAGTTTTTGAAGCTTTTAGTAGAATAGGTCATTATTGGTCCTATCTAGGGGCACCTTCGGCGTAAAGTACATAGGCGTTGTAAGTGATCACACATTCAACGTCTGTGTTCAAACTGAAGCTGAAGGGGTTACATAACTCTGCGAATTATCTCCGGGTGGTACCGGCCAGAGTATAGTGATCAGGTCCCCAAAATGGTGAGATCTGTTTTGGTACTATAATGTTCACCGGGTGGTACCGGGCCAAAAAGCACTAAGAGGGACTAAAACATGCACAGGTAGTTGCCATGGTCCCGAAAAGATCTAGGAGTCATGTCAGTTAGACATGATTGGTAAAAGTCCTTACCTACCAAAATAAATACGGGTCTGGTGGAGCAAGAACATTACGCACATCAGGACGTATAAAATAAGGATCCTAGTCCAATAAATTGATCATTTAAGGGTTTATTGATATTTTATTGGAAATTAGTCTATTTACAGTTGCTAAGACCAAAAGTTTTATTTTGTGTAGATGGCAAGCACTGTTACCAACACTAACAATCTTTCCCTCCGCTCTATCCTAGAGAAGGATAAGTTGACCGGCTCTAACTTTCTCGACTGGGAGCGCAATCTGATGATTGTGCTCAGACATGAGAGAAAGTGGTATGTGCTTGAAGAGCCACTTGGGGAGGCACCTCCGACAAACGCTCCGGCTGCTGCCAGAAATGCCCACAAGAAGCACTCAGATGATCTCCTTGATGTCGCCTGTCTGATGCTAGCAACCATGAGCCCAGATCTGCAAGCAGGGCTCATAAATACAAATGCTTACGACATGATCCGCCAGCTGAGGGACATGTTTCAGACTCAGGCTCGTACAGAACGCTACGATGCCACCAAAGCATTCAATGAGTGCAAGATGGTAAGAGGGACATCAGTAAGTGACCATGTCATGAAAATGAAACGGCACTTAGATCATCTGGAGAGGCTTGGTCATCCTGTTCCGTTGCAGCTAGCAACAGACACCATACTCAATTCACTGTCAGAAGACTACAGGCCCTTCGTAGTCAATTACAATATGAATAACATGGAGAAAACTATAGCAGAGTTGCACTCCATGCTAAAAACAGCTGAACTGAACATGGGGAACAAGAACAAGACTAAGGATGTCTTGATGGTGAAAGACGGAGGGGTTAAAAAGAAGAATGGGCATGCTAGCACCAGTAAAGGAAAAGGACCAGTCCAGGCCATCCAGAGTGCACCCAAGAAAGGCAAGGGCAAGGGCAAGGGCAAGAAGGTTAAGCCAAACAAAGCTAGGACCGAGAATCGCTGCTTCATATGCAACGAGATCGGTCATTGGAGGCAAAACTGCCCTAAGCGTCATGAAGCAGGTATGTAAACCTCAGAAAATTTATGATTGCTTTATTTTTGTCACTTCTTACTTGTTAGTTTACAAGTATACTGATACCTAAAGCAAAATGATTATTGCAGGAGGTCAGAAGTGAAATGCCCAGAGGTTGCTGAGGATCAAAGTACAAGATGATTTAAGTCAAGACATTTTGAATTTATAATTTTAAAACAGTTGTTTTTGGGGATTTATGTTTTAAACAATGTTTGAATAATTATATTTTATAATTCGATGGTTTTATTTTTCAAAAGTTATTGTCTTGACATTGAAATATCTGATTATGCTTAGTGATCCTAGTTATTGCCTGTTATAGTTACTTCAATAAATTGAAGTGATTTGTATAAAAACTATCAAAACACACGAGATTCTACAGGAATGTGTTTTGAGATTAAAACATTTATGAATAATTGATCAAAATTTAAAAGGAGAATTTAGGATATTAACTCAGATAGCGTTAATAACAGTATTTATAAAACTAGAAAGATTCCAAGTTCTGGAATTAGGATTTTAACAAATCCAGTTGAGTTTTATAAAAGAAATTCCCAGAAGTAACTAATCAAATTTGATCAAGTTTTGTTATTCAAATGTTCTAAAAGAGAATTCAGGATAGCATTAATACACTATGAAGCAAGAAAGATTCCAAGATCGGGAATTAGGATTTGACCAAATCCAGTTAAGTTTCATAAAAGGGGAATTCTCAAAACTCATTACTTAAAATTAGAATTGACTAATCAAAGTTTTGACTAAGTCAATAGTAAAATTCTGAGTAATAGTTAGTTTTTATATAAGCAAGTGGGAGCCCAATTTATTCTCTATCTAGTCTCAGATAAAGAATAAAAGATGCAATTATTGATATATCTCGGAATTCATAATCCAGGAAGGATAAGAATTCATAAGATATAATTTACCATTTTAGTCAAAAGGATAAAAGTTTCAAGACCCATGAAACAAAGGTCGTGACTGACCTTAGAAATCAATAATTAGAGTGTTGGATCAAAATATAAGATTCCAGTAAGATTTGCCAGGATTGCAAATGGAATCGGATTTCAGGTAGAAATCATTCATCTACACAGCAACTAAGGAAAGTTGCAGTTTTACATATTCAGGAACTGGAAGTTAGTCCAGGTCTCCAAGTTCACGGAATATGATAAAAGACTAATTATTGTTTTAAGAGGTGTTTGCAAAACAATAATTAGCAGATACAAGTAAACAGACTTGTGTTTTTGGTTATCACTTTGATTAGATTGGTAAACTTTAATCAAAGGGTTTAAACTAAAGATAGGTGATACTTTATTTTAGACCAGTATCTAACAAACATTAAATAGATATTATGAAAGTAATTAAAGAAAAGACATGCAATCTTGTTATTATTACAGCGTGTAATATGGACTATACAAGATTGATTTCTTTATCACTTTCACATTTTTGCATGTTTTTAATATATCCAGGAATGAAATCAGTCTCCGTTTTTCATTCGAAATCTGTCCGTGACAACTTATCATTGTGGGAGCATGGTAAGGTTTTAAAGTCATTGTGAACTTTTAGGTAGTTATGATCAGTTGTTGAATAACAGCTACAAGTGTTGTAGACTAAAAGTTGCACAGATATTTGATAGAGTAGCAAATATCGGACGTGATCCGCGGTTGAGATTACTTCTTGGAATAAAGTCATAAGTGAATCTCACAGTGGTTGTCCCTATCACCTGAGGTATCTGATTTGATATCATGAGGACTACTGAATTCTTAGTACATTCAACCGCTACGCCGTAACAGGGTGGCTATAAAGGGTGTAACTAGATTCAACGGAAGCCGTGGTGTTAAAGGCAGATATGCAAGATGGGATTTGCACCTCTTGTTAGGAGAGAGATATTTCTGGGCCCATCTTGACTGACTAAGTATACTGATGAAGTGCATGGCCATGCCCAAACGAACTGATTAGTTCTTTGTCGTTTACCTATCAGTGAAAGTCAGATAATCAAGAGAACAGAATCTCGAGTATTCAGAGTTGACACTTTCCAAGCTCATACTCAAAGATGAAATATCGCGATGCAAAGGGAAAAGCCAAGATATACCCAATCAATGAACAGTAGTTTCATAGATACCAATTCCTCACGGAATGTTTATATCACCAGTCTGGGTATAAGAGTTCTTGTAACCTGGTCAGCCTAAGTGCCTGTCTAGGGGCCTCCTTAGGTCCGTATAGTCAAAGGTGGTATTGCCAACTTGCACAAGTGGGAGTCTGTTAGGAATTATGTGCAGAGTTGACAAACCAAGTGATTATATATCCAATGTTACGAGACACTTGAGGGTCACACATGTGAGGACCTATAAGTCGAACAAGTTAGATGAAACCCCAAAATGGAGAATTAGGATTTATAATAGTGTATTATAAATCAGTTGGGTAATTTCAGTCAGAATTACCAAAGTTGGAGGGTTATTAATTAATTAGGATATTATATATTTATTAGATAAATAAATATATAATAATTAATTAATAAGGTTTTTATATATATATATATATATATTAGATAAATATATATATATAATCATAATTATCGTATGCAAATTCTTTTCCAGCTAATTAAAAGGAAAGAGATTAGAGATAATTATAAAAGGAAACTGAATCTTATAGAAACTGTATTTTTCCTCCATATAAATAAGGCTTATGGGTTAAGGAAAGATCTAAGCTATTAGCTAAAAAAAAAAGTCAGTTTGAGTTTTCCTCCCTCTCCCTCTCTCTCCATCGGCGCCGACCTCCCCCCCCCTCGGTTGGATTCCAGTTTTTGTTGTTCGGGTTTCATACAGTTCAACTAGAAGGACGTTCGTTGGTCGATCACCGGTGGACTATCATCAAGCAATCCAGATAAATTGATCTAGCCTAAAACTATTAGGTTTAGATCTATAAACGATTAAAAGATCAATAGGCTTTAAGGGTTTTTGGCTTTTTATCGCTTCCGCACGAATAGACCAGAAACAGCGTGTTTCTGATCGCGTAGGTTTTATCAGTTTGATTAACCTATGAGATATATCAAACCAGCGAGGTTCGATAGATCTGAGTTAATCCTCGAGTCAGTTTGATCTGAGGATACCCACAAAAACCCAACATTTGTCATCCGTGGTGAGTTGCTCGAGAAGCCAAAGATCATAGGTCGAGATCTTCTCCTCACTCGAGGAACGTGCATTGACCGCATTAACAAGCATCCGATGATAGAGTCGGTCCGAAGAAGAGAGAAGGCTTTTGACCTTGAGATTGCCACCATAGTTGCCACTTCCGAGAACTGCCCAAGATAAACTGGGATCGAAGTCGTCCGGCCTCTTTCCGCTGGCGAACATGTACTCCATGAATCCGGGAGCCTCCACCTCGGCTTGGGTATATATCCCCAAAGCCACCGCCAAGTCGACCAAAGAGATCGAATGCCAAACACCACCGAGTCGAAAACTCATGCACGGCTGGTAAAACTCATCGAGGGCTTTCTCTTCCTCAAACCGAAATGTAGCCACGAACTCCAGAATGAGCTCTCGGTAAAGGGTCTCGGCAAAATCAAAGATGCGCTCCCAAGCATGGCAAATAAAGTACTCGGAGCCTTCCTCATCGTACGCATGCTTCTCCAATTTGGCTCCGATCTCATTTCTCATGCCCATAACTTGGAGAAGATCCCAATCTACTCTCCTCGGGACCAGGATTTGACGGGACGCGAGTCGGTCGACAATCTTTCGGTAATGCTCACGCCTTCGATCATTCAACGTTGGATCGTTCCCAAAATAGGTGAAGACGTGACCTCCACCCGGCGCACGAAAATTAGGGACCGATGAGGTTGACGAACGAGTTCTTTGTCTCTACAAAATCCAAACAAACAATGTCTTAGTCCAAGTGTATCCAATATGATCAAGACAAAGTTCATATCATTCAAACCAATGAGACAAAATTCCAAGGCTAACAATTCAAGCCAAACGATACATGTATTGCGATTCAAAATGAATGGGGATGTGTAACATCCCCACACTTGAGCTTTTAGCCAAGGTTCCACTAACACAATCTAGTAAAATCAAAAGATGGGGATTTTGGATGCAAAATCCCCACACTTAGCATTCAAGCACAATCCAACTAAATTCAATAACCCATTAACTAGCATGCTATAATGAAATCGCACTCTAAGAACGAAGCATGCATCAATCAAGAATTCTAACCATCAATGGTGCACTCTAGAACAATTCCAATTCCATACAATTCACCATTGAAGGTCCAACAAGCTAGATTCAACAAGCAAAACACATGCCAAAACTATTTTTCCATCAAAAATCATAGCATGCAATCCAAATCAACAATTAATTACACAATGGGGTTTCAATTCAAGATAGAATCTATGAAAACCTAGAACCACCATTGTTGCCCCAAATCATGAATTCACTACACCAAATCGAGCTTAACCAACGAAATCAAGTTAGGAAACATACCTTTTGTGCCATTGTGGATGAAATTGAAGCTTAAGATTTTCGAACTTGGCAAGGACGTGAGAGGATTTCGCGGCGCCGAGAGAGAAATTAGGTTTTTGTGTTTTGAAAAAGTGAAAAATGAGGGTTTAAAAACCGTCAGGGCCGACTTCGCGTCGCTAAGCCTAAGGCTTCGCGTTGCGAAGAGGCGGTTTCCAAAAATTCAAAATTGTAAAATCGATTCTCGCGTCGCCAAACATACCACTTCGCGTCGCCAAGTTCAAAAATTTTACCTGATGTTGGTCTGGACAGACTTCGCGTCGCCAAACTAAAGGTTTGGCGTTCGCGAAATCTTTCTGTTTCCACCTTTTGAAAAATTCCGATTCGTGTCGGTTTTCGTCGATTTTGGCTTCTATCCCTTCTGAATGGTTACCTAATCAATACAAAACAAAAACATTAGTAAAAACTCACACGAAAAACACTAAAACTGAAAATAACGAAAAATGCTCGGGTTGCCTCCCGAGAAGCGCTTCATTTTTGACTGGGTCTAGAGCTCGACCCCTCTTTCGGCTCATTTCTTGGCTCGTCGGGCTGACGAACCCCTTTTCTTTCGATGTTCCTTCTTGGAGGGTCCCGGATTGGTAGATATCTCCTTTGGTTGTATCGGATTCGGGTAGTCCTCCGTCTTCTTTCGGCCCATTTGTTCATGAGGTGGCAGTGGGCGGTTCGGGACCTTCTTATAGGTAAGCGAAGGATCTTCATAAGGCTCATCGAGATGTCTAACCTGCTCTCCGTTGGGATCAAAGTACAAACGGTTTTCTCCATACCCCATGCTCGTAACTTGATTTCGCATGTCCGTATTAACTTGGGCGGTATGCAGAAAAGCTCTCCCGAGAATGATAGGGATCTCCGTGTCCTTCGGGAGGTTGGTTATGATAAAGTCCGTATAGTAGACGAAATTTCCGATTCGAATCGGAACTGCTTCCGCTATCCCCAACGGTTTGGTCATGTACCCGTTCACTCCTCGATATTGATAATCTGTCGGCTCGATCTTCTTGATACCCATTTTCCTACAAAAACAAGAAGGCATCATGTTAAGTGCGGCACCTGAATCAATTAAAGGAAGACCTTTGTAATTAGAACAAGAAATAGGTAAACTGTAACTTCCCGGGTCATGCTTGATTTGTGCGATATAGATGAGCTCTTCCTTGTCCGGTTTCTCTTTCTCCTTCTCTTTTCCTTTATTTTCTTTCTTTGGTATCACGAACTCCGCGTATCCACCTTGCTTTCCATCCTCATCCTCGTTCTCGTTATCACTTGATGTGTCCGAATCATTAAGCTTAAGATGCTCGAACGAGATTGTGAACCCCTCCGAATCGTAATCCGTGGCATAGTCAGGCTCACTTTCACTGTCGCTATCCACGTACTTTTTGTTGTAATTATCTGTCCACGCCTTCTTTGACTTCGTTCCGGCCATCATGAGCATCGGCTTTGCGTTTTCCACCTTTGGATTGACTTGGGTTTGCGTCGGAAGTTCTCCTTGGGTCCTCTCGGCTAATGTTTGAGCAATGCGTCCAACCTGCAATTCCAAATTTTGAATTATGCTCTGATGGTTACGCAAATATGACCCTACCTCATCATTGATTTTCTTTTGCGCGTCCATGAACTGGATGAGTCGGTCCTCGATAGAAATGCGTGGCTCTCCCTCCGTGCGTTGGTTCGGTTGATTTGGTGCAAAGAATCCGGGAGGTCGTGGATTGAAGTTACGGTTGTTGTTCCACCTCCCTTGGTAATCGCCCCGGTTAAGATAATTAACTTCCTCCGGTGTCATCATCGGGCGATTCGGACAATCCTTAGTCAAATGTGGACCCTTGCACTCCTCGCATCCAACCTGCAAAGCATGAACAGATTTAATTAGTTCATCTATTTTTCGTTCAAATTTTACCTGTTGGTTTTTCACAGCAGCTATTTCATCCGATGGATCAAAATCGGTTGAGATTTTCCCGGCCATTCTTGGAATTTGTAAGCGCTTGTCCGTCCTCCAATCTATGTTGTGTATGAGCATGTCTTCGAGGAGCTTATAACCTTCCGTGGGTGTTTTATACATGAAGACACCTCCAGCAGATGAATCTAATGTAGCACGTGAAGAGTAAGCAAGCCCACTGTAGAAAGTTTGGACTTGTTCGCTCTTAGTCAATCCGTGACTCGGGCACGAATTTAGAAGGTGTTTGAAACGCTCCCATGCTTCGGATATGGTCTCCCCGTCATCTTGTTGGAAGGATCGGATGTCGGCTTTCAACTTGTCGATCTTAGATGGTGGAAAAAATCGGGAAAGGAAATTGGAACGCAGTCCTTCCCAAGTAGTGATCGAGCTTGGCTCTAACGAACGCAGCCAAGCTCTAGCTTCTCCGGCGAGTGTGAGAGGAAAGACTCGGAGACGAATCGCATCATCTCGGCCTTCCTCGGTTTTGAACAGATCACAGATATCCACGAAGTTCTCCAAATGCACGATAGGATTGCTATCGTTTTTTCCCGTCGAAGGTAAGGTCCTTGATCATGTGAAGGAGCTTCCCCGGGATTTCCTTGTTTAGATTCGGCTTCGTGATCGGATTCGTGGGAACAATTGGAGCGGCCCTCCTGGCGGTCCACATCGGTGCTTCTTCTCCCATCTCAAAAATCAAAGCTCTCGGGCGAACTTTGTTGGCTCTCGTCTTTTTGTTTCTTTTTCTGAATTCCCTCTCCGGTTCCTCAAATGGCTCTAACAAATTTGCCGTGACTGAAACCACAACAAACAGTTACGGGCAACTTGCGGGAAACAAAGAGATAATAATAATTATAATAAATAAAGAAAAACTAAAAAGCAAAAACTTGCAAGGGATGTAATCCCTCACAAGGATCGATTAACAAAACTAACAAAGATTAAAAGTCTAAATACTACCGTTCCCCGGCAGCGGCGCCAAAAACTTGATGCGGTAAATATTAACTATAAAAAGCGTAACAAGTTTTAACCTCTAATGCCTAACCACCTATTACCACATTCACAGGCAAGCGTACCTGATCGATAGCAATATAGCGTAGGAAAGTCCAGGTATCGTATCTACCACTGGGAACGGTCAAGTAACAGACTGGTAATCCTATTAGTTTAATTAATCTAAGGCTATGGGGGGTTTTTGAGAAAATGATTTGAAAACTAAATTAACAACTAAAGAACTAGAAAGCAGAATAAAAACCGATTTAACAATAATAAAGAAAACAGTAGCACTTATCATGGCATAGTGAATCCCCAAGTGGATAATTAAGTTACATAAAAGTATGATTGATTTGGCTATTGTAAGGATTTAAGTCTGGGACACCCTAACATGCAGATAATATGATTGTCAACTAGAATGGTCCTCCTAGTCCCAATACCTAGGCTGATTGTCAGACAACCTAAATATCAGTCACCCAATCCTATCTCAACTAACCGGTGTTTTACAATCTAGTTTCTCTCGGTCCAAGAAACCACTTAACCTAATTCTCCGAGGTCTCGAAGGATAAGTCAAGAGAGGTTGATTAACCCAATGGAGTCTACTTTTTTTGGTCCAAAAGCAAACCCAACCAACGAGTTCAAACACACGAAATAGCAGGAATCAAATTGGAATCATAAAACCACATTCAATTAACCGAAATAAATCAATAATCATTAAAACCATAAAATCATATCCACATGGTTCATCTACCACGATAAGTACTACATAGAAAACTACTCACTACTCATAGCTAGGAAAACAGAATAAGTATAGATAAAGACAGACATTCTACCGACCATACAGCTACAGATGATTAATCGAGTATCCGTATCGGCGCAGCGTCTCCTCTCTCCACACTTGATTCTCCCTCCAAACCACTAACCAACTGGTACAACTGACCCTTTTACTGTATTTTTCTGTCTAAGAATGCATATGGAACTGAAGGCTGAGAACAGTATTTAAAAGAAGGTTTGGAAGCTGTTTCGCGTTCGCCAAGTAGGCGTTCGCGGCGCGAAACACTTAAAAACCCTACTCCTTATATTTTTGGCAAATTATGGAATCTTCTGGTGAGTGCAAATGCCAATTTCGCGGCGCTAAACTTCATCTTCGCGGTGCTAAGTTGATAAAAAGCAGGAACCTTCTCGAATATCAGTCTTGGCGACGCCAAAACCTTCACTTCGCGATCGCTAAAACTTCCTGTTTTGTACTTTTCCAACTTTCGCACAATTTCGCCTATTTTCCGCACTTTTTAGCTCCGTGTTCTCCAATACCTTCAAAAGTAACAAACATACCAATTCGTGAGTAATTAGGTGAGAATCAAGTGATAAACGGGGTAAATTCAACCAATTAAGCACCACCAAAACATGTATAATTTTGGTGTTATCAACGGTATACCCTTGTGATAGTACTCCATGCTGGAAAACCGTCCAAATCCCCACTTATCAGTGGTTTCCCATAAGAAACTGGATCGGGTGTATTTTCGTTCGACATCATGGACCAGAATTCTGGAATCGCGATCGTCCAAGGCGCGTTGGCGGGTCGCCTTGACATAATGGTATACACCCATAATGTGATATGCTATTAAAAATCAAAAACGATTGTTAAAGTATTTATATATATTTTTCTTATATATATAAAGTATTTATATATATCTTATATATATAAAGTATTTATATATATCTTATATATATAAAGTATTTATATATATATATATATAAATACATATATACATATATAAATTTCTTATATATATAGAAATTTATATACATATATAAATTTAAATTTATATATGTATATATAAATTTCTTATATAAATACATATATACATAAATACATATATACGTATATAATTTTCTTATATATATAGAAGTAATATATAAGTACAAGTATATGAAATACTAACCGAATTCTCGAACCAACCCTGTCTATCTAACCCAAGCAGTTGAGCCCACCACACTTCGTCTATCGGTTCAACCAAATACCGAATTGACTCCTTTTCCAACGTTCCATCCCAGTACTTTTTAGCGACTTTCGACTCCTTTTTAGGCCTAGGTTTAATCTTCATATAAAGTTCTTTGTCAGTCTTCCTTTTCTTCCTCTCCGCCTCCAAATCGCGTGTCGGAGGGGTATTGCTGCCGGGATCCCTATATGGGGTTATTGTTGATGCCGCCGGTCTTTTTTCGTGCATCCCCCTTCCCATAGCGGGCTGTACATCATGCATAGGAGTCTGATCGGGCTGTACATCCTGCACAAAACTCGGAGCCGGCTGTACATCCTGCACATAACTCGAGGACGGCTGTACATCCTGTACGGGAGTCTGGAACGTAAAACCAGATGAGGCGGCCTGAATTGTCACAACAATAGATTGTTATTACGTTATTACAATAAATATCAATATATATGGCCAAAAAACGCATCCTTTGATTTATTCTATAAACATTATTATAAAAATATCCTTTGATGCTAATAAAAATAATTATAGATTTATATATATTCATATATAAATAGTAAATTGCAACGTACAAACAATAGATTTATATATATTCAATTATTATTATCATATATAAATAGTAAATTGCAACGTACCCAGGAGCGGTCCTCGATAATAGTGTTGAACATGTCAACACCCGCACTCGATGACACCTATGTACAAACACGATACGTTAACAACAAACACGACCCGTTAAATGGGTAAAGCTTGTTTATCAAAAAATCCCAAAATATTTACCTGCGGTGGTGGCTCGGAGTACGTCGACTGAAAGTCGGTGATTGCTGGACCGGAGAAAAACTGGGGGATGGAATCCATCATACTAGTCGGCTGCTGCTGCTGCTGCGTGTATTGCTGGAATGGCGTCTCAGTAAATATACTACTATAATAGGAACCAACTGCAGCCATAGGTTGGTCACTGCTTGAGGCCGCTGACAGCTGCATACAAATATGAAATACCTTTATACATACATAACTTAAGTATTTATATATGTATTATATAAAGTATTTATATATATATATACATATATAAATACTTATACTAAATACATAAATAAAAGTACTTATATATATAAGTATTTATATATATATATATATACATACATACTTATAGTAAATACATAAATAAAAGTATTTATATATGTATAATATAAAGTATTTATATATATAGTATTTATATAATACTTTTATAAAATTCTTACCGTCAAATTTTTAAATCGATCCCACCACGAGTCCTGCTGATTCACTCGATTCTTAAGAGAGTCAATTTCTGCTTGCTGGGTCGTCCAACCATCAAAAGCATTCCAGTCGTTTGGGGGCTGACTGGGCCCCCCGGTCTCCATGTACGATGGCCTAGAACCCTCATAATTTCGGAAGGGCTCCTCATCCATGGGCGGCCGACGACTACGCATCTCATAGTCATCATCATCAACATCATCATCATCATCACCATTCCCACCATCATCATCATCTCATTAACATCATCATCATCATCATCACCATCCCCACCATCATCATCGTCATCATCGTCATCGTCGCCAACAAACTGTACACTATCTATATACCATTGCTGTCGTTGTTCATCATCTGTCGCCACAATACGCGTTGGCGGTTGCTGTTCAATCAAATTAAAATCTCGTTATCATGTTTATTAGCTAATAAATTGCAATATATATAGACAATATATATATATATATATATATAAATATATAAATTGCAATATGTATATATATAAAGTAACTAACAATTTCAATAAACATATATTATTAATATACTTTATATATATATATATATATATATACAAACTTATATATAGTATTTATATATACAAACTTATATATATTATTTATATATACAAACTTACCTCGTCACTCAACTCTAACATTTGTTCCGCATGTATCCTATTAAACGTGGACTCCTTATACCAACAAACCCCCCTCGGTATCCTATTGTGGCGTCGTCTATAAATCCGCCTCGCGACCGGAAATGTCTCGATTACCCATATCTGTCATTATAATAAAAAAAATTAATCAGTATATGTCGAAAACTAACATTCAATGCAAATAAAATATAATTGGTTGTTTTTTATTTTAAGATTTGCTAACTAACCTTCAATGCAAATAAAAATCCTGTCAACGTCATTGCTTTCTTTCCAGCTCTGATTCGCGTTGCTACCGCGTTATTCATCTGGTTAAACGTGTAATCCCAAATATAAGAACCCCATGGATAGGAGTTCCATAACTCAAGATCGTCGATAAGAGACAAAATAAGCACCGGTACTCTTTGCAAGTTTTGATGCCCAAGGAAAAACCGCTCAATTATCGCCAACAAACAAATACGGACCGCATCGTCGTTCGTAAATGGATCATTTTCTTTCTGAATCCGGTCAAACTGCGTTCTGACATCGTTTATAACTATCTTCGACTTTCCAAACACACGTCTGACAAATGCATAATTGGTGTTCTGGATCTCGGGCTGTGGTCCAAATCGCAATCCAGTAATCAAACAAAAGTCCCGTCGTGTGAACCGAATGTTATAACCGTTGATATTAAACCACATTTCGTTTGGTTGACCATTTGGCGGCTCGATTTGTTGCTCCAAAACTACTAAACATAGTATTGGGTCGGCAGATGTTTCCTCATTATGTAACCATGGTCCAAACACCGTGTTTTGTAGCAACAAAAGTCGTTCTTCTGACAACCGATTTTTTATTTCGTCGAACATCTGAATGTGATTCTTCAACGTAATTCTTTTGCTCTATACACATAAACAAATTATTAATACAGTTTCGATAAAGATATATATAAATATAGTTTATATATGGGATCCCTTATTTATATATATAAATACATATATAAACGTATTTATATATATATATATATAAATACATATAAATACATATATAAACGCATTTATATATATATATATATACATACATATAGTATTTATATTTATATATAATTTTCAGTATTTATAGATAAGGATTTATATATATTTTTAAAAAGGCCGTTATGGCGTCGTTATGACGCCGTTATGACGCCGTAACGGCATAACGGCGTCATAACGGCGCCGTAACGTCATAACGGCTTCGTAACGTCATAACGGCGCCGTTTTAGGGTTTTCACAATTAGGGTTTTCAAAATCGGCGCCGTTATAGGGTTTCAAATGGGTCTCGGCGCCGTTATGGGGTTTTCCGATTTGCTCTTTGCAGTGGTTGCGTCGCGGTGGTGTGTGTGGTGGCGTGTGGTGGCGGTGGTGTGTGTGGTGGCGTGTGGCGTGGCGGTGGTGCGGTGATGGTGGCGCCGTTAGGGTTTTCACAATTAGGGTTTTCAGATAACGGCGCCGTGAGGGTGGTGGCGCCGCGGTGGTGCGGTGGTGGTGGCGCCGCGGTGGTGCGGTGGTGGTGGTGGTGGTGCCGCGGTGGTGGTGCAGTGGTGGTGGGTGGCGTGTGCCACCATTACTAGACCGAACACGGTGGTGATGGTGGTGGTGTGATTGCATAATCAAAAAGGATAAAAATAGAAACAACTTACGTCACCCATGTCGATATGTTTGGAAACTAGCACGTGCGAATTGAGAAGTTTCTTCGAGATTCCATCACGTGAACAATCTTCGGGATTCGAAACACGTATATGCTGCCAAAGAGGTTGTTGTTGTGAACTATCTTTGTTGTTTTGGGGTTCAATGGTCCCCTCTAAAGCTAAAATCGTATATGAGGATAAGGAAAAAGAGGGTTGTTGAAGTAATAATGAGGAAGACAATGGGTAGTTGAGCTCATTTATTAGCAGATATACGCAACGCCGTTATAAGGCCGTTATAACGGTGCGTTATGACGGTCAACGACGTTATGTTGACTGGTCAACGCCGTTATGTTGACTGGTCAACGCCGTTATGTTGACTGGTCAACGCCGTTATGTTGACTGGTCAACGAAGGTCAAAAACCTTTTGTTTTTTCCGAAGGCCGTTATACCGGTGCCATAACGGACCGTTATGGCGCCGTTATAACGGTGCGTTATGCACAGCGTTATGGGTTGGTCAACATTTTTGACTTTTTTGTCGCCTAGCCTAAGAGCCGTTATACCGGCGTCATAACGGCGTTGACGCCGTTATAACAGCGTCAAAACGGCGTTTTTGTTGACTTTCTTTGGTCAGCCGAGCTCCGTTTTTGTCTTTTACTGAAAAGTCCGTTATAACGGTGCTTATAACGGCTTTTCGTGGGTATGAGGTGCAAAACGAGAGAGAAAATGGGTACAAAATTAAAGTGGGGGTACCCCCATGGGTATAGCCGCCAAAATCCCTTGAAAAGCAATCCTAAACATGCTCAAAATCTAACAGTAAAATACAATTTTGGTTCTTGTGGTTTACCAAAAGTAACAATTTTGGTCCCTACAGTTTAAAAATACAAATCAGTCATCGGAGTATGTATAAGTGCCCAATTTTGGTCCCTCTAGCTAACAGACGTTAAGGCACATCATGTGCCTTCAATACGAGGGTAGTTTGGTCTTTTTATGTCTTACCTTTTCTCATTTATTACCCTTTATAAGGCGCTGAAAACCCCCAAATCAAGATAAAACCCTGATTTGGTCCCTATCGTTTACTGTTGTCCAAACCTAACAACTCCATAGCTCGAACGTCGGATTTAGATTGCAATGTGGAGGATCAGGGGAGTGTATGAAGATTTTGATCTTCTAGACGTTTATAGTAAGTAAATTGTTGGTTTTAGAGATTTTTTTATGTTGTTGCAATGTCGATTAATAAAAAAATTTGGAAGGGTGTCCAGGTCAAAGCCGACTAATCCCCAACAATTTTGGGGGCCAAACATGGCCCCACTTAAATGTCCTCGGGCATGCGCACGGGAAGGCTCGAACTCAGTTAGGGTGCCATGAACCCCTGAGCGATAACCAATCCGCCACAGCCCTGGAAGATGTCGATTTATAAAATCCCATTCCATAACTGACATTTTTTTTTGCAGAGCATTACCCTAATCCATTTACGTTGAAGATACATCATGGCGGGTTGTTTACAAAGCGACCTAGAAGGCAATATACACAAGGTAAGACCAGCTTTGTTGATTTGGTAGATGGTAATGAGTTGTGTTTATGAGATTGACGCAATGGTAAAGGAACTTGGTTACACTAGTAAATACCCCATGTATTACCATTTTCTTACTCTTGAATGTAATCTAGATATTGGACTTAGGGCCTTAGATAATGATCAAGATTGATCAAGTACACCTTAACTAATAAGGTGATTGAGGTATACATAAAGCAAATTATCACAACCGTATTTACCTACAACAAGTTACTAGGTGGACCATAGGTTGTGATTGAGGAACTTCCTGATAAAAAGGTTGTCATTCCTCGCTCAGCAAGGAAGTATAAGAAACAAGGAAGTACCTCATGCAAAAAGAGGTTACTTTTGGAATGGACTGGAATAGAGGAATATAGACCAGAGGTTGATGAGCCATTTATTGATAAAGAGGTTGACACTAAGTTGGGACAACAATCTAGGCTTGATGAAGAGTTTGATCCATTATGGGTTTAAAGGATGAACCTGTGAAAGAAGCATGTTTGGGAAAAGGTCCTATTGTAGAAGATGATAGTAAAGATTCAAATTACATGGAAGAGGAAATGGTTGAAGTTGGTGTAAACATGACAAACTTTAGTTCCATCATAGATTGGGATATTGAATGGTTGGGCAGTAAGGAGGAATTACTTGAGGATCAGAGGTTTGAAAAAGATGATCAGCTTTAAGTTGATGCATTTTACAGTACAAATGACTGAGTTAGAGGGTCCTAGGAAGGAGAAGCTAAGAGAAGTAAGAAATGAGCATCAAGATATAAAAGTAAGTATAAACTTTTATGATGAATAGAGTTTTGGAAATAAAAAGGAGATTAAAGAGAGGATTGCCAAACATTCAATTGAAACAAGGAGAGATCTTTCAATATTGAAGAATAGTTTAAGAATGAGGGTTATATGCAAGGGTAAGGTTCCAATATGCAATGAAGGAGTTGATGAGGGTAGCCAGTCAAAGTCAACAATTACAAAAGGTGAGGGACCATATGCCCTTGGGTACTACATGTCTCTACTAGTGGTGTAGACAAAACATGGGTGGTAAAAACCTACAATGATGTTCATAAATGCCTTCAAAGCAGAAAAGTAAAACAGTGCACATCTTCATTTCTCTCATCACAAATAGATGGAACGATTTACTTTAACTTAATTAGATCTATTTTTGCCATGGAGTTGTGTTTTGCATCTTATTTTATAAATGGTTTTGCAGGGTATCATACCGGTAATTGCAAATGTGTTTCCAAGTGCAGAGTACAGGTTTTGCTTAAGGCATATGCATGAGAACAAGAAGAAAACATGGAAAGGAAAAACAATATAAAGATCTGTTGTGGAAGTGTGCTACAGCCACTACTGTTAACCAATTTAGGATATGTATGATTCAAATGAGGACTTTGAACAGACGGACACATGATTGGTTAAACGAAATCCCACCTCATACATGGAGTAGATCTAACTTTATAGGTAGATTCATACCCTGTTTGTATTAAGTAATTCTTATAGCTTCATGTGAATTTAAGTATACCTATTTTGTATGTGCACAGGTAGAGCCCATTCTGATGTTGTGTTGAACAACATGCGTGAGGTTTTTAATAGACAACTCATTGACGGAAGAGATAAACCTATAATCATGTGTCTAGAGTATATCAGGGAGTACTTGATGAAAAGGATTGTGAATGTGAAAAAGGTCATTGAGAAAAGTGAGGGAATCCTAACTCCCACATCAACAAAGCTCATGGATGAAGTGGAGTCACAAGCTTCTGGATATACAGTCTTATGGAGTGAAGGGCTGAAGTATCAAGTGAATGGTCACACGGCAGGAACAATGTGTTGTAAATTCTACTGAGAAGGAATGCACTTGCAGGAAATGGGAAATAACAGGCATGCCTTGTAGGCATGTTGTGGCTTGTTGATGAGTAAATTTCTTTTGCACTCACGGGCTTGATGATTATATCCCAAAGCAAGTATACAAAGGGATACAATATCGTCTTTCAAGTAATAAAATGGTAAGAACCAAGTATCGTAGTTCACAGCGATAGGTATCTTTAGTTGCAAGATCTCGAGTTGAAAAACTAACTTCAAATCGCGAATTTGAGGAATTAATATTTGATTGTTGGTTTGGTTGTTTTAACAAATACTATAAAGCAAGCATGGGTGAAGGATTCATAATGAGATTCTTATACAATTTACAACAGACAAAAACTGTAGGAAAACTACAATACTCGTATGATACCAAATAGTTATGTCATTTATTGTAAGGATGTCCTCTAAGACTTTCACTAACCCACTGTAGTATAGCTATATGGCAACACATCTCTGTGTTGTTTCTAGACCAGTAACAATTTCGTAGTGTCCTTAAAATATGCGGTTAACAAATCTCTTCGTTAAAAACTCACCCTCTCAGGCCGAGTCCCATATCATCCAAACTGGTGTGTGATTAATACCTCATCTATGAGTGTGCCCCACTTTAACACTTTAATAGCGACCAATCAGTCAAGGCTCGATCAATTTTCATAATATGAAATACAAATCTCTTTGTAAAAAGCAATTTTCTCAAATCTACTTCTCATATCCTTCAAATTGACGTGCATATCAATGGCTCGTCTCCGAGTCCATGACATTTAATACTACTAGGATGATCATTTCGTCAAGAAGTATTTTTTTCGATATAATTTGAGATAAAACGACAAAACGTCTTTGTTGTCAAAATGATGTCTACTTTCTTTTGTATAAAAACCCACTATAATTTATCCCACACCCATACTAATAAAGTTAGCTACTCGTTACGGAATTAAAGACGTGGATAAAATAAATGACGAGATTTAAAGACATAAAGTAAGTTTGCGGAAATTAAACTGCAAGAAAATAAATTGCAAAAATTTAAATGACAAGAAATTAAATAGCAATATGTAAAATGCAAGAAGTAATATGACAATAACTAAATTGCAAGTAATTAAAATGCAAGAAAATAAATGGAATGGATTAAAGATGGCTTCACATGTGGAAATTAAAATGATTGTTGCCAAAAGATTTCTTCATTATTATAAAACTTGAAACTAAAAAGACTTTGAGAGAATTTTAAGTAGCTAAAAAAGATAAGAGATTGGGAGAGAAGAGCTAAAAAGTTCAACTCTTTTGTGCACCTAAACAACTAAACTAAGCTTCCTGTTTATACTAAAAAGAAGGGGAAAATAGACAATTTACATCCAAAAGTCAAAAGTCTTCTTCTAAAGGGAATTTGGCCGGAATGGCCTTTTCTCTCTCTAGACTTACAGAAACGGCCTTCTCTCTTCCGACTTTACCCTTTTAGCCACGAAATTCGCGACTTCCCACTTTGTGACTTCGTGAAGGACTTGATTTGTAAGAATTTTTGACAAAATCACGAAGTCATCACTTTGCTGACTTCGTGATTGCCACGTGTCCGAATGTAACTCGCCACAAATGAAAATCACGAAGTCGCGAACTCGTCGAGTTCGTGATTTCGTACTATTTCCTTGAAGTCGTGCTTTTGTCGTCAGAGTCGCGAAGTCGCGAACTCGTCGAGTTCGTGATTTCGTACTATTGCCTTGAATTCGTACATTTTTCGTCAGAATCGAGAAGTCGCGAACTCGTCAACTTCGCGATTTCGTACCTTTATCGTTGAGTGCGTACCTTTTCCTCAGAATCGCGAAGTCGCGATGTGTCTCACTTCGTGATTTTGTACGTTTTCGTGATTAGTGCCGTTTGCGTCAGAATCGCGAAGTCGCGAAATCTATGACTTCGTGACTTCGTACCCATTTGGCAATTCCTGACTTCGTACCCATTTGTTAAACTTAAACATATTTTCTAGAGATACTCTAACCAAATTTAATAAGGTAATCTAATGAATAAGCTACTAGTTACGTCTAAACTCGAGACAAGAATAATGTTGAACGGGTTGGGTAATTATAATAAAGTAATTAATCGACAGACATAATAACAGCTGAACTCGTCGTTGGTATTCTTTTATATTTATCTAATAAATTTGATTGTTAACATAAATGTCCAAAATTTTTATAGTTATCGTCCAATTTTTATCGTGGCCATTGTGTTATTATAATCATTACATGAAAACAATTATGATGCATCATATTTATGATTTTAGTTAAAAATAATAATAATTAAAAGTTGTTTTGAGGGATTTTTTTTATAAATTAGTTAATTTCGGTAACTTTTTTTTTTCTTTTTAATAGTTTTGGGAAGTTTTTTCCATTAGTGTATTCATTTTCATACGTTAAAAAATTTTACTTAGAAAAATTAGATGAACATATGCACAACAGCACAAGACCTGCTAAAACCTTTGTACATCATCTATTATTGCCTTGAATATATTTATTTTTCTTGCTTTAATTACAATAAAATTATGAATACCACTAGTATTCATATTACTCGATTTAAACTTTTATGATCCATCTGTTAACGAATCTATGAGGTTTAAATCTTTTCAGAACCTTTGATCATTGCTACTAGTTACGTCTAATGAATAACGTTAATTTTATTAAGTAATATTATTGTAATAACTTTTTATTTAAAGGTATATGTTCTTAAGTATTTTATGCCAAATTAAAAAATAATATGTAATTTAGGTAAACAATCATTTAAATCATATAACCTGTTTGTTAAATATATTCACTAAATAATTGTAACACCCCAAAACTCAAAACATTCATCATTGACTGAAAGTAACCAAGTTCTTACAAAATAGCGGAAGCTTGTCCAAACCAACATTTAAAACTATCAAAAGTTTGAAACTTTAACCCATAGGTCTTACCAACAAAACAAAAGTGTAAGAGTTTGTGGAAAATAATCAATGTTTACATATCAAAACATAAAAGAGCTTAAAGTTTTCACATAACACTTTCTCCAAAAACCTCTTGACTGAACTGCCACCACGGAGCCTCATACGGTATCTTTCTCTTTTCCCTTCCGGGACGTACCTGACACTAAAAGGATAAACAACAACGGGGTAAGCATAAAGCTTAGTGAGCACACACTTAACCACTTACCATCATGCACACACAATCACAAGTACATAGCAACTACATACATGTAAGTCTCCAATCTTCCTTACGGCTCAATACCATCAAGGAAGGATAAACGACACTGGTACCAGGCCTCTGCAAATTCCCTAGGGGTATCACTACCACCATAGGTACTCTCCCAAGTCCCCGAAGGAACACATCTCATAATAATTCCCTAGGGGTATTACTACCACCATAGGTACTCTGCCATGTCCCCGAAGGAACGCATACACATAATCACACATGCAATCGTAACCATACATACATAACAATAAGAGTTAAGTGAGGTACTCACCTGTCAAGATGCTAGCAATTCATACACTTCACAAGCTAACATAATCACTTCGAACCACCTAACCAATCACAAATACATAACACATCAAACATAGCCCAAAAGGACCACTCGATACTCCATACCGAAACACTAGTCTTAGCCATAGCTAGACTAGTCTAATTGCCCTTAAAATCTACCCAAAGTCATCTCATAATATCCCTAACATAAGCCCAAAGCCAAATCTTGAAAAGGGCCGCAAACGAAAAATATCGAAAATGCAACAGAAAGTTGCGCCACCTGTCCCCGTGACCTCAAGTCGCGGGGCCAGGTCGCGGGGTTTTCCTGATGCCCCAAAAACGCGACTTTTGCTTCGAAAACTGTACCAAAAACCCAAATTTCGACTAACAACTCCCAAATTACTTTTACACAACAACTAGGGTCGATAACCAATGATCTCATGCGAGTAATTCGACCCCAAAACATACCAATTACATATATTGATGATTCTATGATCATCAATCCACAACCAAACCCTAACCATTGACAACTTCCAAATTAAACAACAATTGACATCAATTGAACACTTAAACACGCAAGGATACATACCTTCACTGAAATTAGCGTAATTGCTAACACAATCAATCCACCACAAGCCTCAATTTCTCCTTTGATATGCTTCTCTAGTCGCCCTCCCTTTCTCTCTCGTACGTTTCCCTGGAAAACTGAAAGAGAGTTGGGAGTTTTCTCCTTTCATAAGCCTCCACCTCAAACCTTTCACTTTTAAAAATAACCACTCTAGTCCCTTGACTCCTACAAACACGGTTAACTTGGTTAGTTAACTAACCAAACACCGCTAATCTCCAAAACTGAAAACGGGGCATTACAACTCTCCCCCACTTACAAGGATTTCGTCCCCGAAATCGCTTATACCTGGAACATCTCTGAGTAGTTCTGTCTCACCTCATCATCCGGTTTCCACTGAATACTCTCAGCCTCCTTCTGCATAACTTTAGTATTGCCCAACTCACTCTGACCAACTTCTCCCTAGAAGATGAGAGTCTTACATCTCCTCTCGCACAACATCTCATAAAGAGGCATGCCGATGCTGGCATGAAAGCTGCTGTTATACAAGAACTCTGCCAACGATAGACACGTATCCCAACTTCCTCCAAATGTCCACACACAAGCTCTTAACATGCACCTGAGAGTCTGCATCATCCTCTCGCTCTGCCTGTCAGTCTGTCCACTGTCCCCACATAACATCATGATTTCTAACAGTACAACTAACCTTGCAATCTATTTCTTCATCACATGCCCTTACTTCTGTGACAACCCTCCACTTCCCACCTCAGGACAGTAAAACTTTAACCGACTTACCGGGGCGGAACAATATTTTGGTACTATCATTTTGTCAAAAACAATGTTGTATGACAACATTTATTGTGTAAAGGTTAGATAAGTGCCTTTGACGTTTATTGAGTCGCCACTATAGTCGGTACGCAAAACCGACTGACTGTTATCAGCAGGTCCCGATTCCGACCACTAGACTGTCGAATTAATTTCTAATTGACCCAAAAAAATTAAAAATATTAATTTCTAATAAGTTCCTTAATAAAAATACGAAAAACTGCTTTCGTTACGCAAAAATCGCAAAAACGCGCGTTTTCGGTAACGGTTTCCATTTTTAGCAGCTTTTTATACCCAATACTACAACAATTCAACTAAACTAAAATATTTGTTTCATGAAATCAGCCATATTAGTGTATTAAGAAAACCATTTCTTTTCTTACATGGTTTTGGATTAAAGTGGGGAACAAAGACTTGAAATACAACCAATACATCTCTTTTATCAACTTATACACATTACCATCACCTCCATACCATTTAATCCTCAAAACCACTCCTTCCCCCTCTCTTAAAACCGTCCACATCCAAAAACCACCATCACTCTCTCATTTCTTGGTATAAATACCCCCCCCTAACACTCATTTTCCTTGCCATTTTCCAAGTCTCACTCTCTCTCTAGAAATTTCTCTTCCTTCTCTCTAAAAAGCTCTTCTAAAAACTCTCTAGCTTTCTCCATACACCTTCAAGTTCTTCAAGAACAATCAAAGGTAATTACATGATCTCCATCATGTTTTCTTCAAATCATCATCACTCAATGGTGTGAGATGAGAGTACTTGCATTCTATGCATAAGGAAATCATCTAGGATCACCCAAAAGTTGAGATGAATGGATGATCTTCATAATTCTTGTTCATCATCTATATTCTTGTTGTAATAACTTACATTCCCAAGCATTTCTTTTATGTTCTTCTTATAATTTCGAATAAATGCAATAAGAGTGGTAAATCCCTCATTGCATGTTGTTAGTTTATGCATATATTCATTGTGAATAAAGCAATAAGTGAGGTTATAAACCCACATTGCTCCATTAATCATGTTCTTATTTTTGTTTTCTCATGATCATCTACCATCTTGCATGTGGTTTAGATGAATTCATATAGCCAAATACCCTTTCTTTGCTTGGATCCTCTAAAGATTCAAGCAATAAGTGAGTTGATGGCTTATGAACACCTTCTTGTTATTTAATTTGGTAAATATGTGAATGCATGTGTGAAATGTGTTTTAAGAAGTGATATTCCTTCAAACACATCTGGTCTTAAACTTTGGTAAAGAGAAATCATCATAAAATTTACTAAACAAAAGAATAATTTTGTTATTCAACAACTAGTCTAAAAATTCGTCCAACAGATTCTGGACAGATTCGGACCCAACTTCGAGAGGCCATAACTCCTTCATAAAATGTCCAAATGACATGATTCTTTTTTTTAAATTCAAGTTCATTGAGTTATCTTTCAAACCCCACTGGCCGTTTACCAAAATTCCAAGTTACGGACCCTCAAACAGTCCGTACAAAAAGATTGCGCAACAGCTCTAGTTGCTGTCACTATTTTAATAAACCTTCTGTTTGGGGACCGTAACCTTTTCCAAAAATTATGAAATTTGGTCAGTAATTAGTAAACTCATATGGCTAAAACATATTAAAATTTCGTAATTTTTAGAGTTATGCATCATACCCAAATGCATGTCCCAAACAGCCTCCGAATCTGTCAAGAATTGTTAAAAACTGAAAAGTGTTATTTTATGTAAACTTGTATTTTTCTAAAACACTCTTATAAAGAGTAAATTGTTGGACACAAAAAGACTAATTGAGGAATAAGATGAAGTAGAATTAATATAAAGCACACATGCATGACCATATACCAGCTATCACGTTTCGGTTATAATCATAAGAGCTCGTATTATCGTTAATCGTCATAAAAACTAACATTTCGTTCGCGCGTATAATTTTACTTTAACTAAAGGAACTTAAATGGGTCAAGGAACTTATTAAAACATTTTATATCACTAGGTCGGAATTCGGTGGAACCTCGCTAACTCGGGACTCTTGAGCTAACAACTCGGTGAGTTATTCACGGCCCCTTTTTACGTTTTTACATTTTTGGGGTGAAAAGCATGATAAAACTACCGGCTGATTAAACTTTTAAAACGATTTGTGAAACGATTTGTGGAACGATTTTGTGGAACGATTTTGTGGAACGATTTTGTGGAACGATTTTGTGGAACGATTTGTTTGTGGAACGATTTTTGGCTATGGTATGCATACTTATCTAGATTAATTGGGTGTTTTCTTATCGCAAGTCCTCGTACACACTACTAAGTCTAATTCACTGCGGTGGACCGAGTAATCAATGGTAGCGCTATCGGGTTTGGCAACCCCACCATTTCGTACCCTGCTTGCAACGGGGTTGGTAACGATAACGATTGGTGTTTAATTACTTTTTGTGGAACGATTGTTGGTCATGTTGCGATAAGCATGGCATTGCGGGGCAAAAACTATGCTATTAGGAGATTAGTAGTGGCTCGTTAATCTATGTGAGTAAGTATTGCATGATAAGTACCATATGCCGGGATCTTGCGGGGTACGCACATGATCCAACTATTAAGCTTTTTGCTTGAACTTATTATCTCCGGTATTATTTTTGGAACGCGAACTATATGAATGTGTGTTGTAAAACCCGTGAACTCACCAACTATGATGATAGTTGACTTTTTAACTCTCATGCTTTTCAGGCGAGCCAAAGTAAGAAGATTGAAATGCACGTGTGTTACGCCTTCATGCATATCAAGATTAAACTTCCTTTCCGTTGTAAACTGATTTTCGTTGTAATAATTTCTAAGACTTTAGTACAATGTAACATTGTAAAACTTAATTATTTTGATATGCTATGGCGTTTATTGTCTATACTTGTGTTGTGCTACTTTGCGCTGTTACACTCCGTGTTTCCGCTTTAGCGGGGTGTGACAACTTCCATCCGGTAACTCTAACTCTAACTCAACCTTCACTCTTAGACACGTCTAACACTGTTCCACATCCCTGTTCAACTTTGGCCACTAGCAATCCGACCTTACGTCTCTGATACTGGAATCTATACGCGGTCTCAACGACTTAAAAGACTACAACTTACCTGCTTTGGAGAAACAGGGCCCTAACCGGTCACCCCTACTCCCTCACGGTTTGCTTTGGAGTTGCCCAGTCCAGGTCACAACCCAAAACACATGTCATCATCACATCGTTTCCTACGGAATACGATGGATTTCATAACATAACACATCTGCACACATATAACTGCTCTCCGTTCTACGAACGGAACTGATCCTGCCTCCTCCTCTAACGAGAACGATACTATCCCCTCGACCCTTACGGGTACAAGGCTGCCCGAAAGTACACAAAACATGTTATTCACATCCAACATATAACTACCCTCTACTATCACGTACAACACAAACACACAACACATATCTTTACAACATCCATTTACTTCCCATGCTACGTCATATTACAACTAACCCAAGGTAAGAAGTACCACAATAAACTGACATGTCCTCTACCTTCTCCGGTGAAGTCAACATCGGTGCTTCGCATAACCCTATTCTCAATGTCTCGATCGCTGCTGTCTTCTCTTCTCCCCACACAACTACTCCTTACGTAAAGTCTCCAATACATCTCGAAAGTGCTCCACATGATCCGCCTTCGATCCCAAATAGATCGGTATACCATCTATGCATACAATCACTGATATATCCGTCATCGACCTGCAGACCCGATTCATCAGGTCCATAAAAGATACTGGCGCGTTCGTCAACCCGAATGGCATCACAATGAACTCGGAATGCCCATATCGAGTACGAAAAGGCCATCTTATGTGCATCCTCTTCTCGAACCTCCAACTGGTGGTACCCTGAGCGAAGATCTATCTTCGAGAACTACACAGCTCCCTGAAGCTGATCGAATAGATCGTCGATCCTCGACAGCGGGTATCTATTCTTTACCGTAAGCTTGGTTAACTCTCGGCAATCAACACACATCCGCAACAATTCCTGCATCTCCGGAGGTGCTACCCGGTACAGGTCTCAGCTACCGACACCACCCCCGGAATTAGCCTGATCTGGAACTCCACTTGCCTCTCATGAGAAATGTCAGGCAAGTCATCCGGGAATACATCCGGATACTCGCTGACCACTGGCACGTTCGCTACCGTCTTCTTCTTGTCTCAGCTCGGCTATCGACCACGTACGCTAAGTAGCTGCTACCTCCATGAAAGACATGCTTCCTGACCATAGCCCAAGCATATACCTTCAGTAGTCTCCTCCCATGTCCTTCGATAGTCAGTTCTCCCCCACTTGGGTTTGAACTACTACCTGCTGCTTCTCGCAGTCAGTGCGAGCTCGGTTCTGACTTAACCAATCTATCCCAACTACCACTTTATCCTTATACACACACTACTCCAACGTTACCCCTCGTCTGCTGCGTACTTCCACTTCTAACGAACTCCCTTGCTTACCCTGTCACAACGTCTAGCTCCGTCATTGCCTCTTCTGCTATCAACTGGAACACATGCCCCCGAGTCCGGTGGTAACACCCTTCTTCCTTGCCTCTCCAATTCTAACTCTCTCTGTCCCACGTTACCTCATGCATCTGATAAAATCAGCGCACCTTACTGTCACCATAACTTCTCTTATCTTTGGCTCTAACACTTCAACATACCTGCACACCTTCCTCCCTTCGTTTGCAACATACTCTGATCAACAGAGTGATCGCCTCTAGCAACTTGCCAATAATCTCATTTACTAATCCGATAGGTTGAACTACCGATAGCGACTCGCTGGTCAGCCTCTCTATCTCTAACTGTGGTACTTTCTGTTCCCCGAAAAGCCAGATAGTTACTCCAACGTCATACTCTCCACTTGCTTCATTGTCCTTTACCAAACGATCAACTCCCGTCGATCCTTTGTGACTCCTCTAAGCAGGCTCACAGCAACCTGACCTCTACCTCCACCATGCAAACCAGTGCAGAAAGCATCCTCCGCCCCAGAAATCCGGTGGGTATCAGCCACTGGATCCTTCTTTCCTTCGAAAATCGGCGATTGACATGCCGAGAAGCCTCGCAACTAACTGCTCTAGCCTCAGCAGACTGAGAGCTTACTGCATACTCATGCGGCCATAACTGCTTCTAGACTGCTGCTAACCACCTGGGTTATTTCTTGCTCTTCATGCTCGAAAGTCCAGAAAGGATCTCATAGAGAACTTCTCCTACCTCATCTACTGCACTCTCTAATCCACTGACTATACGCATCTAATCTATTCATGCAATCATCACACTTTAAAATGACTACTTTCCTCCTCATTCTGCCCATAATAGTTCGGGTCAACGACCCCCACTATACCTCTCCTTTTCCAGCATACTACTGAGTGGTCTATCCTCACTGACTCAATTAAGATACCATTTTAAACACCACTCTACTTTCCGTCCCATGCCGTCTACTAGCTCAGGTCAATGACCTTAGCTTCATATTCTCTCCTCATCACATGCTTCTTAGGGGTCTAACTACTTACCTTAAGGACACTCACGGAGGTCCTATCATGCTACTACCCCATCCCGACAATCCAGTTAGTTCATAGAATTCCAGTGACTATATCAATTCCCGATATGCACAATGTATTTGCAATGATACGGGCCCTTGTATCATTATAAAAACACTCTACATATCTAGCCTCGACATCATCACAAAAATCCCAATCCCCAACTAGTTGTCTCATACGTAACCTTTACACTAGAGCTTTAATAGCTCGTCTATCAGTTTAATCACATAACACGCAACATACTCTTCTACTCATAGTCAAGTACTACTAGCCTACACTAGGCTTACATGCAATATCTATACTTCATGCAACTACAATAGTAGTACATGCTTGTCTATCATGCAATTCCTGCTCAAATACTACACATGCCATAACTTCACATAGCTTATCATACACAAAGCTTTAATAGCTCATATACCAATTAAGTACATAACAAACATCATGCTCTTTACTCATAACCACATATCTCAAAGCCACATACGACATACATGCATTCATACATTTCATAACAGCTATCATGGAATACATACTTAACTTAAACTGCATAGCACTAGTAATTCACATACTAGTGCCCACGTATCACACATGCCACACATTCACATCATACACGTAACAACTTGCTACATAACATCTATCATAGGGGTACATGCTTAACATAACTACATAGCATCAGTTCTTCACACAACTAATGCTCACTTGCCACACATGCCATAAGCTCATGCAACTCATACATACGTTCACAATAAATCAACATGCCTTAAAATAGGTAAGGTTAGTGTGCTCACCCCCGTTCTGATACTCCGGTCCGCAGTTCAGTCTCACTACTCATCTCTCCATAAAACATTTCATACTCATCTCCCCGTAAAACATTTCATACTCATCTCACCATAAAACATTTCATACTCATCTCTCCGTAAAACATTTCATACTCATCTCTCCGTAAAACATTTCATACTCATCTCACCATAAAACATTTCATACTCATCTCTCCATAAAACATTTCTTTTGGTTACTTTTATTTATAAAAACACAAGCTTTTGGTTTAAGTCCAAGTATCCACCACTTGTGAATACTCGAATCCCTTAAACCTAGGCTCTGATACCAACTTGTAACACCCCAAAACTCAAAACATTCATCATTGACTGAAAGTAACCAAGTTCTTACAAAATAGCGGAAGCTTGTCCAAACCAACATTTAAAACTATCAAAAGTTTGAAACTTTAACCCATAGGTCTTACCAACAAAACAAAAGTGTAAGAGTTTGTGGAAAATAATCAATGTTTACATATCAAAACATAAAAGAGCTTAAAGTTTTCACATAACACTTTCTCCAAAAACCTCTTGACTGAACTGCCACCACGGAGCCTCATACGGTATCTTTCTCTTTTCCCTTCCGGGACGTACCTGACACTAAAAAGGATAAACAACAACGGGGTAAGCATAAAGCTTAGTGAGCACACACTTAACCACTTACCATCATGCACACACAATCACAAGTACATAGCAACTACATACATGTAAGTCTCCAATCTTCCTTACGGCTCAATACCATCAAGGAAGGATAAACGACACTGGTACCAGGCCTCTGCAAATTCCCTAGGGTATCACTACCACCATAGGTACTCTCCCAAGTCCCCGAAGGAACACATCTCATAATAATTCCCTAGGGGTATTACTACCACCATAGGTACTCTGCCATGTCCCCGAAGGAACGCATACACATAATCACACATGCAATCGTAACCATACATACATAACAATAAGAGTTAAGTGAGGTACTCACCTGTCAAGATGCTAGCAATTCATACACTTCACAAGCTAACATAATCACTTCGAACCACCTAACCAATCACAAATACATAACACATCAAACATAGCCCAAAAGGACCACTCGATACTCCATACCGAAACACTAGTCTTAGCCATAGCTAGACTAGTCTAATTGCCCTTAAAATCTACCCAAAGTCATCTCATAATATCCCTAACATAAGCCCAAAGCCAAATCTTGAAAAGGGCCGCAAACGAAAAATATCGAAAATGCAACAGAAAGTTGCGCCACCTGTCCCCGTGACCTCAAGTCGCGGGGCCAGGTCGCGGGGTTTTCCTGATGCCCCAAAAACGCGACTTTTGCTTCGAAAACTGTACCAAAAACCCAAATTTCGACTAACAACTCCCAAATTACTTTTACACAACAACTAGGGTCGATAACCAATGATCTCATGCGAGTAATTCGACCCCAAAACATACCAATTACATATATTGATGATTCTATGATCATCAATCCACAACCAAACCCTAACCATTGACAACTTCCAAATTAAACAACAATTGACATCAATTGAACACTTAAACACGCAAGGATACATACCTTCACTGAAATTAGCGTAATTGCTAACACAATCAATCCACCACAAGCCTCAATTTCTCCTTTGATATGCTTCTCTAGTCGCCCTCCCTTTCTCTCTCGTACGTTTCCCTGGAAAACTGAAAGAGAGTTGGGAGTTTTCTCCTTTCATAAGCCTCCACCTCAAACCTTTCACTTTTAAAAATAACCACTCTAGTCCCTTGACTCCTACAAACACGGTTAACTTGGTTAGTTAACTAACCAAACACCGCTAATCTCCAAAACTGAAAACGGGGCATTACAATAATCTTCGATTTAATCTGATTAAATAAAAGTTAGTTGATTGTACTAAAATTTTAGTAAGAAAAATAATCTGATTAAATAAAAGTTCACTATATATTTAGTAAGTATTTTTAAAATAGGACACGTGTCCATGAGGGATTGGGCAAAATGGGTTCACATGGATTGCAATCTTTAATGGGGTTGTGTTTGTTACGTGGCGCAAGATGGTTGGTCCATTTAATTTGACATGAATTGAGGTTGTATTTGTGTTTCTTTAGTGGGAGCAATATAAATAGGAGGGAGGGGGACCATTTGAAGAAAGTGTTACTTGTGTTTGTTTAGTCTTTGTTTATTTGGAGGATTAAAAAAGGAGAGGGGACCATTTGAAGAAGGTGTTACGAAGTTTGACTCTACGGGAGGTTTCAAAATCACGAAGTTAACGGAGATTTGTCGGATTTCTCATTTCAAACGTTTAATAGTCATCAATGGTAAGTTAATTGTTTGCTCATTTCAAACGTTTTATGTATGTTTTGTTTATGTACTGAATGTTATAATTTATGTTAAGTTTATCTATTTAATAGTTATGTTTTATACATGTGTAATACTTTTTCGTATGCTTATTTAAAACTTGTTCAATTGTAATTATTTTTCGAATGATTATTTTATAGTTATCGAATTGTTGTGTTTAATAGGTACCGTTTGAATATTATTATAAAGTAGAAAGACTAAAATTAAAAGGATTGATACTAGAAGGGGTAAAACGTAATTATTTTCACTATAAATAGAATACCTTTCGTCCTTCAATTCCACACAAGTTTTCAACTATACATCTTATAATTTTCCCAATTCTCATACCACTAACAATGGCCTCCTCTTCAAACCCAAACCCCTCTCAAACGATGCCCGATAAATTGAAACAATCTGTCATTGAAGCTGAAAAAGAGATCAAATTGTTGACGGAGAGGGGCCAACATTGGATGGGTGCTAAGGAATTTAACCAAGAAGAATTCAAAAAAAGAAGAGAGCTATAAAAAAGTTACAAAAAGAAATTGGAGAACTTCAAATACATAATCAAAAAACAGATCAAATGTATGAAGGTCTTAAGTTGGAGATCATGGAAAAAAAATTGGGTTCAGAAATGCAAATTTCTTTACCCAAACTAGATAAATTAGGATCCTATGTTACTTTATTTTATGCATGTTTTATGTAGTGAATGTTGTAATTTATGTTAAGTTTAATTTACATGACGTATGTTAAGTTTATCTAATTAAGCCTTACGTGTTAAATTAAATTATGCGTATCTAATTTATGTTTTATTAAGCCTTACGTGTTAAATTAAATTATGCGTTTCTAATTTATGTTTTATTAAGCCTTACGTGTTAAATTAAATTATTAACGTAAACTTAAAAAAAATAACAAATAAGTCTTTGGAATCACTCGAGCCGCCTCCAACAAGCCGCATCCAACGATCCGCCTCCAACGCAGTTTCCTTAAACACAACAACGATCTCTTTAAACACAACAACTTCAATATATGTTCCTAATCTATATTACAAAATTTATTCGAGTGTATATTGAATTGAAGAATAAGAAATCAAGAACTCAAAAAATATATAGCTGATTCTAATTTGAGTTTACTCCTCTCATTTCTTTACTAATCCTCATATATAGTTGATTTATTGACGAAGTCACGAAATAATCCAACAAATTGAGAAGTCATGAAAAAGTTACGAAATCACGAAGTTGACGAGTTCGCGACTTCTCGATTCTGACGAAAAATGTACGAATTCAAGGCAATAGTACGAAATCACGAACTCGACGAGTTCGCGACTTCGCGACTCTGACAACAAAAGCACGACTTCAAGGAAATAGTACGAAATCACGAACTCGACGAGTTCGCGACTTCGTGATTTTCATTTGTGGCGAGTTACATTCGGACACGTGGCAATCACGAAGTCAGCAAGGTGATGACTTCGTGATTTTGTCAAAAATTCTTACAAATCAAGTCCTTCACGAAGTCACGAAGTGGGAAGTCGCGAATTTCGTGGCTAAAAGGGTAAAGTCGGGAGAGAAAAGGCCATTTCTGTAAGTCAAGAGAGAGAAAAGGCCATTCCGGCCAAATTCCCTCTTCTAAATGAATGATGTAAGCAAGATTACATCAGCTTCAATCTAGAATTTTCCTAAAAGCTGATTTAACTAGTTAACTAGTACAATTAGAAACAAACTAAGCTAGTTATAAAAAGTAAACTGAAGGTACAACTAGGCACAAAAGTCTTCCAATTTAGACCATTCCTTCCAACAACTCAAAAACAACTTAAAAAGTGCTTGCTCTGCTCAGACCCATGGTTGTCCAAAATCAACACCTTAGTCAACACCCTCCTGCACATAAAGTAATGTTGCTGGAGTCCCATAGCATTACTGCCAAAGTTGTGTCTGCAATATATATATATATGTCTAATATATATTGTTTTCAAGCCATTTTCCCCATTTAGCTCTAAAACAATTAAAATACAGGATATGTAGAAAAAAGACACAAATTCGGGATAAAAATGTAAAATAAAGTCCTAAAAATTGTAAAAAGGTTAGCAAAACACAATGAAAATTCATCGTGTATCACTTGTATATGGTTCATGCAAGCAAATGAAGAGGATGTTGACATACAAGAGAGGTGGGTGCATAAATGTTACTGGTTGAGTACATGGAAAAAGGTGTATACATTCAACATTGAGCCAATCGGTGGTAGAGACCATTCCTCAATCTATTTATGTTATCATTCTCACCTACACATCACACTCAAATTGGGAGGCCCAAAAAGAAGAGAAAAAAGAGTGCAGAAGAACTGAGTCATGATAGCCATATTATTCTTGCTTAAAACTAGAGTTTAAAGCCTCGCTTTTGTACTTTTATAGGTAATTAAAATGGCTAAATTCTTGTTTTAATTATTTTTAAGCCCAACTTGAAAAAAGAAAATAAAAGTGGAGCTGCAGCAATTGGCGAGACTTCACCCACGTGGGCCTAAAATTAAAACCCAAATTCTTTGTTAGAGCAGTTTTCGATTTGGGGGTATAAGAGGGAGAGATCGATTCTGGGAACTAAAGGAAGAAGCAAGAGGCGATTTTTGAAAAAGCATTCAAGTGGAAGTTCATCAATTTCGCAATTAGGTTAATTTCTTTTGTCAATTTCTTAGTTCTTGATTTCAATTAGCCATATGTGGCTATTTCCTTTACAAATTCAACTTTGGATTATCTAGCATTTGCAATTTCTATTTCAATTAGTTGTTTGAGATGATAAAATTCCATCTTACTTTGATTATTCATCCAATTTCAAAGTTTGTAGTTTATAAAATTATAATCCATACTTTCTGATCAATTGTATGGAAGTTGATTATAGTCAATTTAGTTTTCTAAACCCGTAATTGTTTAGTGAACTAATTTAGATGGCAAATAACAAATTAGGTTTTGTCAAAAATTCCTACTTTTTTGTTATGAAATTGGGTGAAACAGAAAAATTAGATTAACCGAGCTTGTGTGTTAATTTATCCGGATCCAGGTTCCATTAAATATTCATGCTAGTATCAACTCAAGAGCTTGTTTGAGGCCAATTGCATATTAAGGTTTGATAGGAGAGCTTATTTCTTTCAAATGTTATGTATGTTAGAATTGTTTGTTAGAAAAGGCTAAGGCTCAAAATGGTTTCAAGGGGTAAAGTGTTAGAAGGTGAACACTTTTCAATCAAAGGCTAGGCAAATCAGATAACCTTATGATGAGGTTATCTGACGAAGGCTAAAAGGGTTAGAAACGAAGGCCTCTATCAGTGCAATGGTGATAAATACTTCTCTTATGTGGTCTCGACAAGCATTCAAATGACAAGTTCTACCTTGGGTCAAAGTCGGTATTCCTCACAGAAATGAATAGATATAACAATATAGGCTCAATCTCTCAACGGAATTGGGTGAGGCACTCATGGTAATCAGTATTCCAAGGCATCCTTTTACTCAACTAATCCTATTCAGTGTCTTCCTATGCAAGAAACTCAGTCTCAAAAACAATCTCAGATTTCGAAAAAAATTGGGGTCAAATCTCAAAGCTTTCAAAAGTTTAAAAAACTACAATCCACAAGCAAAAAGTGAACCCATTTAAACAGATAAGTCTACATAACCCCCTCCCCACACATAAAATTTGCAGTGTCCTCAATGCAACAATTAAAACAATTATGGAGTAATTGGGAAAAAGAGAAACTTCCCGGGTTATGTGACGAAATCTGTTCTGATCTGAGAGTGGTGCATAAAAATCGTGCTCGATCATAAATCGCCGTATCTACCAACAAAAAGAAAAAGAAAAGTAAAAACGAACAAATGAAAAATAAACCAAATCAAACTACTTAAAATCCTAAACAATCCAAACAGAAAAATAAAATTGTTCAAACCAAACACAACCACGCAGTTCAAAGATAAAATTGTTTACGACAACCATATCGAATAACGGAGATAAAAGAGAGAGATCAATAAGGGCCACGAGGTTGGTTTTGCCAATCCTCGTAAGTCGGGTAACCGGGCGGAGCATCTTCGGAGTATGGCCAATATGGAGATGGAGCATAAGCGGTATTCGGTTGAATACCGAAGTGGGAGGCCATCTGGTTCATCACTCCACTTTGCCAGTTGGCTTGGTGAAGAGCCTCCACGGTGTTGTACTCCATATGCTGTTGATGCCGGCCATAAGAAAGTGACATCTCCGAGAGTCGGTTACTCAAGTCTTGGTAACCCGAATAAGCCGTCCAATCCGCCGGTTGTTGACCCGCACTCGCCCCACTCGTTCCACCAATCTCATGCGTGCTCCTCGATGCTTCACTCCTTGCTTGACTCGGTTGACTTCTCGGCTGACTCCTATAAGCTTGAGGATTACGGATCCATGCATCGTAGTCTCGTCCCACCATATGCTCAACTCTCGCCACGCCCATGCCTCGGAGTTGGTCCATGTCAATCAACCCCATCTCCCCGAGGTTCGTCATCGAAGCAATAGCGGCGTCGGTTAGGACACCGAAGTGCTTGGCCAAGAGCGTCACGTACTGGCCACCAACTATGCGACTACCCTCTCGATAACCACTCGCCTTAGCGAGTTGAGCGGCGATGAGATACGGAGCATTCGGATATTTATCATCCGTAGAGAGTTGCTCAAGAAGCCACAAATCCTGCACGGTAACTTTCTCCTCACTCGAAGAACGAGCTATTACCGCTTGAATGAGCATGCGGTGTAGAAGTTTATCCGACGAAGCAAGAAAACCTTTCACCTTGAGGTTGCCATGATAATCACCATCACCTAAGATCGACCAAGCCAAACTCGGATCAAAATCATCGGGTCTCTTCGCGGTCGCCCATATGTACTCCTCGAATCCGGGAGCATCAACATCCAATTGGGTATATATCCCCAAGGCAAGAGCAAATTCGACCAAAGAAAGAGATCTCCAAACACCACCAAGTCGGAAAGTCATACACGATTGATGAAATTCCCCAAGAGCCTTGATCGCATCGAAACGAAACGTGGCCACAAACTCCACGATAATCTCTCGATAGAGGGTCTCAGCAATATCGAAAACTCGCTCCCATGCATGGCATATGTAGTACTCATTGCCATCCTTGTCGTAAGCGTGTTTCTCAAGAATTGCTTTGATGTCGTTCTCGACACCCATCGATCTAAGAAGATCCCAATCGACTCTCTTTGGCATAAGAATTTGTCGGGGAAGAAGTCGGTTAACGATGTCCCGAAACTCCTCCTTCTTTCGAGCATTCAAAGTCGGGTCGTTCGTAAATGAAGTGAAGACATGACTTCCATCCGGTGCACGGAAATTGGCTACGGCGGTCGTAGACGAGCGGGTTCTTTGTCTCTACAAAACCGAAATACCATTGTCTTAGAAAGAATCTCAATCCATAAACGCAAGACAAGATTTATTTACATTCAAAATTCCAACGAGACAAACCATATACGACTAACAAGTTCAAGCATTACAATCACAAACGCATTAACGGACAAAGGGGAGGTGGAACATCCCCACACTTGAACTTTTAGTTCAATCCACAATTTCAAACCAGTCTAGCTAATTAAGAAGGAATGGGGGATTTTGGTGTTCTCAAAATCCCCACACTTATCATTTAACCACAATCACTAGATTAATCAATCAAATAGCATGCAAGAAACAAGATTTCAATCACAATATAGGGCATGCATTCATCTATAAGCTCTAAACAATCAATGGTGTATCAAGAATAATGTTAATTCCATTCAAACAAACAAACACCATTGATACCCAAAACAAGATCTCCAATTACCAAATCGAGCAATCCTTACGAAATTAAAGTTAGGAAACGTTCCTTGTTCATGTTGAGAGATGAAATTGAAGCTCAAAAAGGTTGAATTTCGCAAGAACGTGAGAGGGTTTGGCGGCGCCTAAGAGGAATTAGGTTTGTGTGTTTGTGAAAAGTGGGAAAAAGAAGGTTTAAAAACCGTCTGTCCCGACTTCGCGTCGCGAAACCGTGGGTCTCGCGTCGCCAAACAGGCTGATTTCAGAAAACCCTAATTTTTAAAAGGTTCGCGTCGCCAAACAGGCTGATTTCAGAAAACCCTAATTTTTAAAAGGTTCGCGTCGCCAAATGGCTCTCTTCGCGTTGCCAAGTTCGAAATTTTTTACCTGATCTGTGGCCTACCCACTTCGCGTCGCCAGATTTGGAATCTGGCGATCGCGAAATGCTTACTGTTTCCAACTTTTGAAAATCTGCATCGCATTCCGATTTCGCTCGAATCTGGTTTCTATCTCCTCCATATGGTTACCTAAGCAATATCAAATGAAAACATTAATAAAAACACACACGAAAATCATTAAAAACGAAAGAAAATCAAAAAGCTCGGGTTGCCTCCTGAGAAGCGCTTCATTTTTGGACGGGTCTAGAGCTCAACCCCACTTTCGGCTCATTTCTTGGCACGTCGGAATGACGAGCCCTTCTTCTTTCTATGATCTTCCTTGGAGGATCCCGGTTCCTTGGTTGATTGCTCCTTCTTGCGCATCGAGTTTGGATAGTCCTCCGTTTTCTTTCCAAGCTCATGCGGGATTAGCGGACGGTTCGTGCTTTTGTTGTAGGCCAGAGAAGGATCGTCATAAGGTTCATCGAGGTGTCTAACCGGCTCTCCGTTAGGATCAAAGTAAATCCGATTGTCTCCGTAGCCTAAACTCGTGACTTGATTTCGCATATCGGTATTTACTTGAGCGGTGTGCAAGAAAGACCTCCCGAGGATAATCGGGATCTCCGTGTTCTGTGGAAGGTTAGCTATGACGAAGTCCGTATAGTATACGATTTTGCCAATACGAATCGGGACTCCTTCCGCTATTCCTAACGGTGTTGTCATGTAACCGTTCACTCCCCGGTATTGATAGTTCATTGGCATGATCTTCTTGACTCCCATTTTCCTACAATAACCAACGGGCATCATATTAAGAGCAGCACCTGAATCAACCAAAGCAAGACCACTAAATTTATGACAAGAAATAGGTAAGTTGTAACTCCCTGGATCATGCTTGATTGGTGCGATGTAAATGAGATCATCTTCCGGTGCTTTCTCCTTTTCTTTCTCCTTCTCTTTCTCCTTGCCTTTATCTTCTTTCTTCGGGATCACGAACTCCGCATATCCGCCTTGCTTTCCATCTTCCTCATCTTCATCATCACTTGAAGCTTCGGGTACCTTGAGTCGTAGGTGTTCGAAAGACACGGTGAACCCCTCCGAATCGTAATCCGTGGCATAATCGGGCTCACTTTCACTCTCGGTTTCCACGTACTTCTTTGTGTAGATGTCCGTCCACTTCTTCTTTGACGACTCTCCGGTTATCATGAGCATTGGCTTCACATTCTCCACCTTCGGGTTGACTTGTGTTTGCGTTGGCAATTCTCCTTGCGTCCTTTCACTTAGCATTTGCGAAACACGTCCAACCTGCAATTCCAAATTCTGGATGGTACTTTGGTGATTACGTAGGTATGAACCCACTTCATCGTTTAGCTTCTTTTGCGCATCCATGAACTGGATGATCCGATCTTCGATAGAAACACGTGGCTCTCCATCCGATCTTTGGTTCTGTTGAGTTGGTGCAAAGAAACCGGGAGGTCTAGGGATGAAATTACGGTTGTTGTTCCACCTCCCTTGGTAATCGCCTCGGTTGATATAGTTCAACTCCTTGGGTGTCATCATTGGTTTGTTCGGGCAATCTTTCGTCAAATGTGGTCCATTGCACTCCTCGCATCCAACCTGCAAAGCATGAACAGATTTAATAAGTTCTTCGATTTTGCGTTCAAACTTTACCTGTTGGTTTTTCATAGCGGTTAATTCATCGGATGGATCGAAGTCGGTAGTGATCTTTCCGGCCATCCTCGGGATTTGCAATCGCTTGTCCGTCCTCCAATCTATGTTATGTATGAGCATGTCTTCGAGGAGCTTGTAACCTTCCGTGGGCGTTTCGTACATGAAGACACCACCTGCAGATGAATCCAAAGTAGCTCGTGAGGAGTAAGCAAGTCCACTATAGAAAGTTTGAACCTGTTCACTTTTATTCAACTCGTGACTCGGGCACGAGTTTAGGAGGTGCTTGAAACGTTCCCATGCTTCGGATATGGTTTCCCCGTCTTGTTGTTGGAAGGATCGGATCTCGGCCCTCAATTTGTCGATCTTGGATGGTGGAAAGAATCGGGAAAGGAATTTTGAACGAAGTCCTTCCCATGTAGTGATTGAGCTCGGCTCTAAGGATCGCAACCAAGCCCTAGCTTCTCCGGTAAGCGTTAGAGGAAAGACCCGAAGACGAATCGCATCATCCCGGCCTTCCTCTGTTTTGAACAGATCACAAATGTCCACGAAGTTTTCCATATGAACGATAGGATTGCTATCGTTTTTCCCGTCGAAGGTAAGGTCCTTGATCATGTGTAGGAGCTTCCCCGGGATTTCTTTATTCAGGTTCGGCTTCGTGATTGGATTGGTAGGTACAGTTGGAGCGGCTCTTCTGGCGGTCCACATCGGTGCCTCGTCTCCCATCTCAAAAATCAAAGCTCTCGGGCTAACTTTGTTTGCTTTTGACTTCTTTTTGTTTCTTTTTCTGAATTCTCTCTCCGGCTCCTCAAATGGCTCTAACAAGTCTGCCGTGACTGAAATCACAACAAACGGTTACGGGCAACTTGCGGGAAACAAAGAGATATAATAAAATAAACTAAAAATAACGAACTAAACTAAAAAGCAGAAAACTTGCAAGGGACAGAATCCCTCACAAGGATCGATTAACCAAACTAATTAGACTAAAATCTAACAACTACCGTTCCCCGGCAACGGCGCCAAAAACTTGATGCGGTAATTATCGTATATAAAAAGCGTAACAAGTTTTAACCTCTAATGCCTAGCCACCGTCTTACCACATATACAGGCAAGCGTACCTGATCGTAAGTAATATAGTGTAGGAAAGTCCAGGTATCGTATCTACCCCTGGGAACGGTCAAGTTATCGTAGACTAAAGTCTGAATCGGTTTAATTAACCTAAAGGGGGGGGTTTTGTATGAAAAAGGTTTGAATAATTAAGACTACAATTAACTAAGTAAAAACTAAGAAAGCAATTAAAATACTGATTTAAGATTATAATAAGGAAAAACAGCAGTACTTATCATGATGAAGTGAATCCCCAATATGGATGATATGAATAGGTCGAAGGTTTGGTTGTCTTGACTATTGTAGGAATTTAAGTCTGGGACACCCTAGCATGTGCAAATTATGGTGAGAAAACTAGGATACGGTCCTCCTAATTCCAATCCTAAATCGTTTGGTCTACAATCTAGAATCGGTAAACCCTTCCTAATCAATATTGCAATGGCTCTTTACTATCTGGTCACTATTGGTCCAAGTAACCCCTTAACACAACCTTTTGGTCCAAGTCAGGCTAAGGTAGGTTGATTATCCTTTCGGAGTCTATCTGCTTTGGTCTAACAAATACACCCAACCAATTGAATTCAAATTGCCACAACAGTATTAATCAGAAAAGAACCATAAAAGACATTCAATTAATCAAAACAAACCAGTAAACATTAATCACAAAGTATCATCCATAAAGGTTCATCGATCATGACAAGCACTACTAATGAAACTACTCACTCATAATGAAAACATAAACACAAACAAAAGTAGACATCGACATGATACCGACAATACAACGATAGATGATCGGAGATCGACTTCCGCAGCGTATCGGCACCTTTCGTACTCTTACTCTTGTTCCTCTGTACTTCCCTCGTGTATTAGACATGTTTAGAACTGAAGGAGAAGGCTGATATTTAAAGGAAAACGTCCAGGCTCCATCTAGCGATCGCCAGGCTGCTGATTTGGCGACGCCAAGCACTTAAATCAACCCTAATCTTCAATTCAGTCGAACTTGGCGGCGCCAGGTTGAGGACTTCGCGATCGCCAAGTAGCTACTGTGTTGACTTTGTGCATTTTTCACGTTTTCTCGACTTTTTTCGTACTTTTCCGTTCCACGGCCTCCAAATCCTTCACAAACAATAATAAGCTCATTTAGTGCATGAAATGATCATAAACCGGTGAGAAATGGGGTAAGTCATACGATTACGCGCAACCAAAACATGTATAATTTTGGTGTTATCACTCGTAATGCCAACCCGACACATCAAGAGTCTCCGTGTCTGAATCTACGTACGGAGTATCGGCGGCCGACTCTGATGGAGCGCTTGACGGAGCGGTGGATGAAGCAGGAGCGGAGGACGAGCCGGAACCAGAGGCAGATTGGAGGTCGATGCGAAGCCGTTTGGAAGCCTGCACCTCCCCCTCATGAGGACCCGGTGCCGAGTCATCATGGTCGTCATGCCTCCATTTGGAAGGCTGAGCCTGAGACCGACACGTGACCTCTAGTTCCCGTATGCGCTGCTGAAGGAGCTCTATCTGGGCGTCTCTCTCTCTCTCGAAGCTGAGCGGATAGGCGATCATTCTGCGTCATGTACGAGGAAATCAGGATCGTATGCTCCGTTTCCGTGACATATCCAGGAATGTCAGGAAGGTTGCCCGAGGTAGGAGGTGGAAGTCTGAGTACATCTTCTGACTGTCGGGGAATCGGGACTTCGGTAATTGGGGCATCCACCACGTGTTTACCCTTCATCTGTCGTTTGAGCTCGAAAAGCTCCTCATCCCGGTCTTCTTGACGCTTTCTGGATGCCTCAAAGTCTGCCAACCTCTTCCTCTCTGTTTCGGCCAAGGCTCGCTCCAGCGCCTCTACCCGAGCATCCCTAGCCTTGTTGGCTTCTTCCATCGCTAGCATTCGTGAGTGGACGACTTTTAGGATGTCGTCCAAATCCGTCGGACCTGAAAGTCCCGTTGGTACAGGGGTGGTTTTAGGGATTCCACCCGAATCCGTCAGGCCTAAAAGCCCCGGTGTTGCGTGAGCGTCTTTAGAGACTTCACTCGAGTCTGTCGGACCCGGTCCCGGTGGTACTAAACCCAGTGCTACTTGAGCTCCAGTTGTCGAGAAGAGACCTATAGAGGTGCTCTCTCGGCCTGATGTCACCGCTGGTATAATGTTGACGGTGTCAGGGCTTCCGGCGGATCCTTGAAGGGCGTCTTCTGACGCACCAACTCTCCCCGTTCCGGCAGAGTCCCGTGGGATCTCCGCTTGTGTCACCGAATATCGTGGCCTAATGATAGAAGGGATCGTATATGTCCCGGGAAGTGGCTCTACGACTCTATGTGCACTGAATGAAGTCGAGAGGTGGGGACTTCCGTTTCTAACCTATGTGCACTGAATGAAGGGATCGTATATGTCCCGGGAAGTGCCTCTCTGTTGGTTTGACTCAGGGTTGGGGGGGACTTCCGTTTCTAACCTATGCGGCTCTTCTTCTCCGCCTCCTTCCTGAATTTGAGCCCACGGCTCGTCTAACTGGACCTCTACCTCTTCGGTCTCTTTTGCTAAACGCTCTCTCTCTTCCTCATCCTCACTATCTAACCTTCCCCAGCCGGTAGCAACCTCGGCTTCTTCTTCCTCCTCGCGACCAACAGTCCGGTCATCAGAAGCTAGATCCCCAGCCAAAACGGGATCCTCGGACATCCTGTCGTCGTTGAATGATGAGGTAGCTTCATCAACATCAATCATCTGGGCCTTTCCGCCCTTCGCCGGTTCGGTCTCTTGGAACTCTGAATCAGATCCATAATCAAGCTTCTCGGATTCTGTGGCCTCGTCATCATCCTCACGACGGTCAGAAGGTGTGTAATCAGAAGACTCGTGACCGTCGGAGTCATCGCCGGAAGGATCTCCAGATGGTTCGCCGGTTTGTTGTGGGGCCGCGTCCGTATGAGGTGGAGTGGGGAAGTGTGCTTGTTCTTGTGAGGAAGCTTCCACTTCCTCACCCACTTGTTCGGTTTGTTGAGGCGGCGACGGCGTGCGGCGTTCCTCGGATGACGAGTGCACTGGTGATTGTTGGAGCGTTCCCGTGTACTGCTTGACCCGGTAGCCACGCATGATATCACGTTCAACGGCAACGTGTGTCGTTTCTTCGACGTATGTGTAAGTGCGTGCACGGCGAGCCCGGGCCTCAGTGGCTCTTTGATAGGCCTCGGCACCTTCGATGTGAGGAGTGGCGGATGTACGAACAATTCTACCCACTTCCTCCCCTACGTCAACGCTCATAACTCCCAAGCCATAAGCTCCCCCACTGGAGCTTTGGCCCGCCGTGCCGGTGGCACGGCTTCTACGAAGGACGAGTTGCGCGTCCGGGGTAGGGCTCCTCGGTTCTGAGGAGTCCGTGGACGCGGCTTCTAAGCCTATAGGCACACGGTATAATCTAACGCTCTCAGCCCTACGGTCCGCCATACTCAACACATTTTCAGGGATAGGCATTTCTACCTGGCCGGGTCGCATATTCCTCATGTTCATCCTTCCGATCTGTTGACTCTGGAATCGTGGGTGGCCGGATCTGCGCCTGACTGTCTGATTGTGATCCATGTGATCACGGATGATGATGCTGAAAAACCGCATCCAAGGGATGGAAGTGTGGCGGTTCCTTGCAGGGCCTGCTCGGACGTCATTGACGATGTCCAACCAGAGTTGTTGAGCAACATCAATTCGCCTTCCGTAGGCGACATAGTGAATCACGTGCCACATGTGGGTTGTAGCCTTATCCACGCCATGAGTCTTCGAGGACAGTGTGCGGTTTAGGATGTTGAAGACGGAGAACCAGATGGGAGGCAGCATCCCTTGAGTTACTTGAGAGATCCCGTTCAGTCTCTGATTTGGTGTGATATGGACCCCGAGCGCGAGAATCTCTCTGAAGAGTTCGGGGCCGGAAACTAGTGGCTCGAACGGGGCCTCGGGAGTGGCGGCCGGCAGATGAAGGATTCGTCTTAGATTCTCCAGGGTGATAGTCAGCTCGGTGTGGTCTACACGGCCCACGATGGTCTGCACTCCATCTCTGGTCTCTACGCGAGACGTCTTCCAGAACTGCTGAAGGTACAGCAGTGGTATGTCGACTATGGTCTGCATTGCGTAAGCAAGGGGATGCGCCTTCAGGATCTCGAGTACAACCTCGTCTTGAACAACGAAGTTAGTCAGGTCGACGTATTCGTTGTTCTGGTTGATAGGACGGAGGTCACCCGAAGCGATGAGAGCTCGGTCAGCGGCGTTGTTGATCGGGGAAGGAGGAGCGTTCGGTTGACGAGCCATTTCTGTCAAGTCAAAACCATGAAACGATGTTAGTAAGTGCTTTGATAGATGCTACGAGAAAAAGACTATACCCTCGACTAGGCGCGAGTCGGAAAACCTCGAAAACCCAAAAATGAGTGTTTCGTATTTTCCGAGTCGAAAACGAGCAAACACACGAGGGGAGGTTTTCCGATTCGGAAAACATGGTTTTCCGATTCGGAAAACACTCAGCACTTAGGAAAAATAAGGCATACTTAAAAGACAAGTTTTCCGATTCGGAAAACATGGTTTTCCGAATCGGGAAACTTCACACTTAGAAAAATAAAGCACACCTATAAGCTGGGTTTTCCGATTCGGAAAACATGGTTTTCCGAATCGGGAAACAATTGACTTAGAAAAGAAAAAAAATTAAAAACTTGTCCTCTTAAGAGATTCGGAAAAACTAGGAATCCTAAAAGGGAAATTCCATGTTTTCCGAATCGGAAAACTTGAAAAACGAAAGGCACAAGTTTGGATTCGGAAAACCTGATAATCCGAATCGGATTTATCTGGTTTTCCGAATCGGAAAACACACATGAATAATCAACGGTTTTGAGTTCGGAAAACATGAACACTCATGTTTTCCGATTCGGAAAACATGAATGTTCATGTTTTCCGATTCGGAAAACCGAGACAGTTCGTCTTCTGATCTCAAAAACCGTCCAAAAACCATCGATTTAAAGCTCTAAACTAGTAACATGCATCCTAAATCAGTAATAAGTAAGTTTAGAAGCAACAATGGATCGATTTAACGCCCCAACAGCCCATTCCAAGAAGTTTGGGTTTCGGGTAAGTTTTGAAAAGTTTAGGCTTCGATCCAGACCTTAAAACGAATGATTTAAACGTTATAACTACGTAAGGGTTGATCGTTAACTTACCAGGAATCCAGAAACGTAATCGGTTCGATGAACGGGGCAAAAACGAGAGATTTCGGAATCGAGCGCGAAGTGGTTATCGGGTGAGAATTCAGAGAGAAAAAGATGAAGTTTTTGAAATTGTGAATAGTAAATCTCTAAATTCAGTATTTATATTTTTACCAAAAATTGTACTGTGTTTGGTTGAAAAATACTGTGGCTCTCCTGTTAGGCTCTCTTAACCCGACTTTCACCAATTGGCAAAAACCACCCCTGGACTTGAAGTTTTAAGAAACTTACAAACAAGTCCCTGAACTTGTAGTTTTAGAAAATTTCAAAACAGACCCTGGACTACAAGTTTCACATAAATGCAAAACAAGTCCCTGAACATAAGATTCAGAAAGTGGCAAAGTTAGTCCCCGAACTTGTAAGTTCAAGACATGTACTTTACCGCCCCCTGAACTGTCAAGTTCACAAAGTTTACAAGTTCAGCCCCCGATCCACGAGAAAAGAAACTTACCTGGTACGTCTCAACGGGGTTTTGAGCGAGTTCTGATCTGAAGTAATCAGAAGTCGTCGTGGGGATCCACACCTACGAAATAAAGTATAAACTGGTATCCAAGGTGTTGTGGATCCGAGAACGTTAGCACACACAACAAAAATCAAATTAAGGCTTAGTACTCCCCCTTAATACATGCAACCTCTCAAAGACTCCCCCTACACTCATGCATACATTAAATGAACTCCCGACTCCCCCTAGACCTCAGGCAGGGAGGTCTAGCATTCCCAACTTACTCAGGAGAAAGAAGTGACGCTTCTCGTCAAACGGCTTTGTGAACAAATCAGCAAGCTGATAGTCACTTTCAACAAAGTATAGTTCCACGTTACCTTTCTCGACGTGATCTTTTATGAAGTGGTATCGGATGTCGATATGTTTCGTCCGAGAATGTTGAACCGGATTCGTCGTGATCTGAATCGCACTCTTGGAGTCGCAATAGATGGGAATCCTCTGCATAGTGTATCCGAAGTCGGCAAGTTGGGTTTTCATTCATAGAACTTGCGAGCAGCAGCAGGCGGCGGCAACATATTCTGCCTCCGCGGTGGATAAAGATACGCAATTCTGTTTCCGGGATGACCAACTCACTAGCTTATCTCCGAGGAACTAACAAGCACCAGATGTGCTTTTCCTGTTGAGCTTACAACCTACATGGTCTGGGTCTGTATATGCAATTAGTTCAAAACCAGAATCCTTTGGGTACCAAAGGCCAAAATCCGGTGTGCCCTTCAGATACCTAAGGATTCTTTTGACTGCAGACAAGTGAGAATCACGTGGATCACACTGAAAACGAGCACAGACACCTGTGGAGAAGACAATGTCGGGTCTACTAGTCGTGAGATATAAGAGGGAACCAATGATTGCCCGATAAGTGTTCCGGTCAACCGGTTTACCAGAAGAATCAGCGTTTAGTTGAAAATTCCTGGGCATTGGTGTTGCCGCAGAGTTTGAACCACCGAAATCAAAGCGTTTTAAAAGATCTTGAACATATTTAGCTTGATTTATAAAAATGCCATCAGGGCGTTGTCGAACTTGAAGTCCTAAAAAGAACGTCAACTCGCCCATCATGCTCATTTTAAATTGGGATTTCATGGTGTTTTCAAACTCTTGGCACATCTCAGGCTTCGTAGATGCAAAGATAATATCATCCACGTATATCTGAACTATAATTAAGTCACTACCTGATCTCTTAAGAAACAAAGTGGGATCGATTGTACCTTTCTTGTAGCCAACTCCTAGCAAGTAATCAGTGAGAGTTTCGTACCATGCCCTAGGAGCTTGCTTGAACCGTAAAGTGCCTTATCCAACACGTACACATGGTCTGGATATCTAGGGTCAACGAATCCTTCCGGTTGTTCAACGTACACCTCTTCTTGAATAACACCGTTCAAGAAAGCACACTTGACGTCCATTTGATAAACCCTCATGTTCTTGTGTGCAGCGTACGCAAGGAAGATCCAAATTGCCTCGATCCGAGCTACGGGCGCAAACGTCTCATCGTAATCAATTCCCTCTTGTTGGCGATAACCTTTGGCAACCAATCGAGCTTTGTTCCGAATGATGAGATCGTTCTCGTCTTTCTTGTTCCGGAAAATCCACTTCAACCCAATTATGGACTTTCCCCACGGTCTGGTTACCAAACGCCATACTTTGTTTCTCTCGAATTCCGCAAGCTCTTCCTGCATCGCTAAAACCTAATCAGGATCGGAAAGAGCTTGGGAAACATCCGAAGGCTCAAAGTCACTTAAGAACCCTCCAAATAGAATCAGGTTTTCGACATTCTTTGAAGATCTCGTCTTGACAGGTTGTGAGGGACTCCCGATGATCTGGGAGGGGGGATGATCTCGTTTCCACTTTCTAGTATGTGGAAGAGTGACGTAAACTTATTGGTTGTTGGATGCGTCGTTCTCATCTTGCACTGCGAAGACCTCTCACTGGTTTCTACTCGATGATCCCGCTTCTAGAGTAGTCTGCGGTGCTGCCTCTAACCGGGGCTCACGCACTACCTGAGCATAGGTTCTTTGAGCCGAACTAGGTGAGGGTAGCGGAGCTTCTTCCGAGATTGGTGCAAGAACAAGGTGTGGGGTCTGTTCTCAGACGGGTTTCGGTGAGGCAGCGGATGAGGTTTCAAGGGGAGAGACCGCCGACTCTGGTGTCACTGAGTTTGTAGAAGTGCTTGAAGAAGGCTCAGTGATGAAGGCATCGGATGTCACGGAAGTAGTGGTTGAACCAGCATGAGCAGGAACTACAATCGGACCCGTGAGTGTGGGTAGATCATAATCTGCGAGGTCTATAAAGTCTAAAGCAAAAGAGTTAGTGGAAGAATCTGTGCTCGGTGGTGTGGTGAACAGTTCAGGGAAAGAGGCATCTACATTACTCGGACTTGCAACAAAATAGGTTTCGGTTTCAGAAAAATCAACATTTGAGCTTTCCAGGATGGTTCGGGTCCGTTTGTTGAAAACCCTAAAAGCCTTTAAGTTATGTGAGTATCCGATGAAGATAGACTCATCAGACTTTGGTTCAAACTTTCCCAAATCATCCCGGTCATTTAAAACATAGCAATTGTATTTTTGTGTCATTTTACAGCCATAAGCTACCTTATCAGCTAGTTTTTGCCAAACACAACTTATTCATCAACTACTTTATCAGTCATAAACTAGCGCTATACCCGTCCGTTGGTCGGGTATATCTTGATTTATAGTTAATTCATATTATACATATTAAAAGTTATGTTTTGTTATTTTATTATATATTTATATGACATTCACAAATAATCCATATATATATATTTGTTGTGTACCCGCACATTATGGTGTTGGAGACCTCGACGTTGAAGCCGAAAACTCGAACCTTTGTTATATTCTATATTTTTATGTTTTTTTGAAGTTTTAATTTGCAAATTGACAGACATAAAAATGGAAGATTAAATTCGTTCACTAAGTAAACATTTGGAAAAAAAGAGAAGTTTATTTTTTTTCCTTTTCGAGTTTTTGGTTATATTGTAGGCTTCCTATTGTTGCTAATTTTGGGTCCAAAATTATTTTGGAATTGGTTTACTGTGAACTATTTAACTGATTCACATATGAACCTACATGTTTTTGTGAGAATCAGTTAATTAGTTCATATGATTCATATATCAATCTACAAATAGACAGAATATCTCTTGTTGGATAACTTCTACACTTCTCATATATTTAACACTTGTTATTTGAACTTATGGTTATAGAGGAAAGTTCAAATGTGAACTCAATTTTGGTTGTGAATATGAGGACGAATATCAGCCAATCATCTGGTCAATAAATGCGGCTTTGACCGGATCTCCTCCTTTAATAATCTCTACCCTCCCATGAATCACATCAATCCTCCGTGATCGCGTTCATCGTAACCGAAAATGTGTGGCTGAGATTCGTCCTCACGTTCACAACCAAAATTGAGTTCACATTTGAACCTGATCCTATGGTTATACATGTATATGTATATATGTATAATGAGGGAGTTTCAATTGCAAACCACAAAAAGCGTGCAAACCGTGCAAACTCATGGTTGCACACGTAAAATCGGTGAAATTGATTCATGGAGTTGTTTAATATGATGAAAATGTTTCACAAACATCAAATTTTGATGAAATTGTTTCATATTTTGGTGTTTTTTATTCATATGAAACTTTTTCCTCGTTTTTCTGAAAGTTTTTCGTTTCTACGTAAATAAACACCTTCATATGAAACAATGTCATCAAAAAATTTAGTATATGAAACATTTTCATCATATTAAACAACTCTACAAAAGATTTTTCATTGATTTACGTGTGCAACCATGAGTTTGCACGGTTTGCACGTTTTTTATGGTTTGCAATTGAAACTATATTGTATATATATATATATATAAAGAGAGAGAGAGGAGGAGGAGGAGGGGGGTTCAAATCCATTGCAATCTCATATAAGGCTATTTAAGATTGTATCATGGGATACAGAAAAACATAGCATACTTTATCATGAACACCAATTTGCTTTCCTAAACAGTCTTATATAAAACTGCAATGATAGATTGCCACTGGACCCACTTGCATTGCAATTATAAAATATTTATGCTACCACTTAAAAGTAAAACTTGATATGCTATTTATTGCAAGAGCAAAGCTTTTAATGAAAGCAACTAATTGACTACAACACCATTCTCGTAAACAAATGATCAACCAAACTGAACTTGTGAAATTGAAGACAACCAAAAAGGTTTTTACTAAACAAAGGAAACAAACAATATGTATTCCAAGTAAAAAAGAGCATTGATTACAACATGTACCAAGCGTTATTCAATAATTATTAATACCCAAAAACCCTTGTACAACGATTATGGGGGTTATTCAAACTAAAAAAAAACAACACCTTGATCCAAGACCCATTTATGCTTCCACAGATGCAATGTGGCAATCAAGTCAACAACACGGGAGCTGCAAACAAATGATACAAATGGTTCATGTATAAAATTTGACAATAATATGAGTAACGGTTGGATCGGGTTATCTCGTAAGACCAACCTATTTTTGTGAGACTCTTGAAACCTGGTGTGAATGCACAAAAACAAACTGAACGTTCATAACAAAAACATTGTTAAGAATTAAGATACAAAAAAAAACTTTCACGGTGTTCTTGTTCTGAAAGGTTTGATATCTCTTTGTACTCATAGTGTTTTGCTATGAAAGTTCGGTGCTATTTTGTAGCCTCACAGATCTCATGAAAAAAGCCCCCTTAGGAAAGATAAACAAAAACTATGCAAGTAGTAGTTAATTAGCACCTGTATCCCCCATTCGTTGTTATACCACAGGACACGTTTCACAAAGTTATTATTCAAAGCAATCCCATCCTTAGCGTCGATCATCGAAGATGCTTGATCTGTTGTCACTAATGAAGTTTGTGGATACAAAACCTTCTTCGGTATACCCCAAAACACCAAACAACTTGCATTCCGATTCCTCTCTGAAAGAATCCCAAATGTTAGTTTAAAACATATCTATAGCTAGAACTACAACCACATGATCTTAATAATTGATCAAGACTTAATAGTAAGTCTTGATCTACTCATAAGCAGTCTTCTTCTCTCAAGTCCAACAGGCAAGTCCACAACTGAGACATCTCAGAAATGCAAAATAAGAACATAAGTTTTGAAGCGTGCTTTAAACAATGATAGCTAGATCACTATGTATAAGTTAAATTGAGGCGATAATGCTAATACTGATGCAAAGACGAGAAAATTGGAAAAAGCCAATTATTGGGTGTGAGCTGCAAGTACAACAAACATATATTAAGAAGACCAAAAGAAAGGATATGAGGGTATGAGAAACAGCCTGATCATCATCTTTGATTCTAGCTTGTGGCCTTCATAGGACAAAGACAAATGTCCCCTCCATTTGACGTGCCCAATGCCCCATCTAATATAAATATTTACCTTAATGCCAAACAAACACGTCCACTAAATATATATTATAGTAGGTAGGTTTAATATCATCGCTTTATGACTTTTGCATAAACACAAAATTTAAGTACCATGGATGTTATCTGAGTGGTGTATTGCAAATTTTTTTGAGTTGACAGTGTTTAGAATATTAAATCCTGACATGAAATTTGAAGCTAGATGTAATGTTTTAGATTTCTTAAATCTGGTAAAAAAAACTATATTAAACTGCAAAAGGATACATAAAAAAGACAATAGGATTCATCCAACTAAATCAACAATAAAATTGTATTATGACAACCCAATAACCCATAACTGAAACTATAACCAAACCCCCACCATTAACCTAATACTATAAAACAGAACCAACTAAGCTAAACCTTACCCAACTATAAAAAGCCAAAACAGCTGTACCAAACCAGGGTTTACTATAATTGATCCAAATTGGTTACCAAGTCTGGCTATACTTATCACCCTCTGAAGATTTAGTTTTCATATACATAAGAGAAATGCAAACACTTAACTTGATACAACTTAGTAGACAACTACTTCCAACATTCCATAAAAAATACAAGAAAAATCAATAGAAGAGAAAAACATGTACTACACTCACCCAAACAAAACAAACAGTAAGAAGAAAACAAATTGGGATAGGAAGTGCGACAAAACAAATGGAACTTTTATTTATCTTCTTTTAATACCACTTAAAGAGAAATGCAAGCACTTTACTATATAGAAATTTATAGAGGTCACACACTTATACATTTCTGAAATAGAAGAAAATGAATTTTGATAAAAATAAAAAAAACAAATGCTTCACCCAAAGTAATGAGACACGGAGGAGGGGGAAAAATATGAAGCCAAAGAATTTGTAGCCACTCACATAGAATACAACTAATTTGGTGGATTCTTTTATATTTTTTAAAACATTTAGGCATGTATCTTTGGCTTTAAAATAACACACTACACCCACCAGGAATTAGAGTTGCTTATTGCAAGCATGTGACGACATCATAAACATGGAATTGCACAATCTCCTCAACGACATTTGGGGCTCCATTAAGCTTCCCCTGCTGCCACAAAATCTTCCCACCATTTAGATCTTCATCAACTTCATTTTTTACGTCATGTAAACTACTTAGGTACATGTTTATCTTGCCATGGTTGAATCATTCAATTTCGAGTTTATTAGCATCTAAATCATTCAAGCAAACATCTGCTGCTATCACTGAAGAAGTACCATCCTATATAAGGACAGCCATGGTTAAATAAACATGTACTGAAAAAATGAAATTATATATATGTGTGTGTGTGTGTGTGTTTGTGAGAGAGAGAGAGATAGAGATTTTATACGAAATATTAAAACACAAATGGGATGTGCTTAGAGCATTGTACCTCTCCTAATTCATTCCAAAATGAAGTCCTGCAAGATTAAAAAACAAATGGGTTATGCCTTGGTGGCTGCCAATAAACCAATTGATATAAATGCAATAAACTGTAATTACAATACTTGTTGAAACTTAAATAAACTGTAATTACAATATGAATTCAATAGTATTTTCTCAAAGTACCTTTAAGAGGGAGAGAAGAAACTCTTTAAGCCCATAAAATGGTATTCGATTTAACAAAATTTCCTAAGTGAAATGGAAACAACAATATGTTATGTGGACTATTAACTTCATAAGCATGGACTCACACAAATTGATTGTGAGAACATGAATATATAGCCAAAAACAAAAAAATTAATGGGATTACTTAATAAACATGGGAAAAGGGAAAAAGGACATGATTTCGGTTTATACCCCGTTATGAAATTGAAGATCATGGTGCTAAAAAACCAGATTAAAAAGTAAACAGGAAGATGGGAGAAGAAGAAGCGCATAATCAGGGACGAACAAAGTTAGGTTTTTTCCTCGAAGCAGAACGGCGTGGCCTTTTCTGGCAGGCATCCGATAGAATCCATGGCGTTTTCCGACGAATCGAAGATGGTACGGGTGTGAGCTCCGGGTAACGACCTTGCGGCATCGTCGTACGCCCAAGCGGTATCCTCCGCCGTATTGAAGGTTCCTCGATCAGGGAGTCCTTGATCTCCGCCACCCATGGACTCCGACGAGTCTGGGGTATCCTCTAGAGTTTGAAGCCTTCTGCCGCCCTTTAACGCCGCCTTCAGCCACCTGTGGCCGGAGGTATCTGCGTATTTTCAGAAGTGGAAGAAATCGTGAAGGGTTGTGATTTGGAGAAAAATATGCTGGCTTGATGGATTTTCCCCAATTTATATAGAAGAAGCGCGACGTGGGTATTTGAGATCGTGGAAGTTGAAGACTAAAAAAGAGTTGGATTTGAGGAGTTGGTTGCATTCTGAACGGAAAAAGGGGGAAGACGGACGGAGTGGGGGGAATACAGTGGAGGAGGAGAAGGAAAAGGGTGAAATAACTGTAAAATACATAATTTTAAGGGCTGAGATTGTTTTAAAAATTGATCTAACGGCCTATATCGATTCCTTGTTTTTCTGACTCCTTGGGGTCAGTATTATATAGAATTACCTTAACAGCTAGTTTGCCAAACATAGCCTTAACAACTCTGTCCCATGTTTGGTGCACTGGACAAGGTGACCTGCGGCTGCTACCTCCGGCGACGTCTGACGTCCAACGACCTCCGACGTCCACGACCTCCACCTCCGATTCTCGGGAGACCTCACGGTCGTTTTTCTCTCTTTCGATCAGGTAAGAAATTGAAACCTTGTTGAAATTGACCTCGTTTGTCTTTTGTTGAACTATATTGATAATCGATTTTAAAAACAACCCAACTTTGATTTTGTGATATTTATATGAATATATATAAATATAGGTGAGTAAACAGCTCATCAGGGGGTAAACTGGTCATTTTAACATGTTTTGGGTTGTCCTGTCCTATATTGTTCTATCTTACCAAACGCTGGATACATGTCCTCTCCTGTCTCTGTCCTCTCCTGTCCCTGTCCTCTCTTGTCCCTATCTTGTCCTCTCCTGTCTTGTCCTCTCTTGTCCTCTCCTATCCTGTCATGTCCTGTCCTGTTCTGTTTGTGTACCAAACACACCCTAATTAATGCAAACTAAATTCATGATTAATCAATACAAAAATACGTATGTAATCATCAAACATTAACTATTGAATTGATTTGCACAAACTAATTAAACGAATTCACGATTAATCAATAAAAAATGTATGTAATCAAACATTAACTATTGAATCTATATATAGAAACATAATTAATCAATCCAAAATACGTTTGAAACTATTGAGTCGATATGCAAAAACCTAATCAATTAAGGCAAAACTGTTGAATCAATGAAATCACTAAATGAACCAAAAGGAGTCAAGGGAAGTAAATGAAGTTATCAAGCAAACCTACCCGATGGCATGATGAATAATAGTTTAAAACAAAAAAATCATACGGAAGTCGTCGTAAGAAGTTGCAAGCATTCTAGAAGCATCAATAAATTTCTTTGCTAAAGCCCGGGAGAAGGAGAAATCTCCTTCTCCAACCAGCAATATTTCGTGCATTGACGAATAGTGTTTCAGATATCTCACCATTGATAAGTCGCAAATGAAGCTTTTCAGTAATCAGATGAAAAAAAGAGGGAAGAAGGAACAAAACTGTTGCAAGAGGAATGAGAGAGAGAGATAGTGTGTGTGTGTGTGTGTGTGTGTGTGTGTGTGTGTGTGTGACTATGTGTGTAATTATGGAGAGGCTACGTGCACATGGACTCTAACATACTATTTTCAATTTCCACATGTTATTTTTTTAAATAAATAAAAGTGTAATAATCACTGATTTATTTCTGCATATAACATTTTATGTTTTATGTTGAATGGTTCCAAAACTCTTTGAACGATTTTGTATTCCGGGCCTCCCTTAAATAATCAATCCCAAACACCCCTAAAAGGTAATCTTTGATTCGTTAAGGGTTAAATCTTGTTAGGTAAAAGAAAGTCTCCCTTAATGGTCCTAAACCCTTTGAGTGATTTCAATCAGAACAATTACCAAACAATCATATTTCATCTTGTACTATATCATAAGAGTCCTCGAAGCATTCTGATTGCGTAATCATCTTACACCAAATCATTCAACAAGCATCAAATAATCCATAAGTAGCGTGAGACGTGACGTCAAAGCTAAAGCTCAAAGCTTAGAGCTTGAAGGCTTTTCAAAGCGTGACTAATGATTGCAAATATCTAGATCATACATATATAACATTATAAAAATAAACATATGTTTAACTAATACTACTCAGTTAATTAATCATAATAAAAAATTTAAATTGAGTTACATATTAAAAGTAATAAGTATGACATTAATAAGACATGATGGATCAAGTATCGTATTAGAAAACCCGTGCATTAATCATGTGGTTGTAACTAGGGTTGACAAAGGATATGATATAGATAGGGGCAAAGATTAATTTGTTATCTAATCCATATAAAATATCGGGTAACAAAATAATAATTATATGTCTCCTAAACTTATTATTCATATATTGCCCTATTTAGTAATGCAACGAGTAAGGGATAAATCGTAAAATAAAATATCATTGTAAACAATAAATTATTGTTAAATCTCAAGCATATGTATAAAAACAAATTCTTAAATATAATGTTTATTTTATTATCTAACTTTTTACCATAAAAAATGTAACATTACTTGATAACGCCAAAATTATACATGTTTTGCTCGCACTAATTCCTCACTTTTATATATGTTTTGGGCTTATTTCAGATATAATTATACTTAAAAGGGTGTATTTTGTAGTTTCAGGTGATTTTGAGGGTGAAATACAAAAAGTAGAAAAAAGGGTAAAAAAGCGTCAAAATGAAGACTTTTGTGAAGACAATGAAAATTTGGAATTACTTAGACTCCAAGTCGGTTTTCTTTCTCTCCAAGTCAGCCAGGTTGCTCCCATAGAAAAGATCTGATCAGATAAGGAAGAAGTATCAGATAAAGATCAAGAATGTTCCATCAATTGGGCTTGCATCGTGAAAGTGGGCTTCGCGAACGCCAGATGGGCCTGTCGATTTAATTATAAATACAGGCCTTGGGTTATCAGTTTTATTCAGTCAGATTCATCCTACAATTTATTTTCTCTCTATAATTTAGTAGTTAGGTTAGAATATGGGAGCCACTTAGGGTTTCCCACCCCAAGAAGACGGAGGCTCGATGTAACAACGCACAAGAGATGGTTCGAGAGCACTCTACGTCAGATATGCCGGTCTATAGCATGGTTTGATTTAGTATCCATAAATAGTATGTCTATGTGCTAGTTTCTTTTGTGTTTACATTATGGTGTGATAAAGTTTGATGATGGTTTGACTATAGTATTTGATTTAATAGATTTATGATTAATTGAATGTTTGTCTTGTGATTCCTATCTATTGGTTTTAACTGTGGCTACTTGAATTCGTTGGTTGGGTGTAATAACCAAGATTTCTGGATGGAGTTAATTAAGTTAAATTTCTTTCATTGGACCTTTTTGCGAGAATATGAGGATTTAAGGGGTTAAATATGTTACTATTGAAAAGTTTTAATGGTATGGGCTTGGCCCAAAACCCAAGGTATTTAAACCTTAAACCCTAATCTTTTCCATTTTTGGGAAAGATTAGTGTGTGTGCTTAGTGTGTGTGCTTAGTGTGTGTTGGAAAGCAACTAAGAGTCGTTTCATCAATTTGCAAGGTCGGGAAATCATCGCCGAGGTAAGATCTCGATGTTATTTTGCGTACGATTTATCTAGATTAATGCGGGAATAGTTTAGTAACCTTCTAGAATTGCTTTGGATGCATTTGGATCGGTTTTTATCGAGATTTTGGAACTTTTTGCGGATCTGTTCGGTTTTTCCGAATCAAATTTTGAGTTTTCCGAATCGGGAAACATGTTTTCCGAATCGGAATTCATGTTCCCCGAATCGGAACTCATGTTTTCCGAATCGGTTTTTATGAACCTTGTTTGAGTATCTCAAATGCCTTTCCCGAATTGAAAACTATGTTTTCCGAATCGGGAATTGGGCTAGTCTAGTCGTTATGCTGACCTCGTTCCTTACAAATCGGGAAATCGGAAAAGGGTGTTTTCCGATTCGGAAAAAGGGGGGTTTTCCCGATTCGGATTTTTGAGGAGTTTCATTTGTAGGCAGTGGCGAATCTAGGATACAAATGTAGTGGGGTCCAACATATGACAACATGAGTCAGTTGTAAAGTTAGACAACATGCCCAATTTTTTTTGTTCTGGGTCGGGTAATATGTTATCGATGGTAGGAGGAAAATTGGGAGACAAACAAATGATGTCGACCACTATCAGACATGAAATTTGTTTGATGTATGTTAAGTTGTTAACTACTAGATACCTACATGCACGCGTTGCAGCCCGAATCATCTCGAATTTAAAACCGATATTAATCTAAAGTTGATAACGTGTAAAATGTACAAAATTTAAAAAATATGGATACATCACTGTTGAAAAATCTCGATATATATATATATCATATTTTACAATACTATTAAGTTAAAGAAAATACTAAACAATGAGATTATTTTCATATTATGAACAAGATAATTATAATTATATGATTAATAAAAAATGTATTTTATTATGCATCATAGTTAATACATGATTATCTATTTTTAATATGGATCTTAAATGAAAATTAAGAATGTGAGGAATATAAAACTTAAGTATTTCATATATTTGTGATATTGATAAAATTCAAAAATATATAATATTGGACTCATTTCGAAGGTGTTGACGAGACGGTTACAATGATATAACATGTAAAGAAAGAGATATATTTTTTAATTCATTTTACTTCATATATGATTATTTGTGTTAATATGATAAAGGTTTAAAATGAAAAATGAATAACTAAGAGACTAAAAATAAATTAAGTGACTAGTTACAAGGGTATTAAGTGTAATTCGTATATTAAAAAGAAAATTGGATCGTGGTTTAAGGAGATATTAGTGGAAGTGGGTTATGCATGCCTTAACAAGTTGTACATTAGGCTATAAAATGAATACTTCTTAATTTTTCTTTTAACCTAATTAATGAAAATCGAAATTTGTAAGGTGTAAACTCATTATTCTTGATTTTTTGTGGGGTCACTTTTGTAATTTTTGAGGGGTCCAAAATAAAATTATAGCATAGTAACAATGAAAAATTAAAAAAAGTGGGGTCCACACACCCCATCACTTATCATGTAGAATCGCCCCTGTTTGTAGGGTTAGTTTTCGGAGAGGTTTTTCCATAGTGATTTAACCCTATAGAAATAAAAAAATTCGAAGGGCGCTGCCCCTCAGACCCCGCAAGGGCGGCTCCCCTTGACCCCCGTGCTAAGTCTGCCTAGGGATGTCATAGTAGCGGGTTTTATTGAGCGCAGTTATTAATGCCTTAGAATATTTACAGGCACGTTAGACGAGGTCCGCGGGAGGACAGTGAGATTTACTCAGGTGAGTTCCCTTGCCTGAAAATGAATGGATAGTTTTCACTGCTTTCATAAATATACATCCATTCGATTTGCGAACTGTTTTGCTATTAATGATGAACTGTTTTTGTGGAAATATCGATAATTGTCGGATTATGTTTAATGCATGCTTAAATGTAAATGTTGAAATGTTTCGGAATGAAATGTGTTACAAGTATGGACATTGGGTACCTTGGAACTGTATGTTCCTTGGGAGTGTTAACCATTTGGTCTGGTCCACCATTTGGGGTACCTCGGGATAGCGTCCCTTGCGAGTGATATGATTGTGGCCTCGGTGCCTTGTGGAAGTTCTTTGTCCGTAATACATTTGCATTGCCATTATTATTAAACTGTGAATTTTACGGCCAGCGGGCCGGAAATTGTCGATTAAACTGTTTTGAGGGAATTCACTAGACCTTTCGGTCTAACCCTCGTTTTTCAAAAATCTAAAACCTTTTCAGGGAAAGATCGTGTTGCGAGAGGGAAGGAGAAGGTAGACGTCTAGCATAGCTCTACCGGTAGAAGTTAGTACTTTATCCTAAATAGAATCTCAGCTGTGGAGGGTTGTTCCGCATGCACTCTTAAACCATTTACTTTTGAGTTGAGAATTCTGAGACTTATGCGTATTAGATCACTGGGAATATAATGTTATGCGTTATTATTGCTTGTTATGCTCATTATATTGTTTGGGATATTGGGGTGTTACATTGGGTGTATTTGTTATATGACAATTAATGAATATACTCATATCGGATAATCAACCTCCCTTACCTTTCACCTTGGTGACCTGGTAAGCAATCCTCAGACCAGAGTAGATTGGATAGTAGGGTCTAGGGGTGAGCATTGGGCCCGAACTGGCCCGAACCCGGTTTGGAACCGGAACCGAAAATTAGGAATTTGAAGAACCGAGAACCGGACCATTTAGGTAATACCAGTTCCGGTTCCGGTGCCGGTTCCGGTCCCGGGTTTTCGGTTAAAAACCCGGTTGGAACCGATATTCATAGTTTAATACCAATTCATATAACATACTACTTATGCATTTATAATTTGTATATTATTGTTGAAATAAATATAATTGTGGCTTGTGTTTATATATATGATGGCATAAATGATTTCAACTTATCGTATTATACGTTTAAAGTATATATATAATATGAGATTTAGAATTATATGTAATGAAATTAAAGATTTTAACTATCATATATGTGTTTTGATTCAGTGTGAGATATCATCGGCAACCGGTATTTCAATAATTTTAACGAATTATGTAGTGGTTGTCAAATAAAATTACGGAAAATCTTTAAAAAAGTTGTAATTTTTTGTGAAATATAAAATATTTGTGTTTTAGTGATATTTATTAAAATGTGAACTAAAAAGATATTGCGAATTGTGTGTGAATTAGTATTCATATATTTTATATATGAAATCATTTCATATTGATTTTAAACTTCCGGTCCGATCCCGGTTAATTACCCGGAAAAATGGGTCCGAACCCGGTTTGGAACCGGAACCGGAAATGAGAGATTTGAAGAACCGAAAACCGGACCGGTTGCATTATACCGGTGTGGTTCCGGTTCGGTTCCGGTTCGGGCCGGTTTTTGCGGTTCCATTGCTCACCCCTACTAGGGTCCTACTACTTGGCCATAGATAGGGTAACCAGTATTTGGAATTTCTTTGTACTGTGGGCCGAAAGACCATCAGGTTGATAGTCACATGATATTCTTAGGGTGCTTATGCTTAAATTCCTACAATAGTTGTTTATCTCAAGCTTTCATTGCTAAAGTCAAATCATCTGAAAATTAAGTCTTAAATAATCATGATAAATACAGTTATCTCTGATGTGTGGTTGTTTATCAGTTTTCCAATTCTTGGTAGTTTTTTTATTATTCATATCTTTGATAACCCCCAAAAGCAATAATTTTCTAAGATTAATTAATTATTACTTTAGTGGTTCATCTAGCTTACATGTTTCCAGTGGTAAGAACGATACCTGGATTTACCTATACTATATTATCCCCGATCAGGTGCGCTTGTTTGTGAATGTGGTAATATTAGTTGGGTGATTTTAAAGGGTAAAACTTGGTACAATTTTATATATATATTTTACCGCATCATTACTCTACACATAATCATCGTATAATGTTTTAAAGATAATATAACAAATGTAGAACGAACACCTTGATTGCTTATGTAATTTGTGTGTGTTGTGTATATATATTGGTATCTCATTTTGTAGGTATAATCAAAAGTTTTAGATGTGACAGGAACCTCTAAAAAGATCTGAACTTCCCTAGATAGAGAGGTATTCATAGATTGAGATCCAATAGATGTGAGGGGAAATGAACTGGTTCAAACATCCACGAGATGTTTGGATTTTTTTCAATCCAATGGATGATTGGATTGGTTCACTTCCATTAATTGAATATTCATGCTTTATTTAGACTGCATACAAGTTTTATTCAGTCTAAATAAAGCATGAATATTCATATTGATATTGTCATGTGACGCAATACTAGTTGTCCTCATGTTCACAATGAAATATGAGTTCACATTTGGACCTAACCTGTTGGGTCTGAGATAGCTGTTGAAGATTACCACTGCTAGCTTTGGAGGATTACAGCTGAAGGCTTAATTTTGTGTTACCACTGCTAGTATGTGAAATACCACTGCTGAGCAATATTACTACTGAAGTTCAAGTTACCACTGCTAACACAAAGTTACCACTGCTGATTGAAGATTAATACTGCTTTTGTGTTACCACTGCTGAAGGGTTGCGATAAGGAAAGGATTGTGCAGATTGGAAGATATGGACAAGTGTGACATCCGTCAATTTTTGACTTTCAGGTTAGCTACCCGTTTAATCCACTCAGTAGCGCTCCCGTAAGTGAAAAGGTAGAATTTAAGTTGCCTGAATAATTTAGGTTAGTTGCGTGAAAAAGTTAGGCAAAAATCCTAAAAGTCCCGGAAAATGCCCGAAACAGCCCGTACCGGCCTGGAAACGTCCGAAAATCCTATAATGCCAAAATTTGAAAACGAATTATATAAAATGAAGGATTTTGTTAAAAATATAAATAAACTGATTCATATAGTCCAAAACTACTTTCGAAAAAGTCAGTTCCTACCGAAAACGCGAAAAACCGATACTGTGTTGAAATAAGCAGTATAATTTAAACCAATTAAACTAATTAGCAAAAAAAGAAAAAAAAAGAAAAAAGGGGATTGGCCTAGATGGCCGGCCACCTCCCCACCCTCCAATCATCTCTCTCTCTTTTTCTTTTTCCCCAACAAAAACATCATCACACCTCTTTTCTCTCATTTTTCAAAACTCCACTCTCTCTCTAAACCATTTTCTCTCCTCCCTCTCTCTAGAAATCCAGCCTTTTTCTCATATTCAAATCAGATTTTTGAAGGTATAAACACCATTGCAAGATTAAAAGAAGTATCATCTTCAAGGTAAGAAGATTGTATAAGTGTTAAACCTCGTTTTTGAGCATTTTAAGCTTCATTTTCGTATTTTCTTGAGGTTTTAACCTACTTCTATGGTTTCTTAATCCTCTTGTTGTTTGGGAAGGAGATTTAGCCTTTGAAATGTTTGAAAACAATCTAAGAAGGTGAAAATCCATGATTTCCCCATAAGAACACAAGATAGGAGTTGAAAATCGTTTATGTGATGTTGTTGACCATCATTCTTGGGCTGAACTTTGCTAATAGTTCATGCATGAGTCTTGATGGTACTAAAACATGTTTAGTTTATTTTTCACTTGTATAATCTGATTTGGGGGTAAAATAGCAAGAAAAACCCCAAAAGTTTATGATTTTATGTGTTTTGGTGGTAAAAATGGTGTTGGATTCTTGACAGATTCTGTCAATGTTTTTGCATGTAGTTTACACGACCCAAAAAGGGTTTTCTCGAACTCATTTCTTCATGAAATTTTTATGGATTGATATTTAAAGTGTTAGGGTTCAAACCCCACTGGATTTGTACAAAAACACCAAGATTCGAACCCAAACCATCATTAAACATTTTCGTGTGCAACAGCACTTGGTCAGGAATTTGAGTCATCTTCATGCATGTATAACTCTTTGATAAATCATCCAAAATGCAAACTTTTTAATTCTAAACTCAAGTACTCTGAGTTAGCTTTCCAATGAGTCCAAAATCATGTCATTTAGAGGAGTTTTGAGGGTTTAACCAATGAAAACAAGTTGATGTTGCAAGCTGTCCCAAGATGGCAGATCCACATGCACAACTTTAAAGAGGCATATCTCTCTCAAAAATCACCTAAATGATGTGAATCTTGTCTCATTAGCTTGGTATATGTTTTATTTAGAAAATCCCTTTGGAAATTCGTAATTTGGTGGTGTTATGAATTATTTATGAATAAAACATCACTGAAAGGTATTCTGGAAAATGAGACAGTACCACTGATTTTGCAAAAATGCTTAAAAATAGTAAAAGACCTCTAAAAATAATGAAATTTGGTGAAATTGTTCCTAACATCCCTTAATTCAGAGGGTAAAAATTTAAGGACTTATTATTTGGAGGACCTAAGTTCAAAGTAGTAATTTTTACAACTTAAAATTTTGGCAGATTCTGGAAATTTTATAAAATCCAAATTTATGAACTTTGAACCTTCCAAAATGTGTGGAAGACTCCAAAATGTGATAAAATGAATTTTTACTATATTGGACTATATAAATAACATAATGGCATTATATGGATATCGGTACGATTTTTGTAATAGGGACCGTTGAACTTAGAACTTACGTTAAAAATTACGTGTTTGATAGGGCAAACATAGTTCGGAGCCGGGATTAGACCACGCACCATCACTTACGAAATCGCACTAAACACTTGAGGTGAGTATTCACAGCCCCACTTTTACTGTTTTTACGAGTTTTTGGGGTGAAAAGCATGCTTATGAATGAACGTGTTTATTTGTGAAAACGTTGCATAATGAATTGAAATGAAATGTGTTAATGAAATGAAATGAAATGTTATGTGATTGTTGAAATGAAATGTTTTATTGAAATGAAATGAAATGAAATGTTTTGTGAATATTGAAATGAAATGAATTGAAATGTGTTTCGAGTATCGAAATGAAATGAAATGAAATGAATTTGAGTATTGAAACAAAATGAAATGACATGAATTGTTAGTATCGAGATAAAATAAAATGAAATGTTTTGTGAGCTAAATTTTGATATGTTACGAGGCATGATATAGTGAGTCTGAAATGAAAAAGTCCCCGGTAACTACTATTAACTCATAACAATGGGCCTATAATACACGTGGATAGCGCTATTTGGTTTGACATACCCACCTTGACTGACGAGAATATAGGTGCACTGTATTGAATAATTCTTCACGCGTGGACAAAAGTCCCACCGTTGAAGACGCGTAGGGGCAATATGTTATAATTGGCAGGATTAGTAGTGACTCAAAGAATAAATATCATGCGATTAACAAATCACCCGGGAAAATTTACTCACAGGTTGGTAGTGAATGAACGGGTTCACTCTAACTGTTTATACGAATTTAGTGAATGAACGGATTCACTATAACTGTTTACGAAAATTGGGTGAATGAACGGATTCACCATAACTGTTTACGAAAATGATGTGAATGAACGGATTCACTATAATTGGTTTACGAAAATACTGAGTGAACGAAAGGGTTCACTAAAATTTGTTGCATTTTAAACTGTTTTGTGTGTATAAAAAACCTGTGAACTCACCAACTCTCGTAGTTGACGCTTGATTTTAACATGCTTTTCAGGAAATCAGAAGGTGAACGATAATGTTTGATTTGGACAAATGTAGTCATTAATCAAGACTTCGTATTTTGTTTTACTATGTCTGTAAACTTTAAATTTGGGTTGGTTGTAATAACTTTTGTAAACTTTACATTTTGTTTTCCAAATGAATGGTGGTATTTATCTCCTATCGCTATGAAATCTGTGCTGTTGCACCTCGCGATTCCGCTTTAGCGGGGTGTTACAACAAGATACGATTATCTTGGAGATTTTATAGAGATTATCTTGTTTAGATTTACTTTCCTTATTGTAATCCTGTAACTTGTATATATAGCTGATAGGTTTTAGATTTTTGAGATACGAGTTCATAAGTTTTTGTTTAGAATTAGAAGCCTCAAGATTGTTCTTGAATCCCTGCAATTGAGAAGAGTTGCACGTCTAATTTGAGTCTGTTCAAATCAGATTGGGGCTTTGGTTGTAATCATTAAGCTTGTGATAAATATACAATCTGTTCTTAAATTCATTCATTGTTATTATAATCAAAGTGTTATTCCGCAAACTACTTTGATTTAGTTTTCTGTTCTTGTTAAATTGATCCTGACAAGTGGTATCAGAGCTGGTTTGATTCAGAAAACCAATTAACAATGGATACTCAGGAAACTGTTTTGGTCTCAAAAGTCCCAATGCTCAAACCTAATGAGTTTGACATGTGGAAAATCAGGATCCGTCAATACATGCTTCTCACAGACTATGGAATGTGGGAGGTTGTTGAAAACGGACCTGGTACTGATGAAGAAGCTGCTGAAGGTGGAGCAAGACCCCCTCCCAGATCTGATGCAGACAGAAAAAGAAGGCAAACATAGATGAAGGCTTTAAGTACTCTGTTGTTGGCTATTCCCAATGAATACCAACATCAATTCAGTAACTGCACAGATGCTAAAGCTCTCTGGACTGCTTTAGAGAAGAGGTTCTCTGGAACCAAGAGCACAAAGAGGAACCAGAAGGCCATCCTGAAGCAACAATATGAGAACTTCACATCTCTGAAGAATGAATCTATGACACAAAATTTTGATAGATTCAACAAGCTGATTGGAGAACTTGCCACTGTGGATGTGAAGATGGACAAAGATGATGTGAATAGAAAATTCCTCAGATCTCTTGGAGAGGAATGGACTATTTACACTGTCTCATTTAGACAAGGGGATGATCTAGAAGACAAAGAGCTTGAAGATCTCTACAATGATCTCAGGATCTTTGAAGCTGAAGTAGAGACTAAGAAGAGGCCTATTGGATACTCTCACAATGCTGTTCTTCTTTCTTCTGAAAACCCTAGCTCTTTCAATACTACTGCTTTCACTAATACCACTGCTTCTTATAATAATACTGCTGCTAATGAAACTGTCCCTAACAAGAACTCTTGTTTATCTCAGGAAACCAATGATGATACTGTTCTGGAAGCATTCCTAGCAAGCCATGTCAAATCATCATTGATTAATGATGATTTGGAACAAATCAATGCAGATGACCTTGAAGAGATGGATATCAAGTGGCAGATGGCTATGCTTACCCTAAGGATGAAGAGGTTCATCAGAAGAACTGGAAGGAACAACTTTGATGTCAAGAGAGGAGACAAAGCTGGATTTGACAAATCAAAGGTGAGGTGTTACAAGTGCAATGAACCAGGGCACTTTGCAAGAGAATGCAAAGGAGGATCCACAAACCATCAAAACTCTGGAGGTGGTGCTTCTCAAGCCTCCAAATTCAACAACAGGGGAAACAACCCTAGTTCATCCCAAGCACTAGTTTCACAAGAGGGACAAGGGTTTGATTGTAGTGATCATGCAGAGGAAGCAGTTCAAAATCAAGCACTCATGGCTGAGATCAAAGAATCTGAAATCCCAACAGAGGTATCTTCCAAACTTTGTTCTGATTCTTGTTTAGAAACTGTGAAAAAGTACAGGGATCACAATCAGTCCATGAGTTATAGTATTAAAAAGATGGAAAGAGAAAGAAGAGAGTATGTTAAGATCATTGACAATCTGGAGGATCAAATAAAGGCCTATAAAGCCAATGAACTTCAGTTTGAATATGATCATAACTACTAGAAGTGGGAAAAGAAAGAATATGAGAGAAAGCTGTCCAAGGTTAGGGAAGAGTTGGACTGTGCTAAGAAAGAATTGACTAATGCCAAAGAAGATCTAGAAAAATTTTCAAAGTCCTCTAAGGCTTTAAAGTCCATCATAAAAGCTCAAGTCACTGATGACTTGAAGAGGGGAATAGGATACAACAATACCCCTCCACCATATAACCAGAATTATATTCCTGCTACCACTGATCTGCTTGATAGGATGGACAGAGGAAAACTGAAAGAAGGATTAGATAGAGTAGATCCAGTAGACACTGAGGAGGAATCTGATGAGAAAAGTTCAACTGAGACCATTCCTGAAGACAACCACATTCTCACTAATGAGAAGGGTGGTATGCCATTTGTTCCTAGCAAACAGGTAGAGACCTCTAGGAAAGACAAGGGAAAAGAAGTGATTTCCTCAAAGAAGGACAAAGGGAAGAAGATTGAGACAACTAGAAAAGAGAATAGGAAGAACCACTATACTCAAAGGACCGTAGTTGATCCTGGTACTTCCTCACAGTCTCAAAACAAAAATCATCCAAGAGGGAATAAAAGGAACTGGAACAATCAATGGTCACAATGTCATGGTGTTGATTTAAGCAAGATAAACAGACCAAAACCATGCTTTATCTGTTGTAAGATCAATCATCTAGCTAGAGACTGCTACTTCAATCCAGTTAACCAAAGAAACAGTTTTCAAAATTTATCAGACAACTGGATTGGATAGCCTCAAGCTAGAAGATTTGACCCTACTCACAAGAGAGTTGTTCCTAATCAAAACAGGCATAGTCAACCTAAAAGAAAAGTTCAAAAGAAAAAGGTTGAAAAGAAGTCTGTTAAGTTGGTTACTAAATGGGTACCAAAAGCTTCACTCAATAATACTACAGCTTCTACAAGCAGTGGTAGTAGCAGTGTTGCTTCTGATAGCAGTGGTAACAGTCACAACAGTGTAGAGGTTAACACTGCTGCTAGCAATAACAGCAGTGGTAACTCAAACACTGTTACCACTGAAGGATCTTCATTGAGAAAACCCATTATAACCAAATATTCCAGTCATGTGATTCCAAGCAAAGATTACCTGCTAAAGCTTAACAGATTAGCAGAGTATAACTATGTTAATGAAAAGGGTGAACCCAAGACCATATTGGCTTGGGTTCCCTCAAGACACTAACTGTTTCACTTTATGTGCAGAGCAACCAAGGAAGAAGGAGCAGTCTTTGGCATGTGGATAGTGGTTGCTCTAGGCACATGACAGGTATCATGTCCCTACTTGAAGACTTTAAAAAGTTTGAGGGTGGACATATTGCCTTTGGGGATAATCCAACTGGAGGTAAGATAAGCGGAAAAGGTAAGGTATCAAAAGGTAAGATGATCTTTGATGATGTATATTATGTGGAGCAGTTAAGATACAATCTGATGAGTGTCTCACAAGTGTGTGACAAGAAGTTTGGTGTATTTTTCACTGATACTGAATGTCTCATACTTGCACCTGGTTTTAAAATAGATGAGAGTCGGGTAATGCTTAGGACTCCTAGGAAAGATAATGTTTACTGTTTGGACATTGAATATGCTTCTTCTTTATCATCCTTAAACTGCTTATTTTCAAAAGCATCTGTGAGTGAATCATCACTGTGGCATAGGAGGATGTGCCACATGAACTTTAAAAATATGAATTTACTTGTCAAAAACAACCTTGTAAGAGGTTTGCCTGCAAAGGAATTTTCATGTGATGATCATTGTGTAGCCTGTCTCAAAGGTAAGCAACACAAATCCTCTCACAAGTCCAAAGAAGTAAACACTATCTCATCACCTTTACATTTGTTGCATATGGATCTTTTTGGTCCTACTAATGTGATGAGTATAGGCAAGAAATCCTATTGTCTTGTGATAGTTGATGATTACTCTAGATTCACTTGGGTGCACTTTATAAGAACAAAGGATGAGACAAGTGGACTGATCAAACCCTTTGTAACTAGAATGGAAAACAAGACAAATCTAAGAGTGAAAGACATTAGATCAGATAATGGAACTGAGTTTAAGAATGCTGATCTAAACAGTTTTTGTGAGGAAAAAGGTATTGAGAGACAATACAGTGCTCCTAGAACTCCTCAACAGAATGGTGTTGCTGAGAGGAGAAATAGGACACTAATTGAGGCTGCAAGAACTATGTTGGCTGATTCCAAACTTCCAATTACTTTCTAGGCAGAAGCAGTTAACACTGCTTGCTATGTTCAAAACAGAGTTCTTATAGTCAAATCAAAAGGCAAGACACCCTATGAACTTTTTGAGAAAAAGAAACCGTATATAGGATTTTTAAAACCTTTTGGGTGTCCTTGCTCAATTCTTGATACCAAAACTCACTTAGGCAAGTTTAACAGTAAATCTGATGATGGATTTCTTGTAGGATATTCTTCTCAAAGCAAAGCTCTTAGAGTGTTCAATAACTCTACCAGAATCACTGAAGAAAGTGACAATGTCAAATGCAATGAGAACACTCCTAACATACCTGGAAGTGGTCCCAATTGGCCGTTTGACATTGATTCACTAAATAACTCTTTGAATATGAGAAGTGCAGTGATTACAGGTTCAGGTACAGAACAGATCCAGGATACAAGTCCTCCATTTGTCATGTTTCCCATGCCAATTACAGATCCAAATGATTTCTGTACTACTGATGGGACAGAATCTGATCAGCAAAAGGAACCTGAGAATGTTGAGAAGAGTGATGATCAGCAAACTGAGGAAACTTCCCTCTCTGACAACGTTGAAGTCATACCTTCTTCAGATGAGGGACCTCAATGGGATCAAGAACCAGAAGTGGATGATTTAAATTTAGGGGTGGATTTGCCAGAAGATCCCCTGCACCTCACAAGAACTCAGAAGAATCATCCACCTTCATTAGTGATAGGAGATATTCAGTCTCCCATGATCACCAGAAAGCAAAGCAAAGCTTTATCAGATCCACACTCTAGCATGATTTATGTTTTTCTCTCACAAACAGAACCCAAGAAGGCACATGATGCAATGAAGGATCCCAGTTGGATTGAAGCCATGCAAGAAGAACTGTTGCAGTTTGTCTTGCAGCATGTGTGGGATCTGGTGGATCTACCAAGAGGACATAGGGTGATTGGCACTAAGTGGATCTTCAGAAACAAGACTGATGAGAGAGGTATTATTATCAAGAACAAAGCCAGACTGGTAGCTCAGGGATATATACAAGAAGAAGGCATAGACTATGATGATGTATTTGCTCCAGTTGCAAGAATTGAAGCCATCAGGCTGTTTTTGGCCTTTGCATCTTACAAAGGATTCAAAGTCTACCAGATGGATGTCAAGAGTGCTTTTCTATATGGCACAATAGATGAAGAGGTGTATGTTAGTCAACCACCAGGGTTTGAAGATCCCAAATACCCTGATAAAGTTTACAAGTTGAGGAAAGCACTATATGGTCTTCATCAAGCACCTAGGGCTTGGTATGATACCTTGTCCTCCTATCTGTTGGAGAACAAATTTGAGAGAGGTGTAATTGATAAGACCTTGTTCATCAAGAGAACAAAGACTGATATGCTTCTAGTGCAGATCTATGTAGATGATATCATCTTTGGATCTACAAAGGATGATATGTGCAAGGAGTTTGAGGAGTTGATGCATAAGAAGTTCAAGATGAGTTCTATGGGAGAACTCACCTTCTTTCTTGGGTTACAGGTCAAGCAGAAGGCTGATGGTATCTTTATCAATCAGTCTAAATATGTGGCATCTATGCTTCAAAAGTTTGGGATGAATGATGCAAAGCCAGCCAGCACTCCTATGGAAACACACAAGCACCTCACTGCTGATGTTGAGGGGGAGGAAGTTGATGTTCATAATTACAGATCCATGATTGGATCCTTGATGTATCTTACAGCTTCCAGACCTGATATTATGTTTGCTGTTTGTGTTTGTGCTAGGTATCAAGTTAGGCCAAAGGAGTCACACCTACATGCAGTCAAAAGGATATTCAAATATCTCAAGGGTCAACCTAGATTGGGACTTTGGTACCCTAATGACTCTTCATTTGATCTGGTGGCTTATACAGATAGTGATTATGGAGGAGCAAACCTGGATAGAAAGTCAACATCAGGAGGATGTCAATTCTTGGGAGGAAGATTGGTCTCATGGCAGTGCAAGAAACAAACCACAGTTTCACAGTCAACCACTGAAGCTGAATACATAGTTGCATCTCAATGTTGTTCACAAGTTCTATGGATTCAGAATCAGATGCATGATTATGGGCTTTCTTTCTTACAGACACCAATCTACATTGACAATAATAGTGCGATTAGCATTGTTAACAACCCTGTCAAACACTCCAAGACCAAACATATAGAGATCAAGTACCATTTTATCAGAGATTGTAATGAAAAGAAGTTGATTCAAGTTTTGAAAGTCCACACTGATGATCAATATGCAGACCTGTTTACAAAAGCCTTTGATGTAGGCAGGTTTACATTTTTGGTTACAAGTGTTGGAATGATGAACTCTGAATAAATTTCTTCTTGTTACATTATTTCTTGTACCATCTCTGTATATTTTTGTCTTTCTTCTTTGCTTTATTTGTTTCCTTCATTCATTAGGGGTCAACTAACAATTTTGTGTATGGTGCAGATAAAGGCTGGGGTAAGAAGTTTGGTCAACAAGTGCAAGTGCAATTACCACTGCTCTTATAGTGTTAGCATTATCGCCCATTACCACCGCTAGCACTATCGCCCATTACCACTGCTAGCACTATCGCCCATTACCACCGCTAGCAATATCGCATGATTACCACTGCTAGTTATTCGTTACCCCTGCTTGCTGACTATTACCACTGATAAGTCATTACCACCGCTGGCTGTACTTAGTGTTAAAATATTCGCTTTTTACCACTGCTTTTGACTTTTTCATTTGCGAATTACCACTGCTTACCAGTTACCACTGCGCTTAACTTTTTTCATAACGAATACCACTGCTTGTGTTAGTTACCACTGCTTTTGACTAATACCACTGCATGTGTTTGTTACCACTGTTCGTGCTTGTTACCACTGCTCATGAGATGCGTATAAAAGCCCTAATCTGGCCGCCTTTTTCACAAACGGCTCTTTTGCACTTTTGCTCTAAAAACATTTGCGATTCTGACGATTTTCACACCCTAAGTTCTTGCCAATCAATCTTCTTTCACTTCGATTACTGATTCGTACATCTGTTTTAGGGTTTCTTCATCGATTGATAATGGATTCTCTGTGTTTTGTTAAGGATCATAACAAAATCGGCTATCTCACAAGAGATAGTCATTCTGAAGGATTTGGAGACATTGTTGATTTCTTGGCATCAACACACATCGCCTATGTCGCGACAATCAACCCAGTGATCTATATACAACACATGCAAGATTTTTGGGCCAATGCCGTTGTTGCAGAATCTGAAGGGGTGAAATCCATTCAAACCACCATCTGTGGTCATTCACTCACTCTCACCCCTTCCAAGATCAGACTTCATCTGAAATTGAATGATGAAACTGGTATCACTATACTCACACCCTCAACCATTATGGAATCCTTTCTGAGAATGGGGTATGCAGGCTCCCAAACCTCTTTAAAATATCTCAAGGGTTAATTTTGCCCTCAGTGGAGATTCTTTGTGCATACCTTGTTGCATTGCTTTTCAAAGAAAACAACAAGTTTTAGTGAGTTTAGTAGTACCATTGCATCTGCCTTGGTTTGCTTAGCCACTAACCAAATTTTTAATTTTTCCCAAATGATTTTTGATGATCTTGTTTACAACCTTGAGAACATCAACAATTCCAAAGTCAAATCATTTTATATGTTCCCAAGGTTTGTACAAGAAGTTATAAACAAGGAATTGACGGATGTACCACTGTCTGGTGACACTTATAAGAGCTCTGCTCTTGGTCGTAAAGTGTTTGCCAATATGAAGAGACCTGCTCCAGGCTCTAATGACCAATTCACTTCATTGTTCTCTACAATGATGAGAGTGAACCACCCACAAGGTGAGGCATCAGGCTTGCAGCCCTCACAATCAAGCATACCTACTGATGACATACCCACACCTTCCACTCACACTATTCCTCGGTCCCTTGAATCAACCCCCACCCCCTCACTTAAAAGATACATAAGAAAGAACAGGGGAGCTCCTTCCTCCTCTGGTTCTAAACCCAATGAGCCTATAAGCCCTCAGTTGGAGTACTCTCCTTCTGATATTTTCCAAAGGGATACCCTTGGAGTGATGCCCCACTCAAGTATAAAGAAGGTGCCCTCTAAGGAGAAGGATGGGCATGTGATTGGTGAGGCTCAGACTACTGATGTTGCACAAGGTGTGCATCAGGACAGTCTGAACATAGCTAAGACCCCCACCACGGCAACTCCTATTGAGCAATCAAAGGGAGGTCCCAGGTGCCAAGAAACCAAGGGGGCAGTTAGTGCTTCAGCTAAAAAGCTCAAAGATCCAGTAAAGGAGGTCAACACTCCTAAACCTAGTGAGGGCAGATATAACTATCAGGATTTGATGGTAGACTTTAAGACAATTGCTGATGATCTGAAGGCTCATGATGCCAATTTTGACAAGCATGATCAAAGGCATGCTTCCCATGAAGAGAGATTGGATACTTTGGAGAAATTGGCCACTGCACAGCATGATCTACTCAAAGCCCATGATGCTCAGATTCTCAAGCAATCAAGGATTATTCAGGCTCAAGGTGCTCACATGGCCTCAATGACTCGGCTGATTTCTGCTCTTAAGAAAAGGTATACTACCTTGCTCTCAATCACAAAGGGGGAGAGATCACAAGTTAAGGGGGAGAAAAAGAAGAAGAAAAGAACATTCAAGAAAGTATTGCCTGAAGTTGTGAATGAAGATCAAGAGAACAGAGGTACAAAGGTTGATATGGATGAAACTGAGATTAAAAGAGAGGTTGTGGCTAAGGGGGAGGATGAAAAGGTGATGGAGACTGAAGAGGTGAAAGAAACTAGTTTGGAGGCTAATGAGGATGAGGTCACTATAGCACAACTACTTTTGAAACTTCCTAAGGTTATTCCAAAGGCCAAAGGAGTTGTCATTAGTGAGCCTGTAGCTGTAAAGAAGAAGACTGAAGTGCTTGATCCAAAAGATAGAGGCAAAAAGATAGTAGAAGAAGCTGAGTCTGAATCTGATGATGATGAGGATATGGGGTTTAAGCCAGTGGTAGACCCTGTAACTGAAGACATTCTTTCTGATGCTTTGATTCAACAGCTTCAAGAGGAAGATGAGAGGAAAAGAAAAGAAGAGTTGGCTACAATAGCTGAACAAGACAGGGTGGCAGCTGAGAAAATGCAAGAGCAATTGGATCTAGAAGAAACAGTGGCTGTCAAGAAAAAGACAGTCAAGAAGACTACAAAGAAATCTACTCCAAAGGCTGTTACAGAGAAAAGAAGAATCATGGTGAGATACTTGGCTGGTGCCCTTTCAAAGCCAGTTCAGTATTTTGCTAAGTGGGATTTGGAAAAGATAGAGAGTCAATACAATGCCACAAGGGAGGTAATGCAACTAGAAGCCATGGAGGAGCAACAAGTGGAAACAGAAGATATGCCTTTGGTACAGAGAAAGAGGAAGAGAGATCAGGTGATAGATCAGATTACCACAGCTGAAGATAATGCTGATACTACTGCTGCTGGTGCTGAAAAGAATATGACTGAATCACAAGGGAATGTAGAGTCTGAAAAAGAAAAAGAGGCTGAGAAGGAGGTTGAGACTGCTGAAAAGGAAGTTGAACAGGAAGTTGAAGTTGCAGAACAAGAGTTAGAGGTGCAATCACCTAAACCAAAGAGAAAGAAGTCAATAGCTAAGAAGGGAAAGAAGGTTAAGGAGATTAAAGAAACTTCAGATATTTCTATGTGGATATACTTTGAACACAAGGAGGTTGATGCATTCAAAGTATTTAGAAGTAATGGCCAGTTTGAAATCTTTGCAAGCATACTTGGAATCTTCAGAAAGTTGTCCAGAGCTGATCTGAAAAGGATGTATGAAATTGGATGCACAAAGGAGGTTGAAGACTTTGAGGAAGCCAGATTGCTTATTGAGGATCTGAAGATTATGTTTGCTTTCTCAAAAACAAAGGCTGAATTGAAGAAGAACAGCAAAAGAGATATGGATGACAGTGTTGGTGAAGGAAAAGTTGTTTCTTGGAGCACCTATAACAATAGGGTGTTCTCAGTTACATTTGAGAAGGGCAGAATGAGTTATTTCCTAGTTGATAAGAGGTATGATTTTGAACCTATCATGATCAATAGTATGTTGGAGGTAAAGGAGAAGAAGGGAGAGCTATCTGATCTTGATAAAGAGTTGGTGAAGAAGTTGAAGGATCAGCTACTAGAAGTGAATGAGAGGTACTTTGATGTAAAGATGATTGAGCAAAGACCCAAGAAAGTAACAGAATGGGGTGTAGATAAAGATTTGAAGTATTTGGTGAAGTTTGATGATGATTCTGAGCTTAGTGAATCTGATTGGACCAAGATTTTAGAAACTTGTAAAAGGGAGAATCTGAAGGAGATGTATGATCTGAGAGTCAAGGTAATTGATGTTGCTGTGGATGAAAGTGCAAACTCTGAGAAGACTGAGAAGATGAAAGCTGCACTGGAATGTTTGTATTGGTTGTTTGAACCTTTCAGACTTGCTGAAGTGAGGAGTAAGAGTTGTGAGGCAGTAAGGGAATGGAGATGGTATGAGAAGTGCAGGGTGTACAGTCTAAGTGTCAATGATGATGACAAAGAGTATTACTTAGAGGAATGTGATACTGATTTGTTTGATGTTCAGAGACTGCAAGGCATGGTGAATGCTAAGTTGACTACACATGGAGAGCCTACTAAACCTGCAAGGTTGCTAATGAAGAAGATAAAGACTTATTTGAAGATCAGACTCAAGAACTTAGCTCCTCATATATGAGAAGTTAAGTTAGGGGGAGATTGTTGGGTCTGAGATAGCTGTTGAAGATTACCACTGCTAGCTTTGGAGGATTACAGCTGAAGGCTTAATTTTGTGTTACCACTGCTAGTATGTGAAATACCACTGCTGAGCAATATTACTACTGAAGTTCAAGTTACCACTGCTAACACAAAGTTACCACTGCTAACACAAAGTTACCACTGCTGATTGAAGATTAATACTGCTTTTGTGTTACCACTGCTGAAGGGTTGCGATAAGGAAAGGATTGTGCAGATTGGAAGATATGGACAAGATACGATTATCTTGGAGATTTTGTAGAGATTATCTTGTTTAGATTTACTTTCCTTATTGTAATCCTGTAACTTGTATATATAGCTGATAGATTTTAGATGTTTGAGATACGAGTTCATAAGTTTTTGTTTAGAATTAGAAGCCTCAAGATTGTTCTTGAATCCCTGCAATTGAGAAGAGTTGCACGTCTGATTTGAGCCTGTTCAAATCAGATTAGGGCTTTGGTTGTAATCATTAAGCTTGTGATAAAATATACAATCTGTTCTTAAATTCATTCATTGTTATTATAATCAAAGTGTTATTCCGCAAACTACTTTGATTTAGTTTTCTGTTCTTGTTAAATTGATCCTGACATAACCTTACCCACTAAAAGTTCGATTAAAACCAACTGAGGAGCGCAGCGGAAACCAATCGAGTCCACCCATGCGCTAATGATAGCCTTAAAGATGTAGCCCACTTACATACTCTACTTTCTATACCGCACTATTATTCTTTTTTTAAGGGTGTCTGACTTTATGGCCCGACTAAATCCCGGCAAGATCAGGGTTAAAGTGTGCCCCTTTATAAATGTGCACAAGTTGTGCATGGAAGGATTCAAACCCAGGTTAGCCGCTATGAACCCCCCAAGCCAACACTGATATACAACTATTATTCTTTATGCTATTTTGTTTTATATTATTACTAAGAAAAAATAATTATTTTTAGTCATTTTTAATACAACTAACACATTTTAACAATTTTCTTCCAAAATTGTAAAAATAACCACTTTCTCCATTAAAATATGAAACTCCGCTAATATAAACTCCGTTAATAGTGGAGAAGTGTAAAAATTACACTTTTGATCCCTAAATTACATATACCTAAGAGCCTGAAAACTTTATAAAAGATTTATGTTTTATACCCTTTAGCGAAGATGGTTTTTAGCGAATTTTATGGTTATTTTGTAGTTTTTGAGAATAAATGATTAGGAGGTGTTAGAAGTATTTAAAAATGGCTAAAATAATTTTTATTATTATTATCAATCATTTTCTTATTTTAATATAGCAATATATTACCTTATGTCCTCCGTAGCATCATAGGGTAAGTCCTTAATCTTAGGCCAAGAGTACCACGCACTTACCTGGTTTTGTGGTTTCACAATCACATCATCGCCACATCAGTTTTTCAGTATCCTACCCTCAAACGATCATCAACCTTTCAAATCTCGTAACACAACCTTTCATGCCCTCTACATTTTTTAATTACTTTTATATATAACTAGTGTTTGTTACCGCACGTTGTGCGGTAGTCAAACTTCACCTTAAAATAAATAAAATTCCATACCCTAAATCATTTTTTTGTGACAAAACATGTGTTTGGAGAAAAAGATTAAGAAGTATCTTGCTACATGTACAAAGAAATGAAAAAACTAATAACACATAAAACACTTGAATTAAAAGAGTAGTTGAATGAATGAAAGACTTACACGTAGAACTTTTCTTTGTATATCATGGTGTTGAAGCTTTGACGCTCTTCCATATTTGGCGATCTTTAGAGTTTAATCATGTTTGTATCACTTGCTACAACAAAACATCATAAAGATCATATGAAGTCAACAAAAATTACATGATGGCAAAAAAACTTGATTATAAACAAAAGTCAAATACTCTAAATCTTTTTGGGAGAGAAAACGTGTTCCAAAAAAAGAATGAGAAGTATGTTGTTGTATAACAAAGAAATGAAAAAATCAATAACTATCCAACAAAAAAAATAACCACTTTGCTTAAATAAGAGAAAATGAATGATTATTGAGAATAAATGAAGGAAAATGAATTGTAATAACCGGAAAATTTTAGTTTTATAGCAACTTGACTTTCGGCGTTAAAATTACCTAGTTCGAATAAAAATTGTGGAAAGAGGGGTTGATTGTGTAACTTTTGAAAGTTGTTATTGGACTAGGATTATACCATTTATGGTATGGGCTTGGCCCTAAGCCCAAGCTATTTAAAGTCTAAAACCCTAATTTTAGCCATTTTGGGAAAAATTATTTAGTGTGTGTTTAGTATGTGTTTTGGAGAGGAAACTTGGAGCCATTTCACCATCTTCAAGGTCGGGAAATCGTCACCGAGGTAAGATTCGATGTCCAAAAAGTGTAAGATTACTGATAAATGATGTATGATTACTTTGGGTGCAATTGGATCGAATTAGAATCGACTTTGATTGATTTTAGGCTGTTTCCGGAACTGATTGCGTTTCCCGAGTCGGGATTCTTATTTCCCGAGTTGGGAATCATAATTTCCCGAGTCGGGAAATCAGCTAAGTTATTATTGAGGTATTTTGTTTCCTTATGCCTTTCCCGAATTGGAAACCTATGATTTCCGAGTCGGGAATTCGGCTAGTTAAGTTGTCATTTTGACCTCGCGATTCTTCGAGTCGGGAAACTTATTTCCCGATTCGGGGAATGGTGACATTAAGATCCCGTTAGTGTTTTCCTTCGGATCAGGAGTGGTTATTTCCCCGAGTCGGGTTATGCCATTTCCCGAGTCGGGAAAGTGTTTCCCGAGTCGGGAAAGTGTTTTCCGAGTCGGTTTTTGGGAGGTTTCGATTTTAGGGTTAGTTTTCGGAGAAGAATTTTCCAAGGAACCCCCGTGCTAAGTCTGCCTAGGGGTGTCATAGTTAGTGGGTTTTTACTAAGCGCGAATCATGATGCCTTAGAATATTTACAGATTTAGTAGGAGGAGGACCTGAGATAAACGTGAGACGAGTTATACGATCAGGTGAGTTCCATTACTTGATTGAATGGGATAAATCTTTTAACTGCTTTTAAATACCCATTCCGTTTTGATAAATGATTTGCATGGTAAATGCCTGATGATTTATGATAACTTGTACTGAAACGTTAATCACATTTAAGCATGCTTCAAATGGTATTATATGAACTGTTTTGCTGATAGATGTGTTGCATTAAGGACACTAGGTACCTTGGGACTATATGTTCCTTGGCAGTGGTTACCATTTGACCCGATCAGCCACTTGGGGGTACCTCGGGGCTACGCCCCTTGGGAGTTATAGTTAGGCGCCGGTTGGGCCTGAACTGATGGTCATTATGTGACGGAGTTTCTTCTTTGTCCGCAACACATATGATTTTTGAATGTTTGAAATTTAGGCCAGCGGGCCAGAACTGCGATTATCTATTTTGAGGGAATTCACTAGACCCTATGGTCTAACCCTCGCTTTCCAAAATTTTTCTTTTTATCTTTTACAGGCGAGGCCCGTGGAAGTGGGAAGGGTAAGGAGAAGGCTTGAAGGATAAACTAGAAGCCTTTAGTTTTCGTTTATGTACTAGATGTTAGGATTATGTGCAAGATAGCAACAGGGTTTACCGTGTCCAATGTTATAAGACACTAGTGGGTCACACTGCTACACACCCAACTGGAGATCAAGTGGTTTGATGGAATAATTAATTAGTACAAATTAATTATTGAGTGAGAAATAAATAATAAATAGTCATTTATTATTTAGTTATATAAAATATCAGTTGAGATATTTTATTGGATTAATTAATAGTTAATTAATTAATTAAAGGGTTAAGTTATTTAATTAATGGTTTATTAATTAAATAAAGAGTTTGAGTTTGATCAAATAACCTTAATGGGCTTTTAATCAAACGGGCTTTCTTTATTGGGTACTGCCATATTTAATTTTATAAATATGGCAAACCCTGATCAGTTTTATTAATTCAATCAATCTTAACTGAAAAGAAACCCAGAAAAACCAAAAAAAAACCCTCCTCTCTCTCCCTCTCCATCGATTTCAACAAGAACCCGGTGGTGGTCTAGCAACCAATCTCACGGTGGTGCAGTAGTGGTGTATTCCCGCCAGCAATCCAGTTTCGTTCGCATAAACCAAATAACGAGGTAATTTTTCGTAACCCTCTTTTTGTATCTGTATGAGTTTAGGATTGGATCCTCGATTGGGAATCAGGCTTTTTATTCCGCTGTGCATGTTTCGTAGCCTATGATTCCCAACAGTGGTATCAGAGCCACTTCCTAAACCTAACAGATCAGGTTTAAGCTGCTTATTAGCTATTTAGGTTTTGTAAAAATCGTTACTTTTTCGCGTTAAAAATCTGATTTTTAATAAACCTAGCGAAACAACGATCGGCGGTGGAACGGCGGCAGTTAGCCGGCCGGACCTCCAGGCCGATCGCCGTGAATCAAACCACCATAGACACCGCCGGCCGCACCACCCGATTGGTGGCTGCGGCGCCGGCTACTTCGGTAACCGCCGGCCACCCGATTGGTGGCTGTGGCGGTGGTGTCGATTAAATGGATGACCACCAACAGGTGGCGGATGATGGTGATCGACCACCAAGGCGGTGGCGATCGACCAAGCAACCAACGAGAAACCACCACCGCACCACCGATTGTGGTGGCGGTGGTGTCAATCGAAAATCAGAAGCTGCCGATAGGCGGCAGACGATGGCGATCGACCACCTAGGCGGTGGCGATCGGTTGAATGGCAAACGGTGGCAGCGGCGATTGCCGTTTGCCGCCGAACCCTTAATCCGCCGCACCACCAGTCGCGGTGGTGGCGGCAATCGATTGTTGTTTTCGTCCGAGGTGCGACCACGGCGGCAGTGGTGGGGCGATCCACTGCTGTCGTCGGCGGTGATGATGGTTGTTTGATGCGATAAGCACCGACGGGCGGCGGTGGTGGCTCACGAGCCGCTGCTGTCGCCGGTGTTCGATGGTACGGGCGGCGGCGGTGGCGGTCGTGTCATCGTCGTCGCCGGCAATGGAGAAAACCCCGATCGACGGCCACATTTTGGCGGATCGGTGGTAATTCGAAGTTGTAGTTCGTTTCGATTGTTTATCGTTAACGAGTCTCAGTTGAGGTTTGTTTCCGGATAGACTTCGAGGTAGGAATCGTTTTTAATCAGATTAGGTTAAAACGATTCAGGATTAAATTGATTTATTTGTTTTAAATTAATTTTATTTTTATGGTTATCCGATTAAAATCCAGTTGTGTTTTTAATTCGTTTAATTGTAATGAGTCATAGCTGAACCCTTTTAGACCCGTGGTTGTGTTTTTATTTTATTTATCCGTTTTAGAATAGTTGGGAGGCCTGCGTGCCATTTACAACCCTTCTTGTAATTTCAAATTATTAGAATAGTTTGGGAGGCCTGCGTGCCATTTAAAGCCCATTTGTAATAGTTATTTTTAATTACATCGAGACGGAGACAAGACGACGGCCATGGATCTCGGAGCCAGTGGGAGTGCCAGAAGTTGAAGACTTTTGTCACTTAGGGTTGAGACCGTTGTTTTGTGTTGGCTCACAAAACAACATTAGTTTAAGGGTTTAGGTTATGACTATGCTTTTTATATTTAAATTGCGTGGTTGTTTAATTTACGTAATAGTTATTAAATATAAATTGCTTTTTGAACAAACTGTTTAAAAATTACGAGGATACAAATACAGTTAGTGTTTGGATCCAGTTTTTTCAAAGTTTTGAAAAAGGAAACTGGCAATTTTGACCCTTGTTCAAATCATAGATTAGCAAGTGCAACCCACTTTGGGGGCACCTCCGGTGTAAGGTACATAGGGCGTTGTAAGTGCTCACACTATGAACGCCCGTGTTCAAACCGAAACTGGAGGGTGATAAAACTCTGCGAATTATCTCCGGGTGGTACCGGCCAGAGTTTGTCCAGGTCCCGGGTGGTGCAATCTATTTTGGTAATTATTTATTCACTGGGTGGTACCAGGCCAAAATGCACTAGAGGGACTAAATATGCACGGACTATAAATATCCGATGTCCCGACGATCTAGAAGTCGTATTTTCGAGATTGGAATACGATTGGTATAGTTTTTACCTACCATAGATCGCATGAGTCGGTTTGACATGATCACATGCTTCCCGACACATGTGAAATATGGATTCTAGTCTAATAAATTTATTTTAAGGGTAATAATTTATTAGAGTTATATAATTATAAACTAAATTGGAATTTATATTCTTCTGTAGATGTCTCCAATTAGCATTCCGTTTTATTCACCTGAGGAATCACTTCGCCTTATTACGGGCAAGTGGAAGCTTACGGGCCAGAACTTTCCAGTTTGGAAGTTACACTTACAGAATGTTTTGAGTGCCCAAGGTAAGCTTTATGTGACCAATAAGCCCATGTCACGACCTAAAAGCAATGCCCCTGAAGAGGAATTTGCTGAATATTTCAGATTCATGGCAGATGAATCGGATGTAATGTCCATTCTAGTTTTCTCTATGTCACCCGAGTTCACGAGAGACTTAAGAGTGAAATTCTGTCACGAGGTTGTGAGAAATGTAGAAAACCAGTTAGGTTTTTACAAGCACACGGGCAAGCTTTTGATCATGCAAGAGATTCTCTCCCTGAAGCTACAAGAGGGTCAGTCAGTTAAAAACCATCTTATTGAAATGAGAAGGCTTTTTAAATGTTTATCACGTCTGGGGTACAAGATGACTCAGGAGGAGTTAGTGTACCTCATGTGGTTCTCCCTCACAAAGGAAGTTCAGGACACAGCTAGTGCCTACATGAAGGAACCAAAGAACGACGTGGATAAAGTTCATGAAGATATCCTGGCCAGTCTAGAGCCAGCACCCGAACCTGCGAATCTCATGGACACTGATATAATTGATGAGCTGGGAGATCTGAGTTGCCCAGAGTGCGGCAGCGAGGATATTTGCGAGCACTCGATAAATATCGACCAGATAGAGATCGGTTTGCCCGATGCTCCAGGTATCTTTATGATAGATTGTTTAATCACTTCTTATGAATCATGGGTAATTGATACAGGCAGTGGTAACCACATTTGTAATCATTTACAGGGATTCACTAGAAGAAAGACTCTGAGGAAGGACCGTTCGAACCTACGAGTTGGCGAAGGCACTCCGTTGATTGCTGAAGCCGTGGGATCTTATAGTCTTAGTTTACCCTCGGGTCTAGTTTTGGAACTGGATAATTGTTATTATATTCCAAACATGATTAAGAACGTTTTGTCTTTTGATTTGTTAGGAAGAAAAGAAATGTTCTTGTATTTTATTAATGAAAGCTTTCAAGAACACCAAGAACACACACTAAAACACCTAGTCGACTCTCATAGGAAAATGATTTCTCACACTTCCTTTCCAAACCCTAGACCTTATATATAGGTCCATTACACTAAAGCCCAATCCCAAGCCCAATAAACTAATTAACTAATTAAAAACTAATTAATCCCTCTCAAAGCTTCCTTAATAAAACTTTCTAATTAGGACAATTTAGTCCTAACAATCTCCCCCTAAAGTTTTATAAAGGAAGGAAGCCTTTATGGAAACAGACATCTTTATTCCACCTTTACCCCTCCTAATAAAATAATCGCTCAGCTCCTTCAGATGCCAAAAGACCCAAAACCCTCACAGCCAAAACCTTCTCATGCAAAATACCCTCTCGTCGTCTTCCAGCTTGGTCGTCGTCGGGACTGCTTTTTTTGCCGGCTTTCTTCAGATCAAATATTTTTCCTGACGACCTGTTCATGTCTTCTTTCTTTAGACTGAAAATATTTCTCACGAGCTGTTGTTTCTTCTTTTTGCTGTTGTCGTTCTTGTTATTCTTGATTGAAAATCGTAAGTTATTGTTGTGATTTTGGAAAGGGGTTGGAATTTGAGGTAGAAACTGGGAAATTGCAAGAATGAGGTGAGTTGAATTGTGAGAATCAACATGATGATTCTTAACAAGAATCAAATAAAATCAATAATCTTGAAGATTGACAAAGGTTTTTCTTGAGAAACATTTCACTTTTATTAAGAATTAAAGATAGATGGAATATATACACAATACTACTTTATAAAGGTAAATGAATAAATCACAAACTTTTTATTTCTTGGCTTAAAAAGAAATTAATATTTCTTCTAATTTAGTTATAGTTATTTTATTAAATTTTGTTGTGATTATCTTATTGTCTTAATATAATTATGTTTGATGAAGTTTTTCTATTTTAAATACTTAAATTGATAATACTTATTGTTTGAAATCAACAATTCTGTGTATTTACCAAATAGTTATGTTAAACAATGCTTAATATAAATGAGGGTTAAAATAGTCATTTATGACATTCAGACAGTTTATTCAGCACAACAAACAAACAATAATGTATCTTAATATATACAGACGATTAATCTGGACAGAGATCTTTATCTACACAGAACTTAATGAAAAAACCAACCAAACAGCCCCTTAGAGCTTTAATAAATATATAGATAGTGTAACACCCCCTCCCGAGACGGAAGGGGAGGTCACTTTCAAACTTATACCAACCATTAACTGAAAACAAACAGAGCACTAATAATCCATAATTACGTACAATTGTCATCAATCAAAATAGCTGTCTCGAATGATACATCAATACATTTCGCTTTTAACTAGCTTCCGACAACTAACAAACCTATATAATTCTTATAATCACCTCTTACATAGGCTGCCACCCTGGATCGCTGTCTCTTAAGCTTCCCTTCGAATACCTGTCGCGAAGAAAGAAATGCAGCTGAGCCAAACGCTCAGTGGGCGGATACAAACAAATAACAAATGCAAATTTTAAGGTCTCGTGAGATCTAGCACGAGTAAGAGACACATCTCATATGAAGTAAGCATAACTTATTGAGACACCCACAAAAGGAAACGAATCAAACAACGAGAAGTTGAACCAATAACTCAATATAGATGTTAAATCAAAAGTCGAAACGAAATGATAATACCCAAACTTACTATATAAAAATTAGTGAATCTTGTCAAAGACGTAAGCCATCACATAAGGCATAGCATTAATTAAATACTAACGAATCTGAAAAGCTTAAATCAAACTTATATCATATGACTCCATATCAAATATCAAAATTATCACATTATATCACAAATATCGAGCTCGAACGCATACACTTGCATATCATCCGACGTGACAAGTGCCAGACATCTAGCCACAAAGGCCCGTACGTTGGGCGTACACATCCAACTGTACTAGTTGTGAGATGGCGGTGTTGGGCACACACCGACACTCACCTTACATATTCTAGGGTCGACCCATACGCCTCCTTACCGGTCACACAAATAGCTCCCACATGAGCACAAATACAAAAAGGAGACGCCGTGGACTGATCACACCGCCACGGGTGGTGTCACGCCATCGGTGCCACAATGACGTGCCTATGGTACCTCCATAGGTAGTTAGCAAAACACAAAAATCTCAAAAGCATATCACAACTCATGTGATCACATCAAATGAATAACTATTCATACAAATTATAAAACGAATAACACATATGAACCAAATCCCTTAAAATGTTCATAAATTCGTAGTCACTTAATCAAACGGATTACAAACCGAAAAGAGTTTAAAATGATCAAATATCGTAAACTATTAACATAAATTCAGATACAAACAAACACAATATTTACAAAGGAAATGCATAACGAATCAAATCCAAACGAAAACGATAACCACGACTTTTAGAAATCGAGACGTACGATTTTCAGCATTTAACACGTTTAGAAATCGAACATTTTAACATATTTCCAGTTGGTTTTATAAAAGCATATCTAAACGGAAGTTTTAAATCAACGTTTTAGGAATCCAACGAATCTAGAACGGACTGAATCGGGTCTAAAATGAATCCGATATGAATTTTTGAAAGCAGTGGTGCTGTTCTCGTCTAAAACGAGACCAGTTTTGGAAAACGTAGATTTTAGATGATTTAGCTTAAGAATCACAGATTTCTTGTGTGACAGTAAATCGTAGTAGACGTCTGGGGGTTTTTAAAAACGTATCGTATGAGTAAATCCGATAAACGAGCGAAGAGTTATGATATTTACAAGTAAGACGTAATTTTCAGAAAATGTTTCGGCAGCTTTAAAATTATAATAAGATGTTTCTAAATATAAAATCAAAGAAGACTTCTAACCGAACGAACAACGAGAACTAAATAAACTTAAACACAATGAAATAAAACACATTAAGCACGAAGGAATAGATCGAATGACACGAATGAAACATAAGGATTCCGTACACGTATCAAATAAGCGCAAACGGAATTTAGCAATCACATATTCATATCAAAGAAATAAGGAATCCGTACCTTAGCATCTAAAAATCGCCAATAAATCTCCATAGATTCGTCAACAAGTCACCATCATAACCTCATACGTGAATCCAACCTTAAGCCTTAACATCTCGACTAAAACTTAATTCTCGAACCTAACTCAGACCCATGATATTAATGGCTGCAACCCCAACAGCTTAAAATAATGAATCCCTTTATTTATTTATTCTCTCTACGATGGCTCAAAAATCACGTCCATGGAAATAAAGGTTAAACCCTAATTGAAATAAAAGAGATAAAACCAATAATAAAAACTAAAATTTTGGAAACTTAATGTGCATAAGCAAGTAAGCCGCCGAGTTACATGCCACTGGAAGTTATCCCACAATCTTGAAGTTTGGCTTAATGACATGAATGAACCCTATGACTTTGTAAGATCTCCAAATTCTACACAAAACAATAAATAAAATGTACAACTCCAACAAAAGGCGTCCATTCCATCATTCCATGCTTAGGTAAAAGGATTTGTTTATTAACAATTCTAGTCCTTGCACTTTTATAAGGTTTCAACTTAATTAAAAGAAAAGGCTAAATCTAAAATTCTAAAAAGGCCACAAACTAGCATCCATTTCCCAAGCTTTAGTTAACCAGAACTAAAGGAATTCCTTTTCCCATTATATAACTAATCCCTCTAATTTACAAGCTTCCAAGATTAAATAAAAACACCTACTTAAATAATATCTTTTAAAAAAAACGGGGTATTACAGATAGATGGATAAATTAATTAAAAAATTGTTGGATTTATAAAAAAATTAATTAAACTTTAAAAATGTAAGAAAAATAGAAATTATACTTGTGGATGTATTTATGTTATATAAATAAAACTAATATAAAGTAATGAATAAAATGAATTTAAATAAAAAGTTAAACTCAATTATTGAGAATTTTTTTATTAAAAGAGATTTAAAATTATAAAAAAAATAAAAATGAAGTATTCTCATTGTCATTGAGCTACCTAAACACCTATATGTTTTGTTATATGTATATGTATATATAGGGGTAGAGGAAAGTTCAAATGTAAACTCAATTTTGGTTGTGAACATAAGGACAAATCTCAGCGACTCATCCGGTCAATAAAGACGGCTTTGATCGGGTCCCTTCCTTTAATTATCTCCACCTCCCATGAATCACGTCAATCCTCCGTGATCGTGTCAATCGTTAACGAAGATGTGTGGCTGAGATTCGTTCTCACATTCAAAACCAAAATTGAATTCACATTTGAAGAGAGAGTAACTAAAAAAAATGTTGGATTTATCAAATTAAATGTCTAATTAAATTAAAAAAAAATAGCCCAAAGTATAAATATTATTTATGAATATATTTATGTTCTTTAAATAAAAATAGTATAAATTAATAAAGAAAATTAATTGTTTAATGATAAGTTAAACTCATTTAATGAGAAGTTTTATATTTTAAAATAAATCAAAATTCTAAGAAAAAAATAAATGAGAATGGGGCTTTCTCATGATGTCATCTAAGCAATCTCAGGATTTGTTTTTAAGTATATATAGATTAGAAGAGTAAACTACCAATCCTTTGATGGGGGAATTTGGCCAAACTAACCATAATACAAGAACAATTTCACCTCCTAGCCATTTCTCTCTCAACTTTACAAAAATAGCCATCAATTCCATGATTCTAATTTTGTACTCCGTGATTTGGACCAAAAATGTAAGAAATCTTCAAAATCCAGGTGGACTCCGTGATTCTCGATTTCGTGATCACGGAGTGGGACACGTGATTCTAGTGGAGAAGAAATAAATATGGTCAACAAAGGTCAAGATCACGGAGTCGGCTTAGCCGTGACTCCGTGATCACGAAATTGGTAGTCACGGAGAGAAGTCACGAAGAGGACGAGTCACGGAGTGGATGCGAGTCACGACTCCGTGATTATGTACGGCATGTCACGTGTCGTTCTAGGGGAGGATGTAGAACCCAGGTGTTGAGAAGAGTCAGAATCATCTATCTTTAATGCTTTCTAGAATAGTTTCCTTGTTCTGTAAACAATCTTACTTTGCTTAAGCCCTTGTTTGAGGTTTGGAACCTCGAGGGCCGTTGTTGACAACTTTTGTAACTTCCTTTCTCCTATAAAAGGAAAAGGATGATTTAGGGTTTTGTGTTGGAATTCATAATATACTAAATTGGGCAAAATTCACCATTGTTGAGTTCTTCAAAAAGGCTTCATTGATTTCATCCCATTGTTTGGATTTCCATCCATTTCTTCTTCACTTCATTGTTTTTAGGGACAACAATTGGTATCAGAGCCAATCTTGTTGATTCCTTGGTTTGTGGTTTGATTTTAAAAAGGTTTTTAAGGTTTTTCAAGTTTTGAGTTTTCAAAACTTTTGGATTTTCAATCCAAAAGGTGTTTTAAAAGGGCTTAAAATAAGTGTTAAGTGATTCCCCATAGTTTTCTAAGCATTTTCCTACATTTTGGGGGTCTTAACACTGATTTTTAAGAGGTTTTTAAGTGTTTTTAAGAAATTTTTCGAGCTTTCTGTGCAGGTTTTCCGAATCGGAAAACGAGAGCTGAAATATCAGCTCAAATTTTCCGAGTCGGAAATTGCACATTCTCCGAATCGGAGAACTCTCCTTTTCCGAATCGGAAAATATCTGTTTTCCGAATCGGAAAACGAGTCTCTGACTCGGGGTCTTGCTCTTGAGAAGTTTCTCTCTTTTCCGAGTTCCCTTTTCCGCACCCACCTTTTCCGAATCGGAAAAGTTCGTTTTCCGAGTCGGAAAAGTTGCTTTTCCGAATCCTGTTGTTTGAGCCAAATCCGAATCGGAAAACATCTGTTTCCAAGTCGGATTTCGCCTCTTTGAGCCGAAACTCTTGCCGTTTTGTTTCTCAAATTCGACACTAAGCTTGCTTTCAAAACCTTTTACTTTCTCCAAGCTTTCTGTGTCCCGAGGCGCTCGAAACATCAGCTTTTTCAAAACCTTTCTGTGTTCAAGCCAAGTGAATCTTACAAGGAGGTCTCTTTCTTTTCTCAGAAATGTCGAAGGAAATCCTGGGGATTGGTTCTGAAACTCGCCCTCCCGTCCTGGTGATGGGCGAGTACCAGCAATGGAAGCGCCGGATGATACACTTCCTAGACATGCTCGACGGTAATCTCATGAAGTCAATCCGCGAAGGCCCAATCCGACCAACTGTCACGGTTGCAGCTGTTCCCAAAACAGATACGTGTCCCGAACTTCCATCGTATGTAGTTGAAAAGCCAGTTGAGATGTTCAGTCCAGAACAAAGAGCCCTGCACCTCGTTGACAAGCGTGCACTGACCCTTCTGATCATGGCTCTTCCCAATGATATGTATGCAAGGGTGGATAGTCTGACAAACGCACGAGACGTTTGGTTAGAAATAGAGCAACAGATGCAGGGAGGTGACACCGCTCTCGAGAGTCAAAAGGAAAGTGCCTTAAACGCTTACGAAGGCTTCAAAGCCAGGGAGACCGAATCCCTCACCGAGTCTTATCAAAGACTGAACGCCTTCGTAAATGACCTGCGAAGGCTCGGGATAGAGAAGTCAAAGTACGAGGTGAATGTTAAGTTCCTGAAGAACCTAACACCGGCATGGCAAAATCTGGCGATCAACTTGCAGCTGAGCCGAAATCTGGGGATCATGGGTCTACACGATCTATTCAGCATGATGGTTCAGCATGAGGAATTCATCACGGGAGGCAAATTCAAAAATACTGTTGACCCTCTGGCACTCGCGGCAGTGCCATGTGGAGGATCAAACTCAGCTTCCTTCCAGCATCAGCAGTACAACAACTCATCTCCTCAGCAGTACAACCAGTCACCACCTCAGCACTATCAGGAGAACTACAACCAGGAGTTCAACGGGAACTATGGTTCAAACTACCCAGAGTTCAACTCGAACTACAGTCCAAGCTATCAACATCCAGATGATCCGCTAATTATCTCAATCTCTGATGATGAACTCTTCCATGTGAATGAGTCTCTTGCCCTCATCTCTAATAGCGTACAGAAGCTGAATTCCAAACGTGGATACAGCAGACCCAGGGGATCTGGATATCCCAGTGGAGGAAGGATGGGGCAAGGCCGAGGTGGACACTACCAGCAAGAACGAGTTCAGTTTGGGAATCAAGGAAGAGGAGGATACCAGCAAGGGGACAGATATCAGAATCAGCATCCAGGAAGGTACCGTGGTGATCAAGGCCAGTATAGGGAAGCTCGAGGAAACTACAGAGATAACACCTACCTGGACTATCAGGGAGGCCCTGGAGACCAGGGAGATTGGAGAGGACAGGTTTCTCATATCAACTATCGCCAAAGCCAGAGAAACTACACTCCAGAATCGGGATACATTGACCGTCAAGGATACAGTAGCGGGTATGAAGGTGGTCAAGATGGAAGACGTGAAGATGGCAGATATGGAGGATTCGTAGGTGGTCAAAGTGGTCCGGGATATGGTCAAGAACAGGAGAGGAACTACAGGGAATATGATGGTCAGTCAGCTCAGGGTAACAGAAACTATCAAGACGGGAACCATCAGAGTGGTTCATCTAGGCAAGCTCCGAGAGAAGGACATCAACAAGGTCCCGTTGAAATTGGTGATCAAAGGTTGAATGCTCCTCCAGCTCCAGTGAACAGTGGTGGTCCTAACCCAGCCCCTCAAAAGATCGCTAGTGCCACTACATCCTGCTTCAAATGTGGCAAGCTGGGTCACTATGCAAGCAACTGTCCTGTCAGATTCAAAGATGCTGCATACTTTGAGAAGAAAGCAGCTTTGATGAGGAAGAAAGAGAAGGGAGTTGCTCTGCTAGTCGATGAGGAAAACTGGGTATGTGAGGAAGAAAGCTCAGACGAGGAAGATCATCTAGTTGGGGTCCGTGTTTGATGGCAGATTTCGAAGGACCTGAAGCTGTTGGCCCCAGCACATATCGAGACCTCGACGCTTCTGAGGTATCCACTATCCCAGACTTAACTGATGATGTGACAATGTTAGAATCTAGAATTTGTGAACTTGAGAGATGTCTCCAATCGGAACGATCTCTCGTCACGAAATTTAGAATCGACAGTGCCATATACAAAAGCTCTCTTGAGGACTTGACCATAGTGTATAATCGTGAGACTCTTGAGTCTAGCGTCAGAGAGTCCAATTTGTCCAACAAACTCAGTTGTCTTCAGAAAACCCATGAGGAACTTAACAGTGACCATGGTGAGCTCCAACTAAAATTTCAGTTACTTTCAGAAGAAAGAACTAGACTGTTTTCAAAAATTCAAGAGCTTGAAGATAACAACTTTAAAAGAGGACAATCTGAGCAGACCTTGAGCATTCTTACGCAGCATGCCAACAAAAATCCTTTCTATAAAGCCAGACCCGGACTAGGATTGTCAGAAAACCATGTTTTAGAAAAGGCACCTTCTAATCTGTACAACTTTGAGGACATGGCCGCCTCCAAACCCAAACCTGCCTTTATAGGAGGACACGTCACCGAAGAATTTATTAGGCAGACCGTCACTTACACGGAAGAAATTAATGGTAAAACCATTACCAGAACCATAAGTCCGTCCAATAGTTCTTCGAGTAGTCCACCCTCAAGTCCCGTTCCCAACAAACCTATATTTGTCCCAGCCAGCGATCCAACAAACACGAAGTCCACATGGGAAGGCATCAAGGCTAGGACCCCTAGGGTAGCTATGCCTCCCATCAACTATTCAGACCTTAACACTAGTTATGACACTAGGGAGATGGATTTTTCAGAAGAGACCTTAGTTATCCCACCTGAGGATGTTTCCGCAACTAAGAGTCCCGACCTAGTCGAACTAGAGAAGGAAATGTTTGGACTTAGACTAAAAGCCATGGATCTGGACGCATGTCAACATCAGATACTGAATCTGAAAGTGCTGATTTCTGAAAAAGACAACTTGGTTCACACTTTGAAGAAAGACTTGATCGAGGCAAATGCCGAGAGAATTAGAATGTCTTCAGAATGTGAGACCGCAGCCTCAACCTTTACTGATTTTCAACTCAAGGTTGCGGATCTTAAGGCACGATATGTTCTCCTAAATGTTCATTCTGAAATTGCAAGAGAACTTGATCATGATGAAAAGATCAAGTATCGTGTTGCCTTAACCAACCAACGTGTGTCAAATTCCATTTTGAAAAGAAAAGTCATGTACTTTGAAAACCTTTCAGACTCAGTTGATGATAGGACGACTCCACTCCTAAACCATCCGGTAGTTGAATCCCAAATCAAATCTGTTACGGATCTAGAGGACTATTACACCTTACTGTCAGATGATGATGAACCTCTCAACTCACACCATAGGATAACCGAACCAAAGACTATCCATGATCCTAACGTTGAGTACGATCTGAAGGTGTTCTTAGATGAAGGTGATGATCCTTCAGGTTTTATCCCAAAAGGGCCAAAATCTGTTTTTGTAAAACCTGAGAAGTCTGTTGAGTCACGAGCTCCTGTTTCTGAGAACAGTAACCCTACGGGTGAAAAATGTGTTGGTACTGACAAGGGGAAGTCAGTTAAGCCTCACGCACCCAAAGGACTCCAGAAAAGGCATTCAAAGTCTAATGATGCTCGTAACTCAGCTAAACCCATTAAAAGTCTTGACCTGAATTCAAGCAGCTTTGAAGTGGGTGAGACCTCTCAGTTAAAACCAAAGCAACCTTTCTCTTCCACGAAACCTAAATTTTCAAAAATATCTTCTGGAAAGGGTGGCAACTCTTCTCCTATTAAACCGTCATCTAACTCACACCATGCTCATAATGCAGATGGGAGGAAGAAGAATGGTGGACAGGAAGTGAAGCCACCAAGGAAGGATCACCGAGGAAGACCCAACTCTTTTCAAGCTTTCCCTAAGCAGCGTAGTCCTAACCGTGCGGGTCTTGGCTATGCTCCACCTAGCGTAGGAATTAATTCAAACATGTCTGTAAAACGTAATCAACATTTAACTCATGCTTTTGACTCTTTGCGTAATGACATGTGCTTTATGTTTGACAATTTTCTGCGCTATGGTGTTTATAATTCTTTTAATGCTGATATGCCTAAAATCAAGTCTCGAAAGAGAAGAGGGAGAAAAAGAGGAAAGGGGAAACCATCCTCGTCAATGCAGTCCCCTAAGCCTAAGGAGAAATCCGAAAAGGAGACTGCATCGACCAATTCAACTGTTTCTGACCCTAAGGAACCCATTTGGCAATGGGTCCCTAAACTAGCCTGATTGTTTTGCAGATCAGTCATGTGTGGTATTTTGACTCGGGGGCTCACACACACATGACTGGGCAGCGGTCCTTCATCTTCGACTATGTTGAGAAGTTTGAAGGATACATAAAGACTGCCGACAGAACGCCGTTGCCGATATTAGGGTCGGGAAAAATCACCAATGGAAAGTACATCATCAAGGGTGTACGTTATGTGGAGGGATTGGGGTACAACATGTTTAGCTCCAGCCAATTCTGTGATAACGGATACTGGTTGAAGACCTTTCAGTACGGAAGTGACGTAAACGATGAAGACAACAACGCTATTCTCTCCGCCAGGCGAAATGGCAATCTCTACACAACCGTCTTCCGTTCAATCCCTCAAACACACCCCCAGTTTGAAGCTAAACCGAAGAATGCGATCTGTCTGCTCTCAAAAGCATCAAAAGGGGACAGTTGGCTATGGCACCGCAGACTATGCCATCAGAACTTCAAAGACATGAACAAACTGGTTTCTAAGGGTTTAGTCAGGGGACTACCTGAGCTTCGCCTTTCCAAGGACACTCTTTGTCCTGCGTGCGAACAAGGAAAGATGACTAGAAGCTCTCATCCACCGAGAATGGATACGAATTGCCAAAGTCCCCTCGACTTGATACACATGGATCTTTGTGGACCTATGAGAGTAGAAAGTCTCGCCAGAAAGAAGTATATGCTGGTTCTCGTAGATGAATTCTCTAGATTCACTTGGATTGAATTTCTTCGAGACAAATCAGAAGCTGCTGAATGAATCATAGCCTTCATCAAACGCACACAAGTTCTCTTGGGTCGTCGGGTGAGGAAAATACGTAGCGACAACGGTACTGAGTTCCGCAACACAAAGCTGCAATCCTTTCTCGAAGAAGTGGGGATCACTCACAACTTCTCTGCAGTTCGCACACCTCAACAGAATGGGGTCGTAGAAAGGAAGAACCGGACGTTGGTCGAAGCAGCAAGATCCATGATGGCTCACTCTGGAGTTCCTCAACAGTTTTGGGCTGAAGCCGTTTCGACAGCATGTTACACGCAAAACCGGACTCTGATCGTAAAGCGGACTGGTAAAACCGCTTACGAGATGGTCGAACAGCGTAAGCCAAACATTGACTTCTTTAGAGTTTTTGGTTGTAAATGCTATGTTCTTAATGACCGGGATAATTTGGGTAAGTTTGACCCTAAGTCTGATGAGTCTATCTTCATCGGATACTCACATAACTCTAAGGCTTACCGGGTCTTCAACAAACGGACCCGAACTATCCTGGAAAGCTCAAATGTTGATTTCTCTGAATCTGAAACCTATCTGAATGCTAGTTCTAGTAGTGTGTCTGCATCTTTCCCTGAATTGTTCCCTTCACCACCGAGCACAGATCCGTCTTCTAACTTTTCTGCTTTAGACTTTTTAGATCTCGCGGAATACGATCTGCACACTCTAACAAGTCCAATCGTAGTTCCCGCTCCAACAGGTTCGACCACAACCACAGTGTCATCTGATGCCTTCGTCACGGAGCCCTCCTCCAGCACTTCAACTCACTCCGTGACACCTGAGTCCGTGGCTCCTCCATCGGAAGTTTCATCCGCAGCTTCACCGGCCTCTGATCAAGAACAGACTCTGCACCCTGTTCTTGATCCAATTCCAGAAGAAGCTCCACTACCTTCCCCGAGCACAGCCCAACGATCATATGCTCAGGTAGTCAGAGAGCCCCGGTTAGAGGCTGCACCGCGGATCAACCAAGCTGAAGGCTCATCAAGTGGGAACCTAGAAGAGATCTTTGCCGTGCAAGATGAGAACGACGCCACCAACAACCGACAGGCTTATGTCACTCACCCTCACACTCGAAGGTGGACAAAAGATCATCCCCCCTCCCAGATCATCGGGAGTCCCTCACAACCTGTAATCACTAGATCTGCAAAGCACACTGAAAATCTGATCCTTTTCGGTGGATTCTTGAGCGATTTTGAACCATCAGATGTTTGGCAAGCTCTCACCGATCCCGACTGGGTGATCGCCATGCAAGATGAGCTGGCCGAATTCGAGAGAAACAAGGTTTGGCGCTTGGTAGAACGACCATGGGGAAAGACAATCATTGGCCTCAAGTGGATACTCCGGAACAAAACCGACGAGAATAATCTCATCATCCGGAACAAAGCTCGCCTGGTCGCCAAGGGTTATCGCCAACAAGAGGGTATCGACTATGATGAGACGTACGCGCCCGTAGCCCGAATCGAAGCAATCCGAATCTTCCTTGCGTATGCTGCACACAAAAACATGACAGTCTATCAGATGGACGTCAAGTGTGCCTTCCTGAATGGAGTCCTTCAAGAAGAAGTGTACGTTGAGCAACCGGAAGGGTTCGTCGATTCTCAATTCCCAAATCACGTCTATGTTTTGGACAAGGCGCTGTATGGTCTCAAGCAAGCTCCGAGGGCATGGTACGAAACTCTCACTGACTACTTAATCGGAGTTGGCTACAAGAAAGGTACTATCGATCCCACTTTGTTTCTCAGGAAGTCAGGTACAGATTTAATTATCGTTCAGATATACGTGGATGACATTATCTTTGCGTCTACAAAGCCTGAGATGTGCCAAGAGTTTGAGAACACCATGAAATCACAATTCAAAATGAGCATGATGGGCGAGTTGACGTTCTTTTTAGGACTTCAAGTTCGACAACGCCCTGATGGCATTTTTATAAATCAAGCCAAATATGTTCAAGATCTTTTAAAACGATTTGATTTCGGTGGCTCAAACTCCGCAGCCACACCAATGCCCAAAAATTTTCAACTCTCTGCTGATACTTCTGGTAAACCGGTGGACCAGAAAACCTATCGGGCAATCATTGGTTCCCTTTTATATCTCACGTCCAGTAGACCAGATATCGTCTTTTCCACGGGTGTCTGCGCTCGGTTTCAGTGTGACCCACGGGATTCACATCTGTCTGCGGTCAAGAGAATCCTTAGGTATCTGAAGGGCACACCGGATTTTGGCCTTTGGTACCCAAAGGATTCTGGCTTTGAACTAATTGCATATACAGACTCAGACCATGCAGGTTGCAAGCTTAACAGGAAAAGCACTTCTGGTGCTTGTCAATTTCTCGGAGACAAGTTGGTCAGTTGGTCATCCCGGAAGCAGACTTGCGTCTCTTTATCCACCGCGGAGGCAGAATATGTAGCCGCCGCCTGCTGCTGCTCGCAAGTTCTGTGGATGAAAACCCAACTAGCTGACTTTGGATACACCATGCATCGAATTCCCATCTACTGCGACTCCAAAAGTGCAATACAGATCACGGCAAATCCAGTTCAACATTCTCGGACGAAGCATATCGACATTCGATATCATTTCATCAAAGATCACGTCGAGAAAGGTAACATTGAACTATACTTTGTTGAGAGTGACTATCAGCTTGCTGATTTGTTCACCAAGCCGTTTGACGAGAAGCGTCACTTTTTCCTCCTAAGCAAGTTGGGAATGCTAGACCTCCCTGCCTGAGGTCTAGGGGGAGTCGGGAGTTCTTATTTTATATGCATGTGTGTAGGGGGAGTCTATAGGATTTCTATAGATGTTGCATAAATCGAGGGGGAGTACTAAGTCCTGTATATACTGTGTGGTGTGCTCACTAACGTTCTCGGATCCACATCACTTTGGATACCACTTTTATATATTCTATCTTGTAGGTGTGGATCCTCACAACGACTTCTGGTTACTTCAGACCAGGACTCGCTCTAAACCCAGTGAGACGAACCAGGTAAGTCTCTTTTCTCGGGAGTCGAGGGCTGAACTTGTAACTTTTTGTGAACTTGAAAGTTCAGGGGGCGGTAGAGTACATGTCTTGAACTTACAAGTTCGGGGACTAACTTTGCTACTTTCTGTTTCTTAAAGTTCAGGGACTCGTTTTGCAAACTTTGTGAAACTTGTAGTCCAGGGTCTGTTTTGAAAATTTTCTGAAAATACAAGTTCAGGGACTTGTTTGTAAATTTACTCAAACTTCAAGTCCAGGGGTGGTTTTTGCCAAATGGTGAAAGTCGGGTTAAGAGAGCCAAAAGGAGAGCCAAACACAGTGTTTTTGACCCAAACACAGTGTAATTCGGTAAAAATATAAATACCAGTTTTCAAGAATTACTTTTCACAAAATTCAAATTTTCATCTTTTTCTCTCTGAATTCTCACCCGAACCCACTTCGCGCTCGATTCCGGTTTTCGCTCGTTATTGCTCCGATCGTCGATATCTTTACATATTCGGATTCCTGGTAAGTAAACGATCAACCCTTATATAGTTTTAACATCTAAATCATGCGTTTTACTGTCTGGATCGAAGCCTAAAAGTTTTAAAACTTACCCGAAACCCAAACTTCTTGGAATGGGATTTCGGGACGTTAAAACGATCCTTTGTTGCTTCTAATGTTGTTATAAACTGATTTAGGATGAATGTTGATAGTTTAGGGCCTTAGATCGACGATTTTTGAGCGGTTTCTAAGTGGAAAATACGAACAGTCGCGGTTTTCCGACTCGGAAAACTTGAACATTCAAGTTTTCCGAATCGGAAAACTTGAATGTTCAAGTTTTCCGCATCGGAAAACGATAAGTCTTCTTGTATGTTTTCCGATTCGGAAAACTATGTTTTCCGAATCGGACTTGGTCTCGGTTTTCAAATGCTTCTTTTCCGACTCGGAAAACTTGAACATTCAAGTTTTCCGAATCGGAAAACTTGAATGTTCAAGTTTTCCGAATCGGAAAACTTGAATGTTCAAGTTTTCCGCATCGGAAAACGATAAGTCTTCTTGTATGTTTTCCGATTCGGAAAACTATGTTTTCCGAATCGGACTTGGTCTCGGTTTTCAAATGCTTCTTTTCCGACTCGGAAAACGTGGAACTACCCTTATGGGTTTCCAAGGTTTTCCGACTCGATAGAGAGACCAAGTTTTGCCAAAATTTCTAAGTGTTGACATTTTCCGAATCGGAAAACCATGTTTTCCGACTCGGAAAACCTACTTGTTTTCTCTCTGAGTGTGGGAGTTTCCCGATTCGGAAAATACCCTTTTCCGAATCGGAAAACTTGTCTGTTTTATCTCTATGCTATTTTACCAAGTGTTGAGTTATCCGACTCGGAAAATACTCTTTTCCGAATCGGAAAACTCCCCTCGTGTACTTTGCTCGTTTTCCGACTCGGAAAACACGAAAAACTCATTATTGGGTTTTCGAGTTTTTCCGACTCGCGCTTAGTCGAGGGTATAGTCTTTTCACGTTATAATATTTCTAACACTTGAAGTATTACAGAAATGGCTGATCAACAACCGATTGCTCCCACTTCCCCAGTCGCCAACGCTGCTGATCTAGCACTGATCAACCCGGCAGACATCGTTGAGATCCACCAGAACAACCAGTTCGTTAACTTGGCGAACTTCACAGTTCAAGATGACGTTGTTCTCGAGATTCTCCGAGCTCACCCCCTTGCATACGCGATGCAAGCCACTGCTGATATCCCTATGATTTATCTGCAGCAGTTCTGGAACACTTCCCGCGTTGAGAACCGGGACGGAGTTCAGACCATCATCGGCCGAGTGGACCAGACTGATCTGGTCTTCACTATGGAGGATCTTCGCAGAATCCTCCGTCTGCCAGCTGCTACTCCGGAAGCCCCGTTTGACCCTCTCGTGTCTGGACCCGAACTGTTCAGCGAAGTGCTCGCTGTCGGAGTCCACTACCACCGAGAGCAACAGGCCAAGAGGAATCTCCCAGATTTCACAGGGAATGTTGCCACCAATCTGGTACTCTTTCTTCAACTTACTTAACCGCACGATCTCCTCGAAGACCCATGGCGTGGACAAGGCTTCCACTCAGTTCTGGCACATCTTCCATGCGGTCGCCTACGGAAGGCGGATTGACTTTGCTCAGCAAATCTGGGCGGACATCATCGGTGATGTCAGAGCTGGGCCAGGTCGTACAAAGCACAACTCCATCCCGTGGATGCGCTTCTTCAGTCTAGTCATCCGAGATCACATGACTCAGAACCGGGCTGTCAGACGCAGATCAAGCCATCTCCGCTTCGAAAGCCAACAGATCGGCCGAGCCAACAAGAAGACTCTGAAGCGTGGTCAGGTAGAGATGCACATACCGGAAAACGTACTCAACTTGGCAGACCGTAGGTCAGTGAGCGTTAGGATGTACCGAATATCCATAGGCCTAGAAGACACGTCTACGGACTCCTCAGAACCGGGGAGCCCTGCCCAAGACGTGCGACCCGTCCTTACTAGAAGCCGTGCCTCTGGTACGGCGGGCCAGAGCTCCAGTGGGGGAGCTTCTGGCTCGGGAGTGATGAGAGTTGACGTAAGGGGAGGAGCGGGTAGAATAGTCGGTACGTCTACCACTCCGCACACTTCTAGAGCCGGTGCATACCAGACCATGATCCAAAACCGTGCCACTCGTGCTCGCACTCCTACTGTTGTGGAGGAATCTACTGATGTCATCCGCGAACGCGAGTACACGAGTCACTTCAGAGTGAAGCAGTTCACGGGAACCCTACAGCAGTCTCCGATCCACTCGTCATCGGAAGGGCACCAATCGCCGACGCCGCCGCAACAACCTACTGGGGAGGACGTGGAAGCTTCCCCACAAGAACAAGCACATGTTCCTCCACCACCTCACTCGGCGGCCGTCACTTCTCAGGGAGGCGAACCCTCAGGCGAACCCTCAGGCGATGACTCCGACGGTCACGAGTCCTCCGAGCACACTCCTACGGACCGTCGTGAGCCCGATGACGAGGCAACAGAGTCAGAACAAGTCGACTACGGATCAGATTCTGAGTTTCAGCTTTCAGAACCACCAAAGGGCGGGAAAGCCCAAGTGATAGATTTGGATGAAGCCACCTCCTCCTTCAACGACGACCGGATTTCAGGTGATCCCACTCTTATTGCGGATCTGGCGTCGGATGACCGTACTGTTGGTCAGGAGGAAGAAGGTGAGGCCGAGGTAGCTACCGGCTGGGGTCGAGAAGACAGCGAAGAGGAAGAAGAGAGAGAGAGGGAGAAAAGGAGAGAGAGAGCAGAGAAAAAGAGACCGCAGATGTAGAGGTCCAGTTGAGCGAGCCTTGGGCTCAGTTAGAGGAGGCGGATGTGGAAGAAGAGCCGCATAGGTTAGAATTGGATATCCCTTTAGCCCAGAGTCCAACCCCCACAGAGGCAACCCTCATTCAGACCGGTCACCTAGTGACGTCGGGTCAAGACGCTGGCAGCCAACCAGCGCATTTGCACGCCCAAACCAGCCACTCGGCCATCTCTCAACAGATGGTCGTTTCACATTCTCACGGGGATTTAGCTCAACTTCCACCGGCCACTCAATTGGAGTCTGCCGGTGTTGAAATGAGAGAGGCTCTGCCCCACCTCTCGACATCTTTCCGTGCACCAGTCGTCCTAGAGCCACTCACAGACACCTTCAGGGTTGTTCATTTGTCTAGGACACTTTTGGATGCATCATCTGCCCGTCCAAGTGACGAGGCCGGAACGGGGAGAGTTGGTGCGTCATTAGACGCCCTTCGAGGATCCGCCGGAAGCCCCGACACCGTCAGCATTATACCAGCGGTGACATCGGGCCGAGAGAGTACCTCTTTAGGGCTCTACTCGTCAACTGGAGCCCAAGTGGCACCGAGTTTAGTTTTTCCGGGACCGGGTCCGACAGACTCGAGCAAAGTCTATAAAGATGCTCACGCAACACCGGGGCTTTTGAGCCTGACGGATTCGGGCGGAATCCCTAAAACCGCCCCTGCAACACCGGGACTTATAGGTCCGACGGATTCGGACGACATCCTTAAAGTCGTCCAAAGCAGGTTATTAGCCGTGGAGCAAGCCAATCAGGCTCGGGATGCGCGGGTCGAGGCACTTGAGAAAGCCTTGGCCGAGACGGAGAGGAAGAGACTAGCCGATCTTGAGGCGTCACGCAAGCTTCAAGAAGACCGGATGCGGAGCTATACGAGCTCAAACGGAGGATCAAGGGCAAGCATTCTGAGGCTGCCCCATCTACTGAAGCTCCTATTCCCAGGCCATCTGAAGACGTTCTCAGACTCGCTCCTCCGACTTCGGGCGACCTTCCACCGATCCCAGGCTACGTCACTGAGGTGGAGCACTTGATGATGGTAACTTCCTACACCACTCAGAATGACCGCCTATCCGCCCAAGTCCGAGATCAAGCTGCCCAGATCGAGATGCTGCAACAAAGGATTAGAGAACTGGAGGCCGTGTGTCGGTCCCAGGCTCAGCCTTCGAAGAGGAGGCATGATGACCCTGATGACTCCGCACCAGGTCCTCATGAGGGGGAGGTACAAGCTGCAAAACGGCTTCGCACCGACCTCCAACCTGGTTCCGGCTCCGGTTCTTCAGCTCCAGCTCCAGGTTCCTCAGCCGCCCCCTCGAGTGCTCCCACAGACTTCGAGGCCGCCGAAGCTCCCTATGTCAACTCTGATACAGAAGACATTCCGGACATGGGGAGTTGGCGTTATGAGCGAATTCCAGAAGGGGAGTCAGTCCAGTTTCCTCAGATGACGGACACAGCTCAGATTGATCCCGTTCTCCCAGAAGCAGCGCCGACTGATCCTTCAGAGTTCCAGATTCCGGAAGCAGCCCGGAAGATCTTGCGGTCGCTCGCTCAGAGTCTAAGGGTTTATCAGAAGGGAGACGACCTCGTCAAGGATCCTGACTACGCCAACCTCCTCTCAATGCTCAAGTTTCCAACTCCAGAAGCCCCACGGACCGTACACTCCACCGATCCAGAAACCGATGCTCCTACTGTCATCCAGCTCAACTGGAATCACTCCATCATCTTCCGCCCGTTCCTAGAAGAAACGTTCACCCGCATCTACCAGCAAGAGAAGTTGCATGCCTGGTCCCGAAAAGTCTACTTCGGGATCTCTCACATCAAGACCAAGAGACGAAGGACAGCGTACGTTCATCAGCGGATGTGTAACTGGGCCACTCATGGGCGCCAGAGGATCAGACGTCGCTTTACCAAGGTAACTGCTATGCGCCCCTACAGACATGGCCATCAGTTATTCCTTGAGTTTGATGTCCGCATGTACGGCACCGGTGTCCCTCGAGGTGAACTGCAGAACTGGACTTTCACGGAAGCTGACCTAGACCGGGTGCATCTAGAAGACCTTCTCACGATCATCAAGTACCTCCAAGGCCCGATCCTCCGACCAGAGCACTACAGAGATGGCACGGAGATTCTGAAGAAATATGTCCGTCATGCAATCTCTCTCGCGAGAGTGACGGACTACCAGCTTGCCATAGAAAGCCGCCAGCCAAAGGTCAACCTGCTGAGACCAAACCTGCTCGTTCCTGGTATCGATGCCTACATTCCGTACATGCCAACCAGGATACCTGAGCATGGAGTACTTTATCTGACTAAAAAGAAGAAGGAGCGCAGGTTCATGAGATTTGGAGAGCTTTCCAGGTTCTGCGACGGGACCCTTCTCTATGTCTACAATGGCATGCAGAGTAGACTGCTGGCGGATCAGATTCCAAGTCGGAAGATCATAGATGGCAAAGGAAAGCTGCTTGAGGCAATGAGGCTGATCGAGAAGAAGCTTAAGGAGCGGATGATGTACAGAAGAGCAGAGGCTGCAATGCAGATGAGAGCTCGGATCATAGGCGAGTGGGAAGAGTACCTGCAGATGTCCAAGTGGGAGCCTGCACTGGAGTTACCTCCACCATTCTGACTTCTTCTCAAAGGGGGAGATTGTAGAACCCAGGTGTTGAGAAGAGTCAGAATCATCTATCTTTAATGCTTTCTAGAATAGTTTCCTTGTTCTGTAAACAATCTTACTTTGCTTAAGCCCTTGTTTGAGGTTTGGAACCTCGAGGGCCGTTGTTGACAACTTTTGTAACTTCCTTTCTCCTATAAAAGGAAAAGGATGATTTAGGGTTTTGTGTTGGAATTCATAATATACTAAATTGGGCAAAATTCACCATTGTTGAGTTCTTCAAAAATGCTTCATTGATTTCATCCCATTGTTTGGATTTCCATCCATTTCTTCTTCACTTCATTGTTTTTAGGGACAACAGAGGAGAAGACAAGTTGGTCACGGATTCAAGAAAGGTCACAGAGTTATGACTTCGTGATCGAGACACTTATCGCATCTAGAGGGGGTCACGGGTTGGTTTGGCTCATGGATTTACCCTAAGCACGGAATTGGGTTGGGTCACGGATGCATGGATCTATGATTGGACACGTGGCAAACAATGGTTAGAGCAAACAATGTCACACGGATTGAATCTTTGAGAGTCATGGGTTCATGAAGCTACATTGGGACCATAAAAAAATTGCAATATAAAATCACCAACCGAACCTTGGGACCATTTTAAAAACCATGAAGTCAAAAAAGAAGAGTTCTTTAATTAATAGATTTGTCGGTTACGGATTCAATTTATTGCGTTTAAGGAGACTTTGCGAATTTGTCGTTTTTTTCACCTGGTTGGTTTGTAATTGCGAAGTTCACGAATTGCCCAGTTCATCTTTTTCAAACGGTTAATTTTTCAATGGTAAGTTAATTCTTCACTTTTTTAATAGTTATGTTGTCTATATGTGTAGAACTTGTTCGTGTTTTATCGATTATTTAAGTTTATCTTCGTATGAATTTTATTGGTTACTTGTTTCTTTAGGATAATATTATCATTTAAAAAACTTTATTAGATGTTATAATTTTAAGTAATTTATAATATATAAGTTATGTGGCCTAATAAATTTTAATTTAATTTTAATTTTATAAACTACAAGGACTAAATATATAGGATACCATTCACCCTTCAAATCCTCACATCTCAACTTTACATCCCTTATATTTTTTCAATTCTCATACCACCAACAATGGCTTCCTTTTTTTGGAAGAGGTATCCCAGACCACATTGGGCCCAGACTAATCCTTGGCAATTTTGGGCCGAAGCCCGACTGCTAAAGCATGCAGCCCGGGGTCGAAGCCCCCGTACCTCCAGAATGCGTCCCCTAAGGCTCGAACTCAGGTTCACCACTATGTAGTGCCCAAGCCTTACCACTAGGCTAACACTCCTTTGGTAACAATGGCTTCCTTTTCTAACCCAAACCCTTCTCAAACAATGCCCGAAAAATTGAAACAATCTGTACTTGAAGCTGAAAACGAGATCAAACTGTTGACAGAGAGGGGCCAACATTGGATAGGTTGTAAAGAGTTCAACGAAGAAGAAATTGAAAAAAAAACAAAGAGCCATAAAACAATTACTAAAACAAATTAGAGATCTTCAAAAACACAATCGAAAGGTAGACCAAATGTATAAAGGTCTTAAGTTGGAGATCATGGAAAAAAAATTGGGTTGACAAATGTAAATTTCTTTACCCCGGCTAGATAGATAACACTTACTTTGCAGCCTATGTTAGTTTATGTTATGCATGTTCAACTTTATTTTACCTATGTTTCGTTTATGTAATGAATGTTCAATTTTATTTTACCTATGTTACATTTATGTAATGAATGTTCAGCTTTATTTTACCTGTTATGTTTATGTAATTAATGTTCAACTTTATTTTATCTATTTTACGTTTATGTAATTAATGTTCAACTTTATTTTATATGTTTTACGTTTATTGTACCTATGAATTTTGACTATAAATGTTTTTATGCAATGTTTATCCCAATTGTTTTAGTTAGTTTTTTAACTTGCTAAAATACTCAAGTTTGAGCTTTTCAATTGTTGAAAAAATAATCCAAAAATTATTTTGGTTAGTTTTCTAACTTGCTAAGATACCAAATAGCTTAGTTTGGATAACATAGTAAGGTAAAAATTAACATTATTTATATAGTGAATATAAATTGAATATCAAATTTTAAATTAATCATTAGCATTTGTCCTCACATGTTTAATTGAAATTAATATATATAATAGACCTTAATTACATACGTGTAAAATTAAATTATGTATTGATAGCCAAATCGAGGGGCGTACTTACTATAAACACTATAAGGGGGTTTAAGGAGGTTGCCTATAAAATGGTAGCCGAATGAGAATGGTTTTTTAAATGCTTTGGCGTTACCATTCTCACCGCCTCTTGTGTGGACTAGTGGAATTACCGAGAGGTTTGATGGGTCAATATAACGAGTTAAAATTATTAACTAGCTAATCACAGTTTTAAATGTTTAAAAATTCCTTCAAATTATATATATAATAGATTATTTATATAGTGAATATAAATTGCATATCAAATTTTAAATTAATCATTAGAATGTGAGCAGAATGGTATAGACAGAGCGTGCGGTATATTAGATGCATGGCTCAAGGCGGAGGCGATGGAAATAATAGAGAATACGATAGCGAAGATGACATTCCCGATGAAGTACCTGTAAGACACTCTGTAGCAGCATTCCCGAACATACCCGAAGACGTACCTGACGAGCACGAACAAGGGTGGGGGGCATCCGGTAACCAATTTGGGCAACCATGGGGGGAGTCGGGTAACGAATATGGCAAGGGTGGGGGCGTCGGGTAACCAATCTGGCCAAGGGTGGGGGAGCCGCAGAACCAATTTGGACCCAACGTTGGAACGATTTCACCGATTGGAGAGAAAAATTGCTTCCGTAATTCGTAGACAACATAATAATGCATTAACAACATCAACATCAACAACAACAACAACCGAACACTTTCTGGGGTGCTTGGGATTCACCCCTTGAGGTGCATCAAATGGAAGAAATTTTTTTTGTTACTTCCCCACAACCGATAATATATATATATATATAATAAGTTTGAGTGTGATGTCTTTATTTTATATGTATCCTTATTTGTTTATGTAGGTGATACACGAGGTAGTTAGCGGTCATCCCCATATACCGTGGACATACAATGGTGCTGACATGTACACACCGGACCAGGCCACCATTTCTACTCCCGTTCAACAACAAGAAGATGAGTTACGGAGGGGACCCGTATTCGGCAGCCGGGACCTCACCAGCAGCCTCCGTAGACGTCACCCCCAGATATTACTCCGTTCCTGTACCCTATGACGTCTGAACCCTATGAATTGTTGACGCAACATCAAATGCGTCAGAGAGTATACCTTAACTGCTTACCACACCGCTCAACCGACCGTAAGTGGTGGAGGCAACTACTAGCAATGGTTGATGATGGTTGGTTAGAGAATCATGTGAGTAACGTTATTTTTGTTTATCTATACTATTGAACTAAACATGACTTACCTTGCAATTTGTTTTTTTGTTAATAGCACATCGACCCGTGGGTACGACAAATATTGGCAGCGTGTCTGCCTGCTGCCAATTGGACGACAGTCCTCCCCGATTTCTGGAAATATGTCAATGAGCAAAGGCTTGAGTACATTGTGGGGATGTGTGATAGAAGCATGTGGACGGAAGAAAAGTTTACAACATGGCTTGGATTAAAGAAGGTATTAAACATTTTAGGTATATTTTTTACGTTAATGTTAGGACAAAAACATGAAAAGTAATTATTGGTTCTGCCATTTCATTGTAGGTGTACATCCCAATGTGCATCGACAACAAACATTTGGTGCAGGGAGATTTTAACCTCGATGAGATGACGTTAGTAATATATGACACCATGAATGTGAGTACATTGAGAAAGAAGCTTACAACAATGGTGACCAACTTCCATAAATGTCTACCAACATTGTTGAACCGATTGGGGGATCGACGTTCCATAGATGTCCATTTATTCCATTGGCATTACGCACCGAATGTACCACAATAGAGAGGTAGACATGGAGACTGTGGGGCGTGGGTGTGTATGTTCATGACTGATTTGGTGAGCGAAGTTGAACCATCATATAATGGAGGAACACGGTAGTAGTAAGCCTTGCCTGGCGTCATGCGATGGCTTACGTTTTTTGGGGTTTCGGCTGGGTTTTGAGGATACGGGTGATGATGAGGACGTGGATAAATATTAGTAGTAATTACAATTTACTATGTTATTTTTCTTAAGTCTTGTATGTAGGAATATTATTAAACCATTTATGGATGTTTGAAATATATGTTATTCTATTGTCTATTCTTATATTATTCAGACATGGATAAACTTGGAACATAAAGATTTCATTGATTGAAAGCAAGATAACCTAGTTGAGAAAGTAGAACATGGACCCTAAAATACAAGAACAAGAACAAGCCCTAAAATAACAACATAACATAGACCCTAAAATACAAGAAACTTACAAACATGGCTTAAAAGTCAAGATCAATGTTTAAATCAATAGTGTCATTTCTAAAACTTTTGTAACCACTCGGGGTAGACTTGCCTTCAGTTTGTTGCGTGTCGAGATTCTCTTGGATAGGGGCACTTTGATTTGGTTGCGTGCGAGATGCTCGTTCCCTTCGCACCTGTGATGGTATAACAACAGAGGTTGCATGTATGATCGAACTCTTGACACCAAGTACATCTCGGAGTTGTGCGATCCTCCCCAACCGAAGGGATACGATTATGGTCGCTTCATCTACCAAGACCCTTTGGTTTGATGAGATGTGGTTTTACTAACATAAGTCGGTAATTCGATGGAACAACCTACGTTTCAGGAGGGCCAACAGGTTGTATAACCTCGGCATACGTTGCTTGAGGTTTACTTGTCTTGAAGTAAACCTCTGCAAGATGTTTGCTATCTGGTAGCCTAACATAGTTCGTAACGGTGATTCCATGACTACAAAAACCAGATAGTTGCCACTTCATGCATTCACATTTAGAATTATCGAAGTCAACAGTTGGATTTCTCTTGAAATCTATTACTTTAAAACGATCGTACCCAATTTCACGCACGGTCCAGTTTGCCGACTTTATCTGCCTCCTTTTGACTATTTTTCCAGTATCTTTGCGAGAACACCATTCCATTTTGCTGTCATTAAAACAAACATCTTATGTTACTAACAAAATCATAAAAGTTAAATTACAACAACATCAATTTAAACTGCCACGGGTTACGATTATAACCTGCACCTTTCCGACGTTCTGAGTACCACTCATGTTGAGATTCACGAAAGTAATAAAAAAGACCCATGATGGGTAGTTTTCGAGCATATCGGAACATTGCATTAACCGAATCTGCATGGTTTGAAGTCAATATGTTGTAACGCATTCATGGGAAATGCGCGTTCGACCACTTATCCGGCCCAAGCTCGTCCAAAACAGAAGCTCCATCTGGTACATCGGCCCGTAGACATAACATTCTTCGCTCGAAAACTCTCTACTGTGTACGCTCTACAGGTCTTCCAAAACATCTTCTTTTGATACTTCACCACTTATCCGCCAGCACTGTATGTTTGTTCCGGATTAAAACCAGAGGTACTAGCCTGGTTGTCCTGGACAATAGGATAATAGACAGACACAAAAATTGTTGTCGGTCTATTTAAACTCGCAACATATTCTAAGAAACTATAAAAGGTTTCATTTGAATTTAAATAAAAAACTTACCCATTATACAAGTAAGTAATATTGGTGATGCCGTAACAAGGGTTGATACCACATTTTGTTTGAACATAACTAAGCAACATAGAGTGTGGAATCGTCAGTAGCACCTTCGCTTGAAGTGCGGGTTCATCAGAATTATACACCCACTTTTCATTATTTTTCTCCCACCAACCTCCAGCACGAATCAGTAACTTAATACGTGTATCACTCACATTAATATCTCTCAAATTTAGATGAAATATACTCCATATCTTTGATCTTTTATAATGCAATTTGGAAGACTATGTATCATAACTACATATTTGGTCCCTAAACTATAAATAACTATAATGTTAACCCAAATTAGTTTATGATAATTAAAATCAATTATAAAAGATCAATTAAATTAAAAAAATATAAGTTCGTAATAGTTACCAATAAATTTAATTACTAATCACTTATAAATATTTTACATTAATTATAATTAATATCAAGTAATATATAATATTTATTAATTGTAATTATAATGGTTAATTATGATGAAACTTTAAGTTAAGGGGTATATTTTTAAACATTTAGAAAACCTTAGGGGGTCGAAAAGATCAATCACGGAGTCATGGCTCCACGATTATGCTCAAATCCGTGATTAGGGTTTAGGTCAATTGATGCTCTAGTACTCCAACCATTGTTTGCCACGTATCCAATCACGGATTCATGAATCTGCAACCCAACCCAATTCCGTGCTTAGGGTAAATTCGTGAGCCAAACCAACCCGTGACCCCCTATAGATGCGACAAGTGTCCCGATCACGGAGTCATGACTCCGTGACCTTTCTTGAATCCGTGACCAACTTGTCTTCTCCTCCCTTAGAACGACACGTGGCATGCCATACATAATCACGGAGTCGTGACTCACGTCCACTCCGTGACTCGTCCTCTTCATGACTCCTCTCCTCGCCTACCAATTCCATGATCACGGAGTCATGGCTAAGCCGACTCCGTGACCTTGACCTTTGTTGACCATATTTATTTCTTCTCTGCTAGAATAGTGACACGTGTCCCACTCCGTGATCACGAAATTGAGAATCACGGAGTCCACCCGATCTTGAAGATTTCTTACATTTTGGTCTAAATCACGAAGTACAGAATTAGAATAACGCAATTGATGGCTATTTTTGTAAAGTTAGGAGAGAAATGGCTAGGAGGTGAAATTGTTGTTGTATTATGGTTAGTTTGGCCAAATTCCCCTTGTTTGGCTAGTGGTAAGATTGTCCCTTGGCTTCATTGAGGTCAAGGGTTCGATCCTTGCACTACCTAATATTTGATCGGTACCTCCACCTCGCAAATGCTTATGGGGCCCGTAGTTTGGGGACTTATTTGGTAGATACGGTCCTGGGTTTAATTCCAACCGGCTGCGGGAGACCGGGACAGAAGGTTGCCAGGGACGCGCTCATGGAGGTAGAGTGACGTCAGTCCAATGGGACCTGGGGTTAGAGTGTCTCCGCCATAACGCACTTTATTTTGGTAGAAGAGTAAACTACGTTTTTCGTCCCTACAGTTTGTAGTAAACTGCCATTTTCATCTTTACAACTTAAAGTTATACTTATAGTCTTTTTCTTTCTTTTGATTTACAATTCATTGCTACTTTCCTCCCTCACGCACTCACGCTTAATCAAATTGAACTGCTTCGGGGTCAAAAACAACAAAAGAACTACAAACCATAGCGACGAAAACCAGTAATTTCAAAAGCACAAAGACGAAATCCGACACATCTAAACAAACAAACTACAGGGACTAAAACCGTAAAATTTGTTAACTGAAAACATACAATCACGAACTTACAATCACCGACACTAGAGAAGAAGAGACGAAAATCCCCAACTCGATTCTTCTCTCAAATTCATCTCAATCTACCTCTTGAAGATGAAATCATCACTCTTTAATTCAGATCATTACAACATTTTCCTCTGATTAGCTTCAATCAATCGATCAATCAATCAACAAAACCCCCAATTTTTCAGATTTCAATTTCTAGGGCTTGATTTGATTCTGGTTTGCTTTAATAAGCCAGATCGATCGATCCATCCATCCATCACTTTGCTTAATTCAATGCCGCCACAGAAAGCTTCTAGAACGATCTCCTCTTTGTTCGGAATCGGCAGAAGAGAAACTGGGAAGAGTGATGTGGATGAGCCTTTAACTGTTCAGCCTTCATTGAAGTTGGAGGCTGATAAGAAAGTGTATAGGCCTGGGGATGCTGTTTCGATCACTATCGAGATCCGAAACCCGCCGGCTGGGTGTTCTTTGTTAGTTGATAGGTTAAGCTTTGAAGCCCAAGGGATTGAGAAGTTGGATACTCAGTGGTTTAGCACACATAAGCCACCACCTGAGTCTAATCAGAAGAAGAGAGGTTTGTTTGCATTGCCAATTTTTCGTATTTCGGAGGTTTTTTGGTTTCTTTATTTGCCAAGAATAAAGACTTGCCATTTTCATTTCAAGTTGAATCAAATGTACTAAATCAAAGGTTGGATTAAATATGTTATTACTTTAAGGGTTGGGTTTTGGTGAGAAGTGGTTTTATCGTGAGAATGGTACGAAGGGATCTCCGAAGGGATCTCCACCCTTTTGGATGCATAGTAGCCTTAGGATGAGATGCACCGGATCAATTCCCCATCAAGGGTAATTAATAGGATGGTTTGAGATCCAAAGTGATTAATATGGTCCAGATCGCTTCTTACCCTTCTCAAGCCAACTATTCTTTTCACCGGATCCTTCGCCGTTACTCCAATAGCTATCATTTTGGTTGCGTTTGGTACACTGGACAAGATAAAACAGACAAGAACAGGAACAATAGGAACAATGTTCCATGTTTGGCAGTATTTTTATGTGTAACAGACTGGACGTGGAACAAACTCATGTTTTACCAATATAACCTCAAACTAGAACATAATTATCTTCTAAAACATCAAATATGCCTTTCTGCTTATATTTTTATTCATTTATAAAGTTTTATTTATTGTACTTTATACTCTTCAAACTTCCACTGTATTGTCCTAAAAATATTATTTCTATACAATTACTATATTTTGATCAATTTATGTAATTTATTAAATGCTAATAATATACAAAATAGTATAGATAAGTATAAAATAAAAATTAGAAACTAATTAAAACCTTTTAGTTCGGTATCTTTTTAATTGTCTTGACAAAAACAATCTAATTATATTTTGTTATTAATATTTTATTACAAGTTAATCAATCACGTAATTAATCAAAATATATAAACTCATTAGAGGTAGGTTGGTCATTTTATTTGTCCTGTCCTGTCCGTCTTACTAAACGTTGAACAACTGTTCTGTTTACTTTCTCTACATTAGCATGTTACTTTTCACCTTCAACCTGTTTTGAAGTTTATGGTTTGCATGGAAGTGGATAATTGCATCAAACTTGGTAACCAATGTACAAATTGAAATATGTTGGATATAAAATTAGTAAGAAAATGAATAGATGCTGCTTCGCTGGAAGTGAAAATAGTCTAAATAGTCTTTTTATTTACACAGAGGTAGGATGTACTATTCAGGCACCAATCTACTTATTTACATGAATATAAACGGTGATACCTTTGTGTACAAACTCTTTCCAGGTGAATATGTTTTCATGGAATCTTCGGTGCCATTGGTGGTTTCAAATCAGATTGTGTCATCTGGGAGCACGAGAACATGTAAGGCGAATCTTTCTGTATTTTCAGCATCACTATATGTAATATTATTGACATCTGGGGACTTTCTGGATTATGTTGCTGGTTTGCTAGTAATCTTTAATTATCTACTAAATGTTTATGGATGTCGTGCCTGCCCCCTTCGGCCTTCAAACAATGTACTACTTTCCAAGTATGCATGCCGAAAATAAAGGTGTGATCAAATAATAAACTTGGACACTACTTATAGTGGAAAGTAGAACTGTTGATTGGCATTGGCCTTTTGTTGACAGTTATAGTTTCTTCGTCCAAGGAGCTAATATAGTAGATATTGGTGCATATTCTTTCACCCCTCTAGTATCCTGCCATTATCAAACAAACATGCACACTATTGTGATACAATGCGTTAGTAGGAGTGTAGGACCCTAGATATTTTAATGAATAAACTGAAAAATGGAACTTATTTGATGGGTAAGACACATGGGTATGCTTAGCTGTACACCTCGCTTACCATGTAAAATAAATAAAGATTCAATTCCTAGGTGTGTTTTTTTTGGAAAGGTTCATCTAGGCTTTGCCTAAACTACATCCTTGACAATTTGGTAATTAAATTACGGCTGTCTGAGACTAAGCCTGGCCACAGTTGTTGCGTACGCATGGAATTGAACCCAGGGTAAATGGGATATTCCACCACATCCCCCAAGGCCCCAACCACTACGCCACAACCGTTGTGGTTTTCCTAGGTGATGTTTCTTTACATGCTCTAGGAAGGGTGTTCCAAATGCCTATGAATATCTTGAATACTTGTCTCCCTGAAGTATGTTGAGCTGTGAGTTTGAACTAACGTTCAAAGTATCCAACAATAGAGTCCATACACTCACGGTTCATCATAATTGTTCGAAAAGTCCAAGCTTTTGAAGGACACGATGATTGGGAAACAATGTCATTAAGCAATTGAAATCTTTGATGAGTTTGTAACAGATAAAACTATTGGGAAAAGAGGACATATAATGGATATTTTGAAGATTATCGTTAGAAAATCATATTGAACCCTGCCTCCTACAGGGATTTGGCAAACATCAGCAACTTTATCGGAAGGAAGGTGTGTAGGAGACAGTTTAGACAGTATACCTTTATTCTTTGTCGTATGGTTTGAAACGCTATAACAATAATTCAGGAGAAAATGCCTTAACTCAAGTAGATGAATAGTACGATAGTATCAAGTTGAGTCCATCCTTACTAAGTTTGGAGTTTGAGGTAGAACCGTAGAAGTAGAATGCACTTCTTTAACTGAACCACATTGTAACTAACGGCATGTTCATTTTAGATGAACAAGTTTATGGGAGTAACCACACCGAATCCGAATCTTTATTCAGTGCCCCTTCCCCCCCTGCCCTTACTATTCTAAGAATCCTCTCCAAATATGTCTGCTACCATGTCTCTTCCTCTAGGTACCCTAAGAATCTTCAACACCTAGAAATTACAACAGAGCAACTGCTTTGGGCCATTATGCAGAAATGTGATTGAACTTGGGCTTCTGTCCAGAATGCGAGATCAAATCGACACCATTAGGTCATAAGTTTTCAGTCAGCAGGTCAGAATTAGGATGCAATTTAGGGTTCCCGGTTGTAAAGATGATGATGAGTACTATAATACATGATGGTGGTGATGCAAAATAGGATTTGGATTTGGGTTTTTAAGGATTGAATGACGCTGATGACACAATGGATGATAGGAGGTGGCAGTTGAATGGTGGCAGTGTCTGTCAGGTTTGTGATGGTGTAATTGGTTCTTTGGTTTGGCTAATTTTGTACACAGCACAAAAATCTTGTGCGATGATGGATAGTAGTGCATTGATTGTGAAAGGATAGTTTGTTTAATAGGTAAAACGCCATATGATGGGCCAACACGTTAATCGTTCATGGAGTCCCTGTATCATCTAGAAAGGGAATGATGCAAAATAGCCCTATTCTTGTAGCTGCTTTGCTTAGTTCTCATTACAGAAGGCATTATTAGCCAGATCTCGTTATAGCCGGATTGATAGTTATTTAGGACATATGATTAGGGAGGAATGGAGAGCCGCCAGATAGGTTTACCTGGGTCCTATGTTGGACTACGTTCTAGGAGTTGGGTGTTTTTCAGAACTTTGCTCCTTGTAATTACTTTTGTTTTTATGTTGTTGCTTAGTATTGTTTAGCGTTAGTTTTTCTATTCAAGATCCTCTCTTTTGAAGTCATTAGTTTTTCTAGTAACTAGTCCCGTGGCTATGCCAACATGGTGGTAAAAGTCCACCTCAACGAATTCGTATACCTCGTTCAATGTTAGTTTATTTTTTCCTTTGTTTAAGACTTCATGATAACTATAATAGAGCTTCTTTGTTATCCTTGGTGCTGTTTATATTTTGGTTTTTGTTAAGAAGTTTCAACAAATCCTTACTATAAATATGTCATATCCAGATATACTGAGGATGATATTGCCAACAATCATACCTCCATCATACAGGGGCTCTACCGTTCGCTATCTATACCATGTCAAAAGTGAAATGTCTGCAAAATATCTAAAAATGAATGATGGACAGCCATGTGGAGGATCAACCCAGGTTTATGATCTAGTTCTTTTTTCAGCTTAGTAGTTTTTTACTATTTCTCTTGTTTATTTTTTGGAAATTACCCTCTATATATCTTGATTATCGATAATAACGTCCATCATCAGAATTTGTGATTTTTTAGAATTTATCATGAAGAAAACTACAATATGTGAAGAACTGTTATTTGTCATGGACATGAGGTGCTTTTGTCCTTAAAGTGTTTTGATGAAAATGGAAACTTAGAAAATGGACATAACTACCCTTTACATATAAAGATATGCATTTACCAGAATGCTAATAAAGGTTTCTATGCCTTCTTGTCTATCTCTAGCTTAGTTGTGAGAAAATTGGGATTCTGCTTCCCTCTCTAGAATCTTGGTTGATGGTGCTTCATTTTATTATAGCTGTTATTTTGTCCTTATCTTTTAATTTCTTAATGTATGCAGCCATTTGTTTCTGCAGGAAGCTCGATTGCCACTGCAAATATGGGTTACCGAAAAAGCAAATGGCTTGTTAAATGAAGAAACTGGAACAAATGGTAATTGTTTTATCATTATCATCTTACTTGCATGTCTCTTTTATTTATATATCCAGTGTCAATGCTTTATCTTTTACCTTTGTGGTTGGTTTTGGCCATCTAATAAATAAAGGAATTTTAAGTATGTTGCATGCATAGGCATCACTACACAGTTCTTTGTGCTTCATGTGTAAGCCTCCTTGTGCCTAGGGTGGCTATAGTTTAGAAGGCTAGTTGTTGTAGTAGGTGACAAAGTGTATATCATGGGTAAGTTCAAACTTGCTGGACCCCATTTCTGATCAAATGACTTGTTACCCTTGCAACCAAAACAAACAATTAGGTGGTGCAAACCAATGGTAATTTTGAAAATCTAAAATCCCTAGGGCTTTCGTAAATGAATAACAACCTCCCATAGACTCCCGAGGCTAACTTTTTTGGTAGGTGGCACTAAAATAACTTTTTTCATAAATGAATAACGTCTTTATCATTGTTGGATGCTTTCACACTGAATAATACCATGCAATGGTCAGCCATGTTTCAAATAACATTCACAGTTGTGGGTCTTGATGTAAACAGCTTCTCTTCCCCTAGACTCTACCTTTGTGTGGGATATATAGGGTTCTTTTGGTTCGGTTTTTCTTACATCATAGGGACTGCCTTTTCTCAAAAGCCTACCAAATTGGCATCCTATTATATGGATTGCCTATAAACAACAATACAACATTATAAAATGCTTGCTATCCCTTATGCCTCTTTTAATCTTCTCAGCATAAATCCAAAATGATTGTCCACCTTATGATCTTTTAATATATGCTCAATATTATGCTCTGCATCTAGAGTCCCATCGCTCAGAATGTTGATCTTTGAATAGTTAAGTCTTCTGTTCTTGTAGAATGGAACGTACAAATTATTGTCCCATTCTTACAATCAATTTTGCGAGTTGCAAGTTTCTATCGTGTTTTAAACACTAAACACTACAGGTTGCATCTTTTTTAGCACAATAAATTCATTAGAAGCATGACAAAGATGTTTTCCAACGTTTCAGGGATTGTTCCTGCTACACCTATTCTTTTGGATGTTTATTGGAAAGAGATGGATGCCGAGTCTGAATGGGTAAGCTGCAGATGACATCCCCCTTGGTGTGAACTCCTTTTTCATTTTCGCGTTCCTTTTCTTGCTATCTACTATAGAAGATTTCTTCTTACCTTGTTGGTTTTAATAGTACACTTTATTGGCTTCTGTTAGTTTAATTATGAATCCTCACACTTGCGCTTTACTGCAGGTTAGAGCTAATGAAACTTTTGATGGGGTAGAGGAAGGTTACGATAGTTACAGGGATGACGCCTCTTCTGTGTCTTCCTCCAATCCAGCAAGGGGAAGTTTACAGAAAGCGTTTGGCAGTTCGTTGTCCTTGCAATCATCTGCAGCAAGATCGAGTAAGGAGGTACAGTACCATGACCAGAGGTCCACCATGTCTTCATATATGGCACTTCCTCGTCTGTCTGCAGCTGAGGTGCTATACGGTTCTAGTGAGGGTAAGCTATTCTTGGGACACAAACAAACTACAAAATTCAAATGCTTTTATGATCCCTATTCTTGTGAGATTGCCATAGGTTTATTGTTTACTTCCAGGGCATGTTTTGACATAAACTTAAGTGCCATGGGGAAATGTTTATTATCTGATTAAGGTTGGCAGTGCAAATAAATATAAATTGAACTTCTATGGTCTTTGGACTTATAAGGTCAACAAAAAGATTTATCAATTGCATACATAGACTACTGCAATCATATCAAGCTAAACACTTATGTTAAATTGCCATGTGATTCAATAGTCAAAAACTGATGTGGAATGTGCTTAGAGGTGTGGTGAACAAATTTTTTAGAAGATATATTAAGTTATCACTTTTTATTTTATATTAATTTGGTTTAATATAAGTGACCTGCATAATCATATCCACTATTCTACTTGCTGTACTTTAATTGAGGTCAACACACAGCCCCACTCCCTATACACATGCAATCTCCCTTCTTTCAACTTCTACCAAAACCAAATTTATGTTTTAGTTAAAAAAATAAAAATTGAATATTTTATGTTTTACTTGCCACAGATGTATGACATAGTTGGCCATGTTAGTATTCATTTGCACGTCAGAGTGTTGTTTGTCAATAGGATGAGTATATAAAAGGAAGTGTTTCTGTTGATATGGTTGTGGAAGTCTACTATATCATTGATAGAATCCTCTTATTCAATTATGCAAGCCTCTGTCACTAAAGTTTGTTCTAATGAGACTTGGTATCTTTAGCAGACAATTTGTCACCAAAGAGATTGTCGGTAATCACCCCTCCAAATCAGCAGTTAAAAAGTCCACAATCTCTCTCAATGGATGATGGATTGAGAGTCTCAACTGGCTCAAGAACTGTCGAACCTGCTGCATGTAAGTGATACTGTTTCGTATTCTCTGACACTCGGAGCATCTGTAACAGATACTCTAAGGGGGCGTTTGGTTCATTTCAAGGAATGGGAATGGAAATGAAAATGGGAATGCAGGAGAATGGGAATAGGATTGAGCATTGCATTGATGCTGTTTGGTTAACCCAATATAATCAATGAAAAATTGTTTCATATTAAAAAAATATGTTTCATATTAAAAAATATATGTTTCATCAACTTGAAAATTCAAAAGATGTTTCATTTAACATCAAGAGATGGAACAATGCATGGAAAAAAGAACCAAGTAGAAATAAAATTTTCATTCCCCCCAATTTGGTCAGGAATGAAATTAATGGATCTGGAGGCATGATTTCATTATATAATATCAAATCAAACAACAGTTTTCATCATCATTCCCATTCCCGACCCCCCAATACCCTCAACCAAGCACGCTCTAAGAGAGATTTTGCCGTTTTGGAGATTATTTGCATCTGTCTTTGAATTGTTCTCTAAATATAAATAAAACAAGAGAGAGAAGTGACAAATATCCAAATCTTGAAAAATCTCTAAAACTCATTATTGAGGAGAGAGAAATATGAATTTAATTGTTTCCACCAATGAGGTTGAATGTATTATTATTTTATACTAAAAACATATTCAAAAGTGAATTGGGATGATGAATTTATAATAATATAATCAACGTTAGATCTCCATAATAAATAATCTGTTGTAGTTGTAAATTTTATTAAACATTTTAACTTTGGTTCTCAATTTTAGACAAATTATAGATTTTTTGTTGGAAATGCTCTTACACATTTAAAATCATCTGTTTTGTATTTTACTATCATATAGTGCATGCAATAATGGAGTTTAAAGTTTATTCCTCAAAAATTAAGTTGCTACTAACGTTCTCTGCAGCAGAAGGCTTCATTCGAGGAAGATCATACAACATTAGGCTAGATGACCAAGTTCTACTAAGGTTCTCACCCACAAAACCTGAATCAACTTATTACTTCGGTGATATGGTAATTTCAAACTATCTTCATTTGCATACGCTTTCTTTGGATGGTTTAATAATGCACATGGGGTACTTCTAATCACAGATAGGTGGAACTCTTACTTTTTTTCATGAGGAAGGAACCAGGAGATGCCTTGAGGTATTTCCATGTTTAAGAAGTTGTATGAATTACGTGATCAAAGCTTCAAGTGTTTACTTGTTTGATTTGTCTGTTTCAGCTTTCGGTAACCTTGGAGTTGTCAGAGACCATAAGTCGTCGCTCTGCACATCCCTCTCGAAGACATTCCCCAACAATTACTAAGGTACTACTATTTTGAACTTTGATACAGTTCACTATATTAATAAATATAATATATTTTAAAATTGTATCTTGGTAGTGAAAGATGAATGCTTGGTGGGTCATCAAATTATTTTTAGATTTCTTTTACTTTTAGAGGGTGTCTGGGGTAACCATCATGTTTTCTAAGCGTTATTTTGATGGAGTGGTGGAGTCATAATAAAACCAAAGTACTCAACTTGCAGAAGTATAAGAAAACATCATTATGTTAAAATCATATTATTCGTTACAAATCTTCAAGGAATTACAATCTAGTAACTAATGCTAAATCAGTTGGCTGAATATAGTTTTCAGAGAGTTCCTTAGCAATCAATATAGTTTGTCCCTCTAAAACATAATGCTAAATCATTTGGCTGAATATATGCAGATCCAGAGTGATCACCATGAGGTTGTTGCAGATTTGGTGCAGACCAGCGTTCTGTTTTCAGTTCCGATGGATGGGCCGATGTCTTTTTCCACTAGACATGTCTCTGTGCAATGGGTGCTGCGGTTTGAATTCTTTACCACTCCCAAAGATGTAGACTGGACCAGGTATGTCTTAACATAATTGCATACTTATTACTCCTTCGTCTTCAATTTGTCTCAATTTAAATAAGTGTTCACATTCATAAGTGTCTACTTTCCCAATTTACCCTTAGTTGTGAGATGGAGAAAATTTCTTCCCCTTTCATTAAGGGTAAAGTTGTCATTTAGTTAACTAAAGATAAGAACTGCACGTTTCTAGCCACCACAGCTGCCTCTTGCTGCCATCATAACCGCTTACGCCTATTGAATAATAGTCCCTCCATCCCCAAGGCATATAGTTTTAGGAATGTGTAATCATTACACTTTTTAATCAGCCAAATGACAATTTATGGTACACTAGTCATCAGATCTCGATCTCCACTGACTAAACTACTAATGCTTAGAGTGGATGATGGTTGGACACAGTAAAAACTACCACTAGATGTTGAGGAAAATTAAACCTAGAAATCTTCGTCCCACAAACAAGCTAATGATCCTGTCAGCATGACAACAATAATTTACTCGTAAGAATTTTCATTTTGAGCCATAGACTCTCATTTGGGATGCATTTGGCATCCAAGACAACACCGAACAGAAAAGAACATAACAAAAACTTGTCCCACGTTTGACAGACTGATTGGGACAAAAATGCACTTCTTTTTGTCCCACCAAGATAGGTGGAAACAAAAATTAGGAAGATGGGACAAGATTGGTGGATTACTGAACTACCCATTTCAAATAAAAACTCTAAAACCTTTCACAATGAAAATGCCTCCTTGATCCCAATGAAAAAGATATAAAATGTCTCTAAAGAACTTGTATATGATCCCATTGAAAATGTGAAACTAGGACAAAATTCCATAAAACTTGTGCATATATGCTTTCCTTAACCACCAACATTGTTATGTTCTGCTCCGGCTCAAGTGAATGCCAACCATCGTACAATTATGTGTTTTTACCAAATTTGAAATTGAGTAGAATAGCTCTTGGAAGGAAACTATAGAATTTCAAAAACTTGGGATCTGCAAGGAGAGTAAACTGTAAAGGTCTAGCTTGTGAAAGTTCCAGAAATAGAAGTGTAAATGGATCAAGGAACTAAAAGATGCTAGATGTGGGTGTTACTTTATGAAAAGGAACAATATGAAAATTGTTATAAAAAACAATCTAGAAGTGCAAAATGTTCCAAATCATGTCGACTTTGTGGGGTAGAGGCCAAGTCTGCGTACATCTTACCCCTCCACCAAAACCAACCTGCAAATGGACCATACTGGGATTTTTTGGTTTCCCTTGGTGTATATCAGGAAACTTTCAGATAACTTTTTTGATCCCCAGTTGCGTATCTTTTTTGCTAATTAGTTGCATGATTAAGTTGTATATCTGTGACCCACAATATTTATATGCGGATGGTTTTAGTAAATTGCGTGATTAACCTGAGAGAGGGCTCTTGATCAACTTTACCCTTAATGAGAGGGATATTTTCTCTCTACCTCATCAACTCTTGAATATTTCTTAATCGTTATTAGGGGTAAAATTGGAAGTTCAATATATTATGACTCATATATTTTTGAAAGTGGATATTTATTTTGGGGTTTTGGGACCAAGGGAGTACATATTATTATGATCATTTAGGTGTAAACTACTATGAAATTTTAAAAAACTGGGGCACAAATAATTATTGGTCTTTATTCATGATTTCTTGAATTTTTTAATCAACAGATTTGAGCATCCTCTTCTAATAGAGGGAAGAGACAAATGTGAATGGGTTCTTCCTATAACTGTGCACGCACCTCCATTCACGACGTCAGTCTCCAAAAATAGTAGAACTGAAAAGCCGCCTTCGCTAGAACCATTGTGGGACCGTTCTTGATGGTAATTATCAGTTGACTTTTTGCAAACTAACCTTTGGCCTTGCAAATATGCCAAAAAGTGTGCAATAACGAGCGATTCTTGAATGGTAAAATGTAACAAAGTTTTGATTGGTTTGTTTGTAGTGTAACAAAGAATTTTTTCTACCAATCCATGACTTGATTTAACAGAGTTTGAAAATTTCTTATTTTATACCTATTTTGACTGGTAATCTACTGATTTTGTAACACTGGATGGCATGGATTTTTGTTTATGAAAAGGTTTTGCCTAAGTGGAAGATAAACATGACATCTATTTCACAAATGTTACTAGATCAACACGTTATCGTTCAAAATGGGTAAAAAGTAGGAAAAGATGGTACTTGGCCTAAGGAAAAAAAATTATGTTACACACTTTATTATAACTAAGAGGAGGATCATGCGAGAAGTTATTTGCGAAAAGGTGAGAAGTTCCAACATCATATATGGTTACACGTGATATGCACACTTGATCATATATGATTAAACACTTCCAAAAGGGATGCAATGTCTTGGTGAATGCGATATAAGGTCAACCTTGGTCAATGCAACTTGTGTTTAGTCATATATGATTAAACGCGTGTATCATGTGTAATTATATATGATCTTGGAACTTCTTGCTTCACGCAAATTGACCAACTTCTTGTTTGAACCTAACCCATATACAAGCAAACTTTGTTGCATTTTGCTATTTGTTTTTGCATTTTCTTGCAAGAATGATGGTTTATTATACTTAAAACTAATGCCAATGGTTTAAAACCAGGTTGTTGAGAATATCCTTTTGGCATATTTTTTCTAAATACATGGCCTTTTAAAAATGTCACAGTTTAGCAAAACAATATCTCTTTCGGACACAGGAATACTTCATGCATTAAAAAGAATGTCAGAAGGTTATTCTTCTAAATAACCCATTCAGAAAATCAAGTCGATACACATACATGTGATATTTATACATTTATATCGTGCCAAATCTGCAGTAACATAAACGTGCAGTTGGTAGTAAGAACACATCACAGGATGAACAGATCGGCTATGTTTTCACTTGGAAAATACTTAAAAGATTCGGTCTCGGCTTGATTGTAAAGTTACGTTTGTCAGGTTTTCTCATAGTAATCGACTGATTGATGTTATTGATCTTTCTTTATACATTCTTTTTAGAGAGCCATTGTTCACCTTTCAGCTGTAAACATTTTGCCGGCATGGTTTCTTCTATTCTTAATTTCCGATTTGGATGATGTACCTTTTTATTATCATGAACAATCCTATTTACAGGTGCACTAAGCGTACAAATTGAAACGCGTTGTAGATTTGTTGTTTTGTTTTCTTAACGTTGGTTGTTTGGAGCTTCAAAAATTGAGTTTTGACCGGTTCTTGAGTTGTCCATTTTTTATTCCAGATCTACTTCTGGACCGATCCTTAATTGGTCGTTGGTATGAAAAATAAGGAGTTGTTTAACAAACGCTTACCGGTAAGAACATTACCTCACCTTATCATATAATATTCATGTCCAACAAAATTGATTGTTAGCAAGCGTCTTCAACTCGATAAGTGCTTACCGGGTGAGTCATCTTCATCACTTACCTGGTAAGACTCTGTTTTTGGTATGACTCTTCCCCGGTAAGATTCTTTGTGGTTTCTTGCTTAATTGACAGGAATTGTATCCGGGTAAGTGATACCAATAAGCACTTATCCGGATAAATGTCGCATATCCGGGTAAGTGTTTAGTAAGTGGTCCCTAAAAGACTGATTTGGGTCTGAAATAACAATCTAGGGTCCATGTGGACTCTTATTTCTTTTTTAGCTTTGTTGTTTCTTTTTTTTTTTTAATTATATTCTATTGTACAAAGCAGAGGTAGGTGTGGTTTAGTTTAACCAATCGTGGGAGTTATCGAATAACACTTCTATAGTGAAATTAAATCCGCTACAAATCTACAATGCAACTATTATATATTAATAAAGCCTTTTGGGTGGTTCGATTTAATCAATAAAAGATGACATGACAAAGACTAATACTTTTTCAATTTTGGATTGGGGTAGAGTTTTGATCATCCATATGGGACAGAAAGTGTGTTAGGTGTTGTTCGGTTTGAGCGTGAAGAACTTCATCTTGTAGGCTGTGCGAATAAGCTTGTCGCTCACCAATGAGCTGCTTCCGAACACCTCAATATGCATGAGCGAATAAGCTGAAGGTTTCACTCAACTTGTTCAGTTGCTTCCTTCCGAACACCCCCTTAGTGTAATACTAGGAGAAAAGGGAGGTATATAAAAGACAAAGGGATGTCATTGAATTCAATATATTTATATAAAATGTAACAACCTGTTTTTACAACTTTAAAAACAAAAAATAAAGAGCTGCTAGACATTAATAAGCAATCAATAGATAGAAGATATTTTTAGGGGTTGTAATATATTTATTTTCTACACTAAAGACAAGAAAAAGTGGCTGGAAAGTGGCTGTTAGTGACAACATGAGGTGCATAATGGTGGCATGAGGTGCATGGGAAGAGGCCACCTCATGAGATGACTAGTCTAGTTCTAAGCTCCTTCATCTTAGTATAAATAAGAGTCTTATTCTTGTTATCTTAGCTCCTTTTTACTCCATCCTATATCAAAAAGTATAAACACAACCATGTTTTGTTGAAGTAGAAAAAAGTAAGAACCAAGAAGAAAAGGTTAGAAGCTAAGAAGAAAGGGGATAGCTAAAGCAAGGTGATTACTTGATTTACTGTTTTGGTTTGTTTACGAACCCTGTGATACATACTTTAAGTACTTTATTTCACATATAATTCTCTAATTTTCTGCCTCATACATGTTATTATGATAACTAATATTCATGATCTTGTTTATATGCGCATAGCAATAAAAGATAAAAATCACCGATGATTACGCTACCTATAAATAAATCAATGAGTTCTAATCATAAAAGGATGGTTGGAATGAGGTGTAGGAAGGTGGTATCATTGAGACGGTATTAACCGGGAAAGGGGTTGTATAAATGATCCCGGACTCTTGACGAAAGGTTCAAAATAATGCCGGAAAGTGTGACATCCACCAGTGGAAATTGGATTCTAAAAGAAAATGAACTCATGAGCATACTAACATGTTTATTTCATTATGAGGCTGTAAACTCTGAGTACATGATATTTGATGTATAAACTTGTAATCACTAAGCAAATAATTGCTTAACAGTTAAGTATGTATTGCAGATTAAATGATTGATGACTTTGATGGCAGCAAATGATAGATCAAGGAAGCTATTGTAATATATGACAAGTAGTCGACTTGTGGTTTGGTTGGTATTATATAGTTTTGATATTAGATTGTACGTTAGCTCATGTGTATGATGAGTCTAGTTATGCATTTTAACTATCAATCGAAATGGTTTTATATAACTAAGGTTATGTTTTAACTTCAAAAGCTTCCGCTTTACTTAATATGTTTTTCTATATTCACATATAAATAACTATGAAGAAAGAAAGTCCGTAACACCCTTTAGTTGTGTCTCGGTTTAGAGACGGGAAAAGTGGGGTGTTACATAAAAGAAAGACTATAACAAGCTATCATAAAACTTGACTAAGAGGAGGATCATAAGAGAAGTTATTTGCGAAAATGTGACAAGTTCCAACATCATATATGATTAAACATGATATGACAAATATCATATATGATTAAGCATATCCAAAAAGGATGCAACTGACTTGGTGAATGTGATATAAAGTTGATCCCAGTCAATGCAACATGTATTTAGTGATATATGATCAAGCGCGTGTATCATGTGTAATCATATACGATCTTGGAACTTGCATCATGCAAATTGGCTAGGTTCTTGTTTGAACCTGACCCGTATACTACAAGCCAACTTTGTTTCATTTTGTTATTTCTTTTTGCATTTTCTTGCAAGAATGATGGTTTATTATACTTAAAACTAATGCCAATGGTTCAAAACCAGGTTGTTTAGGAGAATAATCTTTTGACATATTTTTTTTAAATACATGATCTTTTAAAAATGTCACGGCTTAACAAAACAATGTCTCTTTCAGACACAAGAATGTGTCATGCATTAAGAAAGAAGGTGAGAAGGTTATTCTTCTAAGTAACCCGTTCAAAAATTTAATTCGATACATACATGTGATATTTATATGTTTATATCGTGTCAAATCTGCAGTAACATAAACGTCCAGTTGGTAGCAAGAACACATCACAGGATGAACAAATTGGCTACATTTCACTTGGAAAATACTTGAAAGACTCGGTCTCGGTTTGATTGTAAAGTTATGTTTGTCGGGTTTTCTCATATTAATCGACAATCACTATTGATGTTATTGATATAACAATATTTCTTTATACATTCTTTTTATAGAGCCATTGTTCAATTTTCAGCCGTAGACATTTTGCCGCGATGGTTTCTTCTATTCTTAATTTCCGATTTTTGGATGGTATATTGGTTGCATTAGATTGAATGCCATTCATATTATTGTTCAAGTTAAATTTATTTTCATCAGATTAGTGAAAGCCATCAGTTGTGCATTTATAACAACAAAGTCATCTGCTTCATGCACGCATGATGCATTCTTTGGTGGAGGTGTCATCAGGTTGGACCAATCGATGTTATTGTTTTTGTCATTTTATTTTTTGGAATTTGATATCTGTTATTATACTTTTGCAGTAAATGCTCCTCTCGCTATAACATCAATGATAATTTTGGTATAATTGGACAATCTATCTTAAAATGTCTCTTTGTGCAACTGTGGAATGTCTTGCACAATTCACTCATTTATCTATCTATTTTGGATGAATCAAGGCTTGTTAAGAAGCTAAGATTTTGGAGTTCAATGCCTATGTATTGAGTTTCTTTTGAATAGAGTTGCTTGATGGTGCAAAACAAAATGAAGATGACACATTGAATCTAATCATAAAGTTGAAAAATGTGAAGGATAAGAGCTTGATTTAAAGGGAGCTTGGAATGGTTTGCAAGACATGAAGACGAGATTGTTTTTTTAGTAGCACTTTAGGGGGAGATTGTTCGAGCTAAATATTCCTAAGTTACTGAAAGTTTTATAAAGTCAGTAGAGGCAATTGAAATATCTTTATAAAGTCATTTTGGGCTTTAAGAAGTAAATGGGCTTGGGCCATTCTATCGTAATTTGGACCTACAAATAAAGGTATTGATCATCTAGTTGATTCATTTTAGAGTTCATTTTACAAACAATGACACAATTATGGTGCGTTTGGTACGCAGACAGGACATGACAAGGTAGAACAAGACAGGACAGAACAGGACAGAACAGCTGTTCAGCGTTTGGTAATACATGACGGGACATGACTGGACAGAACAAGACTGCTTAAATGACCATTTTACCCCTGCTGAAATTTTTAGCATTTTTTTACCTAATAGTCTATCTGAATGAAAATTAACAAAAAAGAAAAAACTCTAATCTATTTATCAACAAAACTATAATAAAAAATCATAACTTGCAAGATAAATAGTAGCAATATACATAGTTGAAATGTTGTCCTCGAAAATCATAACTTAAATGACCATAGTTGTATTTTCGATCGAGTTTCGGGTATGAAATGTTGTCCTCGAAAATCAAAATTAGGTGTGAAGTATTTCGGACCATGTCGAATTCGGATTTAATCGGGTTCAAGTTCGTATTTTAACAATATATGTTTTTATTTTCTTTTTCCACCAAATTAGTAGAAAATAGAAATAGTGTGCAATGAAAATTTAAAGATGCATATGTATATAACTCTCCTCTATATATATATTTGAAGTAAGAAAATTTGAATAAAAAATATCTAATGAAAATTTACTCCTATATTAGTATAATGACTATAAATGTAATCTTAACCTTTCGTTTTACATGTTTAATCATTAAAAATTAAAATTAAATTAAACACTTAAACTAATTAAAAAAAGTTCAAAACTCAAAGATCTACATAAAAAAGTTATAAAAAATATTAATAAAAGGTTTTATTCGAGTTTCGGGTGATTTCGGGTAATAGGTACGGAGACCCTACCCGAACCGAGTAACTCGTCATAAAGTTGGATTTAGAAGATTGTGTTAGTTCGAGTTATGTGGGTTAAGTAGATTAGAGATTTTTTGAATCGGATTTTCGGTTTTTTGGATTTGGTCGAGTTTTGTTCACCCCTAAGTATGAGGCAATTGTAAAGAAAGAGAAAATCAATCTGTATTTTGAGAGGTATAATGGTAAATCTGACTTTGTTCTACTTAGTTCCAGGGGGTAGGATGGGACAGGCTTGTCCTAGTCTTGTTCTACTTAGTTCTGGTTTGTTCCACTTAGATGTCTGCCAAACATGGGATAAGCCTGTCCTGTCATGTCATGTCCCATCCTGTCCAGCGTACCAAACGCACCCTTATAGAACTCAAGAGAGTTTTTTTTATAGGAAGGTTCGCCTGAACTTTGGCCAGACTACATCCTTGGCAATTTTTACCGAGAGCTAGACATGCTCCCGTGGGATTAATACTCAGTGGCCACTGGTTGCTCACCCCCGGATTCGAACTTGTGTTGGTTGTTACACCTTCCACAAGCCTTAACCGGTAGGTTGCCCCATTGTGGTTAACTCAAGAGAGTTTTGAGAAAGCCAACTAGAGAGTTTTCTCGTTCCATTGTAATTCGAGTTCATGATTTAAGAACTTGAGATCATTAGTAAAATGTTTTTCGTGCCTTCCTCATCTCTAATTTCATGCGGTATTTTTTGATGTTGCTTAATAGTTAATACGAGATCTACACTTTGCACTCAACTCCCTTCTATAAATCCATTATGTGTAAGTTATTGCATTCTAGGACTAATACATTTTATTTTATTTTATTTTTAATAAGAGTTAATGAAATTAAAAACTTATAATTTAATGAGTTTTGTTTTATTAATTTTACAAACAGTTTTGTTTATTTTTTTTTTCATGATCCATAATAATTAAATAAGCTAACAATGCTTATAAATAAAACATTTATTTAAATAACCTACAAATACTAAAAAAGAGTATATTTTAATCAAAGAAGTCTATTTATTTTTATTTCAATATATATATATATATATATATTTCTTAATTATATGCATATAAATTAAAACTTTTATCAACTAAGTGTTTTTATTTTTATTTTTATGTTTTCTTAATATGCTAATAAGCCAAAACTTTTATTAACCATGTCTTGTATTTTTTATAAACCAAAATCTTATTAATTATAATTTTTAATTTTCTACTTCAATTTTGTATATTTTTTTTATAAGCAAACAATGCTTATAAATCCACCTTTTATTAAGTGAGTCTTTTAATTTTTTATTTCAATTTTTATATTATCTTAATAATCTAACAATGTTTATAAATTAAAACTTTTTATTAAATGAACCTAATTTTTGTATTGTTACTAAGGTTACACTCTATAAATCAAAAGTTCTATTGAAAAATAATCAATTATGTCCTATTCCTCGTTGATGACAATAAATTATGTCAATTTAGTAACATTTAGTTTACATATTGATATGATATAATTATCTATATTATAATTAAACAATCATTTATATTATAAATTATTAAAATATGTAGATATATATTATAATCTAGTTGGTGGAGATCACGTCAAACAAAGTTTTGTTTTACATTGATGTGAAAAATGTTATTGGCTTATTGAAAACTAATGTGACATTTTAGAAAGAAGTTTAATCTTGCATTAATGTAAATTATCTGACAATCATTGTAAAGTCATGTTATTTACTAAAATAACGTTAGCATTAACAATTATTATTACCTAACACTCATTATACATAGTATTTAAATAAACTTTATCTTACTAATTGACCCTAATCACAATTTCTATTATTATTTATCTTGCATCTGCATCATAGCTTACGTTATATAGAAATCTTGATCTGAGGCACCTATGATCTGAGGTATCTAATCGTTATATGACCCTATGGTTTGTTATTGATAAAAGGTCAATATGTCCTCATGTACAAGTCACATGACGAATTTAATAAAGGCACTTAATAGTGTTAACCGAGCACTTTTGCATACCATTGACTTTTTCTTAAAATAGAAAATTTGTATAACAAACCCAAATTTCAGTTTACTCTATTAATTAAGACAAATCCCAAAATTATAAGAAAACTTGAAGTAACTAGAAAAACAAATAAATAATAATTAAAGAAATCAAATGATAATCCTAAACTATTTAGGAAACAAGATAAACAAATAAATCCAATACATGAGAAACTCGTTAAGACATGTGCGAGACCCTCGACTCATGTCACAAAAGTAGTCCCAATTTCCAATGTAGTATTTCGGGCTATATTTCAGCTTGTTTTAGTCTTTTTTCACTATGAAAAACCGATGTTAATTATCTAATTATTCCTAAATACTACTAAATTGATTTTATCGACGAAGAAATCAGACGTAGTTGTTGTGCGCTAGCGCTTTTAAACTGTTTCGTTAATGTAGGTGCTTACTAGTTCAAAGATAAAATTAGGAACTAAAATATTTTAATATTTGGAAAAATTATACTTTGACATACAGATTATCGTATCCCATTATTAGAGAAAGAAAACCTTGCTAACGTCCAAGGCATGTGAAAGAAAGTTGTTCTTTAATAATACACCATTAAGGCTACCATGACTTCTCCATTAGCTAATTTAATCCCTTCAAAAATTGTTAATAGTTTCTTGTCCTTGTCAGTGTGGTTTTGAAATTGCGGATTTTAACCTTAGTTTTGAAATTGCGGATTTCAATCCTTATGATTTCGAATTCCAGTTCTAGTCTCTACGGTTTGCATTTCACTTTTATTATAGTACCTGAACGAAGAAAAAAGTTCTAGGTTTAAAATTGTAAACTGTAAAGCTAAAAATCATAATTTTAAACCCACAATGATGAAAATAGTAATGTTAAAATAGTATCACACGTGTCTCATACCTTCACGGGTCATTCATCATGAATAATGAATCAATTCAACATGAATCATGTCCATGTATTATTCATCACGAATGTTTTATCATTATCATTAATTGTTACTGAATATTCACATTCGTTATTCATACTCAATATGGATATTCGGGAAAGTGTCACAACTTCCTTTGTCACACAGTTTACAACCAAAAATCGGTTTGCAATAGAACTTCTCTCTCTAATACGAGAACACCTTTATTACGTATGATAGTACACGTGTTGAGACTCATTGGTGTGTAGAAGACGTGTCTTGCAACGTTTGTCACGTATGTACATACATGTGGAGGTTCAAACGAAAACACTTCCGTTTTGCAAAAATGTGAGCACCCCTTTATTACATATAATAATACATGCATTGAGACTTGTTGGTATGCACACAATGTGTCTTGCAATGTAGGTCCCGCCAAAGGTCGTTTGCGTCTCTGATTTGGTATTGCATGTGATGGATTATACAATCACGTCAATAACATCTTTATCACATATGATAATACATGTGGAAAAACCTAGTAATTTAAGGGAGACGTAGGTTAGAAAGATCATCCTCGTCCCTAATTAGTATCACATGTATATCATATGTGATTGAATATAATATCACATGTGATTGACTATATTAAGATTGTTTTCGAGTTCACATAAAATGGAGGTGTTCTCGTTTGAACCCTTCTCTATATATTTTTGAGAAGCCTCAATTTTTTTAAGAAGATGAAAAGATAGGATTTTGCAATGGCCAATACTAGTATACTACTATGGGAAAATGTGTAAATAAAGGAAATCGGTTTAAAGAAGCTGCTAAAGTTGAAGGGGTATTTTAGAACTTTTGTATAGTTAAATCACTAATCCAAGTCATTATAATCGATCCAATCCTTTTTTTTAGGGAGCTGATGGGTACACAGTACACAACAAACTTTTATCATCCACACCAATTTTATACTAATTGACAATTATACCCTTTTCTTTTTTTAGTAATTTTTCAATTCAGTTATATCCTTTCCTTTTTTAAGTAAAATTTCAATTCAATTATATCCTTTCGATTTTTTTAGTAAAATTTTCAATTAACCCCTTTTGCTTTTTAATTCTTTTTTTTAAAACCCCCTACACCAATCCCTAATTTTCATTGATGATTTATCCAAGAGTAAGTTTCACTTTTGGTCCCTAACGTTTGTCAATTTCAACGGTTTTCGTCCCTCAACTTTGTTTTAACGGATTTGTCCTTCACGTTTGACACCTTGCAACGATTTTCGTCCCTCCTCCTAACGGCCGTTAACTTATTCCGTTAATATTTTCTTAGTTTTCTATTTAAATTTAATATATATATTTATAGCATTAGATATATTATTAGAATTACATTAAAATTAAAAACATCAACCTTTCTTTGTCTTCCTCAACATGTCATCCATCTTTTTCAAGTGGGTTTCCACCCTTACATTTGCAGGTGGCTTCCAAACAATGAACAAAATCAAATCAAACAAGCTATTGAATAAACTCAAACCATTTCAAGAATTTACTGTTCATTTATGAAAGAACCCCTTTGCTAAATACAACCACTACGTTCTTTTTGGCATTGATTTCTTCTATGCAACCTTGAACTTTAGGATTTGCAGATGGGGTTTCATGGACTTGCTTAACGCATGCTTTCTCCTCTTCTTGCAGTTGTTCGATTTACAAGTGGTTACAAATTGAAGAAAATCGAAAAGGATGAGTAGGGACCGTGCCGGAGTGCAGCACCGCCGAAGATCATGATGAATCAGCGCCGGAGAGGACGAGATGAAGCAGCCCCATCGGAGACGATGAAGAAGCAGCGCCGAAGAGGACAAGATAAAACAGTACCGCCGGAGACGATGGAAAAGCAGTGCCGGAGAGAGGACTAGAGGAGCAGCGCTAGAGTATGGAGAGGATGGAAGGGTAACGTATTTGGAGTATGGAGATGAAGGCTAGGGTTTAGAGTAAACACACCCAAAGATAAGTTGTGGTATTTTTCTTTTTATCATTTAATAATATTTCTAATATTATAATATGTTTTTTTTAAATAGAAAACTAAGAAAACTAAGAAAATACATAAATGACTAAAATACCCTTGTTTTGTTTGAGTTTAACGGAATAAGTTAACGGCCGTTAGGATGAGGGACGAAAATCGTTGCAAGGTGTCAAACGTGAAGGACAAATACGTTAAAACAAAGTTGAGGAACGAAAACCGTTGAAATTGACAAATGTTAAGGACCAAAAATGAAATTTACTCTTTATCCAATGTTTTAAAAACCGGTTGAACCGGGAACCGGTGAAAGGACCGGTTCAATTGTGACCAGTTTTATGAACCGGATTGAACCGGACGGTTTAGTGGTTGAACCGGTGGATCGAACCGGTAAAACACCTGTTGACCCGTTTTAAAAAAAAATTACGTGTAAACTTGTTGTTATTATTATTTTAATATTTTTTATTAATGTAAAACTTATTGTAATGTATATTTTTAATATTTTTTAACTTGTAGGTATCAAATTGTTGGTTTTATAAATATATGAATGTAAGAAAATGAAAAAAAAACATACAAATACTTGGAACCGGTAGTTGAACCGGTCGCACCGTGAACCAGTCATCATATCGGTTCAACTAAAACCCGGTTTTTAAAACATTGGATTTATCCACTATCCAATCCTTTTTTAGGCATTAATGATTTATATCGGCAAACATACTTTTGTTTTCCTTTTGGAATCCTATTTTGTTTTTTATTTTGGTTTGTAATTTCTGCATTAAACGTAATTGGAGTTGAGTTTGGTTATTTCTATGTCATTACAATTTTTCTGCAAAACTAGTTTATTTATGCAACAAATGGTTCATCTTATTTGGTTTTCAATATTGTTTAAGTTGGTGTAAATTTGTGAAAATTAACTTAAGAAGAAAAAATGGATGGTGTATTATTTTTAGAATAAAAAATAAAAAAGTCGAAAAAAACATTGAAGTAGAAGTAAGTGGGACTAGTAAGGATTTTATAATTTTAGAATTACAAAAAAAAAGATGAATAAAAAATTAAGAAAATAAACGAAAGGTCTACTAGCTAGGTGTAAAATTTAAAGGTTAAAAATATAAAAAAAGAAAATATGAAATTTGGGATGGTGTAGGGGTTTGAAAAAAAAAATTAATTAAAAAATAAAAGAGGTTAATTGAAAAGTTTACTAAAATAAAGAAAGGATATAATTGTCTATTAGTTAAAATTGTTGTGAATGGTAAAAATTTGTTGTGTACAAATCACCAACTTTTTTTTAAACTCACCGACTTTCTTTCTTAGTAATAATTAGATTACTCATTTTCTTTAAAACTAATTAGCAAAATATTTTTTAAAACAAATAATACCAAAAAAATACCATCTTTATTAAGATCCACGATGATATGTAATTTTAGAATTTACATATAAATTTTAAATCGATGTAATATTCTTTGCTTATAAGTTGTAAACTAACTCACATACAACTTATAATTAAGATTAGCATATAAAACTATGTTATAATTCATATTTTTATATATATGAATCTTAAACTGATTCATATATTAGTTATAAATTATTAATTGATTTACATATATGTTATGATTAAGATTTATATGTAAATCTATGTTATGATAAACATGTTCGTTCACATATGAATCTGAAACTAGTTTAAAATCTCGATTATAAATTTTAAAGTGATTCGTGTATAAGTTTTGATTAAGATTCACATATGAACCTATGTTAGAAACAAAAAGAAAAAAATGTTTGATACATCAAATATCACATTTAATAGATAGATAAATACAATAACATTTTAAATATATCTTAATACACTTTAAAGAAATAAACCCAAATATACAAATGTTCACGTTGGAGCACTTGCATTCATTAATTCGAGAATACTATATTATATCATTTTTTCTCAAAAGATTATATTATATTATATCATATACACATTTTCATAAATTTGACTTTTATGCAGGCCTTGTTATATATCATTAGTTTATCATGTTAATTTATATAGCATTACATTAGCTTAATAAATTCGATATCACACATCTTAAACTTAACACCCCTTCATAATAGAGTAAATTACGAATTTGGTTCTTATGGTTTCATAAATTTTATGAATTTCGTCCCTAAGCTTCATTAATTACGGATTTAGTCCCTATGGTGTGTATTTCTTTTGGATTTGGTCCTTCAGCCTAACAACCATTCATTAATCCGTACATACAACAAGTACCAAATCCAACAAAAAATGCATACCACAGGAACCAAATCCAACAAACATCGCATTGCATAGGCACCATATCCAACAGAAAATGCATACCATTAGGATCAAATCCGTAATCAATGAAGCCTCGGGACGAAATCAGTAAAACCCTCCAAACCATATGGACCAAATCCATACTTTGCTCTTCATAATATTATATATCTTATTGATATTTTAACATTTTTCAAATTTTTAAATAAGTCTGGTATTATTACTAAACAGGTGTAACAAGTGTTCAAAAACCTCATTAAAACTTTAAAGAAGTTTTATATACTCATTGCAACATTTATATATAATTTGTAACTGTGGTCTTATAAATTGAAGTTTTATAATAGAATGGTTAAGACACTCTGTATGATAAAGTCCTGGATAGAAAATGATTGTTTGGAAACTGTTTTAAATCAACAGTCTGAATGACATAAAATTACCATTTTACCCTCAGTCTTATGTTGAATGAAAATTCATGTTTGACAAAAGTCCTGAAAAATTTCTGAATGGAAATAGAAAATAATTAATAATCCAACACAATATATGATATTAAAGATTGCATTTTTCTTTTAACATGGTATAAACTAAAAGAGGACTAGAAAAAATGACTGACTATATAACTCTTAGATGCATGGTTAGCAAGAAGATTGAGGCTAATAAACAATGACTGTAAACTCTCTACTACATTGTTTACAAGAATTGAAAGGGTAAAAAAATGTGGTGCATGTGCACATCTTCATGCTACATCTATTATAATTCAAAATCCAATTATGCACTATCTTAAAGCTTTGTCCTCTGATGAGTCTTGCCTACAATTTCAAACTTGTAGATCAAGTTGGTAACTTAACAAGTCCTAGAGGTATGATTTTGCAAGATTATACTTCAAGATTTCATGTTTCCCATGGATATCAAAATTGTACAAGTTATGCTTAATATCCCTCCAAACACATGTACAAGCATACCATATATCACCAAGCCAAAGAAACAACCAAAATAACAAGATCAATTTCTCTTGGTCATTTCATCGAACACATGGTAAACGAACTTTGAAATAAATTCAAAGCATGTAAACTCGTCTTAGAAAACCCATCCTTAACCAATCAAAGTAGTACGCAAATCATAAGGAGAACAAATTGTGATAAAAAATCATCAATCACAATCAATGTAACACCTTAAAAATCCAAAACATTTAATTTAGGAAAAACATTTAAAATAAACGGAAGCCTTGTCAAAGTCTCATCTTGTCAAAGAAATTAATCAAAACAGTTGTTTAAGCAAACAAATAATCCAACATAGTCGAGCCTAAGCTCATGCCAAAACACGACATCCATTGTTCCAATTAAACTGACACGTGATCGGTAGTAAGTTTAAACATGTTCTATATAGTAACACCAAAATCCATGACTGTGATTGACTGAGCTGCCATCTTCGGGATCATCACACGTGAGCCTTGCCTTGGTTACCCGATGCCGTACCTGACACTAAAAGGGGAAAAATAACAACGGGTAAGCTTTCGCTTAGTGAGCACATATCTATACAAACATAATCATACATACATAACTGAGTGCATAGCAATCACATATCACATAACTTGATCCATTGACACTGGTACCAGGCCGCTTAATCCATAACTTGATCCTTTGTTCCCGGAGGAACTAATTTCCCTAGTGGTAACCCGTACCAACTAGGTGTTAACATAATCCAAGCAACATATCATTACACATGCATTTCATCACATAAGCATCACTATATTCATATAGATAAAGTACTCACCTTTCAGTGGCTCAAATACACAACGAGCTAGTACGATGCCCAAGGCAAGTTACCTAAACAATTAAATGCAAATACTTGTCAAGAAGAAGCTTAAAATGACCACATGACATCCATACCGAAAAGCTAGTCTTAGACCTAGCTAGACTAGTCCAATTGACCCCAAACTCTAGGCCTCATCCTCTCTTAGTATCCCTAACATGATCCCATAGCCAAATCTCCAAAATAAGAAAAACAAAATTTGAAAAATGAACAGAAGTTTGCGCGGCTTGACCCCGCGGCCTCAAACCGCGCGCCAGGTCGCGGGAAACTTCTGACCCGACGAACCTGCGATTTTTGCTTGCCAAAATCCAATCTCAACACCCCACATGACAAAACTTGCTTATAAACAGATTAGGGTTGATAATTGATGATTTCCAACAATTAATTCTACCCAATCCATCCCAAATACATGCAATTGATGACCTTATGATCATAATTCTATACAATAACCCTAACCCTTCAATTAACTTCAATTAACACAACAATTAACAAGAAAGTACATACCTTTGATGTTTCTAATGGTACCAAATTACCAATTGCTTCCAAACTTCCTTCAATTCTCCTCAAACCACCAAACCCTATTCTCTCCAAAACCGTACTCTGGAACTGCAGGAAAGGGTTTGGAACTTCTCTTATATACTCACTACACTCCACCCTCAACTATTAAGAATTACACATAGGCCCTTAACTCCTGTAATTCCAACATAAGAACTCGTAATTAGCATAAGCTTGACAATTAAGTCCACATATCAACTTAAGAAAAATGGGGCATTATAATCAAACTCAAATCATCAAACACAAACAAACCCCAAAAAAATGAAGACAAAGAAATATCAACCTAATCAACATTGAACATATAATTTGTTGTCAACACTGCTGTGGCAGATTGGTTAAAAAATTTAAGAAAAAACATGTTTGAGACACTTATTAATTATGTCACAAAAGTAGTCCGTAATCCTCTATGTTCCAATTTCCAATGTAGTATTTTGGGCTTCATTCTAGTTTGTTTTATTCTTTTTTGTGGATCTGTAACATTCCGTTTTATTTATTTATTTATTTCCTTTATTTATTTTATTTTAATTAGTTGTAAATTAATTATTAGGGTTTGGGTTTGATGGGTTTCTTGTGGGTTAAGTAAAGGGAGAGAGAGGCCCATTTAACCTAATTAAAAACCTAGGGTTGCAACCTTTTTCCTCATTGTGATACTTGCAGTTTCAAGTAACGAGAGGGAGAGTCGGAGAGAGAGCCGGAAAGGGGAGGAAACCGCCGGAGTTTTAGGTTGGTATCGTTGTCGTCGTAAGGTAACCAAGTTACCGTTTTCGCTTAGTTTATCGTTTCCTTGTCATGTACGGTTCTAGGGAGGCGACGGTTTCGGGATCGTTGGCTTTGGTCGACGATGCCTATCGCCGAGCCGTCTCACCCACGCCGGCAACGATCGATGATGGTAGCTGTAACACCCCAATTTTCACCTTTTGGTAGTGTCACATCATTCAAGGTCCAACATGACCATAAGCGTAAAAAGACACCTCAAAATACAATAAATACATCAACGCAGCGGAAGTCTTAACTCAAAAGAAATAAAGTCTCCTGACTGAGTCTGTCCCATACCAGACTCAGTTACGAAAAGTCTTAAATTACACCACATATTAGTTCAGCTAAAACATGCATAACAATAAATTATTAAATAAAGAACAAACTACGCTTTGCTCTTCCCTTTGTCCAACCCTGAGCCACCAGCTCCTGAGATGCATATTAACAGTTAGCTAGAGGCTAAGTGAGTTCATGAATAATGTCACATAAAAACATTTCTGGTCATACAAGCATTTATCATTATTCATATACACATGATAGTATTAAGCAAGAATAACGAATAATGCTCCTGAAATCGGTTCACCGGTTAGAACCACTCTGTCACTGGCATTCCCTGGGTTGCACGGCTCACACCCGTCCGGCACCCATTACTGGGGCGTGCCACCCTAGATGTGACGTATCAAGCTTAGTCCCACCCAGATATCCACACCCAGACGGGCCACATACAACATCTCCAAATATTTTCATTAACCACATGCTATTAATATTAGCACCAACTACACCAATTAGCATGTAGTTCTCCTTTGAAAATAAATGTACATAAAAAGCTCCTCATAACATGTACGTAGATGATTTCACCATGAATAACATGCATAACATGAATTACACCAAATAATATATTTACGATCATGTAAACATCACCTGTAATCATGAATAAAAATAGACCACCAATCATTACATATGTAACTCCAACAATTATTATGCCAATTAATAATATCCACATATATATATGCATCTCAGAAAAATCTCATGAAAACTCACCTGAACGCGTGTACAAGTCCAAGCTGATCCTCGCTTACCGACCTACACGATTTACATAACATCTACCATTAATAACTTGAGTTTACACAAAAGTCAACTATGGTCAACCTCGGTCAACCCTCCCGAGACTCGGCTCGATAACGTTCTAGAACATCTCTATTTATTTATATATATATATAATATATACAATTATATATAAATAAACTATCCAGCTTTCTCTAATAAAATGTTCGTTGAACATTTATTCTCCTTACGATGATAACTTAATTCATCATAATCTAATAATTAGCTAACCATTTTAAACGTTAACTAATAATCCATAATATATTACCAATATGGATATTCATGTATATAAACGTATACAGAACTTGGCTTTTTATCTCAAATCTCATCCAAGCACCTCACGCCTCCAACAACAATATAAAACTTGGCTTCATATATATAAACATATATTTATATATATGACCTCTAAATAATCCATCATCAAATGGAAAAATTGAAGTATATATATATTAATTAATATATATACTACCCATGATCCCTATCACATGGAGATTCGTCATCTTCATCTCATTCTTTCTCTCGGCCATGCACAAGTCATGAGCCCCAACCATAAAACTAAACACTTAATAGCCATATATCATCATTTACAATGAAACATTCATATACTCATAACATGGCTTTTAGCGACATCCTTCCGTCGATAATCAAAACATGTTTCAACCCAATTTATGCTACAACCTCCGTCTAAAATTGAGATTCTATTCGGTTTCTCGACCAAAAGAATAACTCGATATTTATCCGGGTTTCTACTTTTCTTTAACAAATCTACTCGAATTTGGCTTCCGTAAACCCGACGCCAAGACCCGTTGCATCGACAACTCTTCGTCCATACTTCGAAAAGTATGACGAACTTTAAATCATTAAAACGACATCGAACGAAAGAAACTAAAACCGATATTAAACATATATAATTTGTCGAGTTGAATAACGAATTTACCTTAGATCGTTACTTGAATCTCGTACGAACGCTAACCGAAACCTTGACCAATTTCTCTCTAAAATCCAATTCGTTGCACTACTTTGACGAGAATTTCTACTTGAGAGTAAATGAGGAGAACCAAATGTATTTTTTTTGGTTTCACTCGATACATGCTTAAATTTCTCAATCACCATGCAATTAACCATTGCCACCAAAATACTTTAAACCAATCCCTCCTTTTACACTTTTAAAATTTCAAATAAATCTTCAAACAATGCCAAAAGGCATCCTGGAAACCGTAGCCACCAAAAGTGAAAGAAACTTCCCATATTCAATTTTAAATTGAATTTTACACTTGCCTCCCTTTAAACTTTCCTCCAATGACACTTTTCATCCTTTCACTTAGGTTTGAATTTTCTCAAACCCTTTAATTATAATTCACCCAATACATCCATAATTATTTCTCAACTATATAATCTTAAAATTAGGGTGTTACAATTACCCCCTCCTTCAAGGAAACTTCGTCCTCGAAGTTCTTGCTAATCTGGAAACAAAGAGGGTTCTTCATCCTCTTTTATTGCTCAAGTTCCCAGACCATCTCAGACCCTTAAGACTTTTCACTTTACTAGCACCCATGGTATATTCTGGTCTCCTAACTACTTAACTGTCCATCTAAGACCTGGACAACTCTTTCACACAGATGAGCTTTGCATTGAATTCAACCTTGGCTAAACTCACTTGGCCAAACTAGTGTGCCATACACTATCTCAAACTCAACACATGAAATGTGCCTTGTATACCACTGAGCTCTGCCGATAGTTTGAATCGGTGAGCCACTGCTCCCACTCCTGCTACCACTATAAATTGTCCAACATATCTTGGATTCAGTTCGCCTCTCTTTCCAAATCTTGCAATTCCTTTCCAAGGTGATATCCTCAGCATCACCTTAACTCCTATCTGAAACTCAAGAGGCCTACACCTCTTATTTGCATAACTTTTCTGCCTTTCATAGGCCACCTTCAATCTTTCTCTTACCTGAGCTATCTTATCTGAGGTCTGGTGGACTAACTCAGGTCCAACTAACTACCTATCTCTGACGTCAGTACAACACACTGACGTCCTTCCCTTACGGTCTTACAAAGTCTCTAACAGGGTTGATGATAGGTGGTTATCCCAACTACCTCCAAAATCTATTACGTAGCCCTTAACTTATCGTCAAGAGGGAAAACGAAACTCGGTTCCCAAATTTGTACACTGCATCAGGGCCAACGATCAATAACTTGACTTGCTCAACTATTATTTCCTTCAGCTGAGCCTCCTTCTGAGTCTCTATTATTCGATCAACTAGATCCACTTGAACATTTATTCTCATTTTGCTGCCTTCAACATCGAGATAATTCCTATCTCGCCTTTCTTTCTATCTCCATGAACATACTCAAACTTGCCAGTTGAAGTTTAAACCTTAATCATCTTCTTATCACACACTATTTGAGCATCATTCTCAAACAAGCAGTCCATTCCTAGGACTACATCAAATCTGCCTAAACACATTGGCATGAGTTTAGCTGGAAATTCCTTTCCACCTTCATTTATCATGCAAACCTCAATGATCTCCACAATCTCTCCCTGACTTTCATCAGCTATTTCAACTATAAAGCTCCTTTTGAATTGCTTAATCTTTCTGTTCAAGTAGTGAAGGAGAGTAGTGAAAACATAGCTTCTATGTACACTCGAATAAATTAAAACTAGGGGATAACAATTAATGACATGTACCTGATACAACATCAGGGATCTCCTTTGCCTCATTGGCCGTCATCACATAAGCTCTGCCCTTTAACCTTCGGGACTTATTTCGTCATGTTTCCACTTCTGCTTGCACCACTCTCTAACCTTATACTCCAGGTTGTATTTTTCTGTAGCTTAGGGAATTTGACCTGATATGCCCTAACATTCCACAATCAAAGCACTTACGACTTTCTGGACATTCTTGCTGATTATGTCGTGCTTTCCACATTGAAAGCACCATGTGCTTCCTATCTTAAATTCACCAAATGCCTTTTGTTACACTTACTGCATAACGAGTAGTTCACCTATTTTCTTTAGGTTCCAAACCAAATCCAAACTTAGCAACCTTGGATCTCTTAATGTTGTCTTTCCACTTTCACTTAACACCTCTTCCGACCTCTGTCGGTCTTTTACTACTTTTCTTTACTATCTTGGCCACACACATACACTCCTTTCCATGCATCAATAAAAGTTCACCAAGAAACAATTTACCAAACAAAATAAACACCACATAAAAACATTGGTAAATCAATGTATCCCCTAATCTGCATCACCTTGCAGATTAACTCCTGTTTACGGCATTCCCTAGGTCGCTCGGCTCACACCCGTCCGACGCCTATTACTGGGTCGTGCCACTCCTGTTAACGGCATTCCCTAGGTCGCTCGGCTCACACCCGTCCGGCGCCTATTACTGGGTCGTGCCACTCCTTATAGGATTTCCCCAAATAACACATGTAAACAATTATTTAAAACACCTTTAAATACAAAGAAAACATGCAACTCCTTTGCTCAGTTATAAACATGAAAACAACACCTGTAAACATGTAAATAACTCTACACACCATATATAACATATATATCACCGCACATATATATCATGCAGAATAATTTTCATACATATGTATGCACCCTAGGGGAAATCACATGAATACTCACGATATGTCGCGTGGGTAGTGGGCTGCTCTGATCTCCTCCTCATAGGTTCCTGCTGAACGATAACTCCAGAGGAATCCGAGGCTCGGCCCCTGCTTGAACTATTGCCTCCACCGGCCCACATACTCGCGAACCAAACCAAAATACTCCGATACTGTAGCACCATAACACCGGTACAATCTCCAACTCGGGTTCTCCAAGACCTCCTAGCTATCCTCAGCTCGCTCTTGAGTTCGCGATTTTCCTCCTTCAAGAAACCATTAGTGCCACGTAGACACACATTCTGAAAGTCTAGTGCACTCAGTCTAGCCTTCCGATCAGCATTCCAATTCTGAAAACGGCTTGCCGTCTCCCTAGCATTGGCCGTTTCCTCCTGAGAGCTGGATAGCTCGTCTCTAAGCCTCTCGATCTCCCTATATAACATGCACGCCTCCTCCTCATATGGGTCTTCCTCCATAGGATACTCCTCGTCTGGGTCCTCCTCAGTGTGATACTCCTCAAGGGGCGTACTCGAGGTGTACTCGGGAGTGACCTCCCGCTCTACTCTCTGCTCCACTACCACCTCAATGTCCCTGGTGCTGGGGCTACTCTCCCGGCTCGTGCGACGCTGATCTCCATAAGGGCTCCGCCTGCTAGGTCCACTCCTAGAAGGACTACTGCGACGACGATCCCTGGATCCTCCCTGCACAATAAGCCTCATCGCTGCTGCAATGCGTCTCGCACGTCCTCTCCTAGCCCGAGCCGCTACTCTACCTCCTCTAGACATATCCTTATACACACGACAAGGTCTTAGGAAATCATTTTTCCTAACACCGTCTAATGACATATTAACCTTCCTCCTCCTCAGAACCCTATAAGTCTAAGCTTAGGCTAATATCTTAACCTAATTTGCTTAAACTACGGCTCTGATACCAACTTGTAACACCCCAATTTTCACCTTTTGGCAGTGTCACATCATTCAAGGTCCAACATGACCATAAGCGTAAAAAGACACCTCAAAATACAATAAATACATCAACGCAGCGGAAGTCTTAACTCAAAAGAAATAAAGTCTCCTGACTGAGTCTGTCCCATACCAGACTCAGTTACGAAAAGTCTTAAATTACACCACATATTAGTTCAGCTAAAACATGCATAACAATAAATTATTAAATAAAGAACAAACTACGCTTTGCCCTTCCCTTTGTCCAACCATGAGCCACCAGCTCCTGAGATGCATATTAACAGTTAGCTAGAGCTAAGTGAGTTCATGAATAATGTCACATAAAAACATTTCTGGTCATACAAGCATTTATCATTATTCATATACACATGATAGTATTAAGCAAGAATAACGAATAATGCTCCTGAAATCGGTTCACCGGTTAGAACCACTCTGTCACTGGCATTCCCTGGGTTGCACGGCTCACACCCGTCCGGCACCCATTACTGGGGCGTGCCACCCTAGATGTGACGTATCAAGCTCAGTCCCTACCCAGATATCCACACCCAGACGGGCCACATACAACATCTCCAAATATTTTCATTAACCACATGCTATTAATATTAGCACCAACTACACCAATTAGCATGTAGTTCTCCTTTGAAAATAAATGTACATAAAAAGCTCCTCATAACATGTACGTAGATGATTTCACCATGAATAACATGCATAACATGAATTACACCAAATAATATATTTACGATCATGTAAACATCACCTGTAATCATGAATAAAAATAGACCACCAATCATTACATATGTAACTCCAACAATTATTATGCCAATTAATAATATCCACGTATATATATGCATCTCAGAAAAATCTCATGAAAACTCACCTGAACGCGTGTACAAGTCCAAGCTGATCCTCGCTTACCGACCTACACGATTTACATAACATCTACCATTAATAACTTGAGTTTACACAAAAGTCAGCTATGGTCAACCTCGGTCAACCCTCCCGAGACTCGGCTCAATAACGTTCTAGAACATCTCCATTTATTTATATATATACAATTATATATAAATAAACTATCCAGCTTTCTCTAATAAAATGTTCGTTGAACATTTATTCTCCTTACAACGATAACTTAATTCATCATAATCTAATAATTAGCTAACCATTTTAAACGTTAACTAATAATCCATATATATATATTACCAATATGGATATTAATGTATATAAACATATACAGAACTTGGCTTTTTATCTCAAATCTCATCCAAGCACCTCACGCCTCCAACAACAATATAAAACTTGGCTTCATATATATAAACATATATTTATATATATGACCTCTAAATAATCCATCATCAAATGGAAAAATTGAAGTATATATATATATATATATATATTAATTAATATATATTACCCATGATCCCTATCACATGGAGATTCGTCATCTTCATCTCATTCTTTCTCTCGGCCATGCACAAGTCATGAGCCCCAACCATAAAACTAAACACTTAATAGCCATATATCATCATTTACAATGAAACATTCATATACTCATAACATGGCTTTTAGCGACATCCTTCCGTCGATAATCAAAACATGTTTCAACCCAATTTATGCTACAACCTCCGTCTAAAATCGAGATTCTATTCGGTTTCTCGACCAAAAGAATAACTCGATATTTATCCGGGTTTCTACTTTTCTTTAACAAATCTACTCGAATTTGGCTTCCGTAAACCCGACGCCAAGACCCGTTGCATCGACAACTCTTCGTCCATACTTCGAAAAGTATGACGAACTTTAAATCATTAAAACGACATTGAACGAAAGAAACTAAAACTGATATCAAACATATATAATTTGTCGAGTTGAATAACGAATTTACCTTGAATCGTTACTTGAATCTCGTACGAACGCTAACCGAAACCTTGACCAATTTCTCTCTAAAATCCAATTCGTTGCACTACTTTGACGAGAATTTCTACTTGAGAGTAAATGAGGAGAACCAAATGTATTTTTTTGGTTTCACTCGATACATGCTTAAATTTCTCAATCACCATGCAATTAACCATTGCCACCAAAATACTTTAAACCAATCCCTCCTTTTACATTTGTAAAATTTCAAATAAATCTTCAAACAATGCCAAAAGGCATCCTGGAAACCGTAGCCACCAAAAGTGAAAGAAACTTCCCATATTCAATTTTAAATTGAATTTTACACTTGCCTCCCTTTAAGCTTTCCTCCAATGACACTTTTCATCCTTTCACTTAGGTTTGGATTTTCTCAAACCCTTTAATTATAATTCACCGAAGACATCCATAATTATTTCTCAACTATATAATTGTGGTTATCTTAAAATTAGGGTGTTACAGTAGCGGTTGCGTTTTCAGCGGCGGTGGCCCAGCGACGGCTGCCGAACCGCTGCTGTGGTTATTGTTTATCCGGCGGTGGTGGTGGTGACACCGCTGCCGCTGCTGTTGCTTTGCTTCTTCGCCGGCGACGGCAAGGAGCCGACTGCTGTTAATCGCGTTGGACGGCGGCGGTGGTGGTATAAACCGCCGCTGCTGCCGCTAGTGTCGTTTAGTGGTATCCATCGGCGGTGGTGGTGGTTGCGACCGCTGCTGCCGTCGACTGGTGGCTGATCGCGGTGGTGGTGGCAAAAACCGCTGCTGCCGCTGCTTGCTCCGGCCAGCGATGGTGGTCGGACACCACGGTTGTCGTGGCCGTTTGTTCGGCCGGCGGCTGTGGTGGTTCACCCTCGCCGTTGTTGTTGAGCGACGACCGGGCGGCGGTGGCGTTCAATGCTGCCATGGCTGCCATGCGTCGTGGTTAGGAAATAGTAGCAGCAGTAGGGTCTTTGCGCCGCGAGGCGGCTGTGTGTGGGAACCCTCGCGCCGCGAGCAGTGGTGGCAGGTTCATGCTGCTGCTGCCGTCGTGAGGGCTGTCCGGTGGCGGTACCCGCGGCGATGTGATGGGTATGTACCCCGTTTAAGCCATGTGCCGCCCTCGTTACTTGTTTTTTTTTGTTTACCTTCCTAGTTAAGTTGATTTAAGTGGTTTTGCATAGATAGATTGATGTATGAATGTGTGTACGTATACACATGTGTTATTTCAGAGTTGCGGGAAGGGTTCGAATCGTTGTTGCGCTTGTGATTTTGTTCGAGACAGGTGAGTGGGTTTTACGTGCATTATTTGTAATAAATGCTTGATGTCTATACGATGTGATGGGCCGGGTTGCGGGATGACCCGAAGAGTGGGTAACCACTAAGGCCGGACTGCGGGATGGTCCGAAGAACGGGTAACCGTTAAGATGTGATGATTATGTGGATGATACGTGTTTATTATTGATGATGTATGTATTTACCTTCTCACTAAGCGATTGTGCTTACCCCTCATTTAATTCATCTTTTTAGGTGCGAGCTCGGGTGTTGACAAAGGCAAGGCTCCGGCTTGAAGGTTTCGGCTAGACGTCATTCCGATCCGATAATAGACTTTCCATTTCGTTGATTACTTTTCTCACATTGGTTGATATTTTTAACTTAACTTGGGGATTTTTGAAATGTTGTTTTATCTTGATATTTTAAGTGAAGGTTTTATATTAAATTATCCTTTAATAATTAAAAATTTGAAAAGGGTGTTACAGATCTATAAAAACCTCTTTTAATTATTCAACTAGTTACTGACCCGTATATTATACGGGCATTTTAAACATGTTATCTTAATTTTTAATAAGAATAGACAATTGTCATTACCAATCAATTAGTTATGTAAATCATATGTTTCACGACAATTATCATTACAATTGCTTATTACAATAGACATTTTAGTTATCTAATTTTAATAATGTAATTTAAAAAAATTTCAATATTAGACTCATTTTGAAGGTATTGTCGAGACGATTATAATGGTATAATTTATTAAAAAAAAAAACAAAAATTTTAATACATTTTAATTAATATATATTATTATCTTAATATGATAAGTATGTAAAGTGAAAAATGAGAAACTAAGGGGAAAAAAATAATATGTTCAAACAATTCTAAGAATACAAAATGTAAATTATAAAGATAATTATGATATTAAAAAATAAAAATAATTGATGACATCATTATTTAATGATTCTTCTTTAATTGGCCAATGAAATGGCTCAATTTCATAATTATGACATTAGCAAAAACCCTTTTTTAATATATATAGATTATAGATTATTCCTATATCACACATTCTTTAAATTCCATATTATTTAGTTTAGAGTAAATTATGGATTTGGTCCCTGTGGTTTTCAATTTTGCACTACTAAGGTCCCTACCATCAATTAGCCTCAATTAACTCAAGGGCAAAATTGTCTTTTCCATATTTAAACATTAAATTGTTTTTATCTTTTTTCTTATTTTATCTTTTTGCCTTATCTTCACACACATATATATAAGAGGGAGGATCATACAAGAACCATACACATTTGCAAGAACAAAGGAACCAAGGAAATCACATGTGATTTTGTACTAAATCACATGTGATTCCCCTTTGGAGAGTGTAATACACTCTCCCGACAAGGCAAGTGGGTGGTGCGAGTGGGCGAGGTGTAGGCCAAAATCACATGTGATTTTGTTAGTTCCTTCATTCTTGCAAATTGGTTTGGTTCTTGTTTGAACCTTTCTCTCTCTCTCTCTCTCTCTCTCTCTCTATATATATATATATATATATATATATATATATATATGAGGAGCAATCAAATACAAACCACTCTTAAATTACAAACCGTACAAACTCTTGGTTTCATTGGTTAAGTTAATGAAATTGGTTCATGAAATTGTCTAATATGATGAAATTATATTATATAACTCATTTTTTTGATGAAACTATTTCATATTTTTGGTGTATTTCATGTATTTTTTCATTCTAATGAAATTGTTTCATGAATTTTTCTTATTCTGATGAAACGTTTATATTTTTACATAAAAAACACAAATTTATGAAACAACTTTATTAAAAAAAGAATTATATAAAACATTTTCATCAATTTAAACAATTTCATTAATATTTTTATTAGTTTAACCAACGAAACCAATGGTTTGTACGGTTTGTAATTTAAGAGTGGTTTGCAAATGAACATGACCCATATATATTAAATATATATATATATAACATCACCATCATCATCCCCAACACTACAACCCTATATTAACACACACACACACACACACACACACACACACACACACACACACACACACATATATATATATATACACCATCACCTCCTGCAACCTATATATATATATAAGAGATAAAACCTGATATTAATACACAAACAAACACATACACACACATATGTATACACCATTGTCATTGCCATTACCATCAACGCTTGCAACCATTAATGAGAGACAATCCTATATAATATATATATATATGTATCATTGCCACCTAAACCGTATAATATAACAGATGAAGGGTTTTTCCTTAGCTCAGCAAAACACCATTTTGTTACCAGAGAACACCAAACCAGCATACAGAAGCTGCAGAAACCAGTCATAGAGAAACTAAAGGCCGCACACATGCCCCGTTTACCAACGGTTTGGTGGGTTTAATGGTCACACGGGTGGGAATGGTGGATTATCTCCAAATATATATAGAGGGATATATATGTGTACACACACATTGACACACACACACATACACATATATATATATATTATGGGGTTGTCTCTCTCATATAATGGTGTGTGTGTGTGTGTGTTTGTTTAATATGAGGTTTTATCTCTTGAATATATATATATATATATATGTTGTAAGAGGTGATGGTGTATATATATATATGTGTGTGTGTGTGTGTGTGTTAATATAGGGTTGTAGTGTTGGCGTGATGATGGTGATGTTATATATATTTATATTTAATATATATATATATATATATATATATATATATATATATTGAGAGTAGATGATGGTATTTGGTCATTGTGAAGAAAAGACAAAAAAACAAAATAAGGAAAAAGATAAAAACAATTTAATATTCAAATATGGAAAAGACAATTTTGCCCTTGAGCTAATTGAGGCTAATTAATGGTAGGGATCTTAGTAGTGCAAAATTGAATACCACAGGGACCCAATCCATAATTTTTTAAGTTTAGGGACCTTAGTCATAATAAATTGAAAACCGCAGGGACCAAATCCGTAATTTACTCTTTAGTTTACTTTATCAAAAAAGAAAGAGTTAATTACATATTTGGTCCCTGTGGTTTACATGAAATTACGATGGAGGTCCCTAAACCCTAATTTTCATGCCTACGGTCCCTGTGGTTTGCATTTCGTTACGATGGTGGTCCCTCGCCCTAACGTCCGTTAAAAAGCTCCGTTAGGGTAAGGGTATTTTCGTCAATTTATAAATTTCCATTTAATTTAAAATTTAAATCAAACCACAAGGACCAAAATTGAAATTACCCAAGAAACATTAAAAAGTACACCTGCAACTTGTCTTCTTCCTTTTGCCTTTCCTTTCTTCAACCTGACACCATTTAATACCACCACCACCAACATACACAACCACCACCACCACCATACACAACCACCACAACCACCACCAACATCCACCTTCTTTATACCACCAACATCCACAACCACCACAACATTTCCCTTCTCCATTCCACTTCCACCGTCGCCTCCCACCTCCACCGTCGCCTCCCACCTCCATCACCATCCACCTACTTCCTATCTCCATCACCATCCACCTTTCCCTTCTGCAGATCCGACCTCGACATTCTCCCGACGCATTCCTGTTCTGAGATTGACTCCTAACAGATCCGGCCACCGAAAACCCTTCTCCACCACCGCCCACCTAAAGATTCGGCAATCTCTTTTCGGCCTCCCCGTCCATTCGATTTCAGATCCTCACACAGCCACCACCAATTCCATGGAAAACCACCGTCTCCAACACTTAGATCTGAAGGTCGGCAGTGGCGGTGGTCGAATTTAAAGGTCGGTTGTGGCGGTGGTTGGATGAGGTCGGCCGTGGCGGTGGTCGGATTTGAAGGTCGGCCGTGGCGGTGGTTGGATTTGAAGGTCGACAGTGGTGGTTGTCGGATCTGAAGGTCGATAGTGCCGGTGGTCGCATTTGAAGGTCGATAGTGGCGGTGGTCGGATATGAAGGTCGGCGGTGGTGGTGATCGGATCTGAAAGTGGCTGGTGATGGAGGTGGGATACGGTGGCCGGAGATGGACCATGCCGGAGAAGAGAAGAGGGTGGAGAAGACAACCGGAAAAAAATAGAAGGCACAGATGGTGGTGGGTTTTCTTTTAGATATTTTCCCTAAATGCATAAAGGACTTGTACAATCACTAATAGAACTTGTACAACTAAAATATAATTAAATTAAGAATGAAAATGACAAAAATGCCCCTCACGTGATGGGCACATGGGGGGTTTAACGGAGTAATCTTAACGGACGTTAGGGCAAGGGACCACCATCGTAACGAAATACAAACCACAGGGACCGTAGGCATGAAAATTAGGGTTCAGGGACCTTCGTCGTAATTTCACCCAAACCACAGGGACCAAATATGTAATTAACTCAAAAAGAAATTAAATTTAGTTCCAGTGTAAACCCTTTAAATTGTTTAGTTAATGAAGGTGGTTACTAGTTTAAATATAGAATCACAAATCAAAAATATTTAAATATTTGGAAAAGATATAGTTTGACATACAGATTTTTGTATACCATTATAAATTAAAAAACCTTCGCTAATGTCCAAAGATGTGAAATCAAGTTGTTCTTTAATAATGCACCATTAAGTCTACCATGACTTCTCCATTAGCTAATTTGTGTTGATGTCACATCAATTTTAAACAGCAATTTTTTTTATTTTTTTTTGTAATTTATGTTTGACTTCACAAAATGCTTTAGGTTTTTCTCACTATTTTATAGAAACAAGTGAGATAGCTCATGCGTTGCAGCGGGTCTATTAATCTTAAGTTTTTGGTTTAATAAAGGCATACAAAATGTTGTTATATAAGATTATTTATGTAATTTATATCAAAACAAACTAAGGGTAGGATGAACTCATATACAAAATGTTGTTATATAAGATTATTTATGTAATTTACATCAAAACAAATTAAGGGTAGGATGAACTCATACAACTATTTAAATGTTAAATAACTTTTGTACATTCAAAAAAGTGATGCCTCTGATTATTGTTATTTACGGTTGTTAGTAATATAGAATAAATAAAAATATTAATTTTAAGCGATCTGAACTTAAAGATTTGAAAAAAAAATATTATGTAGTTATCAATAGTTTAATGAAATTATTTGATTATTTTTCTATTAAAGTTAAAATAGTTTATGATTAATCAATTAAACAAATGCATTGATAAAAAGTTAAGTAAGAAGTAAAGAATGTGAATTATGTAACTTGAGAATAGAAAATATAAAAAATAGTCTACTATAATGACCAAATATGCTTAATCAAATATTTTATGGGGAATGCCTCGCTTTGCTGCGAGTTATGATGTATGTGCGTGTATTGAAAGTTTTTTTAATGTATTTTACTTAATATACTATTATATGTTACGTTAAAAATACATATATAATTGTAGTATATATGGTATATAATAAAATATTACGCTCATTTCAATTTGTTAAAACAAAAATCGTATTTTTTTAATATTATTCAATGTACGACTATATGTGTTAATATGACCGAAATGTAAAATGAAATACAGAAAACTAAAAGGTATAAGGTAAATAAATATATAAGTTTAAAGGGGTAAAATATAAGTTTTTTAAATAAAACGCAAAAGTGCTCAAATTATAGGGACAAAAAGCAAAAGTGCTCAAATTATAGGGACAAAAACTGTAAATATGATGGTAGAAGTGAGTAGAACAAAAATAGGAAAAAAATAAAGAGTGGGATTCGAAGCCATGACCTACAGCATCAAAGGACGCCACTTTGCCACTGAGCTAGCGCTCCCTTTTGTGTTTTTTTACCCAAAATCTATATTATCTTATATATAATAACGACAAAATTTTTTCCTCAAAGGATATAGTAATTGTAAATTTCATCCTTGTTTTATCGAAATTGCGAATTTCATCCTTGTTTTATTGAAATTGCAAATTTCATCCTTGTAGTTTACAGTTTGCTACTATTATAATTCCTGAATGAAAAACGATAAGGGACTATTTGATAGTAGCTGAATAATTTGATCCAGAATGATTTTGTGGTCAGAATAGTTAAGACGATCCCTAAGATTTAGTGGAAAATGATAAGTGTATGTTTGGCTAGCGTTCTGATGAAATGTCTGAATCGTTAAAATTTAGTATTTTAATCTTATATATAATTTGATAGTAAATAAATAAATCATATTGTTTGGTAAGTGTTTTTTGTTTGATAATACTTTTGCTATAAATACAAGTACAAATCAAACTCGGGTAATCAAAGAAACCATCCACTGATCCTAAAATGTTATCTTACCACTTGACTAGACATGTATTGATCCAACAATATTATCTATTAAACTATAAAAACTAGATAAACATAAACATAAAATATTATTATAAACCAAAAATATACATAGTTGTTATTGCTAATAAAAATTAATAACAACTAACACAATCGAATATAACAATATCTTATTAAATACCATTTTAACCAACTTGATGATCAACACATTGCTAGTCTCAAGGTTGCCATTATCTTTCCTATTTGTATGGATCTACATCTACTCAATGTGTTCTATTGATCTACACTTAATTTGCACTTATTTTGGTAATCACAATATTTGATTTTTAAACACATGCATTATTCATGAAATTCCATTGTTACATATATCTTAACTTGCGATTTAATTTTCAAAATGCTAGATACAAAATATTAACAATTTACACCTTTTATAACCTCAACATGGTATAACTTTCTACCTTACTTCCCCCCCCCCCCCCCCCCCCCCCCCCCCCCCCCTTGGAAAAAAAAACTGATTTCTTGTCCAACCCCCACCAAACTAGAAGGATTAGCAAAGAAAACAATCAAAAAACCAAAAAAGTCCATCAAAATTGAACCCACCCCCCCCCCCCCCCCCCCCCCCCCCCCTTTTTTTTTCTCCCTCCTCTTAAAAATCCCTTGAAATCAACTAAAAGAACTATACAAATCTCACGAAACATTATAGTTAGTCTAAGAATTATACATCGAACTACTTTATGGGCATCCCACCAGCAAAAAATCCTGAATCCATCACTGTACACAAACATTAAAATACCACTTGTTACATCTCTAGTTTTATCAAATCCAATCATATAATATCAAGATATGAATCACTATTTGGTAGAATGTCTCTTTGAGACATGGTTTTAAATACCAAAAATACCCAAAAAGGACTTTCTCATAATATAAAGAAAAAAAAATCCTTGTAATGAAATAATAATTGAACCACATGTATTGACGTTGACATATTATTGCTATTTGGTAGAACGTCTCTTAGAGACATATATAGTTTCCCTGCACCACCCCAATATATACTACAACATCTGATCTTTGTATGCACACCTTCTTCTATAGAATGTCTCTTTGAGACATGGTTTCCCTAGCTACTCCCCTATATATATATACACACACTAAACCATCTAATTATTGTATGTACTCAACATCCCATCAATAAGCCTTCTTTTATCGGATGGGGTTAGCTCAGCTGATAATAAGATCTGGGCCTTTCTGATTTTCCTTAAAGGTTATTGGTTTGAGTGCTCCAAGGCCACTAGAGTTTTTCTAGCTATTCAGTCTAGTTGCACAGAAGCTAACGCGTACACCCACAGTAACATAAAATGTCTGATAAGCCATATTGTACTCCCCAACAACTAGTGAAGCAACGGTGGCTACAACAACTCCTGCCATTTCGTCCACCAAGCCTGACTTGCCAGAAAATACTCTTTTAATGGTGGCCAATGACTATGGAACAACTCTGAGCAAATTTTCACCTAGGTTGATGAGGAGCTTGGAACCTGAGTTCTCGGCCGGTGAAGTTTTTGTCCAACCTCCTTTGCGGTCACCTCTTGTGCGCCCAAATTATTATGCGTCAAGTAGTCACCGCAACAGGTATTGTAGTCGTGAGAAAAAACCATCATTTTGCAGTGGAGGAGTTCGATCTCATCCTAAAGTATTCAATCCTAATCAGAATGCTACTCCAATAAATAATGGAGGAATGAGTTTAGTCGGAAAGAATCTCAAGCTTGTTGAGTTGAGGACAAGCAACATAGAAGTTATGTACGATGACATATCGCAAAGAAATTCCAGGACATTCTTTTCGGACGACGATGACGATGATGATGACGATGAAAAACAAAGTAGTACTGTCGCATGGGACCTCCAATCACCGAGGGCATCTGATTACCATTTATTTTCTATATACAGTAAAATTTGATTATGAAAGTACAAATTCAATAAATATACCAAGAGACTCTACTAGCTGAATTTTGTACTTATGTTGTGAAAGTATAACAAATTGAAGTTGGTTTTTATTATGCTTCCCATCAAATTTTTACTTCATATCTATTATAAGTGTAGAGAAAATGCTTTTTTAATAATATAGTAACTTGAAATTTTCATCTTTATGGCACGTTAAAAAATTGCAATTTTCATCCTTGTATTTTAAAATTATGATTTTGGTTCGTATTATTGATAATTCATTGCAATTTTCATTCATTTGCGTTATAGTTTATTCTTATGACTTATTGATTATTATTTTTTGGGTCCATGCGGTTTATACATCTTTACTATTTTTGTTCTTTGTATTTAAAAATATTAAATAACATAAAAACAAAAATAAAAATGAATTATAAAATTTACAAACGAAGATCATAATTTCTAGAGCAACTAAAACAAATATTATTACCAAACCATACCATGGGGCCGGAACATATTTTACTCTTAATAATAACTTGACATTTAATAAGTGCCTAGTACTTTTATTTCTTTCAATATTTACCTTCTTTGTTTCAAGGGTGTCCGGGCCAAAGCCCGAGTAATCTCGACAAATTTTGAAGGCTAAACATGGTCCCACTTAAATGTCCCCAGACATGCGTACGAGAAGACTCGAACTCGGTTAGAGCGCTATGAACCCCCCGAGCGATAACCAATCCGCTACAACACTGAAAGACATATTTACCTTCTTTTATTTTGTTTAATTATGATATATACTTGATAAATAATGTTTGCTCATTACTTTTTATAGTAAATTATATCATTGGTACCTGTGAGCTGGATATGATTCCTCATGTAAAATTAGTATATCGGGCATTTTCATGGTTTACATTTCGTTTCAAGCTAAGTCCTGGATGCTAAGTCTATTAAATATTAGGGTGTTCATCGGTTGACATCCAATGGATGTGAGCGGAACCGAATCGATCCAATCATCATTGGATGTTGAATTTTTCCAATAGAACCGATCTAATCATCCATTGGATGTTAAATTTTTCCAATCCAATGGATAATTGGAACAGTACATTTCCATCCATTGAATATTCTTATTGGATATCCATTGGATTTGATTGGATCCAACGAATATTAATCGTATTGGATTGGATTGAATTCATCCAACATCTAATGGATGATTAATCGTTTAATTTGGCGAGGTTGAATAATTGCACGCCCCTACTAAATATAATACGTTCACTTAAAAGGTATATTCATCAATTTATATACTAAAGACTTCCGGGATGTAAAGTTGTCATCATAATGGTGAGATACAGGACAAAAGGTAAAATGCTTCAAGAAAAACACAAGATATATATGCTAAGAAATTAAGGTGGTCTTGTTCTAGCTCTTCTCTATGTAATTTGAAGCTCTTTGAATGATGGTTGGATGAGAGAAAGGAGTTCCAATTTATAGCAAACTTAAAGAGTAGACACAACTAAAAGTGAACAAAAACACACACAAACGATGTGTAATTTGAAGCTCTTGAACGATGGTTGGATGAGAAAAGGAGTTCCAATTTATAGCAAAATTGAAGTGAACAAGTAAAAGTGAACAAAAACACACACAAATAAAGAGTAGACACAACTAAAAGTGAACAAACACACAAACAAACGATGTGTAATAACCCTACAAATAAGAGTTATCATACCCCCAAACTTAACTTGTTGTTTATCCCCAATTAACTAAAAGAACAAAAAAAAGAAGCAAATGAACATACAAAATGCACAAGAAGACTTTTCACGTGTCATATAGATATTTGTTTGAAGGACACTATTCGTCTGATGTGGAATAGCATGCTTTTGGCAACCCATACTTTTAGCCATATTGTGAAAAGTTGCTTTATGGTTGACTTGTACGAAGGGAATAGTAAGTAACCATGCGTGTACTTCTTGTTAGAGTAAAGTTTTTGACCGTCCTTTGTGTAAATGAGGATAAGACAATTTTTGAATCTTCTTTTGCAAGACTCTTATCAGCACTAAATAAAGTACTCAGTGATAGCTGAGTTTTGAACTTTTTAAATCTTCACATTAGATATTAGTTAGATGATATCACTGAATGCCACCACTTTAGATCACGATCAACTTTGACTTTTTCTTCAACTACTTCTTTGACATTGTCAAAGGTTTCTTTGACGTGAATTGTTTTTCTTTATTAAATGCTTAGATATGTATGAAAGAAATCAACGATCACTAAACAAACTCAGTGATGATCGCTGATGAGGAACAAAAACATAGTTTACAGCTCGTTCTATCAGGGATCACTGAACAGACACATTGATGCTTACTAAAGTTGAATAATAAGTTAAGCATTTTTCATTGAGTAAAGATAAAGGGTCATCGTCAATTCATTAATCACTTGGAGAGTTTCGATCAACACCGTTAGAAACAACTTGGTCAAAGATCGAGCATTCATGAAAATAGTACGAAACATACGACTAACTTAAAAGTTTGGTCCGAGTTGTAATTGAGGTTGAACAAAAATCAAAAATCAAACACTTGATAAGGAGTTGCAAGAACTGATAAAACAAAAAAGATATCGATCATTGGAAACAAGTTTTGGTTCGAATAATTGTTGTTGTGAAATGTCTAGCATAGAATGCATTGGCTTTTCGTGGAACAAATAAAAAAGTTTATGAAGAGTCTAATGGAAACTTTCTAAGCATAATTCAAAATAATTGCTAAGTTTGATCTTGTTATGAAACAACATTTTCGGCTTATCCAAGAAAAAAAAAACACATTGTCATTATTATCTTGGCCACAAAATTCAAAGTGAATTGATTAAGGTGTTGGCATCCAATGTAAAGAGTGAAATCATCAACCATTTATTTTTTTGTTTTAGTTAATATGGCACTTTCTCGGTTATAAACTAGGAACAAATGAAATAATTTGACTCTATTTTTGGCTTCTTGTTTGATGGACGAAAGTTAGTTTGTTTACATAATAATGAGTTGAAAAAAAATATTGTTTGAATCTAGAACTTGTATTAACTAAAGGTGATGATTGTGAATTTGTGATATAGATGGACCTTTTGCAGGATATGTTATCGAAAGAGGCATCTGCAAGAGGAAATCCTTGGACATCAATAAAGTTATGGAGTTTACAAAGAATATATATGAATATGTTTCCACAAGTCTAGCTTGCTTACAGGATTTTGTCTGGTATCCGTCGTAGTAACATCTGCAAAAAGAAGCTTTTCCAAATTGAAGTTGATGAAGTCATATTTGTGGCTATTTTTGCTTTGGTTTTCATATGGGTATAAAAGGACATATTTTTGACTCTTTGCTACGGGCATCCAAAACCTCTAGACCAACCTTGTCTAAAGGTGTGATCCTGTATTGTTACATTTAGCATTCCGTATATCTAAAAACTGTAACTATTGATTTGGAAGACAAGTAGAAAAAGAAGTACAATTATGAACATCAAACGTTTAACGCATATCAATATAATTTTTGGAGGCTTTTTAAATCGAGCATTAAGTTGGGTAATTCATGTTCAAACTTCAATTATAATTTTAAATTGAGTAAACTACAATTTTGGTCCCTGTGGTTTTGCGATTTTTTTGAAAGTGGTCCCTAAGGTTTAATAATTACAGAAATGGTATCTATGGTTTGAATTTTGCTTTGAAAGTGGTCCCTGACCACTAACTCCGTCAAAAAGCTCCGTTAGAGCCAGGGGCATTTTCGTCCAACCATGCTTTATCACTCTTTTGTCTTCTCCGGTGACCCTCCGCTCACCTTCTCCGGCAATCCTCCGATCATCATCTTCGGCGAGTCTCCGGTCATCTTCTCCGATGACTTCATTTCATCTTCTCCTCCGGTTACTATGTCTTGATTCATCTAAACACATAAATATATGTACACACACACACATATATATATATATATATAACATACACACAGAAGTATATATATTCACACACATACATATATAAACATACACACACAGATGTGTATATATATATACACATATATATAACATACACACAGATGAGTATATATGCACACACATATATTCTTCTTCTCCTAAACTCATCTCCATTTCACATCCTCTGCAAACTTCACCTTCTCTTTTTTCCTTATTCTTCTTCTTCTTCTTCTTCTTCCCATCTGCATCATAATCCAAAAACCCCATAAACAAGATCTCAATTTTGACTCAAAAAACTCAATTCTCATCAATCGTGGGTATATATATATATATACACACATCTGTGTATGTTTATATATGTATGTATGTATGTATGTATGTATGTATGTGTGTGTATATATACATCTGTGTTGTGTGTGTCTATTTGAGACTTGGTTCGTTTTTTGGGACGGATCACCGGAGGTTGCCGGAGAAGATGACGGGAGGGTCACCGGAGAAGTGGGTTTCATGAATTTGTGTAAAAAAGATCAAAAAATGGTGGTTTTCAAGTGGGGTTTTGAAAATTAAGATGCAAAAAATGGGTTTCTTGATTGTGTAATTAACAACAAAAGAGGATTTTCTTCTCCGGTGACCCTCCGGTCACCTTCTCCGGAAAGTTGGGTTTAGCTAAAATTACAGGCGTTGATTGTGTAATTAACAATACATATATATATATATATATATGTATATGTATGTGTGTGTATGTGTATATTTATATGTATGTGTGCGTGTGTAAATGAAGATGTAAACTTGCTTGGGTTTTTTGGTCGGAGTTTGGCCGGAGTTTGGCCGGTGTTCATGGGGAGGAAGGTGGATGTTTATGTTTATATATAATATATGTATATATCTGTGTATTTTATATGTTTTATAGTGTGTGTGTTGATTTTATTGAAGAAAATGTTAACTTGATGGGTTGTTTGGTCGGAGAAGATGACCGGAGATGTAAACTCCGGCCAAAAGCATGAAAGGACGAAACTGCCCCTGGCTCTAACGGAGCTTTTAGACGGGGTTAGAGGTCAGGGACCACTTTCAAAGCAAAATTCAAACCACAGATACCATTTCTGTAATTATTAAACCTTAGGGACCACTTTCAAAAAAATCGCAAAACCACAGGGACCAAAATTGTAGTTTACTCTTTTAAATTTGTTTAAGAATTTTTTTAATAGCAAGTTGTTGTATGTTTTTATTATTGGTTTATAATGAAAGTTTATGTATGATATGAATCATCATATGAATATAAAATTGAGCATGTTGGAACACGTTGGAGTTGTTTATGCTTTTGAAAATTCAAATTTTAGACTTGGTCTTTTATTAACTTTATTATCAAAATCCAATGGACCACTAGGCACTATTTATTTTAAAAGATGCCTTATCTCTCATCCAAATTACACTTTTGGATCTTATGATTACAACCTATTATTGGATTTCATCACTAACTCCAGTAGTTATAGTCTTGATCATTGTGGTTGTCATTTGTCCACTTTTAGTCCTTCCATGGTCCATCTAGGCCATGGTCAAAATATTTGTTAACTTTTGGATATTTTGGTATTTATCTATTTTATTTTTAAAAGAAAATTAAACAAAGTAAATATAATATATATATATATATATATATGTGTGTGTGTATGTATTATATATATTCACACACACAGGTACACATACAGATGTTAAAACGAGAACAATAACGAAATCAAAGAACATGGAAACGGAAAAATCACAAGCATATGATTTGACACTAACGGTCAAAGCAAGGGTGTGTGAATGACGTGTTACACATGATTTTTTTTTGTTGAATCACATGTGATTCGAATGTTTTTTATTCTCTTATTTAGTTAGCGTTCTCATATGATACTGACTACATTTATAAACACATATGTCCACTCCCATCACAATGACACATACTTTCTCCTCCCAACGCCTTGGCCATCTTAGGTAGAAACCAAATCAAAAAACTAAAAAATTAGTTTTGATACCAAATAAGGATGCATGAATACAATTAGCTCAAGTAAGTGACAATCGAAAAGATTGCAAGGATGTCAATTTTTTAGTAAATGGTGAGCTTTCAATTTTAAATTTCTTATAAGTTTGGTTATTTGCCATGAGGTTTTGTATATAATCAATTTAGTTAGTAGGAAATTACAATCCAAGGAAGGATATGCTTCTTGATATTGTTGTGTAGAATCTAGAGGGATTAGTTACCTTTTTTTTTTGAAAAATACGGAGAAAATGTGTTTACATATGCTATTTAGAATTGTTTACTTTCTTGTTTTAGTTGATATGGCTCTTTCTTAGTTACAAATTAGATTTGAACAAATGAAATAATTTAACTCTATTTTTGGCTTCTTGTTTGATGGACGAAAGTTACTTTGTTTACATAATAATGATGAGTTGAAAAAAAATGTTGCTTGACTCTAGAACTTGTATTAACTAATGGTCATGATTGTAATATTGATGGACCATATTTGTTTATGGATATGGAGTTACAAGTTTTGCACGATATGTTATCGAAAGAGGCATCTGCAAGAGGAAATCTTTGAACATAAATACAAGTTATGGGGTTCACAAAGAATATGGATATGTTTCCACATGCCTAGCTGGCTTACATGATTTTTTCTATACCCGTCATAGTAGCATCTACATAAAGAACTTTTCGAAATTGAAGTTGTTAAAATCATATTTATGGTCTAACAATAGTCAACAAAGATTGAAAGGGTTAGCAATTTTGAGTATTGAGAGTAAGTTTTTAGCAAACATTCTCAAAAGGTTTAAAACGGCAGGAAAACCCTGACCCCCATAAAATAACAACCATAACGACTAATATTATATAGTAAATTTCGGATTTGGTCCTTGTGGTTCAGTGGCTTTTACGGATTTGGTCCCTAGACTTTATTAATTACGGTTTTGGTCCCTGTGGTATTCATTTTCTTTCGAATTTGGTCCTCCAGCCGACCATTCAATAAATTTGTGCATACTATAAGAACCAAATCCAACAAAAAATCATACCTCAGGGACCAAATCCAAAACAAATCGCATATAATAGGGACCAAATGCAACATAAAATGCATATCATAGGGACCAAATCCATAATTAATGAAGTCTAGGGACCAAATCCGTAAAAACCAGCAAACCACAGGGACCAAATCCTTAAAAACCACAAACACATGGACCAAATCTGTAATTTACTCAATATCATAATTAGTAGAGTAAACTACAATTTTGGTCCCTGTGGTTTATCGATTTTTTTGAAAGTGGTCCTTAAGGTTTAATAATTTCAGAAATAGTGCCTGTGGTTTGGATTTTGCTTTGAAAGTGGTCCCTGGCCACTAACGACGTTAAAAAGCTTCGTTAGAGCCAGGGGCATTTTCGTCCATTCATGCTTTTGGCCGGAGTTTACACCTCCGGTCATCTTCTCCGACCACACAACCCCATCAAGTTAACCTTTTCTTCAATAAATTCAACAGACACATAAAATCAACACACAAATATATATATATATATATATAGATGCATCTTTATAAAGAACATATACATATAAAATTTGATCAAGAATCAAGAAATGGAAACCTGATCAAGGATTCTTTCAATGGCATATCCAAACCACCCATTCACAGAAACCTTCAAGATTCCCAAGAACAAACAAAACCCACAAAACACAAACAACATCCATTGACCTACCAGCCTTTTCTACAGTCTATATACACTATAAATCGAAGCTAAAATCCAAATACCCTCGACATATATATATATATATATATATATATATATATATTTGTGTGTTGATTTTATGTGTCTGTTGAATTTATTGAAGAAAAGGTTAACTTGATGGGTTGTGTGGTCGGAGAAGATGACCGGAGGTGTAAACTCCGGCCAAAAGCATGAACGGACGAAAATGCCCCTGGCTATAACGAAGCTTTTTAACGTCGTTAGTGGCCAGGGACCACTTTCAAAGCAAAATCCAAACCACAGGCACCATTTCTGGAATTATTAAACCTTAAGGACCACTTTCAAAAAATCGATAAACCACGGGACCAAAATTGTAGTTTACTCTAATTAGTATAAAGACTTAAGAGTAAATTACGGATTTGGTCCCTGTGGTTTGGGAGTTTTTATGGATTTGGTCCCTGTGGTTTGCAAATTCTATTGGATTTGGTCCTTATGATTGGAAAATTCTATTGGTTTTGGTCCCTGCCTATTTGCACTACCAGGGACCAAATCCAAAAGAATTTGCAAACCACAGGGACCAAATCCGTAATTACTAAAGTTTAGGGACCAAATACATAAAAACCCCAAAACCACAGGGACCAAATCCGTAATTTACTCAAGACTTAATGATAAGGACAACTCTAAGGACCAAAAGTAACCATCGTCATGCAATGACTTTTTGTTTTTGCCACTAACAAAAACAAACTTTTCGTTAAAGGTTATTTTAAAGTAAAGGTTCCTCTTCAATGCAACAAACTTTTCAATAGCTTTTTGTATTTTTATATTTAGGCTATGTTTGGCAAGCGTAGCTTATAAGCTAGCTGGTAGCTGATAAGCTAGCGGATAGCTGATAAGCTAGCTGTTGATTGATAAGCTTGCGAGTAGCTGATAAGCTAGCTGTTGAACAAATTATGTTTGGCAAAAACTAGCTTATGAGTATGTAAAATGACCAAAAAGAGTATATTTGAATTTAATAATTAATATTAATAAGGGTATAATTGGAAAAAGCTACAATAAGCTCCTCATAAGCTACTCAAAGTAGCGTTTCAAAAAGCTAGCTTATAAGCTAGCTGATAAGCTAGCTTCCTAGTACATGTTTGGATGGACTAGCTTATAAGTTAGCTTATGCTTGCCAAACACAGCCTTAATATTTCATAAAACATATATAAAAACTTTTTCTTTAAAAAGCTATTGTCAATAGGTTATTGCTTTAAAAACTTTTCCTTAAAAACCTTTGGCTCCAATGTGATTAGTCTTTTATTGGAGAGGACCATGTAGTTTGTCAATGCCTTCTATTTTTGTCCGTGGTGTAAAAATCATATTTATAATGGGTCATTATGGTTTTTTTAAGTCATGTACCACCACATTCCACCAATCCATATAAGAGGAATGAATAACGTTACGTAAGTATACAAATAGGACCTAGTATAAGAAAGTCTAGTTTTATATAAATGGATCAAAAGTTAAAGAGGGTTTATATAACTAACACCCAAACAATAATGTTCCTATAGATGGTCATATAAGAAACAAAGCCATTGTCGATCTATTGCATGTTATAAAATCACCATCAAATCCTGGAAATTATTAATGTATTTTAATTTTAATTTAAAATTTATATTGTGGTACATTTTCGTTTACTTTATTTCCTTGTGTTCTATTAATTAATAAATAATGTTCAACTAAACGTATAAAATATAAATATGTTATTTCATAATTAAATCATTGTAAAAGTCGCACATATAAAATAAGTTCAATGTCAATTAAGTTTTTATTAATACATTTAGGGGCGTTTGGTTGGGGATATTGAGGGGTCAGGAATGGGAATGATAATAAAAACTGCTGTTTGGTTTGACATTATATAATGGAATCATTCCTGCAGATCCATTAATTTTCATTCCTGACCAAATTTGGGGGGGGGGGGGGGGGGGGGGGGGGGGGGGGGGGGGGGGGGGGGGGGGGGGGGGGAATGAAATTTTTATTTCTACTTGGTTCTTTTTTTCATGCATTGTTCCATCTATGATGTTAAATGAAATATCTATTGTATGTTCAAGTTGGAAAAACATATTTTTTTAATATAAAGCAATTTTTCATTGGTTATAAAGGGTTAACCAAACACCATCAATGCAATGTTCATTCCTATTCTCATTCTCCTGCATGCCCATTTTCATTCTCATTCTCATTCCCTGAAATGAACCAAACGCATCCTTATTCTTTCAGAATTTAATATGTTTAACAAAATAAAAAAATATAAGTTTTGTTCTTCTATGCAAGACGTAGACTTAGAAAAAACAAAGAAGTTTGGATCCGAAAAAGTATGCCTAGTTAAAAAGTATATGGATTTGTAGTGACATTTATGATAAATTGTATATAAATTTAAAATTATTTAAAACTCATTTTAAAGGTAATGACAACACTTTTCTAAAGATGTAATTTGCAAAACAAGATACGAATTTTTAATCTAATTTTAGTTAGAGATGTTATTAATTGATTAATATAAAAAAGAGTATAAAATCAAAAATAAAAAACAAAAAACATAGGGAAATAAAAATAAATTAAATATAAATTTCTAAATTAAAATTGAGTTTGAAATACATCAATAATTTCAAGATATGATGGTTATCTTGTAAAATACAAGAGTAAAGGGGTTTGTTTGTTATAAGACATCATCACGGTAACTCTAGCGGTGGATGGGTTAACAAATTCTTAGACGGAAGTTAGCCCTGGGATGATAATAGAAGTGAAAAGAAAACATAGGGACTATAATGTAATTTCTAAACAAACGGGTTGAATATAGAAAGCCTTGACTAACCATAGGGATGAAAATCGTACTTTACAATTCTTTACAATATGTATTACTTAAATAAAATACATTTGATTAGCTTATTTATAGGACTACAACCCCAAATATTGAGTGCTAAAACAAGAAGGAAGCAATTTATAATCAAGGTAACCCATCTAGTATTATTATGTTTTGTAGATTTACTCTCTTACCCTTTAATTTTTTTACGTTTTTCAGAGATTATTGCGAAGGAAATTACGCTAAGGTTCACAATGGCAAATGTGGATCTGGAACACGGAGATGTTCGGGACCCCGTCCAAATTCTTCTACGTTGTGTGGAAAGAGGACGGAGTTGTGGCAACCAACAACATCCACCATCTATATGCAAGGTTCCTAGCGTGCTCCGAGGGGTAAGTCCAAATTCATTCAACCCTCGAATGGTGTCTCTTGGACCTTTACACAGAGAAGATGAAAACATACAAGAATTTGAAGTTCGAAAAGATACGTATCTACATGACCTATTGCATCGCATAGGTTCCCCACCAGAGCAAACACTAGAAGTATTTGTGCAAAAAGTGAATGATTCAATTGATCGAATCAAGACATGCTATGCAGAATTGAAGATCTATGATGACATTGAACTTGCCACGATAATGGTTAAAGATTGTTGTTTCATACTCGAATTTTTTTACAAGCTACCCAATTTGCAAAAGTCCTTTGTGTCATGTATTGTTGTGGACCTTATGCTACTAGAAAACCAAATCCCTTTCTTCATTCTTGAAGACATCCTTGAATGCACGAGGTTGGAATCTAAACCATCAACCTTTCTTGTTAAAAAGGTCCTTCAACTTCGAAAGTATATTGATCCCTTTCATAAAAAGGTGAACACCAAAAACATTGGCACATATACATCTCCGGATCATATTCTTGGCCTTCTACACAAATCTTACCACCTTGAATCTGCGTCTGATAAGCTAAAAGCATTTCCCAAATCTCCAATACCCCATACTGCTATGGAACTAAATAGAGCGGGGGTGCTTTTTAAGCCTAATAAAAAAGAAAACTGGCCAATGGCCATAGAGTACGAGACGGCTTGGTTTATGTGCTTATACCTGCCTTGGGGTAAGCCTACTCTTGCATTGCCAAAACTGCATATTCAAAATGGTACCGAGATAGTTTTGAGGAACTTTATTGCATATGAGCAATCCTTTCAAGTTGATCACTACTTTACATCATATCTTTGTGCAATGGATATGTTGGTTGATATAGAAGCGGACATTGACAAGTTAGTAGAGTCTGATGTTGTTGTCAACGATTTAGGTTCAAATGAAGAGGCTGCAAAAATGATAAACAACATATGTAAAGAAGTTTACATCACTACATTTTCTTACAACCAACAATGGAAAGAACTAGATAGCTACTACAAGGGTTATTGGCCAAAAAATATTGCGTGGTTGAGACGTACATATTTTGGTAGTCCATGGAATGCCATTGCATTTCTTGCTGGAATCGTCTTATTTGCTCTTACTGTGGTTCAAACAGTATATACCATCGAGGCCTCATGATCTCATAATCTATTAGATTCTTATATATTGTTGCTTTCTTCTTTATATTGTTGTTTAATTCTCCTCTTATTGTTTGTTCATACAATTCATATTCAAATATTTGGGATAAGTTATCTAATAAATTAATTTTGTATATGCTTAGTTAATATAAGATTTAGAGATGCACAAGGACCGCTTTATTAAAACTGTAAGGATTGCATTATTAAAATTGCGTCAAAAAAACCCCGAGGCCTTAGTTGGTTTTTGGCCAAAAAGTTACAACCAAATGCGTACTGACGGTTCTAACCAGCCTTAACTCTTTTTAGGTTTAAAAAGAATTAGGTCGTGTTTGGTTTGCTGGAATCTTTTTGAAGGAATTGGAATCCTGAAGAAATTGGAATCCAATTCCATAATCTGTTTGGTTGGCAGAAATGTTTGATGGAATTGGAATTCAGATATGCAAAATGACAGAATTACCCTTCTTTTGTTCTTATATCGAAGCGGTAGCGGTGGGTCGAAACGAAGTAGTAAGTTAGGGCATCTAATTGAAAGGTAATCTGGTAATTTGGCAATTCTCATGTCAAGGGATTTTAAAATCATGCCATGTACCCAAGGATTTCAAATTCCTTCATATGATGGATTTTAATTTGTAACACCCCAAAGCCCAAAGCAACAGGATGGCCCAATAACTTCGAGTTCAACTAAAAACCATGGTGGAAGGTATTGGTAGCCTATGGCTTGAGGCTTATAAGGAGCTTCCAAATTATACCATCTATCCATGTGGGACGAGTTGTTACAAACTCCCCACTTAAACTCCTGACGTCCTCGTCAGGCCTACCCAGTATCTTTCTCTCCCTGTCCTCGACGATGTGGATTTGCCTAAGATGTTACCAACATCCCCCCCCCTCGAGGACTCATCATTCCCGATGAGGTTTGCCCCACCATCCCGATAGTACAAGGATCGGCTCTGATACCATTTGTAACACCCCCAAAGCCCAAAGCAACAGGATGGCCCAATAACTTCGAGTTCAACTAAAAACCATGGTGGAAGGTATTGGTAGCCTATGGCTTGAGGCTTATAAGGAGCTTCCAAATTATACCATCTATCCATGTGGGACGAGTTGTTACATAATTCTTTCCCCCAATTCCAATTCCATTCTGTAAATCTTACCAAACGCAGGAATCCTTGGTAATTGGATTCCAATTCCTTCAGATTTCCAAGGAATCCTACATACCAAACGCGCCCTTAGCAAATACACATGTAAAAGAATGAAGTGGACAATTTTATAACCTTATCCTGTATATATATATATATAGAGAGAGAGAGGGGGGGGGACAGGGAGGTTCATACGAAAAATATAACTTTTTAAGAAAACGCAAGGAGTCATTTTAACCAATTATTTCGGTCAACAAAGACAGCTTTGACCGGTCCCCCCTTTAATAATCTCTACCCTTCCATGAATCGCGTCAATCCTCCGTGATCACGTCCACCGTAACCACGAGATGAGTGGCTGAGATTGCTCCTCATTTTTTCTTATTGACATGCTTCTCGTTTGAATGTGAGAGAGAGAGAGAGAGAAAGGTTCAAATGAGAAGTGCTAAAAAAAATACGGAGTAGAGAAGTGATCTCCACCACTCATCCGGTCAATAAAGGTGGCTTTTGACCGGTTACGGTGGACGCGATCACGGGAGATTAACGTGATTCATGGTAGGGTAGAGATTATTAAAGGAGGGGACCCGGTCAAACCCGCATTTATTGACCGGATGAGTGGTGAAGATCACTTTTCTACTTCACATTTTTTTAGCACTTCTCATTTAAACCTAATACATATATAGAGTCACCTTATTTTACAAACTCATGAATTTGTGCAAACTTTGCAAACTCATCTAAACCATTGATGAGAAGGATCAATGGACATGATTAATTGCAGAATTCAAAACTATAACCACCTAACTCCTATAATTAAGCATCACAAAAATAAACTAAATAAAATTACCAAAAATAAACTATATTCTATTAGGAAAATGGATTCTGATTGGTGGAACCATAGTTTGTAAAGTTTGTACAAATTCATAAGTTTGTAAAATAAGGTGACTATATATATATATATATATATATATATATAGAGGAAAGTTCAATTGTGAACCACTTTTTGATTGTGAACGTGAGGACAACCGAGAGCGCGACACGTGGCGGATGACTAGACGCCACGTCGGCTTTCAGTGTGGTCCCCCCCTTTAATTCAATGCCCTCCTCATGAATCGCGCCTAGTCATCCGCCGTGGACATGACGTGGCGCCTTGTCATCCGCCACGTGTCGTGCTCTCGGTTGTCCTCACGTTCACAACCAAAAAGTGGTTCACATTTGAACCCACCCCTAATAATATATATATATATTAAACTAATTGTAAATTAAACTAATTAATCTTAAGATATAAAAATTAGTTGATTATTATAAACGAAATTAATTCTTTTGATGTCATGGTTTTTTTCAATTAATATTTTTCGTATTTACAACTTAACTTTTTTTACCTTTGTTGTCTTGAATATTTTTCATCATTTTTAGCAATTTTTAACTGATCAAGTTGAACAATAATTAATTTAAAGCATGTGTAATTTTCCTGATAAACCGTTGACTCCATTATGTTGCATGTTGGATTATAAAATCGAATTAAAGAAGAAGAAAAAATAGAAACATATATATCTTAAAAACATAGTTGACTTATATCTTGTAAATATATACATAGATACTAATAAAATAATAGAGTTTATAAGATGTCAAAAATATCTTATTTTATAAATACATTGTTTTATAGACTTGGGTTTATAAAAATAAGAGTAAACTACGATTTTCGTCTCTGTGGTTTGATGATTATAACTATTTTTGTCCCTGTGGTTTAAAAATTGCTTTTTTTGTCCTTGTGGTTTTAAGTTGTTTCTATTTTCGTCCCTGTCTCTAACTTAGTTAACAAATGTAGTTAAAATGTCAAAAAAACTATTTTTTTGAAAAGTTACATATTCAATCCTTGTGCTTTGTAGAGTTATAAATATTTTTTCTTAAATTCCAAAATTTAAAAACTTATATATTGGTTTTCTTTTTTAGTTTTTTATTATTTCTTTATTATATTTCTATATTATATGTTGTATACATTTTTCAAAAACTATATATATATATATGTTGTATATGTTGTACACACACATATACAACATATATAAGTGTGTGCTCTTTTTTAATTGAAGTTATTTTTTTTCTTTTTAGTTTTTTATTGTTCGTTATTATTTTCTTATACTATATATTAAACATTATATATATGCATGCTTTTTAATTTAATTATTTAATAATAATATTAATTAATAAAAAATAAGATGTAAATGAGTATACGGATTAGTATGAGTAAAGCATATTTATAAAAACAACTGCTTGGTGTAAAATTAAACTAATTTTTTTTCACGGGTAATATTAAACTTTTCAAATGATTATTTCAAATGATTACTATCTAAAATGAAGTAAAACTATTAATTTCTTTTTTATAAGTATGAGTAAAACGAATTTAAAAAAAGTAAAATCTTTATTTATTAGTGTGAGTAAAGCGTATTTGAAATAAGTAAGCTATTACTTTTTACTTATTTTAAATTATCATTTGAAAAGTTTAATATTACTCGTGAAAAAAAAAATTAGTTTTCTTTTATACCAACCAGTTGTTTTTATTAAATACAATTTACTCACACTAATCTGTATACTCATTTATACTTTATTTTTTGTTCATTAATTTTAAATTTAATATTTAAATTGAAAAGGATACATATATATAACGTTGATTATATATATAGTAGAGAAATATAATAAAAAACTAAAAAAATTAATTTAAGAAAACACGTATATATATATATATATATATATATATATATATGCATGTGTATATATATATAGTTTTTAAAAAAATGTATATAGCAAGTAATATAGAATATAATAAAGAAATAATAAAAAAAGAAAAAACAATATATAAATTTTAATTTTTTTAAAATTTAAGGATAAATTTTATAATTCTACAAATCAAAAGGATTGAATATGTAACTTTTCAAAAAAATAGTTTTTTGACATTTTAACCCCATTTGTTAACTAAGTTAGAGGTAGTGACGAAAATAGAAACAAATTGAAACCACAAGGACGAAAAAAGCAATTTTTAAACCACAGGGGCAAAAATAGTTATAATCATCAAACCACAGGGACGAAAATCGTAGTTTACTCTAAAAATAAATAACTATCATAATTAAATTTGTTATAATAACTTTATTGGGCGTTTTAAGGTGTCTTATGAAAAAATTTAGTATATTTTTGAAATAAAAAGCGTTCTGAAAAAATATCTTTCCTCTTTAGAACATATTACACCGTTTAAATTTTTAATTAAACAAAAGGTAAAGAAATAATAGAGTTTAAAAAACATTCAGTTTCCATTTGGGCAAAAATGTAAAGAACGCATCGATGTAAGTTTTTTTTTCTTTTTGAAGGGTATCCGAGGCTTTGCTCTGACTAATCCCGGCAAGGTTCATCAACAGCTAAAACATGTTGTCCTGAGTTAATCCCCAGTGGCCGCATCAATGTAAGTTATGAACAAAGTGTTAAAATTTTCATCTCTATATTGGTAAAAGAATTGTAAATAATTAAATTAATAAAGAAGTGTAAAGTACAAGGCCAGACAAAAATAATAATAAAATTTAAATGATAAAGATATAAAACAGTAATAAATTGAAAAACAACAATAATACAATTTAACACCATACGTAAAAAAAATTATTGAACTAATCACATGGATGAGAAGTAACTTTATTCTAACAAATATAATAAACCTTGCCTATGTATAATGCATAACAATTTCTTTAAAAAAACACAGATTATACTTTTTTCTTGTAGGAATATACATGGATATCAAATACTACAAAAAATTAAGTTTAAATGATGTAAAAAATGTCTAAATTTTCTAATACATTGTTTTATAGGATTAGGTTTATAATTTAAATAATCGTGTCATATGTAAATTTGTTACAATAATTTTATTGGACATTTTTAGATGTCTTATGAAAAATCTAGGACATTCTTAAAATAAAAGATCCTACTAAGTTTTTGTAACAATCCGTCCCACATGGACAGAGCTTAGAATTTGTGAGCTCCTTATAAGCCACAAGTCATGGGTTACCAATCCGTCCCACTGGACCATCGAGGAAGAACTTGAGGAGGATCCACTAAAAGATCAAATCTAGATCAAGAGGAAGATCAAATTAAGGTTGAGCTTTTGATGGAACCAATTCGTGAAGGAATAGCATCTAAGACGGTGAGCGACTTGAGAGGCACCAAAAGATAAAATGAGAAGTACTCGAGAAATGGTTAGAGAATAGAGTTCAATATTGCCCACACGCAATCCTTTGTATAGACGTTGGGGCGGGCGATTGCTAAGATGGAATAGATTACATGAGGAAAATGAGAAGCTAAAGGAAAAATATACACATTTTAACGTCTAAGCTGGAGCAAAAAGAATTAACTGATTGGAAAGATTGGTATAGAGATCGGCAAATTGGTTTGGGGAATGCAATAGGATGAGAGAAGAGTTATACACGATATCAACTGAACTTCGACATTTGAAGAGGCCCTGGACCATAAAAGTAAGTGACCGAGGTCGTAAGATGGTAGAAGGTTGCCAAGAAAGTGGTTGAGCAAGTTAAAAGCATAATGTATCAGGCGGCCAACTGGATAAAGCAAAGGTCACCGCCTCCGATGGAAATAAAAATTGTTTACGGACGACCTGTTGGATTCAGACCAAATAAACGAAGACTAGACTGTTAGATCAAGTATTTGTAGTATTAAGGATTTTATTTTAGTTTTTTTTGCACTTTTAGAGGAATAGGAACACCAATTTATATTATTTGTAATAGTTAAAGGATTGTTAATTTTGAAAATTTTATTTTACTAAAAGAGTTTGCTTCATAGAATAGTAACCAGGTTTAATTTTTGTTCTCCTAAAGTCACTCAAATTTTATTTGCCCAACAAAAACCACTAAACTTTCATTTTTGTTCCGATCCTATGTAATTTACCTGTTGTAGCAGGTTAGTAGATAAACTTGATTTTTTTTATTCAATTAACCTTTAAATAATACCAAATCCCTAATTAAAATAATCAATGTATAATTCAAACATCAATTAACCGTTTGACCCAGCTCATTCGACTTCCCCCAATCGTGTACGATCATCCCCAATCGACTCCCGCTCAATCAACTCCCAACAAATCCGTTGAAAAACCGAATGTAATTAATTGAATCTATTGCTTAATCGACTACAGACAGTGCTCTGTTCGAATCTAGTGCTTAATCGAATCCAAACAATGCTTAATCGACTATAGAGAGAACTGCTTGGAGATGGAGTTCATGTTGATCAAGATTTATGAGCTTTTGCACATGGAAACATTTTTAGGCGCTTATTTTGTTAGAAACTCTTGTTAGATGTTTGAGATTCTTAAATGTTTGAGATTTTATAGCTTATTTTGTGCATAAAAATTGCCCTTGTTGTTTTCCTCTCGCTGGCTTGTTACATTAAGTCGCCGGGTTGAATGGTTTGTTTATTGGCTTCGTTTCTATTTCTCATCTTCTGTTTTCGTGTAGGTACCAGTCTCGCTGCTTAGTGATTACAGTTGAACTATTTTCGGTTTGTGTTTCGTTCTGCTTATTTGTAATCATGTGTTTTTGGGTTGCTTTTGGGCCGTTTGGCTATTTGTAATTCTGTGTTTTTGGGTTTAGAGAATGTTTGAATTATACATTGAATATTTTAAGAGACTAAAATATTATCCAATAATGGTAGGTGATAGTGTTCAATTTTATTGGTAAGCACTTACCGAATAAGTGTTTTAAGTAAACGGTCCCTAAGTCTTTATAAATAAAGCTATCAATATGATTTAACATCTATATAAATTAGAAAGATTTTTATTTAATGAGAGTTCCTTAATAAATAGATGGAGATTGTTTTTAAATTGTGAAGATCATGTTTGGATTTCTACATAAAGCCCTGATAGTCTGATTAAGCCTACCAAGTAAGTCATTTTTTCTAGCATTAAACCACTACCACATAGTCATATATAATTAATCGAACAAGCTATCTATCATATTAAGCTGACACCCATATATCATTGGAACATGATGTTTATACAGGAGGTGGACATGAAGGCCCGAAAACCGGCTAAGTACCGCATCCAAATCTCGACCGGCTGTTACATTTAAACGGGCTATAGAGACACAAGGGGTTTTTTTTTTAAATACCTTATAAGCTCTTAAGTTTGAGAATTAAGAGCTTCGTAGACTTAAACTGTTTGTTTTATTCTTAAGAAAACGTCTGAAAATCTCTTACCGTCCTCTGAAATTTTAAGAGGTGTACCATGCCACCATCCACCTATTAAAAAACAAACGACATCTAATTGGTCCTTCTTAGTTACGAAGGGTAGAAACAAGTGTAACGGAAATTAACACGAAAATCGTTTACATTTGTTTGTCTCTTGTCTCTCTCTCTCTATCTATATCTAATATGATATGTACTATTACAAGCAGAAATATATGGAACAACTTCACTTAACGAAAATGCAGTGGAATTCAGGTGTTTTTTGTTTTCGATTAAACATAAAGTTACCTGAGTCATGACTGAAGCGTGATGTCTTTGGCCTCGTTGGCCAATTTACGAGGGGAAGGTTTAGGAGGAGTCTCGTTGGTGGTGTGGTTCTTGGCTTTGTTAACGCCATTGATGTTGTTACGGGCATGAGTGTGCTTGATGGGACTTGAAGTAGCGCTCCCGGGTTTGTAAGCGCCTAAGCTATGACGCACCTTTGAACAAAGAGCCTTCTCGTCAACGGATGGATGTGTGGTATCACCACAACTCTTTCTTCGTGATAACTTGGGAGATTTGGCACGCGTCAATGGCAGCTGCCAACCAACACAGTAAGCACACAGTAAACAACCATATTCGTAACCGGGCACATGCCTTTTTAAGTTCAATAGGAATTTACAAGTTGATTCCATAAACATCAAATATATCTTAGTTGGGAATAAGGTCTGGAGGGGTTAACATGACCTTGGTGGGTAAGATATATGCAAACCTCACCTCTAAATAGGGATGAAAACGGGTCGGGCATTAGCAAGGTAACGCATCCCCCCCCCCCCCCCCCCTCTCTCTCTCCCAAGTGGGTTTAGGAATAAGAACACAACAAAAACAACATACTTTAAGATTATAACATAGTGACGTGATCAAACAAGAATGATACTTAAACTATTTAAGACGATTCAAAATCACATCAGATTCATGTGACTTTGTCCCACAACCTGGAGACGTGGCCAAAGTCACCCGCACACCTTTTTTTGAGCATTAATATAAAATCAAATGCGATTTTGCACGTGATTTGGCCATTTTCATATTTTGTTAAATAGTTAGCATTCTCGTTTAATCTTCCTACTACACTGGCATATATGTACACACACTATATATACATTAAATATAATAAAATTAAAAAATTAACCGGGTTGGATTAGGGACAGGTAATGCATCCTAACCCCAATTCAGGTATGAAAATAAATCCCCACCCCTGCCCCATTACCCGCCAAAGCAAGGAATCCCCACCCTATTAGGGTTGAATACCCACCCCTATGGGTAAAATTTCTCTCTCTACCTCTAAACAAACTCGATATGTTCCACTGGGAAGTAGGGTCTGGGGTTAAGATATACGCAAACCAAACCTTTTAAAACACCTGGTATGTCCCACTCGGATATAGGATCTAAGGCTAAGATGTATGCAGAACTCACCTCCCTAAATTGCGTTTCCTAGCTTCATTGTGAACCTACCGAAGAGGCCAAGCCTCATGTATTGACCCTAGCTTCTATTCACCCTGCTCTTACTCTACTGATCTCAAAATCCACGGAACGGCAGCAGATTGGGAGAAGAAAATACCTTTTTAAGTTCAACCTTTGGTGGAGGTCCTTGACGGTAAAAACTGGGAACGGGGTTTGCTTTAACAACCATGCTCTTTCTGAGCTGCTTTATAGCTTCCTCTTGCTCCTCCTATGATCAACATTCGGCAACACATTACAAAAGAGAGACCAACATTGACCGTTAACAAGAACCCAACCCAACACAGTATATCCCACCCGAGGGTGGGGTATGGGAGGGTAAGATATACGCAGACTTGACCTCTATCCAAAGAGTAGAGTGGCATGTGATTGATTAGTAACAAGGTCAAAATTGAAAACTACGAGAATAGAGCCAATATATTGCAGTAGGTCGACAATCTTGCAATGTACCTTGGTCCTTGCTTCGTACTCCATCTTTTCAGCCTTGAGGGCCTGGTGCTTTTGCTCCAGCTTTGTATAGAACTGGAAGAGAAAAGCATATTAAGAGAAATAAAAAAAAAACTAAAAATGGTAAAACGACACCCACGATGCTCTTTCAATTCAAAAAGGGAAGTAGGACTCAAACCCGTGAATTAATAAATATTAGATGGATCATGGATGTGCTTTAGAAAATCATAATCGCAGTAGGAAATTACCTCCTTCCGTTGTGCAGCACGATCAGCACTTCTAAATGAGGGAGCTACACCAACTGTTACTCGTGATCTCACTGTCCTTACAGACGTTGCAGCACTGTGCATTGCTAAGGATAATACTCATATACAATGAACACTATTTACAAATTACATTGGTTAACTGATTATTCTAGTTATTAAGAGAAAAAAAAAAACATTTCAGAAAAGGATACGAAGAAGCCAGAGACCAATTATCTTCCTCATCACGATATTTATTTGTATCAGGTTTTAGTGACCTTGGTGTGGAGAAAGGATAGTTCCGCTGTTCAATTATCCAAAATATCTTGTGTTAGTGTTCCCTTTGGATAAACAATTGATTCAACATATCAAATGTAAGAAATTCTGTCGGTCATGACCTAACAATAAAGTATGCATCAGCTCCCAAAAGGTGCGGTAATGTATAGCTAAACCGAATAAGTTACGAGTCCCAATAAGCTCATTAAGTTGCTAACAAGCGGGCCCATATACACACCTACAAAAAGTTAATACACCCTCCATGCTAATATAACTGGCCTCTTGTCCACAGTAGAATGTCCACAAATAAGCATTTACATATAAAAAAATTGTGTCCCAATTGTTTCCTCTTTATCGTTGTTGAGTGCAGAGAGAGTGGGAAGTCTTGAAGTCTTTAATAGGCACCCAACTTCACATCCGTCCGTACTTCACTTTCGGAAAAGCTATGATCGTTTCGTTAATTAACGAGGATAAAAACTGGAAATGTATATCTTTTTGGATCAGCCATGCCTCTTACATAACTCTGTTATATTAAGTGGACCCGATTATTTTGGGATGGATGGAGTTAACCATAATATTTGCTTATTTCAAAGTCGTTAGATTTCATATATTCCTCTATAAGATAAGATCAAGATGATTGAAAGGGCAACATGCATCAAGAACCTTGTCCAAGGCTGATGTGTGGCCAATGATGGTAAGGGTATGTGATACAAGGTTGAGGTGCCGCTGATCAAGAAAAGTAAGAGAACCAATTTGCATGATTTGTTATATCCAACGTAGCCTCTAGATGCATCGATGAAAACAGAAAATTCGTATAAGAGCTTTGCATAAAAGAAGGTATCTAGTAGACCAAGATTTTCAAGGGAAGTTGGTGTAAATTGGAATGCGACAATACGTTGACCAAACAAGGAAAACACAGAGCGCAATAGCAACAACTACTAGTACACGAAGAAAAACCGAGACTTTTGTGCAAAATAACTAAATAAGGTGTAGATACTATAGTAGAAGAAAGATAGGAAAACCCAAGACAACCCTCTATAGGACGTAAGGTCCTAGTAACCTAATTGCCACCACGCTACCCCTCCCCCTATCTCACCCTCTATCTTCCAAACGCCCTTAATGTTTCCTATCTCAGCTTAACCATGATGGGCACAACTTTGTTCAATCATTAGAGTATGAGGTACTGTGTCCTTCGAGCATTTGACTTTTGATTGATGCATGACTGTGGGTTGATGTTGGGATAAAAAAAAAAAGCTGACAGAAAAGAGGATAGAAGAGCTACGTAAGCCAATGGATTTCATGGAACTTTGCATGAAAACCAAAAGAAGGAAGATGTGAGTGAAAGTAAGAATAGAGCAGCAAGCCTGTCGAACTTACGTAGCATTTGGTTATATGACGTTTATTTTAATGTGTGCATCCATGTCCGGTTTCTTTCAAATGACTAAAAAATCTCCTCTATTTCCTTGGATGTAAAAGATGGAAGGATGCTATACATGTATCAGAGCCCTAGATTCATTGCACTTTCTACAATTGCTGATGGTTTTCATTGTAGTCCACCTCAACCAGGCTGGGATAACACACACGTTATTGCTTTCCCTTTTACAAAAGCACTCTTGTTTGGGAGACACCCAAATCTCACTATGCTTACGTGAGGTGCCTCCTTTCTTCTTTAGTCCGTGGAGCATGTCTTGTCTTGTATACTTGTATGCATACTCTACTGTCCATGGAAGATTAAATGGCATTTTTTACTCCCTCAACCCACTTTTTCCTCCTATAAGAACTGAATTTTAAGTTCACGTTCGGATTATGAACATTCCCATGTTATGTACGGCTGTGATGGGATGAAGGTTAACACGTATAATTTATCTCAGAAGAGTTTCTCCTTCCACAGAGTTAATTCTTGGTAACTCAATGAACACCATTATTGTCATAGCACTATGAGTTGCATCGACATGATTCTTCAAATAATACCCTTGTTTGAAAGGTGATTTCAAACAAGAAATGATAACAAGATGGAAATATAAATCCTCCCAAAGCAAATCCACAGGAATGACAAATAACAAGAAATATAAAATGCTTAATCCCTAACACCCCCCCCCCCCCCCCCCCCCCCCCCCCCCCCCCCCCCCGCGGGGAGGTTCTAGCAATTAAAGGACAGCATTGTCAACATAATCGTTCGAGTGTATGCTTACCGGTGATTGCTTCACATTCATAGGGGAATGAAAATTAGCGGTGTTTGATGATACATGCGGAGCAGCAGCAACATTTTCTCCAACAGAGGCAGACCCTGATGCTGGGCTAACAGGAGAGCTCATAACTTTCTCACTTGATTTCGAAGGTTCAGGTTTTTGAGTGGAGCCCTCCGGAGAACCAGTTTCGTGATTGGCACTTTTTACAGCTTCTGCCTGTTGCTTCTCAGGACTTCTTTTAACATGCGGCCCTTCTACAGTCCCATCCTCAGCCTCACTTTTTCTTACCTTAATACTTCCTCCTGAAGGTTTTGGAGAAGCATGATTCATACCACGACTAACGCCATTAGAATTCACGTTACCAACATTTGGCTTCTTATCAATGCGTAGGCTAGCAATATCCCTGCCCATCACCCTGAAAGAAATAACAGACTAAGAATTATAGTTCGATGATAAAATATTGTTTTCTTGTCAAAACAATGCATTGGATACGATGGCACGGGCCACCGTTTCGTTCCGCGATCGAAGTGTAAAAGAAATAGGGTCGTGAAAAGTGTCACCATATCAATTTGTTACGACTTATGTGCTACCGTATATATTTTAAACTTGTAAGGCTTTTCTTCCACTCTAGGCCCGAGTTAGAATCATGTTAGTGTCATTTTTCTTAGTTTTTAGCTTTTAATTTCAGATTTATTATGTTTCCGAAAAGAAATTGCAATAAAAGACTTGAACCAAGGGCCTCATATATGAAAAACAATGACCTAACCAACAAACCAATGATGAGTTGTGAAGAATATATACATATATTTGTTTTTTATAGTCAAATGGTGCCACAAGCTGAAATTTTTTCTATGTTCGTCTCTGATGTACACGAATAGAAGCTCCTTGTGAGCACTAGATTTTGATTAACTTCCGGAATTAAGCATTAGCAACATTTGCAATTCAAAATAGAACATGTACCCAAGCAAATGGTTCTCATACAAAAATTCAAGAAGAACATGGAGCCTAATCGCAAACTCTCGTAGCATAATGTCCCTTTATAATTTATGAGAAATATATGAGAACGGTTCTCATACAAAAAGTCAATGACAATAAGAAAAATAAGACACCAAGCAATGCGAGTACGTTACAACTAAGCAGAGAACCAGTTCACTTTACCTAGAAGATGTTGGTTCCAAATTAGGTCGACTTTTCGGTAATTCAGAAAACGACTGCTCTATTCTCGAACAAGCTTTCCTGTAGGCACTACAAAAAGATCATGTTTAACTGTTTAAGTCGCAGTAAAAAAATATTTCAGCAACCACTTAGTAACCTTATAAACTGAAGAATGAAACCAAAAGGATACATATGATGTCAAATCTTTAGAACAATTACTGCTGAATTGTACGAGTATGTTAGTACCGAGTATATAGCATGGGACCTCATAAACAATTGTAGACAATGGACAAAAACAACCTTAATACATATGATTCATGCATGCATCTTATGCCAAAATAGAACTACAAAAAGAAAATTCCAAAACATGTTCAATGACAAAAGGAAATGATAACACATGAGCCTACACATACCCTTACAAAATTATACTTCTATGAATTAACAAACTTAAAATTAGCTAAAGAATCTCCATTACTACCAAATGTGATTTTAACCTTTGTGCTCCTTTTTCTATGAAAGTTGATATGAAAAAAATAATCAAAATATTGCAATCAAAACAAGGATGATATTTGAAAAATAGAAGTTTGCAAACAAAATAGAAATCATCCTATGGCCTTACTTGATCATAACACAATGAATTTTGCACTAACACCCAACATCATACAATATCCATGATAGTTGGAGGGAGTTTCTAAAACGTTTTAGCCTTTTGAAATTGTACACACGTGCACAGAAACGGTAATCTGCATGTGTTTCACATGTATATGTGTTTGTTTGACTGGAAAAGAAGAAAATATTTCGTTATCATCTAACATTATTGATAGTACACGGTGTGCTAAAATAGCGGTCAAAGCATCTTTTGGGAACATGACGGATACTCCAGTTGACCAAGGATTTACCAGGACAGAAAGTGAGATCTAGCAATTGGAACCACATATCTATCCCACTAACAAACAGCCACCATGTCTCCTATCCGATAATTTAGCTTGTAAAACCAAGAGTATTTATCTCCTTGTCAGTAAGACAAACAAATAGAGAGAATAATCGAAATGTAAACACGGCGAGCTCATAAAAAACAGATGAGATCAGCTTCCTAAATGCGAAAACCATAAACCTCAAAAGTATAAAAATAACTAGGTGGCTGCACACAAGTCAGTAGAAACTAATACAAAGGAAGAGATTACCATAAATCAGAAACAGAATTGCTTACACTCATAGGGAAAAACAAAGGGTATTTTGAAAAACTACAATTCCATGGCTTAAATTGGAGCAAGATGGCTTCAAAATTGAACTCAAATGAGCTCCAATTCAGATCCTAGAATTCCACCTACCGACACCACTAACAAATATAACCTTCTGAAGAAGAATATTCAATAATACAGATAGATTTCAAAAATCTTTCATTTTACGTGCAAACGTGTAAAAAGAATATGAAAAAGATCAAGAATATTCTTTGAAATTCTTCCACTTCAGGTCCACCTAACACACACCGAGTCACGATTTGGGGAACCTAATTCTTCAGCAACATCCTATCAAATATCGCATTTACAAAGTATCCAGATATATCTATATATATATATATATATAAAGCATTCAGAAAACAAACAAATCGAGGTATTCTATAAGAAATTCTTCAACTCAACTATCAGGAGATAACCAAACCCTAAAAACGAAGAGTTAGTCTCAATCAAACCTCACATTCACAAGATCAGCCATAAAACCACAGGCACAGGACACGAAGTTTCAATTAAAACCAAAAAAACAACATAAAATCACAATTCTTCAAAAGATCGACGCAATTCAAACCAGATTAACACCAAAACTAGGTCAAAAAAACACATACCAAATCAACAACCTTCCGATCTACCACTAAAACGAACCAAATCTGTTAACAGAAATGGAGATTTCTAAGCTCTGTGTTCACCAAAAGGATCACAGAATGAAGGTTTGAAATTTCTTCAATGGAGTCTCTCTCTCTGGAATCTCGAAACCGTTATTGTCGCCTGTGTGTCTGTCTGTCTGTGTGCTACTACAGCTACTGGTTAAGCTCAGCTCATCAGCAAATATAGGTAGCTGAATTCTATTGGGTGATTAAGACAAAAGGTAAAGGGTACAACAGTTGCAGGCAAAAGGTACAAGTAGTTAATGCGTGGTTGGTACGTAGGTAGAATTTTTTGACCAGATTTTGCTACTTTTTCCGTATATTCTTTTGACGCCGTTTGTTGACGGCGTTATTCCACCGTCCTTTTTTCTGACTCTTTTGTCGCACGGGGGATCTAATGGTATTGTTTGGTGAAGTTGCGGATTTGGTCCATGTGGTATGCGGTTTTATACGGAATTGGTTTTAAGATTCCGTTTATTACGTTAAATGTCTGATGGTATTGTTGTTTTACGAACCGAACAGTTGTTTGCTAAGTCGGTTAAACTCGAGGAGATGGTATTCTTTTTTGTCATTTTTTTCAATAGTTTTTACAAATTAATGTTTTAAATAAGAGGCGAATTGTGTATGTTCAAACTTGAAGGGGTGTATAAACTGTATGTATGTCGGTGTATATAAACGGAGGGGACTTTCGATTCCTATCCAGCAACGTTCTACAATCGTCCCAACAGGCAAGCACCATCCATTTTCAACACAAGAGAGCACACCTCGATACAACACACACGTATACTACGCATAACACCCACTATCAAACTTCATCTTAGTACCAGCCATCAAATCTCTGTCACACCATTCAACGTTAGTCATCAAACCTTTGTTTATCTTTACTGGCAAAGAAGGGTATGCTGGAACTTGATTTAGTATAGAAATATTGTCTCATATAGGAGACGAGAAAAATGGAGCTTGCTTAATAAAGTATAGCTTTTGGACTTTAAATAAATTAAGGAGTGACACCTCTTTTTAGTTTTTGCATTTAATAGATATGTTTACAATTTAAGTGTAAACTTATAATTTCACTGATTTTTACCCCTCCAATAAAAACCGTAACCAATTTGTAAAAGTAGCATTGCCTTCATGTGTTTATTAACTTGGCAATTATTTCATTCTGATGAAAACACTTGTCGGATATGAGCTTATTGGCAATAGTCATCAAACTTATTTACCTTATCGAAATTGTTTCTTATAAAATCGATTTTATGGTTTTGGTCCATGTGATTTTTGATTCGGTAAACAACAAAAATATAAATAAAAGATTTTAAAATGACTTATTTATAAGACTCTTTTAATGACTGTTAAAAATAGAACCAATTTTGGACGTTTTTAAAAACCGATGATGCTATTTTATAATTTTGAAACTGTATGTACAAAAACTGTCATTTTCAGAAACAACATGGACTACTTTTAATTCTATTATGTAGAAAGTGGGGATGACGTGAAAGGAGTGGCAGCCTTGTTCTTTTGAAATTGTAGGAAGTTTCAACGAATTCAACCCAACAAAAATGAATAATAATCTTTTTAATTGTTATTTTAAAGACACACAAATATGTATATAGAGGGGCCTTCAATTAAAAACCATTTTTTTTGTAAAAACTTTAGGACTAATCTAAGCCTTTGATCTAAAAAGGGCATGATCGTCATTTTAGATTATTCTTCAAGTTTTTACAAAAGAAGAGGTTTTTACAAAATATGTGGTTTTTACAAAATATATATATATATTCATTTTTTTTGTAAAAACTTGAGGAATAATCTAAGCCCTTGATCTAAAAATCGCAGTTTATTCATTATATGAATATTCACCATATGAATATTCATCATATATTCACCACATGAATATTCATATTCACCATATGAATATTCATATTTCTCATATCATATTATCATATATTCACCATATGAATATTTATATTCACCATATGAATATTCATATTTCCCATATCATATTCATCATATATTCACCATATGAATATTCATATCCACCAGATGAACACCATATCATATTCATCATATATTCACCATATGAATATTCATATTTCTCATATCATATTCATCATATATTCACCATATGAATATTCATATTTCTCATATCATATTCATCATATATTCACCATATGAATATTCATATTTCTCATATCATATTCACCATATGAATATTCATATTCACCTTATGAATATTATATAAATTCATTCATCCAACAATAATACAAGTCCAAAATACTTAGATTAAATTTAAAAAATAAAAAAAAATAAAAATAAATCCATTGTCATCATCATCTCCTTCGATTCTCTTTCCTCTCTGTAAAACCCTCTTTCTCTCTCTAACTTCTCTCTCAATGAAATGAAGCTCTTAGCAATTTTTAATATCCAAGGGATTGAAATGTTACAAACGATACAGAAGGATGAAAATTGTGGTTTACTCTTTATTTATTTTTATTATTTTTAATAAAACTTTGCTATTGGAGGCTATTTACTTTTTACTTTAATACCAAAATTAAAAAGTTAGGGCAGGAGAGACCAGAATTGCTTTGTTGGTAAATCCAACATCTTCCTTCTTCCATTCGCAGTTGCAGAAATGAAGATAATGAAGGTTGTTTCTTCTTCTCTTACAATTCCCTTCAGAGGTACCTTTATAAACCCTAAGGTGGTGGCCAGATCTGGAAGAAATGAAGCTCTGATCTGATGTTGACGATGATGACGATGGTGGTGGACGGTGCTGGTGGCAGTGGACGGCAGCGGTGGTGGGGTGGCGGTGCTGGTGGCGGTGGACGGCGGCGGTGGTAGATCTCGTTATTGTAGCCTCCGGCGAATCTGCCGACGGTGGTGGCATCGAGGATGGTGGTTGCAGTGGACGTCGGTGGTGGCATCGAGCACGGTGGTGGCGTCGGCGGTGGTGGTGGCGCCGGCGGCGGCGGTGGCGCCGGCAGCAGTGGTGGTGCCGGCAGCAGTGGTGGAAGGTGTGATGGTGAAGGTGTGTTTGTTATTGATGAGAACTCATGATATGAGATGAAGATGATGATATGGAGTGTTTTGTTATTAGGAGTAGAAAAGCTAAATGACCTAAATACCCTTCTGGGGTTAAAATCAGGTGTGGCACAAAAAAAATTATAGAATTGTTACCATGGTCTCTACATATGACAACCCTTGATTAAAATAGATAGATGGTTGGGATTGGTCCTATAGTTTTTACAAAAAAAGTGGTTTGTATTTGATTTTTCCTCTATGTATATATATATATATATATATATAGACAGATTTATACGAAAACGCTAACTATTTATAAAAACGCGACGAGTTTTTCTACTATACAAAATCATATTATCACCTCATATTAGTATCCTTGAATATGGATTCGCTATGAAATTAGTTAGTTAGCTTTCCTAATAATTAACTTTTTATCCTAAATATAAAACATCATATTTAAGAACTTACGATTTAGAAATTGCTATACTTTAGCATTTAATATTGAGGTCAAGAAGGTGAAACTTAGGCTTTGTTTGGCAAGCATAAGCTAGCTTATAAGCTAGCTTATCAGCTAGCTTATAAGCTAGTCCATCCAAACATGTATCAAGAAGCTAGCTTATCAGCTAGCTTATAAGCTAGCTTTTTGAAACGCTACTTTGAGTAGCTTATGAGGAGCTTATTGTAGCTTTTTCCAATTATACCCTTATTAATATTAATTATTAAATTCAAATATACCCTTTTTGGTCATTTTACATACTCATAAGCTAGTTTTTGCCAAACATAATTTGTTCAACAGCTAGCTTATCAGCTACTAGCAAGCTTATCAATCAACAGCTAGCTTATCAGCTATCCGCTAGCTTATCAGCTACCAGCTAGCTTATAAGCTACGCTTGCCAAACATATTGTTAATGTACTTTCCAAAGGGTATTTGTTAAACAAAATTCTTAAATTAAATTATACGTTATTAAATGGACAAAAGCATAAAATATAGACCAATAAACATGAAAATTAATGCTTTTTAAGAAGGTATATATTTAAGAACTTGTGACTTAGAAATTGGTTACTTTAGCATTAAATATTAATTATTAAAGTCATGTAGGTGCAACTTAATATATTCTCTAAAGGATATTTTTTTAAATAGACTTTTCAAGTTATATTTTATTAAATGGACAAAATTATAAACTATAGACCAGTAAACATGAAAATTAATGTTCTTTAAGAGATATATTTAGTTATTTCATAAAAGAAGAAGAAGGTATCTTTACTATATTATTTATCTCAAACTTTTAAGTTTTAGAATTAAAATTAATAACTTCTTATTACACATTATAACCTATTACAAATTCATATTTAATTTTCATAAAGTTAATTGATAAACATGCTTAAATATAAGATAAATGTTGACGTCACAAATACATTTGAATACTTTATATCGATTTCTTTACACCCTTTTTTAAAGCTTGCTTAAGCCCATATATCTAATTTTAAATTTTGCATACATGGTCTTCCTTTCCTAGTTTCATATAGCCTTTGGGTTGTTTCGTGTATATGACTTTTTTTAGCTCTCCATTTATCAAAGACGTTTCAACATACATTTGATGTAACTCCATATTATACTAAGCTATTAGAGCCATTATGATTTAGTGGTGGATAGTGGACATAGTATTTTTGTGTATAATCAACACCTTCTTTCTATGTGAAACCTTTAACTAATCTAGCTTTATGTCTTTTAATATTTCATTTGAATACTTTTAGTCTTAAAAACCTAATTTAAACATATTGCCTTTATACCACTCGATGAAATATTGTAAATCAAAAAATCCAAATCTGATTGTATTTTGTTTTTAACTAATGTTTTTAGTCTATCTTTATATTATATGGCCTAACCTCATGTGTCAAAAACTCACAAAAAATTCTCCAAGGATGGTTCTTTTGTGTCTGCTATAGCGTTGTATTCTAAACAACATTTAAATAACAAAAATCTCTTTATTAAACAAAAGGTAAAACTTTATCTATACTCTCTATTGCTTATAGTTGGAACCGTTCAAGATTGAGATCAAGTTAAAATTTACAATGCCTAAAAACAAGACAATACAAAGAATATATGTTGTTATTCGTAACTAATTATTATCTTAACCCCACACCTGAATACAAATATCAAAATATTTATGGTAGCATAACAGTTAATGAAAACAATCAAATTTATGGATAATGTTTCAAAATATCAAGATAGACATGCGTGTTCATTTGTGATGTTGTTATTAAACTAAAATTACTCATAATGCCTCTTCCATGGAAGACTATAATTCAATTAAATGTGATTTGAGATACACAAATGTTGATTGGTTAAGCTATATAAAATTTCTCTAAAAATTTACGGCAACATGCTCGTATGATTTAGAAAAATAATAATCAAGGTTATGTAGTTTGTGAATTGATTAAGATAAACAATCCAATCTTTATATGGGTTGGAAGATATTAAGGTCATTTAAAAATTCACAAAAGTTTAGTCATCAATTAGGTACAATGGTCATTCAAAAGTTGAATTATATGATGTTACAAGCTTATATGTAGATGTAGATATATTAAAGACTTTATAAACCCATGCATAAGGTGAGAGTTGAAGTTACCTAGGGATTTTCAGTATGTACAGGAGCGTTAGTATAGGAATTTATTAGTTTTTCCTTGATGTTTGTAAAGATCTTTAGGTTTTCTTTAGCCAAGCTTTTGCCTTTTGCTTCATCAACTTATTGGTTATCTAAAGAGTAGGTTTGCCCCCCTAGGAAGTTGGTTCCTTGATAACTACTCTTGGGAGCACTTAAAAAGCGACAGGCTTCATGATAAAATCATCAAAGCCGTTGTCATCTTCATCATCGTCACCTTCTTCATCAGGGATATAAAGATCCTCATCACATCATCTTCTTCCTCTGTATCATTAGTAAGAGCTTCTGATGTAATGGTTTCATTGATAGGATTTCCAGCTTTAATGTTGGCATTTACATTAAAACATTAGTGAAGGTAAAAAATTGAATATTCATCATTAAAACATACTAAAAAACACTATTGAGAAAAAAAATTCCAAAAAACGGTTAAAAGACGAAACCTTCACAACATTTTTCTTTGTGAAGGTTTGCATTATATATATATGTAACCTTCACAGAATCTGAGCTGTGAAGGTTTCGTTTTTTACCTTGTTTTGAATATTTTTTGCATCGAAAGTGATTTTTAGGTCTGCGTATTCGAGTTTTATGTACATTCACGGTGTTTTTTTTGTGAAGTTTCATACATTAAGTATTGGTCTCACGCGATCTCACGATAACAGCTTGGTCTCACGTGATGCTAATTCTGCAACTAATAAAATTAACTTCATTAAAAACCTTTCCAGCATTTGGTTGACTCATCCACCAAACTAAATGTCCGATAAATATGTCCAACCAATAGAATAAGCTTTGCTTTAGGAGAGTTTCTCCTTTATCTTCTCCAATTTCTGTTATTTTCAAAAAGGAGATGGATTTTGCATTGGTTTACATTTTCCTTTTTTTTTTTGAACCGATATTTGTTTTTTCCCCTCTCCTTAAATTTCCATTTTTAACCATTGAATCAGATCTCCAATCGACCAATAAAGTTTTAGTCTTTTGTACGAGGTAGAGAGATCGGAAGAAGACGGTGGTGGCGATATGCTAGCGGTAGAGAAAGACGCAACATTATTTTGGCTTTTGTTTTTGCTTAGCACGTACATCTGCTCATTAATTAGCCTTATTGCCGGCTTATTCATAGTAGATCTCCCCAGAGTGAGACGCCACAATCGTTTAGACGTTGCACATGATTCTTCAGGCGCATTAGAGATGCAAAAGACGCTGAGGCGGACGTGGTCACAGACACGGACCATTCGGACACCGAAGTTGATGCAGATAGAGACGTTGACAGTGACAGAGGAGCTCCTGGCGGGGGTGTAGCACTTAAGGAGGTATATATTTAAGAACTTGTGACTTAGAAATTGGTTACTTTAGCATTAAATATTAAAGTCATGTAGGTGCAACTTAATATATTCTCATTCTCTAAAGGTTTTTTTAATAGACGTTTCAAGTTATACTTTATTAAAATGGACAAAATTATAAACTATAGACCACTAAACATGAAAATTAATGTTTTTTAAGATATATATTTAGTTATTTCAAAAAAGAAGAAGATATCTTTACTATATTATTTATCTCAAAACTTTTAAGTTTTAGAATTAAAATTAATAACTTCTTATTACACATTATAATCTATTACAAATTCATATTTAACTTTTGTTAATTGATAAACATGCTTAAATATAGGATAAATGTTGACATCACAAATACATTTGAATACTTTATATCAATCTCTTTACACCCCTTTTTTTGAGCTTGCTTAAGCCCATATATCTAATTTTGAAGTTTGCATATATGGTTCTTCTTTCCTAGTTTCATAAAGCCTTTGAGTTGTTTCTGTGTATATGACTTTTTCTAGCTCTCTATTTAGAAAAGACGTTTCGACATCCATTTGATGTAACTCCATGTTTTAATAAGCTACTAGAGCCATTATGATTTAGTGGTGGATAGTGGACATAGTATTTTTGTGTATAGTCAACACTTTCTTTTTATGTGAAACCTTTAACTAGTCTAGCTTTATGTTTTTCAATATTTCATTTGAATACTTTTAGTCTTAAAAACCTAATTTAAACATATTGCCTTATACCACTCAATGAAATCTTGTAAATCAAAAAAATCTGAGTCCGATTGTGTTTTGTTTTTTAATAATGTTTTTAGTCTATCTTTATAATATATGGCCTAACCTCATGTGTCAAAAATTCACCAAAATTTCTCTAAGGATGGTTCTTTTGTATTCTAAACAACATTCAAATAACAAAAATCTCTTGATTAAACTAAAGGTAAAACTTTATCTATGCTCTCTATTGCTTATAGTTGGAACCGTTCAAGATTGAGATCAAGTTAAAATTTACAATGCCTAAAAACAAAACAATACAAATAATATAGAAGTTGTCATTTGTAACTAATTATCATCTTAACCCACACTTGAATACAAATATCAAAATATTTATGGTAGTATAAGAGTTATCCAATGAAAACAATCAAATTTATGGATAATGTTTCAAAATATCAAGATAGACATGCGTGTTTATTTGTGATGTTGTTATTAAACTAAAATTACTCATAATGCCTCCTCTATGGAAGACTATAATTCAATTAAATGTGATTTGAGATACACAAATGTTGATTGATTAAGATATATAAAATTTCTCTAAAAATTTATGGCAACATGCTCGTATGATTTAGAAAAATAACGATCAAGGTTATGTAGTTTGTGAACTGATTAAGATAAACAATCCAATATTTATATAGGTTGGAAGATATTAAGGTCATTTAAAATTCACAAAAGTTTAGTCATCAATTAGGTACAATAGTCATTCAAAAGTTGAATTATATAAGGTTGCAAACTTATATGTAGATGTAGATATATTAAAGACTTTATAAACTCATGCATAAGGTGAGAGTTGAAGTTACCTAAGGATTTTCAATATGTACAGGAGCGACACTATGGGAATTTATTAGTTTTCCCTCTATGTTTATAATGATCTTTAGCTTTTCTTGGGCTAAGCTTTTTTGCCTTTTGCTTCACCAACTTATTGGTTATCTAAAGAGTGGGTTTGCTCCCCCTGGGAATTTGGTTCCTTGATAACTACTCTTGGGAGCAGTTAAAAAGCGACAGGCTTCATGATAAAATCGTCAAAGTCATTGTCATCTTCATCATCATCACCTTCTTCATCAGGGATCTAAAGATCCTCATCTCATTGTCTTCTTCCTCTCTAATCATTAGTGAGAGCTTCTGATGTGATGGTTTTATTGATAGGATTTTGCAGCTTTAATGTTGGCATTTACAGTCGCAGCAATGGCTTCAGCTTCAAAGAAAGAATGAAGCTCCCCCTTGAAGGTTGGAATCTTCTCTGTATTTACAATCTTTTCCCCTCTTTTTTTATCATCAAGGTGAGAGCTTCAGTTCAAAAACAACGAAGGACGCTGGTTGTTTCACTTAGAAATCAACAACCATGTTCAAGGTGTTGTGGTGATTACAAGAGTCCCTGAAAAAAGGAGGATAGTAGAGGAATTGGTTGCTTAATGGTAGTAAGGTTTTGTTAAAGAATATTCGTCTACACGTGCATATTCTTCTGTACTGCTTCATAGTACTAAGAAAACTGACTCTGAAGGGCGGCTATTTTCTTCCTACCAAAACATTAGTAAAAAACCGTAAAAGCCCATGATTTAATAGCTTAAATCAACGAAAACTTTTTGTGAGGTTGTTTGATATGATGCAAATGTTTCATATAATTTATTTTTTGGTGTTCTTTTTTGTAAAAATGACAAGGTTTCATAGATTAAGAAAAATACGTGAAACAATTTCATAAAAATAAAAAAGTTTATGAAACATTTTCATTTTACGTAAAAAAACACCGAAATATAACACAATTTCATTAAAAAATGAATTATATGAAACATTTGCATCATATTAAACATCTCCACACAGAGTTTTCGTTGATTTAAGCCAAAAAAAAACCATGAGTTTTTACGATTTTTACTAATGTTTTCATTTTTAAATGAACTTCAGTATATATATATATATATATACGGTTTATACCAGAACGCTAACTGATTACGAGAATGTGATAACTTTTTCGATGTATGAAATCACATATGTTTCGCGTACAAAAATCATATATAATTCACATACAAAATCATATACGATTCACGTGACTTGCCGACTTTAAATCGAGTCCCATTTTTTCTATTAGTGTAAAATCACATAAGATTTTGTATATGAGGGAATCTCCTCGCATTCTCGTAAATAGTTAGCGTTCTAATTTGAAATTTTATGTACATATAGAGACATAAGAAGAGGTTCAGATTAAAAGTGATTAATAACTGAGACATGGTTGATTATGATCATTCATTTGGTTAACCTATGCAATTTTTACTGTGAATTATAGGATAATTCCTTACATGGTGATGGTATGCATAAGATAAGATTTGTTTTATGGCGTTCACAATTCATATGTGAACAATACGTGAATTAGTGCCTTTCAAAAAATATATGTAGATCATTTAATTAATTCATATGTAAATTATAAGGGTTCATATGTAAAGCACAGTTAAAATGGTTTATTTATGAATCACACGAATTCATATACGAACTTGTTTGTCACCTACTATTTCTCTATTTTTTGCATACGTGTAAGTTTTGACCAATCTAAGTCATAATTTACCAATCAAATCCGATTTTAATTATATGAATGGCTATGATCACTTGTCTATTTATCATATATTTAACACTTCTCATTTGAACATTTGACTATATATATATATATATATATATATATATAAGAGAGAGAGAGAGAGAGAGAGAGAGAGACATATAATGTTATATTTGTGTTGGCATGTAGTCCAATTGGTAAAAGATGGAGTGATTTTATCCAAATCAAGACATGTCCCGAGTTCGATCTTGGGCCATGCTACTAACCTCAGCCGTCCAATGAGTCAAAAAATTACCACCTCATATAAATGTCCTTGAACACGAATACACTACGAAATCAGTTAGTTAGCTTTGTCGATAATTAACTTTTTGTTTCAAATATAAAACATCGTATTTAAGAACTTATGATTTAAAAATTGTTTACTTTAGCATTTAATATTAAAGTTGTTGAAACTTAATATACTTTCTAAAGGGTATTATTTAAAACAAACATAAATTTTACGTTATTAAATGGACAAAAGTATAAAATCTATACCAATAAACATAAAAATTAATGTTTTCTAAGAGGTATATATTTAAGAACTTATGACTTAGAAATTGGTTAGTTTAGCATTTAATATTGAAGTCGTGTAGGTGAAACTTAATATACTTTATTTTCTTTAAACAGACTTCTTAAATTTTACGTTATTAAATGGACAAAGATATAAAATATAGACCAATAAACATGAAAATTAATGTTTTTTTAAGAGGTATATGTTTAAGAACTTATGACTTAGAAATTGATCACTTTAGCATTTAAAATTAAAGTCATGTAGGCGTGAACCTTAACATACTTTCTAAAAGTATTTTTTTTAAACAGACTTTATGTTATTAAATGGACAAAATAAAAAACTATAGACCACTAACGTTGAAGAGCTTTCTTCTCGGTGATGTCTACAAGAAGAGCTTTCGATAGTTTTTTTTTTTTCTGAAAAGGGTGGATGGTAATAATTTCTTTTGGTCTAACTGGGTCCCTTCCAAAGTCGGTATTCATGCATGGAGGGTTGCTCTCAACAGGTTAGCTACAAAAGTCAACCTTAACCGTAGGGGAATCATCTTACTGTCAGAACTTTGTCCTATCTGTGGTGTGAAAAATGAATCCGATAATCACCTCTTTGTCAAATGCGGTGTCCCTAGGACGATTTTGTTGGACATTGGTCATTGGTGGGGTATCGACGCAAGCATCATCATGCATCTTCATCAGCTCCTTGGGTGGGGGAGCGCTTTGGGTTTTAAATGCGATCCAATGAAAGCGTTCATGTCTGTGATTTATTCTTATCTCTCGTTTATTTGGAAAATGAGGAACGGGAAGGTCTTTGACAACGACAATCGGGACTTGGTCGCACTCGTGAGTAGCCAAATTCAGGCCTTTTCCTTTTTCTGGGTTAAGCATAGATCTAAGAAATTGGGTCTTGTTAATAGTTGGGTGAATTGGTGTTGCTCCCCTATGTCTTGCTTTTAGTTTCTTCCCTCCCTGTCTTGTTTCTTGTTTTCTAGCTTCTCGCTAGCTTGTTTGTATCGTCGTTAAAAAAAAGACCACTAACCTTGAAAATATAGTTTTTCTAAGAGGTATATTTAGTTATTTATAAAAAAGGTGTCTTTACTATATTTTGAAGCATTTATCTCAAAACTTTGAACTTTTAAAATTAAAATTAGTAACTTCTTATTACTATAATATAATATAAATTCATATTTAACATTTATAAAATTAATTGATAAACATGCTAAAATATAGGATAAATGTTGACTTCGCAAATACATTTTAATACTTTATATCGTTTTTTCGACATCATTTTTTTAAATCTTGCTTAAGCCCACATATCTAATTTTGAAGTTTGCTTACATGATCTTTTTTTGCTGATTTCATAAAATCTTTAGGTCGTTTCATGTATATGACTTTTTCCAGGTCTTCATTTAGAAAAGATGTTTCGATATCCATTTATGTAACTCCAAATTATAATGAGCTACTAGTGCCATTATGATTCCTAATGAGTCTTTAGTGGATAGTGGAGAGAGTATTTTTGTATAATCAACACACTTTTTATGTGAAACCTTTAACAAGTCTAGCTTTGTGTCTTTCAAATTTTCATTTGAACACTTTTAGTCTTAAAAACCTAATTTAAACCTACCGCCTTTATACCACTCAATGAAATCTTGTAATTTAAAAAATTTCAAGGTTGATTGTATCTTGTTTTCAACTAATATTTTTAGTTTATCTTTATAATATATGGTCTAACCTCATATGACAAAAATTCATACAATTTTCTTTAAGGATGGTTCTTTTGTGCCTGCTATGGTGTTGTATTCTAAACAACATTCAAACAACAAAAATCCCTTGATTAAACTAAAGGTAAAACTCTAGGTATGCTCTCCATAGCTTATAGTTGGAACCACTCAAGATTGAGAGATCAAGTCAAAATTAACAATGCCTAAAAACAAGACAACGCAAAGAATAATAAGTTGTCATTCATAATTAATTATTATCTTAACCCCACACTTGAATACAAATATCAAATAATATTTATGGTAGTATAACAGTTATCCAATGAAAACAATCAAATTTATGGATACTCTTTTAGAGTATCAAGATTAGGGATGGCAATGGGACGGGTAAGGGACGGGTATTAGTAATCCCAGTCCCATACCCTATTATGAAACCGTGTCCCATACCCGCTCCCTTCCCGTCGGATATCCCATTAACAAATAACCATCGGGGTTGCGGGTAATCCCGCGGGTATCGGGTATCTCATTTATATTTTTTATTGATTAAAATTTACTAAACAAATTTTCGTTTTTTAGAATTATATGTGAATCAGTTTCGTCTTCGAGGTCAGTTTCGGCCAAGAAAAGATCGAGTTTGCAGAAACTTGAAACTACAAAGTTGTAGTCACATCTTTTGGCTTTCCAGAACATTTTTAATCGTGTTAATCGAAACATGGAATATGCTCGAAACGCCAATGTCGCGCAAAGCTGCCAAATTGTAAAACTTAAAAATATATTTTCTATACTAATAAAATCAGTCCATTTCTATTATTCTATATATTAATAAAATTGTAATGTATATTATATTGATAATAAAGTTTATGAATTATTAAATATATATGGTTCGGGGTCGGGTAAATGGGATCGGATATGGGATCGGGTAATTGGGCGGGTATTGAGTAAAACCATAACCATCCCAAACCGGCGAATTTTTTTTGAAAAAAATCCCATACCCGGTCCCATAACCATTTACCCGGCCCAATCCCGTCCCAAAAGTTTCGGGTTCGGGAATTCCCATCGGGTTCGGGTATTTTTGCCATCCCTAATCAAGATTGACATGCGTGTTTATATGTGATGTTGTTCTTAAACTAAAATGACTCAGAATGCCTCTTCTAGAAGAATATAATTCAATTCAATGTGATTTTAGATACACAAATGTTGATTGATTAAGCTATATAAAATTTCTCTGAAAAGATCAATTGCTACGGCAACATGATCGTATGATTTAGAAAATTTACAATCAAGGTTACGTAGTTAGTGAATTGATTAAGATAAACAATCCAATCTTTATAAGTAATATCTTGGTCTTCCTAACAACAACGCATTTTGGGGCCACAAGCACGTCTGGTTGTAGGAACTCTGAGGTTAAGCTTGTTTGGGTGGAAGTAGTCCTAGGATGGATTACCTCATTGGAAATTTCTCACCAGGTCACCAGAAATAAATCCGTGCGCTACAGTCCCAAGAGGGTGTTTGTAACACCTTAGGCATATCCCATATTGGCCGTGGACAAGAGTGATGTTGGGTGTTATAAGTAATATCTTAGCTTTCCTAACAACAACGCGTTTTGGGGCCACAAGCACGTCAGGTTCTAGGAACTCTGAGGTTAAGCGTGCTTGGGTGGGAGTAGTCCTAGAATGGGTGACCTCCTTGGAAGTTTCTCACCAAGTCGCTAGAAACAAATCCGTGCGTTACACGTTGGTTAAATCTACGGGCAAAGCGGACAATATGGTTGTCGAGGTAAGGCGGGATGTTACATTTATATAGGTTGGAAGATATTAAGTTCATCTAAAAATTCACAAAAGTTTAGTTATCAAGTAGGTATAATAGTCATTAAAAAATTAAGTTATATGATGTTATAAACTTTTATGTAGATGTACATATATTAAAGACTTTATAAGCCTATGCATAAGGTGAGAGCTAAAGTTACCTAGGTATTTTCAACATGTACAGGAACGACACTCAGGGAGTTTATTAGTTTTTCTTCATTGTTTGTAAAGATCTTTAGGTTTTCTTCGGCCAAGTTTTTGCCATTTCCTTCATTAGCTTATTGGTTCTCTAAAGAGTGGGTTTGCTCCCCTTGGGAAGTTGGTTCCCTGATAACTACTTTTGGGAGCACTTAAAAAGTGACAAGCTTCATGATAAAATCAACAGAGTCGTTGTCATGTTCATCAATGTCATCATCATCACCTTCTTCGTCAGGGATCTCAAGATCCTCATCTCATCGTCTTCTTCTTCATCACCGTTAGTGTGAGATTCTGATGTGATGGTTTTATTGATAGGATATTCAGCTTCAACATTGGTATTTACAATTGCAGCAGTGACTTCAACTTCAAAGAAAGAATGAAGCTCCCCCTTGGAGGTTGGAATCTCCTCTGTATTTAAAATCTTCACCCCTCCCCTCTGTTGGATATTTTAGTGTAATTGGATTAACTAGTTTGACCAAATTTCATCATAATAAACTTCATTTAGACTCGGTGGTGCGGAGTGCACATCTACTTGAATTTATTATGATATTAGGGGCGAAGCCCCTAATGAACGGGGGTCCGGGGCAGCGCCAGGTCAGCTTGGAAATTTTTTATTTCCACTAAGTTGCTATATTGAAAAATACTTAGAAATTTAATTTTCCGAAATTTAGACCCGACCCGAATTGACCCGGTTTTGACCCGGTTTGAATAACAGAAAAAACTGCTTTTCGGCAGTTATCTGTTTTTTGGATATAGTTTCATTTGGTCATCAATTTCGTTTCTCTGGTTCACGAAATCGAAAACAAACACACATAGAATTCGTAAATTCTCTGAATTGTATCCGATTGAATAATTCGGGAGAACCACCGAATTGATTCGATCTGAAAGTGTTTCACGCCTTTCAGAGATATCCGATTAATTCTGTTTTCGTTACTGTCAATTTCCTCACACCCTCCCCCCCCCCCCCCTTTGTTATCATGAAGACAAGGGGAAGGTACCTGAGCTCTAATTGCATTGAGCTTTAGTTCAAAAGCAACAAAGGACTCTAACTGTTTCACATGGAAATCAACAACCATGTTCAGGGTGTTGTGATAATTGTACAAACAGGACGAAAATGGGTTCATATACCCTTCATCCCTTGCTTGTACTGTAGCCTATGCAAGAATTATCCGATGTTTTACGATCAAAGTCGTAATTTTTAATCAAATGAGCAGCTGAGACTGAGATTACTTCTCTCTTTCACATTTTCTTAACACTTCTCATTTCAACCTTTTCTTATCAAATAAAGAAAAATTATATTTCCTCCTAGTTTTTCCAATAATTTTAATATTTTTCTTGATTAAGTGAATAAGAGGATGAGTACGAGGAAAAAGTAGGAATGAAATATAATTTCTCTTAAATAAAAGACAAATGTTTAATCAACATACCTAAGAGCATCCACATCAAGCTTTCATCTTGACAGTGCAAATGATATGACATTCAACATAGGCAAAGATGTCTTGCAACTAATTACAAGGCTTTCAATACTACTTAAATAATCTTTCAAGTTTATAAATAAACCCCGACGTTTATTGCAAAGCTGATGTCTAACACTTTTGAAAGATCCGTTGGCATTTCGTTTTGTCTTTTAACACAAAAAAAGATAACAAGGGTGATCCTAGTCAGCCACAAAAAATCTTCCGGTCAATCATCTTTATCCAATAAACCAAATTCCTCCACCAGAAAACCATCATCCACCACCAACCACCGCCGGCCAACACCAGACGACGGAAATGGCGATTTCCTACGCCTCCCCAACCCTAACCCTGCCATACACGCCGTCGATTCCAAAACGCACTTCAAAAGCCTTATCTTCTTCCAATTCCTCCTTCTTCACCAACACCTTCAAACCCTCCGCCATGGCCGTCGCTTATGGAAAAAGATCCAATCTTCTCAGCACCAGAAAAAGAGGGTTTTCTTGTAACTGTTTGTTTGGACTCGGTATGCCGGAGCTGGTGGTGATTGCCGGCGTCGCCGCCCTTGTTTTCGGTCCCAAGAAGCTGCCGGAGGTTGGCCGGAGCATCGGCAAGACCGTCAAGAGCTTCCAACAGGTCGCTTTTTTATTTACTCTCTAATTAGATATTTGTTTTCTAAACTGTTACTTATTTAAGCTTCAAATTTTATGTCATTTTTGTAGTAATTGTATTCATTAGGACACTTGCTAGAATTCTGATGATGAAATTATTGGCATGTTTGATAATTTGCTCTCATGGTAGATCAAATTCTACTATTTTTTCTAATTTTTTTTGTAAATATGGGGTTAATTGTGTTTTAATTGGGCGGAATGGAATGGTCAATTCATTGACCAAATTCCGAATTCTTCAATAAGATATGATCATTCCTCTCAAAATGGATGAATTGAAATCCATTTCATCCAAAAGAAAGATAAATGACAAAAATGCGCTCATGAATTAGTTTGGATGAAATGGAATGGAATCATTATACTACTTTTTAGGAATTAGTTTGGATCACTAAACTCCATACACAAATCTAGGAAACTATGGAATTATTTTAGTCTAAGGTATAAATCTATAAGTAGAGAGACAAGGACTTCAATTATAGTTGCTTATAAGATCACATAGTTTACATCATGAATAGAACCAGAGCATACAATTTGAGTTGTGGATGGTTTCGATATTGAAAGCCATTTTGTTCATCAAGGAGTTACAAAAATGCTAAGTGGTGTCACTAGTGTAACACCTTAGGCATATCCTATATTGGCCGTGGACAGGAGTGATGCTGGGTGTTATAAGTAATATCTTGTCTTCCTAACAACAACGCATGGTGGGGGAGGGAGGGGAAGAGAGGTGTTGGAAGTAGTTAGTGAAGGCATGGTGGCAATTAGTTTGCCAACCCTTGTATGCTGTTGTTTTACCTTTTACATTTGTGGCTAGTTTGCTATACGTTAGTCCTAGATTTTTATTCTTGTAATTTCAGTCGTCTATACTATGCTTTTGTGCTCCTTGTCCTATTGTTTGTGCAACCTATTTCCCTTTCCTTTGCACCGTTACACTGTTTATATGCTTGTTTGCACACACTCTTACATATATCATACTCTCTTGTTTTTTCTCTTTGTTATGGATGCGGGGGTGTTCACAAAAACTACCTCTCTAGTCTCTACCCCTTGGGTAGAGGTTAGGTATCTATCTATACATATTACCCTCCCTGTTCCTTCTTGTGATCGAGATTTAATGGGTTTGTTTGGTTTTGGTTTTTATGTTGGTTACAATTTGGTTGGTTACATGGTTACTACTTTGTACATTTGAATAACATGTAGGTAGCAGCACCTAGAGTAGCACTAAGCCAATATGATTTTAAGGTTAATACTTTGGATCTTTAATACACAATCTAGTTGAAACCTGAAAGATGTTGCAAATGCATTCTTATAAGTTAGGGTCTTCATGGAGACAACTGCTTTACTTTTTCCAGTGGTTTGGCTGGTTTGCCTACCAGTAAACAGGTCCTACGCCTTGCTCAAATAGTGTAGAGTGAAGGAACCTTGCTGCACCTCGAATCTCTTGTCAGTTTTTGCTGCTAAGCCGTTATTGGACCCAAAACCGTCAAATCACTGTGTGTTTAGTTATTACCATAAGAATGGGTCTCTAATAATCACGTGGAAGAGGATGTTACGAGCGATTATTTGGTCATCAACCGATTCTCTCCCACCATCTTTCTTTCTCCCTCTCTCAATCATTCATATATAGATACATACATAATCGTCAGTGCTACTAGAGAGTGCATAAAGTTCGCCAACACTGAGGGCCAGCTCAACTCACAAATAAACGCTAGGCCTTGAGGGCTGAGGCTCCTCCCATCATTCCATAGGTTGTCAGGTTGAGTCATTTCAGGTCCACTGAGGATTTTCTTCATTGTTTTATCTGTAGGTCCAATAGGATTAGTCGAGGTCTGTGCAAGCTGACTTGTACACCCACCGTTACAAACAAATGACTAGTTTATCGAGACATTTCTAATGATATATTTGTGCAGAAATACCGACTTTTTCCAATTGTACTTTTGACCCCTTTTGAATTTTAAAATGGAAAAGTAAGGTGTTAGGTTTGAAAGTTTCGGATAATGATTGTGGGGATGTATAATTATGCAATGTAAGTTGTACATTCCCTTTGGGGAAAAAGGTAGCCTTTACGATTTAATTTATAGAGCAAACTACGTTTATTGTATTCGTAGTTTATTGAAAAGCTATTTTTGACCTTTTGCATACCAAATTACGGTTTTCATGTCTATGATTTACCTTTTTGCTCCCTTTGGTTTACAATTCATTGTTATTTTCATCCCACATACTTAATGGTAACCACCGAGGGAGTCAGCCTTAGGGACGAAAATGACAGTAAATTTTGAACCATAGGGACAAAATCTAGTATTTAGAAAACTTGGGGATGAAAACGGTAGTTTACTCTAATCTATATGAATGCGAATTTGAACCGGCCTTTTGATTTAATAAAATCTGTGCAGGCGGCGAAAGAATTTGAAACGGAGTTGAAAAAGGAACCGGAGTCGGTAGGGGAGTCTTCGGTTACAAGTGAGCAGGAACCCGAAGACTCGAAAGTGCCAACGACAAAGGAGAGTTTGTAGAGCGATGTTCGTCATGTAATGCTAGTGTCGTTGTAACACGTATTAGGACATGTTACATAGTTTTAAATCGCTTCGATTTCCATTTCAATTTATGGTGTATGCATATGCATGTTTGAGCAAGTTTTTTCATTCATCTTCAATGAAATTTCAAAGGGGTGAAAAAGAAGTTGAAACAAAGGGATTGTTTACCAAACGCGTAGGGAGTGCCACTTACCTTCCAAGTGAGCATAACAAAGACGTAGGTGTTGTTTACTTGACGTTTGCTTTGTAAGTGTTTATTGGGTCAGTCTACCTTACGATGAACATGACAAGGACTAGAACTTACCTAGTAAAAGTGATGGCGTGAACCGAGAGCCTTACCCGGTAAGTGAGATTTACAATTGTTACCCGGTAAGCGCTTATGGGTAAATTGTTGCATACGATACCAATAAGTCATAGACTAAAATATTATCCGATATGGCAGATGATGGTGTTTAAATGGCCCTCTAAAATCTAATTCAGAAAGAGGCATAGCAAGGATCGAGAATTTCGTTCGTAAGCATTTACCGGGTAAAAGACGCTTACCATCAATCATTTTACTGTCCAAGAACGTTACCTTAGAGCATTTCCAATGGAGGTTCTTATAAGAACCTTCGTTTTACACTTTTTGTTGTCAACTCATCTCTAACTCGTCAAATTAAGAACTCTATTAAAAGTTTACAATGGTAGTTCTTATAAGAATCTTATTTTGTGGATCTCAATAATTTTTACGGTCAATAAAATAACTAGGAAGAGTCAATAAAATAAAATAAAAAAACTAGGAAAATTTCACTCCTCACAATTTTCATGGTAAGAACCAAATGCTCTTATTTAAGAACCTATAGAAGTTGAGGTTTTTATAAGAACTCCCCACAATGGTAGTTATTATAAGCCACTGTATTTTTTGCTTATAAGAACCTTGCACTGAATGCTCTAATAAGATAATCGAAGGTGGTGCTCTTGTCGATAAACGCTTACTGATGAACAACGGCTCTAAACAAATGCAAACAACAATAGTTGGTAGAAGAAAACACCAAGGTGTTGTTCATTCGCAAATTAATGAGCTTTGGTAGGTATGTCTTATTCACACGGTCATATTCAGGTGTTCAGTAACGGCTGACTCGGTCAGCATGGTTGAATCTATCAGCTATAAAATAAAATGTATGTTTTTTAGGCTCAACCCTTTATTTAACCCAGTTATTCCCTTTTTACCTTTCTCCTTTACACAAATTTTATAAAATTGATATTAAAAAACATACTTGAAAACACAAATTTCTATACATAAAATTTTGAGAAATATATTAAGATTTGTATAAAATTTAATTTATTAATGAAAAAAAAATCTACTTAAACATACCAAGACGGGACTAATTAAGACCAATTCTATAAGTTGGCATAATTTTTTTAAAAGGGACCAATTACGGTAAGAACCTACTACTAACCAACAATCCGGAAAGGACTAAGTTCAATTAAGAATGATTAAAAAGCCTAGTCGAGCCGAATTTTTGCCCACGTCTAGAAGTTATTGGACAAAGTTAATGAATAATCGAGTAATCGAGTACTAGAACAAGTCGGGTTCAATATATTTAAGCCAAAAGACAGAGTTGAAAGGCTTAGGTATATGCATGCCGAATGTGGGTTAGGTTCACCTGAAAGCATGGTAAAAAAGAGGACACAAGAAAGCGTGTCTTACATATGATTTATCCCAAAATTACCTTAGAGATTTGACTGTTACTAAATCATACATGATTTTTAGTACAAAATAACATGTGATATAGACGTTTACATACTTTGACATTGTTCTTGTTTGAATCTTCCTTAACCTGACATCTACCCTAAAAAGTAAAACGAATGTTTCATCTCAACATTGGAGACTGCCAAGCAAATCTAACGAGCAATTGACATTTCTACTTCCAATCCCATTGTAATTTCATGCCTGATAAACACAAAAACAACCAAATCATATTTGATTTTTCACACATCGAGGGGAGTCACATTGACCTGCTATTGCACACAAGAGTTTTACATGACTTTGGTACGTAACATGATTTTAATTAAATTCATCGACCTTTTTATGAATATAAAGTCGTATATAAAACATGCCAGGTTTGGTACATGGGACTTGACAAAAAGACAACTTACTGTCTCACGTTTAGCACAACATGAGACAAGACAAAACCCATTATTCCATGTTTGGCCAATATAAGACATGTCATAAATCACATGGGTGATTTTTATGGTTGTCGTAAATTGATAAACTTCTCGTTTGAGCCTCTTTCTAATCCCCAAAACCAGGTATTAAGTTTGATCCAAAAGATGTTCCAATTTACTAAGGCTGCAAGTACATACTTACATTCACATATTTGCCCATTTAAAGATATAAGAGAGAAATTTATATCTAAAACCAAAACTTTTGCACATCTTCACTTCTTTGATCATCTCTTCAAAAGCAAACACCTTTTGCCTAGCTTGGGAGCGCCCCTGGATGTCCACCAATGCTTTTTGTCAGTTCACAGTAATACAAACTATTCCAACAAAGTTTGATTCACAAATAATTTAGTTTTTCCTCAATCGATAATTACATAGTATAAAGTTTTTGTATTTTCTGGCGTGCTGATCTTCTAACACCTGATGACGTGGATATCAGATTTAGTAAAATGTTTTGTAAAAGAGCTACAGCAAAGTAGACCTTCTAACACCTGATGACGTGGATATCAGATTTAGTAAAATGTTTTGTAAAAGAGCTACAGCAAAGTAGACGATAAACTTGAGATCCATGTCATTAAATGTTACAAGACTAGTAGGTAAAATATAAGAAAATTTGAAAAAATAATTTTACACTAAATAGGAACTAAAGCAAATTTCATTGCATTTTGCTCAAAAAAATAAATCCAATAAGCCCCACACACAGAGATTTCCGCTATCCCAAAAGATAGACAGGTTGATTTTGTAAAGACCCCCAAAAACTTTTCACGAGAACAATTTTTTTAACCTAAGGGCGGTTTACCAACGCTAATTGGATAAGTGTTCCTCCAAGTAAGAGTCACTGCCCTCACTTTCGAAGCCATCAAAATAGTATAGCAAGATTGTTGGTAGGCGTCTCTTACCCGGTAAACGCTAACCATCTAAGAGTCAAATCTCATTAACTGGGTAAGATTATCGGTATTGCCATCTCACCCAGTAAGGTAAAAGACCCGGTTAGCATTTGGCAACAACCTCTAAATAAATAAAAAAAGGATACATAAAAAAAGTATGCCAATGTGGTTCATAATATCAGCGTGACAAAATTCCTTAAAGCTTTTTGAAGAGCTGGCATGGTTGAGGCTAGATTTGGATCCTATACATACAGATAATGCATGTGTGTGTATAGGGGGATATCAAATGCAAACCACCCTAATTTATGCAAACCGTGTAAACCCATGATTTCATTGGTTAATATAATGAAACTGATTTATGAAACTGTTTAATTTGATGAAATTATTTCATATAATTCTTTTCTTGATGAAATTGTTTCATAGTTTTGTGTTTATTATGTAAATATGAAATTGTTTCATGTAATTTCTAATTCTGGTGAAACCTTTTCATTTGTACATAAAAAACACATATATATGAAACAATTTTATCAAAAAACTATATGAAACAATTTCATGAACACTTCCACTAAAGTAACCAATAAAATCAACGTTCCGCACAGTTTATACAAATTAGGGTGGTCTGCCAATGAAACCAACCCCATATATATATATATATATATATATATAAGAGAGAGAGAGAGAGAGGAGGAAAGTTCAAATGTGAACCACTTTTTGGTTGTGAACGTGAGGACAACCGAGAGCGCGACACGTGGCGACTTTGAGTGTGGTCCCCCCCCCCCCTATAATTCAATGCCCCCCATGAATCGCGCCTAGTCACCCGCCGTGGGCCTGACGTGGCGCCTAGTCATCCGCCACATGTCGCGCTCTCGGCTGTCCTCACGTTCACAACCAAAAAGTGGTTCACATTTGAACCCACCCCTATTCATACATACATATATATAGAGGTGGGTTCATACGAGAACGATGTCAATTTAAGAAAACACGAGGACGATTCTCAGCCACACATTTTCGGTTACGGTGGACGCGATCACGAAGGATTGACACAATTCATGGAGGGTGGAGATGATTAAAGAAGGGTGACCCGGTCAAAGCTGCCCTTATTGACCGGATGAGTGGTTGAGAATCGTCCTTGCGTTTTCTTGAAAAGTTATGTTTCTCGCATGAACCTCTCTCTCTCTCTCTCTCTCTCTCTCTATTATATATATATATATATATATAGGGTCAGATTCAAATGTGAACTCAATTTTGGTTGTGAACGTGGGGACGAATCTCAGCCAAACATCTTCGGTTACGATGGACGCAATCACGGAGGATTGACGCGATTCATGGGAGGATAGAGATTATTAAGGGGGGGGGGGGGGGGGGGGGGACCGGTCAAAGCCGCTTTTATTGACCGGATGAGTGGCTGAGATTCGTCCTCATGTTCACAACCAAATTGAGTTCACATTTGAACTTTCCTCTATGCAAGTATCTGCAAGCGTGTGTATGTATATATGTATGAATATTTAATTACCTGGAACTTGTGCAAGATCAAGCTCCCAAGAGCCTCTCAAGCGACCATCTTGCTCCTCAGTCAAAAGAAAAGCTGGAACCTTAGAAGAGAATCTGCTAAACTCGTCTCGTTGTATTTCCAGAACTGTGTCCTTCGAGTTCTGCATCTCAGGACCCCTAAAAACCGACTTGTAACCAGGCACACGTGAGAGGGGTAAAACTTTCACGATATGGCCATCATTTTCAACAACTTCCACAACGTTGCATTCACCAGTATCAAAATCAGAGGCTGTGCACTCAGAATCCGGCTTATCGTATAAAACCCAGATCTCTTTTTCCTTCGGATATATGTTAAATCTGTTCTTACCATTTAATTCAGCTTTTACATGATACAAAAAGTCATCCTCCGAAAGCACTTCTCTTCTACCAACAGAAGCTTTAAATAAGCCACAGGCATCTGGCCTAATCACATTAAACTCGGTGCACGATTCAAGTAGGTCAACATGCAATCTAAGGGGAGAAAATTCGATCTTTTTAATTTGCGCATAACGTTCAAGATCTCTGTTCTTGCTTCTGCAAAGAGCCCATATCTGACCCACCAGAAACTCCCGATCCTGCTTATCCACATTGAAATCATGAATAACTAACTCCGGTTCTTTTGCGCCTGAATCTGAAGACGTTCGCGAGAATTGAGCTTTACTCGACTGATCCACATCAGCACTCGGAGTTGCCTTCACTTGATCGTGATTCGTATCTCCTCCTTTTAAGCCTCGAGGATTTACAAACTTCACTTTTTCTTCAAGTGATTGAGGGCAAGAAGAATTAGTTTCGGGATTCACGTTCGTCTTGTTAGAGAAATAATAGTCGTCAAGATCCTCCGGTAGAGAAGCAGTATCGAGCTCAAAAGATCCAACGGGGACGTCTGCTCTTTCCGTGCCGGTCAATTTTACCGATGGGATATGGTGAGAGAATCTGAAGAGTTCACTTGAGGGAATCCGATGTTCAGCAAGCCCTTCCCGGCTCGATTTCTGAAACAAACTCACAAAACCTTCGACTTTTACCATGTAAGCAACAAGGACGCCATTATCCTTGTCAAAATCAGAAAGAACCTCCACGATCTCGAATTTATTTTTCATATGCTTTTTGGGGTCAGCGCTCCAGTTAATATCCCAGTCTCGGAAAAGAGCCCAAACTTCACCCTTTTTAGGATAAATGACATAAGTATACCTACCGTCGCCTTTCTCGTATGCTATCTGATGAGAAAACATGAGATCGTCTCGTGTTTCATCAGTATCCCCACGCACGAATTTACCGCAAGTAACGGGTAAGCCTTCGTTTGCCCAGATCACCTCGAGATGGTTCTCGGGATCAGCTTCCAACCAAGTAAACCGTAGCCTGAACCCAGTCGAATAAACTTTCCTGATCTGGGCATAGAATCTCGGCATGCCGTCAACCGAATCATAACACGCCCAGATTTGATCGACCGCAAAGCTCTCTTTATCCTTGTCGAAATTGCTAAACTCTAGATCCCGACAGTGAATCACAACTGGTTCTGAGATTTCTTCTTCGGAATCTAAATTAGATTTACAATCACCATCCGGCATAACATCTTCAGTCTTGACTTTTGGCATGCTTCCTTCAGCATGAGCACTTGGTTTTGGTTCATTTACATCCTTCGGGACTTGTTCCTTTTGTTTATCTTCGATGTCACTAGATAATTTCCTCAGACGAGATCTTTTTCCTGGACTGAAATCATCACTATCGGAAACCTGCGCCCTTTTGCGAGATCTTCTGCCACTAGAAGCAGGTACAACACTAGGATTGCCTATAGACGCATTTTCTACATCAGAAGCATTTTTATTCCTGTTTGTGTCTTTAGAGATTCTTGCTTCCCTCGGCTTCTTTTTCGCATTTGCATTTGGCATCGCAACTGGTTCCGTACTTCTATTGCCATTTCCTTCCATTTTAGCCCTCAAACCACCGTAACTTTTGGCATCTTCATTTCTTGTAGAGTTACAAGTGGACCCTGTACTTGAGCAAGGTTGATAGGCAAAATTAGAAAAAGGTTGTCCAGGCCTTTGTGCACCGAACTTGGGATTTCCATGGTGAAAAGAGGCAGGTCGACCATCATTGGACTTTACGTTCACATTTTGTTTACCAGCATGCCCCGGGCCCGCCTTTGCGTCTGACCAACGTGTACTCATATCATAAGCAGTAAACGACATTGAGCATTGTGGACAGCGTATACGTTTGTTTACCATCTCTCTATAAAATTCATACTTACTGTTACACGAAGAGCAATATGTTGAGAATGATGGTCGGCCATTCGAATCTGAATGTGACTGTTGGTGATGGTTTACACCAGCGAACTGAGAGCTAGAAGCATTATAGTATTTCCTCTGATCCCCAACATGAGGATTTTGATAATTTTGTGGCTTCGGTATAGAAGGTATTCCAGGCCCTCTACATTTAACATCATGTAGAGATCTTTTCCCTTTGTCAGAGAGTACCATATTTGCTTGACCAATGAGTTTGAAAGCAGCTTCTGCACCAGGAAATTTGTTTTTGTCGGGATGAAGTACAAGCGCAAGTTTTCGGTATTGCTTCTTGATGGTGGCCTCATCAGCAAAGCTTTCGACTTGAAGGATTCCATAAAGGTCCATTTCAGCCCCATGTATCTTTTTTTGAGCTGAACAATGAACATCGCAAACGGTTAGCAGCTGAGAAATGTTTTCTAGATCTGGAAAGAGCCTTCTAGCCTTCAGAGCAATTTTCCGAGCCCCTTCATAATCATGGTTCATCATCTTACGCTCTGCAATTTCCTTGGCCCTAATGGCCTCATCTTTGTTACACTCCATTGCCACAATGATTCAATATACAAACTACTCAGAAGACTCCATATATAAGAATGTCTGAAAGGGGTTTTTCGTGTGCAATTGCTGATTACAAGTTAACAACAAATCGAAGTCTTCTGCTTCCCCTCCTGCAAAACAATTCACTTTAATTTTCAATCTAAAACACAGACAAACAGAGAATAATCCAGGCTTAGCATCGATTCCGACTTGGTGACTCATGAAGCATTAGGTCTCGTGTTTGAATTCCACCGGTGCTATTAACTCCTTAGGAGTCATGCTCACTTGTCGAAAAAATCTTAAGTTTGCCTGGACCAAGTGGAATGGGAAGTTCGCATTGACCGCATGAAAAAGTTGGGCCAAAGATGACACGTATTGCTATTATTCAAGCAAGAGACTATATGAATAATTACCGATCCCTTCCAAAGTTTAATATTAGAACATTGACAGATTTGATAATAGATGCATGCATACACAATATAACACATTCATGGAAATCTGATTAAAGATCCATAAAAATTTAGGAAACCATTAGTATTGGCAATTGACATGTGTTGATGGATTAATCAAAACAACAAAGAATAGTGTTGAGACCCACATTAGCTAGACTTTAACCATTTCTCCTCACATAGGTTGGAAGTAGGAATCGTCCTTCTCTTCTTAAGAACTCTTTCAAAGAGTAATCTAAGAGGGTTCCATATACTCTCACATGGTATTAGAAGGTCTACCACTCTAAAAACTCAACATTTAAGGTCTACCAAGGACTCAACACTATGGGTCTGTTTCTTAGCAGCTTAATGAGCTTAATGGCATTAGCTTATTCGGTTAGCTACTCATGATTGTTTGGTAGTTGCGTAATGATACATAAAGTGGCTTATTCAGTGAGTTTCTAGGGGGAGCACTAAGCAATTTTTTTCCAAACCTGTGGCTCCCATTTAAAAAACACACCCCTTCAATCTATGAAAACACCCTTCCGAACAAAAACCTTCACAATCTACACAAACATACTAATCCAAACAGCCAGATTAATGCACACAGACGGCTTTATCCATACAGGACTTGATGGAAAACCAACCAAACGGCCCCTAAGGGACAATAAATGCTTGTTTAGCCTCCTATCAAAACTTTTGGACGATCCATGCATGTCTAGCCCCCTATTTAACACTTCCTGTCAATTTGTGCCCTTCCAGCCTCCATCGAGCCTTTCTACAAACTTCTAAAAAGAGAAGAACGTAAAAAAGGCGTGTCGGAGTCCTACATCGACTAGATGTGACCTTCTATTATATATAAATATTATAAATTCCCTTCTCTCCTAAGGGTTTTTTCAAAGAGCAGTGGGCTCCACATATTCCATAAATTCCCAAATACAGATAAGAATCATAATCATTTTGACCTATGATTAATGCAATAAGACCGAATAAGTTCCAGGCTAACGAACTTATTCATTCAGCTTCCCCAAATATCAAAACCAACACGAACAACAACCGAATATGCTACTCGCAGTAACATCATGCTCACAAAACACAAATTTCCACATTGCATGTTGCAAAGCATAAAATCCATTAAGACACAATATAATAAACTCTCATTATAACTAAAAACAAAACAACGATTCAGCCATCAAACTCTCATTTTAGCTTCAAGTAAACCCTATGAACACCTAAAACCCATTGCGAACGATCTTCCAAGTAATCTTAACAAAATAATACACAAAACGAATCACCATAATCAAAAGCTTAGAACTAATAACCAAACAGATCATCAAATCAAAACCCTACAGAAAAGCAAAACGAATAACCGCCATTTTTTAAGAAGAAAATTGCGCAACTACTACCAAAAATGGATGAAAATAGAAGGCTGAAATCAGATTACATACGATGAACATTATTAATGTGAAGTAAGCTTTTAACAAATCGCCATTGATGATGAAACGAAGAAGACTTACAGAAGGTAGAGCGAGAAAACGGTGGAAGAGAAGAGAGTAGCGGGAAGGGGAGTAATGGGAAATTTGAGGGTTTTTGGGTTTGGCTCTGAAATATTTTCCTTTTCTCCCCCAATTTCTTTGATTTTATGATCTTTGGGATGGAGGTTACAATTTTTGGTTGTAAAATATGCATTGAATGGTTGTACCTTTCCTTGACAATGGTGAAATTATGGTGTGAAATAGTAGTTTCTAGAATGATCTAAACACCTAAAATGGGTAAATACTTGAAATAGAGAAGGCTATTTGGGCCCGGCCCGGCCCGAAACCGGCAGAGGCCCGAAACTGGATTGGGATCGGCCAAAGCCCGACTTGATAGAGAATTGGTTATAGGACCGTCTGTTATAACCGGTTGGGACTTTGGAATGTTTTGTTGACTCTGTTAGAGACCGGTTATCGGCCGGGTCTAGTTTGGTTTGAATTTTCAAAAAAATCTGGCAATTTTAATAGTTGTTAGGGTCGATTTGATGGTTGTCCTTTTATTTTGGCCTCAAAACACTATATATAAGTCAGGGCTGTAAAAAAGATATCAACTTAGAAAACTTAAAAACCACGAAAAAAACTTTATAGTCCCTCTATATTTTATGATTTCAACTTGTATTCGTTTTCAAAATTATAATAACAAGTTGTAACATCCCGGTTTTTATTTAAGTGTTATTTAATTTTAGTAAGTTCTTTTAGAAACTTTATGTGTGATTAAAAGGAAATGAGATTAAATTAAACTCAAACTTAGTTAGAACCAAGCTTTAAGGTTAGGAAAGTAAACCTGGCCCAGGTATAAACCCCTAAGCTTAATCAATTCCTTATTAGTGAAAAGAAATCAAACCTTAGCCTCCCACTTCCTCTCCAGCGATTTTTCACAAAGCCACGAACCACCACCGTCAACCGTGTCACGGCTAGCACTGTGAACCGTCGAGGACTTTCGTTGGTCGCAAGTAATCGAGTTTTCACGTCCAACCGCCCGCAGATCATAGGTACTCGAGAGATCCACGAATCCAAAGAGGTAAGTCTTCTATTTTAATGCCTAGATGATCAATTGGTAGACTTGTGACATTAGATTCGTAAGAGAAATCGTTAGCGGGCTTTCATTATCGCATTTAATTGATGAAAGGTCGTTATTGTGGTTAACTTATGTTAAACATGGATTAATGAGGGTTAAATTTAGTGTTAGAAGAGTTAAAATCGATTAGAATGGCCTTGGAATCGAAAACCTAGAAAAACGTCGAGCTAGGGCTATTTGCGGTCAGGCGCGGGTCAAGTTGTGGCACATGTTGCGCGGACCGCTTTTGTACACTGGAATTGCGCTTGGCGCGGGTAATGGCGCGAGTGAAACCGCAACCAAGCCGCATAGTGCGAGGAAACCCACGACCGCGGTAGACGGCGCGAGTTTACCCACGTCCTAAGCCGCGCGGGCCTTCTATTTTCCTTGTTGGCGCAAGGCACGGTGCGGGTCAGGTCGCACCAGAAAGCTGCACCAGACTTGTCCGCCGCTCACGACCTCCGTTTTCGTCCCTTTGATCCCATTTTCAAGGACTAGCCTAGGGGGCTTCTTTAGAACCTTTTTAGGCTCCTTTCTAGACTGTGATAAGGTCTTAACTTATGTTTATATTTGTAAAAGTTCAAGATTTCGGTGAGAGATCGAGATAGTTTCGTTACTTTAAGAAATTCGTTTATTTGTCACGATTCAGGTAAGTACACTTATTCGTTTATTATATTTTTATAAGTTTTTTTGGTGTTTGGAAATATAGGTATTAGAGAAGTATTTTAAAAGTGTATTTACATGACTCATTTACATATTTTAAAGTGTATTATAACAATATTCGACTATTTTTCAAAAAAAATAAAAAATATTTTGATATACCAGGGTCGGAACCGATTACGAAGTAGCTAAGACCACCCTTAAAACACCAAGACCTGGACCGAGACATTTCCACCAAGTTGTTGTTCATAACCAATTTCAGCTAGGCTCGGTCCAAGATCGCCATATGGCCGTCTTTACTTGAATTTTTGGGCCAAAATTGCATCAGGCTCTAATGGTGATGTTGAAAAAAAAACGTGGTTGAATGTTAGTGAGACGAAATCTAGCTGTACTATATATTATGGTATAGAAGGGAAGTTAACTCTAAGTGTACTATATATTATGGGCCATTCTTGACTGATTGAATATACTGATGAAGTGCATGGCCATGGCCAAACGAACTGATTAGTTCTTTGTCGTTTACCTATCAGTAAAAGTCGGATAGTCGAGAAAACAGAATCTTGAGTATTTAGAGTTGACACTTTCCAAGCTCATACTCACAGATGAAATATCGGGATGCAAAGGGAAAAGCCAAGTTATACCCAATTTATGAACAGCAGTTTCATAGATGTTGTTTCCTTACGGAAAGTTTATATCACCTGTCTGGGTATAAGAGTTCTTGTAACCTGGTCAGCCTAAGTGCCTGTCTAGGGGCCTCCTTAGGTCCGTGTAATCAAGACGGTATTGCCAACTTGCACAAGTGGGAGTCTGTTAGTAATTATGTGCAAAGTTGACAAACCAAGTAATTACACATCCAATGTTACAAGACACTTGAGGGTCACACCTGTGAGGACCTATAAATCGAATAAGTTAAATGAAACCCAGAAATGGAGAGTTGGGATTTATAATAGTCAATTATAAATCAATTGGGTATTTTCAGTCAGAAATCCCAAAGTTGGAGGGTCATTAATTAATTAAGTAGATTATATATTTATTAGACAAATAAATATATAATAGAATAATTAATTAAAGGAATTATATATTTTTGATAAATATATAATAGAATAATATATTTATTAGATTAAATAAATATAAGTAATTATCTAAAATAATCCTTTCTTGCTAGAAAAGAAAAAAAGATAATTACAAAAGAGGAAACTGAATCAGATGGAAATTGTGTTTCCTTGATATATAAATAAGCCTTATGGGTTTGAGGTTAATTCAATTTTTTAATAACCTAACAATCAGTTTCCAGTTCTCTCTCTCTCTCCCATTGGCGCCGCCCCCCCTTTCCTGCTATCAGTTCGGTTTTCAGTTTTCGGGTTTCAGTTCTGCTAGAGGAACAATTCGTTGGTCGTTCATTGGTGGATCAATTCTCAAGCAATCCAGGTAAATCTACTATAACTATTAGAATTAATTAAAACAACGATAAAGATCAATAAGTTTCTTTTGGGTTTTCTTAATCGCTTCCGCATAAGATCAAATCAGTATGGTTTTTGATCATATAGGTCTTTTACCAGTTTGGTTATCAGATCTATGGATTTATCGAACCAGTGAAGTTTCGAGTTCCATGATAGTCCTCGTGTCAGATTGACCCGAGGGAACCCACAAAAACCCAACATATACATCATATGTCTAAACATGATTCTATATGTATCGTACTTGTTGGTACAACTCACTAGGCTCTTTTGGCCTAACACTTGCGTGGTGTCGATGTGTCTTTCAGGTGCTAGTGGCGCCGCTCCAAAGTAAATGCTTGGGTTTAGAGTGAGCTTGGGGAATCGTGTGAAGAGACTGGTCATCTAGACCGCGAGTTGATAGTAGAGACTGATAACCTTTTGTAGTCTTTTCCTTGTTAGGAATTAGACTTGGTTATTATATCGCTTCATTTAAATTACAAACATTGTAATTGTACATTACTTTATACCCCATTTTTGGGAAGAGCTCACGCTTTGGCGTAATTTGTATTACCACCTTTCGTTAATGAAAGTTTTTGTTGACTCCAATTTTTGGGGTGTTACATCCGCAATTAAAGTTTATTATATTTTTATAAGTTTTTTTGGTTTTTGGAAATATAGGTATTAGACAAGTATTTTAAAAGTGTATTTACATGACTCATTTACATATTTTAAAGTGTATTATAACAATATTCGACTATTTTTCAAAAAAAAAAAAACATATTTTGATATACTAGGGTCGGAACCGATTACGAAGTAGGTAAGACCACCCTTAAAACACCAAGACCTGGACCGAGACATTTCCACCAAGTTGTTGTTCATAACCGGTTTCAGCAAAGCTCGGTCCAAGATCGCCATATGGCCATCTCTACTTGAAATCTAGAGCCATGAATTTTTGGTACAAAATTGCATCAGGCTCTAATGGTGATGTTGAAAAAAAAACATGGTTGAATGTTAGTGAGACGAAATCTAGGTGTACTATATATTATGGTATAGAAGGGAAGTTAACTCTAATGATCAATAATGTTGAGCGAGTTTTGCTAATGAACATATAAAGATTTCGTCTAAGTAATTATGAGCCAACGTGTTTAGCTTATAATTATCTAGATACAATGGACAAATAACCACAAAATATATATGGTCCATGGTAGTTTATTTGATGCCCTCCAATCATTCATTCATGGATTATTTTGTCTAACATGGTTGTGGTATAAGGACGAGCGGGCCGAACATGAAGTTAAAAAGTGGATTGTCAACTTTAGACATTCACTTAAGACCTGAAGAAAGAAGGTTAGACCCTTGAAAAGGCTTTCAAAGGCGAATAACAAGGTTATAAAGCTAGATGGTTAAAGTGTACTTGGTAGTGGAAAATTTTTATTTTTTCCAAAGAAAATGAAAATTCAGAAAACCCATTTAGTTTCAGTTTTCAAAAGTTTTATAAGAAAATGAAAATTTTATATTTTCTAACTTGTATGTAAATTAGAAAAGTTATTCAAGTAGTTTTCCAAAATTTTCTAAACATATTTTCTAATTTTCTAAAATGAAAAATGAAAAATCCACCATTTCAACCAAAGTTGTTTTCTAAAATGTTCATAAAAAACTGATAGTGAAAACTCAACTCCATTTAGTAAAACGTTTTGTAGTAAAATTAAAACAATTTTCCACAACCAAAAACAGTTTAACTTTTAGGCAAACCTACCCTTCCTTGTGCTCATGATATGGTTAGTCTATCAACAAAAGTAAGCTTGCGTAATATTAAGATTCGTATATCATAATACATAGATTATTTATTTATTTTACTTGCGCTAAGCTATGAAACTCGGTTAGGAAATAGGCGAAGCGGCTTTAATCGAATATCTCTAGCATTTTGCCTAACTTGTACTTCAAAGCGAAATAGTGGAACACCCAGTTGTAGACTTGTTGTTCCACCAACTTCAATACCTGATTACTTGACCTCAGATTTGAAGAATTTTGTCATCTATGTCTTACACCTCCACTGATTTCTCGAGCCACTCCGTCCAACCATTTACACTCTTTCTTGATTAGTTTACGACTTCAATCATTTCAACATTTATGGATGATTAAATGTTAGCATGTTTGATTAAAAAGCCAAAAATAAATATTCATTAATTAATGTATAAGTGGAAAAGATGAGTAATACATTTTTTTTTGAAATAGAAACTAATTGGGAATACATTTAAAAACAATTTGGTAATATAATCATAATGGCAAGTTATATATAAGTGGTTTATTGTAGGGAATATTTCTTCAAAATGTATTAAACTATCCCCAATATATTATTGTGTGTATCAAACTATAAAAATTTCTTTTGGATGTATTAAACTTTATTTTTCAGCCTAACCGGGTTAGCCGGTAACTCCGGCCATCTTCTCCGGCGGTTTTCTCCGGCCATCTTCTCCGGCGGTTTTCTCCGGCCATCTTCTCCGGCGGTTTTCTCCGGCCATCTTTTCCGGCCATCTTCTCTAGCCACCTACGACCTTCTTCTCCAGCCACCACCGCCAACCTCCACCGCCATCCTCCTCTACCATTATCACCACCACCACCATCGTCGACCACCCAAAACCACCTAAAACCACCCAAAATCAACATTACATTACCCAAAACCACCCAAAACTGTCATCCCGTCGTAAAACACCTTCGACCACCGTCCCAAGTGCCTGTAACCGGTTGATGACCGATTGAGAAGGTCATCGTACACACATAGGCTGAAATATAAAGTTTGATACATACAAAATGAATTTTTATAGGTTGATACACACAATAGTATATTGGGGATAGTTTGATACATTTTGAAGAAGTATTTCCTTTATTGTAATTATATAACGTTATATTTGAGTATTTTTAAGTATTGTTTATTTTAACTAATGTTAAAACTAAATAATTTTTAAATATATAATTTTACATTTATCAACTAATTTATTAGCTAGTTTTTATCAAACATAATATTTATCATTGACATCTACTACTAACTAGTCAAATATAACTAAAATAAAACTTTACATTAAAAAAGGAGAATTAGGACAAAATGTACTAACGAGACTCAAACATTGGTCTTCTAAGTTTCATCACCAAACCTTATCCACCTGTACCAAACAAGTATGCTTGTCTTCTTACATATCACAATATATTAGAATGGAATTGATAGAGTGGGGTTAATACCAACAATGTAAGACCATCCTTTAATGATAGACTTTGAACCAAATAAACCCAATCGTCACGTCAGCTTTCAACTATCTTACCTAAATCAACTCAATTCATCTACAATTGTTTACCCGATCAACCCATACATTAAATAATTAATAAGAAAAAGAAAACAAGAAAACAAGAAAGAAAAAGAGGGTTCTGGGGATAGGGTGGGGTGGGGTGGGGTGGGTGTCATCTAAGTCATCAGCATGGGGAAGCCGATTGTAGTGAACCCGACGCATCCACGGCGCGTTGGCGATGGAAGCCGATACCATCAGATACCCCCCGATGTAGATGGTCTAACACCGACCTGCTCTTAATTATCCAAAAATCAGTTGGTACCTAAAATTAGCCCTCATAACTATGTAACCCCCAAAAAAATAAGAATTAATCTAGTAGAGTTAAGCCAAATAAAATTAATAAAAACAAAGCAATCAAGCCTTAAATGATAACAAAAAAAAAATACTAATCAATTAACAAAGAAATAATTGCCTAAATAATTAATTAATCAATCAAAGTCTTGATATATCCTTTTAGAAATGAGAAAAAAGCAGCCAATATAAAATCAACCAAAGCCATCCATGGAAGACCTCCATTATTCAAACCTCCTTCTTTGAAACTTCCCCCAAATTCCAAACCCTATATATACACAAAAGTCAATCTAAACCACACTCCTTGTGTTCACAACCCACCACTTTAACTTTATCCCCCTTCACACCAAAACCCTAATTCCAATTTCATCATTTCAATTTCCTCCCCAATTTTGCAAGATGAAGAAATTTAAGAACAACAACAATGGCTTCTCCACTGATTTCATCATTCCACTACTATTTTTGGTACCTTATGTTGGAGCTCAATCTTCACCTCCTCCAGATGCATATTCGTACGCCAATTTCAACCCTTCGATCGTCACCATAATCGTCATCCTGGTCGCAGCTCTGTTTCTCATGGGATTCTTCTCCATCTACATCCGCCGCCGCTCCAACGACGGCGTCGGCGGTATAAGCATCCGGCGAGCTTTCTCCCTCCGCCGTGCGACGGCGGCGGCGGCGTCACGCGGCCTCGATCCGGCGGTGATCGAGACGTTTCCGACCTTCGTCTACTCCACCGTGAAAGGCCTGAAGATCGGAAAAGGAGCTCTGGAGTGCGCCGTGTGCCTTAACGAGTACGAAGACGAAGAAACCCTAAGGCTGATCCCGAAGTGCGATCACGTCTTCCATCCCGATTGCATCGACGCCTGGTTCGAAAACCACGTCACCTGCCCCGTCTGCCGCGCGAATCTCGTTCCGGTGGACTCCGCCGCCGTCGCCGCCGGAATCGTGGACCAGCCGGAGCTAGGGTTTTCGGATGAACACCGATTGAATACCGACGAAAACGACGTCGTTCCGGTTTCGGTTTCTGTTTCCATCTCGATTGCTGAAGATCCGGCGGTCAACGTTGACGAACCGGCGGTTCAGACGGACGAACTGAACCGGAACCAGACCGTTAAGCCGAACCGGTCCGTACGGGGGATTCCGATTCCGAGGCTGTTCGATAAGTTCAGGTCTCATTCGACCGGCCACTCGCTGGTCCAACCGGGGGAGAACTTAGACCGGTTTACGTTACGGTTACCGGAGGACGTTAGGAAGCAGGTGGTGAACCGGGCCCTGCTGAACCGGACGGGGAATGGAAACGGGGTTAGGTTGGCCGGAGAAGGTAGTGAGAAGAAGGGTTACCGGACGGCCGGCGCCGGAGCTGCGAGCGGCCGGAGGAAGTCTTACAAGCGGCTCGAGAGCTTGGAGACGGTCGGGGTGAGGTCCGAGCGGTGGGTTTTATCGAGAGCGCCGTCGTTTTTAACGCGAGCGTTGGCGGTTATGTCTCCGAGGGTGGTTTCCGGTAACGGAGAGGCGTCGGCGTCGACTTCGTCGACGGCCGGCGATAAGATTCCGTTAAATAACTTGGGTCCGAAAAGCTGCTGATTCGGGTCGGGCCTCACGACCGTGTACGGTTTGTTTTTTTACTCTCACAAAGTGGGTGATTTTTTTTTTTTTTTGGTGATATAATTATAGTTTGTTTTTAAATTTTGATTTAACTGTAAAGATTGAATAAATTTTTAAGAGTTAGGGATCATGTGTTAATGGTCTTGTTACTTAGTTGAGCTATACATACTCATATCGATTATATCGATGATGGTTTAATGATATAGAAAGTGATTTATGATGTATTTTCTGTTAGAACTTGTTCGGTTAACTTTACATGATTCGTGGCATTAATTATGTAAAAGGTGGTTCATTCATAACCTTTTTTTAAGAGTAGAGAAGTTTTTCTTGTTTGTATCTTTTAATTAAAAAGACGCTAACTATATTTAAAATGGGAAGGTGTTTAACAAATCTATTTCGGTTGATGAAAAAACTTATTTTATTTTTATGGGAAGAGGTAGTTATAAAAAGAAGGTTGGCTTTCTGCATAAAGTTCGAAAGCTTACTAAGGGGTTGCTTGCTTTGTTTTCAATTAAGTTTTGGTTAGAAAAAGTTATACAAACTTCTTGGTTCTTGGAATTTACAATATCTTTGAAATTTCACAATGTTGTTTGGCACCAATTTTAAGTAGTTGTTTAATTAATAAAAGTGGCTTTATGAGTAAGCTTTTTGTGTTTATTTTTTAAAAGAATGGGTAAGATCAACTAAGGGCATAAATTTAGCTAAGGGTGTGTATCGGTCTGTTTGGGTTGGCAAAGTTCGGATATTCGAAATTTCCAGATTGCATATATAGACCTTGAATCCTGACCGAAAAATCGGATATCCAAAAATTTCTAGTTGTTCGTGTTCGGGTGGATGTGGGAGTGGGAGTGAGAGAAATATGAAATTTCCAGAAACGAGAAGTGAGACTTGAGAGTGTGATCCCAATGTAGAGACCAAGATCGACTTTAAAGGAATCAAGGGAAGAGAGGTGAGAGTGAGACTTGAGAGAGAGTGTGACTATTGAGCAAAGCCTTGTCATCAATAGAGACAATGAGTGAACTGTGAGTCGCTGTCGTCGTCTCATCGAAGAGATTGATTGTGATACTGTGAATGTGTAAGACGAGAGGTGAGTGAGTCGTAGCTGTAGATTGCAGAGAGCAGAGAGCCACAGCTTGCCGTCGCCCAGAGATCGAGAGAGGTCAAGAAAATTTTGAAATTGATTGAAATGAAATTAGGTCAGCCCCCAGTTACTTATTTACTTTTTCATTTTATGGAAAAATAAATCTCACACAAACACATATATATATAGGAAAGTTCAAATGAAAACTCATTTTTCATTGTGAACGTGAGGACCACAAAATCGTGCCACGTGATAATATTCACACTGAATATCATGCATTATTCAGAGTGAATAAAACTTATGCGCCTTTATTCACTCTGAATAATGCATGATATTCAGAGTGGATATTGCCACGTAACACGATTTTAGTGTCCTCATGTTCACAACCAAAATTCAGTTCACATTTGAACCTAAAGCTCTCTCTGTATACATACATATATATATTATTTGGTTCTGGGTGGAAAATCGAAACCTAGCCTGATCCTACTAAATTGAGTTATAAACGGATTTCGGTTAGCGAGGTGCTCGGGTTTCGAATTTCAGGTGGGTGGAAGGCTTTTTTCGGATGGATTCAGGTCGGGTTTTCAGGTGGGTTCAAGTTTTACACACCCCTAAATTTAGCACACTCCCTTGGGTCATAACTTTTTTTGTGAATTGAAACGTTTACGTCTTTTAAGATAGAGTTCTAAATTTGTATAGTGTGTCGCCATTTATAGCAGAAGTTAGGTAACTTTCATGTTTCATGTGGTAGTTTGAAATAATTGATGAAAAAGAAACATCAATAGATTTTGCTTCAATATGAAATGTTTAGGTGTATAAATCATGATAGATTTTTATTTGTGAAAAGTTATTATTATTTAAGAATATAGATAACCATAAGTTTTTTGACCAACTTATATATAATATCGATTAATTTTCTAGACTACCACAAACGGTTTAATGGCTTAGAAATATATTGTTTATGCAAAATACGATTATAACAAATATATAAAAAAGATCTCTTTGACAAATTATTAAGTCAACGAGTTAGAGGGATTTAACTTCGATCATGAACATTTCAATAAAATTGTAAAAACTTTGAAAATCTATGCTTAAAAAGCCAACTCATTTTCCAAGTACAAGAAATCACTAAAACAAAAGTTGTTAACTGTTTGCATTTAGTTACGATTAAGGTTGTGTTTGGCTAAAATAACCTAGCTGATAAACTAGTCAATCCAAACATGTATCATAAACTAGCTTATTGAAACGCTACTTGAAGTAATGTTTTGTAGCATTTTCAAATTATACCTGATTAATATTAATTATTAAATTCCAATATATTATTAAATTCATTTTATATACTCATAAGCTAGTTTTTGTCAACATAATTTATTCATAAGCTAGTTTATCAGCTACAAATTAGCTTATCAAGCCACAACTAGCTTATGAACTAGTTCGCCAAACAAACCTAATATTCCCATCCCAAAACAATATTGGAACTTTTACTTCGTAAAGAAGACTCTCATGCAACAACCCCTTAAAGAATATGGAAGTGTACCTTTGTAAAACAAAACAAAAATATGTTTTACTTGTATCTTTGTCAATAATAATTACTAATTCTCCTTTTCTTTGTTCAAAGACTATCACATCCTACAAATCACTATTCTTATAATCAAGGTATTGTGAGATTTTTGATGGAAGTAAACTCCATGTGTCCGTTAATCTAAATGATGGTTGAATTCCATAAATAAAATAGTACAACTCATAGCAAAATGTTATCAAACAATTATTTTGTTTTCACCTTCTATGTAAATTAAAAAAATTATTTTTTGTAGTTAAAAAAAAATAAACGAGTTTTCTGATTTTCTAAAATGAAAAAAAAAAGAGGAAAACTCCACCATTTCAACCAAATACGTTTCTAAAAATTTCATAAAAAACTAAAAATAAAAATTTGTCTCTATTTTTTAAAAGCATTTTCTAGAAAAATAATAATAGTTTTCCACAACCAACCTTACCCTATATGTTTTACCATTAATTTTAGTTGTGGTTATAAAGCAGCTAAAAAATCCTTCGTCTAAGGGCCCGTTTACTTAACGCTTACCCGGTAAGTGTTTACAGAGTCAATTTATCTTACGAGATGAACATAACAAGGACTAAAATCTTACCCGGTAAGAACGATGGAATGAATCGAGAGTCTTACCCGGTAAGAACATACCGGGTAAATTGTTGCATACGATAGTGTTTTGTGAGCCTAAAATATTGTCCGATTATGGTGTGATGGTGTTTAATTTTAGCGATAAGCACTTATCGGGTAAATGTTTAAGTAAACGGCTCCTAAGTCTCTTGATTCAACCACAACCTACAAGAATATCAAAAGAGAGTGTTGATGTTTAGTCAAACAATAAATCATGAACCAACATCTAAAGAGAATTAATTCTCTCTTAGATTATTTAATTATCTTTAAACTAAAATGCGAGAATTACCATGAAAATGAACTCCAAGGCTAGTAGTCATAAGGGAATTATTAGTATAAATAATGGCTCGAACGTTAGCAGTTATAAAATGGATGGAAAGTGGAATAAATTGAGATAAGATAGGGAACAATTTGAGAATTTGACATAAGTTTGAACCCAACAAAAAAAATTGGTATAAATTGAGATAACATGGAGAACAATTTGAGGATTTAACATAAATTTAAACCCAACAACAAACATGTGGATGTCACATCCATACAGGCCTTTGTGGGTTAAGGAATGTATCTACTGATGACTACTTGGTGGGTTTTGATTGTTGAATGTAAAGATTAGTGCATCATAGGCTATCAGTACTTAACCCTCTCAACTTCATTGTTACATTAGCTTTTTCCCAACTGCACAATTAATCTTCTCGAACCCTCTCTTATTAGTACCCAACCCTCCCAACCCTCTTACCAACATACACACACAACAATTTTTTTTAGACTGCAGATAAATACACACACGTCTCGACCGAAGTCGAAGAGGTATCCGGGATCCATTCGTGCACCCGACTAATCCTCTTGACCATGGAAACCAAATTACCGGCATATAGCCTCGCCCATGCTCGTCCCGAAGGTCGACCCATGAACTGGGGTGTCGCCTCCTATTCCCCCTCCGAATCGAACCCAAGTAGATAATACCATTGCCCCTCTCAGGATGGACCATTGAGCTACAAAGGAATTGACAAATGTCCTTAGTTTATGCATGGGGGGATTCGAACTTGGATGGACACTATGTACCCTCCAAACACTAACCACTCCACAACAGATCACAACACCACGGACTGTAAACGTTCAACAAATTAATTTGAAACATTCATTAAGAAGAATTGAATATACTAAGGTTTTAGGAATTATAAACAATTTACTCGATATAAACCCACATACATTATTCATAGTTCTAGTTGCTATGAAAGTCTTGTTAACAAGGATAGTAAACAGGGTGAAGTGTCTTCTCCTTTTCAAAATAATTTTAGTGATATTTAACAAAAGAAGATATCAAAAGTAGGTATATCTATTTGTTGATCTTTTTTGGGGGAGTAAAGAAGAATAAAAAAAACCAATATAATCGTGTTCTTTAGAACAACTTTAATAGTAGTGCTAAAATAGAAAAAGATGAATTTTTTCTTCCTAACTTGCTTCAATAGCATTACTAAAATTGAAAAATTAAAGCTTTATTTAAATATAAAGATTTCTTTTAAATCTCTAAATGATGAGAGAGAAACATTACTGTAATACATTTCACTAATGACATAATTTATTGTTTAAAAATTTTAAAATATTTATTGGGATAATAAATATAACGTTATTTTAATAAACATTTTAAAAAATTTAGAAATTTTGATCTTCTATTCTTTATTTTTTTTAATATATAGCAAAGCTGTTGAAGATGCTCTTATAATCTTTGGTTAAATTTGTGAGAGTTAATTAACTTAGGGTGAGCAATGGAATCGTAAGAACCGGTCCTAACTGGAACCGAACTGGCAACCGCATAGTTTAACCGGTCCAGTTAAATTCCTCATTTTTGTTCTGGCTTCAAACTGGATTCGGACCCATTTTTTTGGGTAAATAATTGGGATCGGCCCGAAAGTTTAAGAACAATATAAAATGGTTTCATATATGAAAACATATGAATACCAGTTCACACAATTTGTAATATCTTTTTAGTTCGCATTTTGAATAAAATACCACTAAAACACAAATATTTTATATATCTCACCAAAAATTATAGTTATTTCTCAAAGATTTTCGGTAATTTTATTTGACAACCACTGCATAAGTCATTAAAATTACTGTCATACCCGTTTCCGATGATATCTCGCACTGAATCAAAAAATATACAATGATTGAAAACTTTAATTTTTTAAATATAATTCGAAATCTCATATCATATATATAGTTTAAACCTATAATATAAATAATTAAAATCATTTATTTCATCATATTTATAGACACAATCCACAATTTTATTTATTTCAACCATAATATACAAATCATAAATGCAAAAATAGTATGTTGTACGAATTAGTATTAAGCGATGAATATCGGTTCCAACCGAGTTTCTGACTGAAAAACTGGGAATGGAATCGGCGCCGACACTGGAACCAATATTACCTACACGGTCTGATTCTCAGTACTTCAAATCCCTCATTTTCGATTTCAATTCCAAACAAAGTTCAGTCCAGTTTCCGCTGGTTCGAGATAAATGCTCACCCCTAAACTAACTAATTTTTTTCTTCTTTTCTTAGACAAAAAAAAACTTTCCTTTATTATTAACAGTTTATATCGTTTCTAAATTTACAAATAAAAAACATTATTACATTAAAAGTTTTAATTCGATAATATTATCCTTAGAGTAATGCAACACATAGATTTTCAATGTTAATGGTTTATTTTATTTATTGTTTTTGTTGCTTTTAAAATACGGATTTTGTGTCTTTGAAAAAGCAAGAATGTTTTCGGTTGTTTGAAACCAAATTACAGTTTATTTAGATTTAAAATAAAAATATTTATTTCAGTTTAACAATATAACTTACTTTTTGAAAATTCATTAAGCATTGTGTTAAAGCTCAATGTCTTAATTATATTTTATATCTAAAATAATTCAAGGAAGTGTTTTTCATGTATTTGATCATTTAGAATTGGTTAGTTAGTTATAAAAATTTAAACATGAAATTTCAAAAAATTGTATTCATGTATCATTACTTGTAATCTGAACTCTTGAGCAAGAGCAATATACTTGATGCACAAAATATGATTTTAAAGATTTATATCAAATGCTTTATAATATGATATTGAATTTACATAAGTCCAAAATTGCATAAATCACTTTTTTGTCAGAGTTACGAACTTAATGACAAAATCACTTTATGTTATAGTTATAAATCAATAAGAAAAAATAGTTAATTTAATGACAAAAATATCTTTTGATCTTTAATTAAACTTATATTATTAAAATATGTATCTCTTCTACATTTTACGACAAAAGCCACAATATTTATGGGTTTTTTGTTTTTTTTTTTAATTTTTTATCTACACACTTATTACATCTTAAATTTCTTCTCAAAGTCTTGCAAAACTTACGAAGATAAATAATAATTACACACCTTATATCAATGTTTTGTTTGAATACTTTAAACCGACAAGTTAAGTTCATTTAGTTTGACACATTCTAGGCACCTCTAAATTGGAATCCTAGATTCGCCCACATATTGGTTTATTTGATTATGTACTCTAGTTGAATAGCTCTAAAGATATGAAAAAGCACACAAATTGTATCAAACAAAAATATCGAATATCTATCAATCAACTGTTTTTTTTTTTGAACATGCTTTAAACTTCATCTTGCTATTTCTTAAAAACAATACTTTTAATTCAAATTTCAAAAAAGAATTTCAAGTAAATTGAAGTACAAAGTTGATTATGCTTTAAGAATATGTAGAAGAAAGACAATGTACAAATTTCTTGCCTACAATCTTTGACTCTAAACATAAAAATTATTTACTAAAACTTGCCCGATATAAGTGTTTCCAGGTCATTTTACCTTAGTGAATGAACATTATAATGAATACATTTATTTATCAAATTCTTTTGAAAATCCTTAATTCTTATCGTTTATTTCAAGTTTTTTTTAGCGAGCCACGTGAAGAAAACAAATCTCAACCCGAACCCAAAAACCCAAAATCCAGGTTTTGGAATTTTGGATTTCGGGACATTAAAGTTTGGACAAAAACCCTTTTTCGTTCGAATTGGGTTCAGATTTCGACCATTCAGGGTTTGCACACCCTAATGTTGTCATTACTTCGAGGGCATTTTCTTTTTAAGAGACTTAAATCTAAAATCTGATTTCACTCCTGATTTTTAAGATGGTATCGAATTTGAACTCCAAATCAATAAGATCTTTGTTTTGTAACCGACAACTAAGAATAATGATAATGGCCTAAAGTGACAACAATAAAACCTCTAAGACCAATACGTAATGAGGCGTGTAATTATTTGAGAGGACACGTGGGCATGGGTTAAGCCGTACATGAACATCTAAATAATGGCCATTATGACGCCACGTGGCTAAAAGATTTAATGAACGTTATCCCTCCAGCCAATTATCTCATCTCATCCATTTCCTAACCAAACACCCGCCCTCACTTCATCATTTCTCACACACAAAAACACACACACACACACACACTATTCTACCTACTCTCTTAGCTCTCTTCCCGCCGGCTGCATTCCCAATTTACACACACAAAGAGTACGTTTTTCACCTTTTTAATGTCCTTTTTACAACTCCTTTAAGCTTCATATCTCTGGTTTTAGAGGTTTCTGCTCTGGAAAAGTGGAAACTAGAATTTGTTTCTATTAATGGGAACCTTTGGGATTTATATTTATGTCTTAATGTAAAGTTGTACTAATGTATGATGATGTGTTTTAGAAAATTACTATTTGGTTTTTAAGTTGATAACTTAGTTGTTAGTGTATAGGTAAGAATATACTATATAAAGTGATTTGAAAAGACATGTTAAGTTTCAGATGAAACTAGATTTTTTTGAGTCTTTTATATAGAATCTTTTTAATGTTGGATTGAGTTATTCATGTTGGCAAAATATCACATCAATGATATGGTCTTTTGGGTAACTAAATCAAACCCTTTTTCTAAGCAATAACGGAGTTCCCATAAAAAGACACACAGTGCTACTATAGTGTCCGATTAGTATGTATTGTTGTCGATTAGGTATGTTTTGTTATCGTCTCTCAAGCTGTGATAATATTATTTGATTAGATCATGGAATCATTTATTTCTCTTACAGTTTAATCTAAAAAGTTTAATCTAAAAGGAAAATAACTGAAATAAAATTTTATTGAAACATTACTTGAACGGGTTTTTCAATAAGTTAGTTATGAGTAAATGAGTTGAGTGTATTCAGTAGACTTGAAAAATAAATACTTTATAGTTGTAAAATATGGCGTTATGTCTAAACCGTGTTTTTTTTATTGTACTTCTATTAAACATATACCAATACTATTGATATTCATATTGTGTTATTAAGTACTACCTAGTGACTTTTCGGTTGATGTGTCTATGAAATATCAATAAACGTTCTTGTGGTTTTTGGATATTTGGTCGGTGAGTTAAAGATCAATGATCAAATGGTTCTAGTTGTTAGATAAATCATTTACTGAATGAAAAATTTATTTTTTGATTTTTAGTGACGTCTTTGATATTTAGGTGTGACGGTGATTGGTGAAACTTAAAATCGGCAATCAATGGAATGGTCGGATGCTGAATCGGGAGGAATAGGGAGTAGTAAAACAACATCGGCCAAAAAATGGATGGCGTTTGATGAAGTTTCGAGTCAAAATAAACCACCAGTAGCTAGAGTTACTCCCCCTGAAGATGAATTTGACATGATGAACATAGTTGAGAGGACATCGGAATGGCCGGGAGCAGCGGCGGCAGTCTCGAGTATAATCGCAGATGACGAGAGAAGCAAGAGGAGTTCGTCGGCCTCGTGGAGGATGTCGGATGACGAGTTTTCGTCAAGTATGCAACCACGAGTTTCACAGGAATTGAAGGATGCTTTGGCGACACTTCAACAAACATTTGTTGTCTCTGATGCCACCAAGCCGGACTGTCCGATCATGTATGCCAGTAGCGGCTTTTTTACAATGACCGGGTATTCTTCGAAAGAGGTGGTCGGCAGAAATTGGTAGGTTTTTATTTTATATTGACTTTGAATTATATTAAACTATAAATAACATATTTTATACTAAAGAAGGTGTTAACGACCTTTTTTTTAATAATATGATAAAGCAAGTTAAAGTGAATCCATGTTAAATAAAGTTTTAGAATAATCAAATTAAATTAGGTTGTCCTCTAATTAAATATTCTTATTTTTTAATTATTAATGATTTAAATACTATTACAGTGTTTTTTAGATAGAACGAACTTTATTAATACTTTACATATTTTAAAATATATAATAAAATAAATTACATGTTTGATCTCTATAGTTTATAAAAAGTTATAAATAAGATTTTTAGAGCATTTACAACGATATTTACATAGAAGTTTATGGACCGATTCCTTTTTTTATCATCGTTGGAAAGAAGTTGTTTGTGTTTATATGGAATATAATGAGTTCCTAAAGATGAATCGTTTCATATGTTTAATTATGGGACCTATTACCTCTTAAGTACTATATTTTAATATTTGCTTATAATTAATATTTATTGATTTTATTTTTGCTTCGATTTTTTATATATACTTAAAGAAATAATTTAATATAATAAATAAAATGACTAATTTCTACACTATATAAATTAATTTTTATCCTTTAAGTTTTTTACTGCTTTTATGTTACTATTATTATTGTAATCTTAAAATAATTTAATATAACTAATATAATTAATTATTTATTATACTTTATTTATGGTTTTTTATTATATAAATACATTAACCAATTTATGGTTGAGAATAAAAAGTTGATGAAACAAGTAGGAAAAAGAAAAGTAACGTGACAAGAAGAGAAAATTGATTTGGTAAAATTATAAACCTCTTCTGAGGTTCATGATTGGATATGCTTTTAATATAAAACAATCACAAAGTTGTGTCATTATTGTCATATACTTTATATTTTGTTTGAATTAGATCCAATGTCTTAACTCTGACCCATTTAAGGGTATTTTGGTCATTTTAGTAATAACTAAAAAGTATTTTCTTTTCAATCAATGACAATATTTCATGTGTCCCATCCCTTTCATCCCTTTATCTCTTGTCTATTACTTTTCTAGATATATACAAATAAATTAAAAAACCAATCTAATTTATTATGAGAAAATTATTTTTTTACCCAAAAAAAAATCAAAAATAATTAAAATAGCCAAAAAATTGCACCGGTGACCAAAATACCCATCCGACCGCTCTCCGGCGCCGGCAGCCGCTCCACGGCGGTTTCCGGCAAAAATTCATTTGGGCCGCTCCAGGCCCGGCCGCTCGGAGCGGCCCAATCCACCTATATATATTAATTGCTGCAAATAAACCAACAAGATCTCTTCCAGCCCAATGGTAAGGCGTGGAACTTGTATGGAAATGGCCTAGGTTCGATTCTTTTAGATGACATCCTTTTTTTAAATAAAATCCCATGAAATTTACGAAAAAAATGGTTGTGGGTGAGGTTCGAAGCCACGCCACTCCAGTATAAGTTACGCATGGGAATGCCACTTCCATACAAAAAGCCTAACAAATTATATTTGTTCAAACATCTGGGCCGGAAAACTCGCCGGAGAGCGGCCGGATGGGTATTTTGGTCACCGGTGTGGTTTTTTGGCTATTTTAATTACTTTTGATTTTTTTTTTGGGTAAAAAAATAATTTTCTCATTTATTATCACCTAAGTCATTGTACAAAACTTAAGCTCAAATAACAAAACCTTAAATTGAGTTGAAACAAACTACAAAGCCCAAGTCTTGCTTTGTAATGCTAACCACATGGGTCAACTTTGTAATTCTTTCAAACTAGAGACAATTTTCATTTTTTTGCAAGCCAAAGAGGCCATATTGTAATACACACAAAAAACTATTTCAAAAGTAAACTTACTTGTTTGTTTCTATGGTTTGTTAAAAATTGCTCATTTCATTCCCATAAGTTATGGAATTGCGATTTTAATCCATATAGTTTGTAATATATTTCTATTTTTGTCCTTGAGAGTAATTATTAGTTTAGGTGTGAGCGACTAAAATAAAGAATGAATTTAAACTATATGGACATAGAAAACAATCAGGTTTAAACCACAAGTAAAAAACAACAATGGAATATAAAATCATGAAGTGAAAATTGGAACTTTTAATTTATAGGGACAAAAATAGAAAATTTTAACAAAAAAATGGGACGAAAAACGTAGCTTACCCTTGTTTCATTTTTAAAAACCTTCTTTTGCCAAATATAAGTCAATAAGTATTTTTTGGGTTAAAAACACTTTTGGAGTTCAAACAAAACTCCCAGACACCCTCTAAATTACAATTTTCGTTCTTGTGGTTTGTTAGAAATTGCGACTTTCGTTCTTATGGTTTAGAAATTGCGATTTTCGTCATTAAGGTTTGTAATCCATTGTTATTTCTGTCTTCATAATTTTGGTCATCATGGTTTACATTTATTTACTAATTTGTTCCTTGTACTTAAAAGTAGCCCTCCTAGAGGCAAAAAAGTGAAATAAATTGCAAATCATGGGAATAAAAATGGCAATTTTTAAACCACAGGGACGACAATGGTAAACTTTAACAAACAAGAGGGACTAAAAACGTAGATTGATTACTCTTATTCCAATTTTAACAAACCACCGCCGGAGTGCGACGGTGGTACACCAAGGTTCACCGGCGATCATGGCGGACCACCGTTAAGCTTTTGATGATCGCAACTAGTTACACAAAAGATTAGGTTAGGTTACAAATTGCCCCAATTTTTGCCCTAAAGACGCCATTTTAGAACTCATAGAAGCTTTTTTTGAAACCGAAGAGACTCTAATTGGTGTTTGTTTTGTGCAGTCGGTTTCTACAGGGAAAGGATACGGACCAGAAGGAGGTGGATAAGATCCGGCATGCGGTCAAAACAGGAAGCAGCTACTGCGGCAGGCTTTACAACTACAAGAAAGATGGAACGCCTTTCTGGAATCTACTCACCATCACTCCTATCAAGGATGAAAATGGAAAGACCATCAAATTCATTGGGTAATTTCACTAATTTGGTTTGTGGTTTAGTTCAATTGTGATAATATATGCCTTCCTGCTGAACTGTAGTAGTACTTCAGATTGCTTTATAGATGGAATTTGGAAAATTAGGTTATTTGTATATTTAACTGCTAACTGTGTGATTTGTACTTCTTTCTGTGAGAAAACTGAAACTGAAACATTTTTTTTTTTTTTTTCCAAGCAAAAATTGAGGATATATTGACCCATGTACAAATTTTCATGGCTAGGTTGATTGATGCTATGATTTGGCTTGAAAAGTTCTTAAAAACTCATATTAAACTAAATGTAAAGTGAAGTTCCCTGTTTTAGACTAAGGGATTTTGGTACTATTGTAGGGTTTATCTTGACATTATGCAATTTAGTTTACAGCCAAAAATTGCAAGTTTACATGGGATAGAGGGAGGACTATCTTTTAGTATAGTGTCTCATACGTTTTACGAGCTACCTTCCAGCGGCCGTTCACAGGGTTGTAGAGTTCATGCTATGAATATGCTTCATTAACATCCTTATCTTCATGTTTAATCATGCATTGAATTTGATCATCAGTTTCCCCGGCTTCATTATTCATGTAGTTACTAGCTAGCAGGTTAATAGCTACTAGCTGAATACCAAAGTTCCTGCACTGCATGAAATGATAATATAGCTTTACAGAGAACCATTGTGTTGAGAACAGCGACATGGTTTTCTGTTTGCTTTGTTACTTTTTGAATACAAACTTCTATCGTACCAGTTATTTCTTTGCCATCTTTTAGTTATTATAGCTGATGGCACCCTTTCTTACTTCACAGAATGCAAGTAGAAGTCAGCAAGTACACTGAAGGTCTGAATGAAAAGGAATTACGACCAAATGGATTGCCAACATCACTAATTCGCTATGATGGTAAGTAGACAGACGTTTCTTTTGCTTTGGCTTTATATACCCTGGAATAAAATGTTTTTTGAAGCTCCAATTTTCACCATGGCCAGCTCGTCAGAAGGAAACGGCACTAGGTTCCATTGTGGAGGTCGTACAGACTGTTGAGCGTCCACGTACAAACAACCAGGCTAGTAAAACCGAAATTGAGGAGAAGATCGTTGAATCCCCACTTACTGTATCAGCAGAAAGACACAGCCTAGCTACACCTGGAAGAGAAACACCTCTCTATGATCCTAAAGGTGAATTATCTCGTACAAATTCTTGGGGTGCATCTAATACAAAATCCAGGAAATCAATACGCAGTTCCTTAATGGGGTGAGCCCTTATCTATCTGCTGTTGTCACTTATCTTATTTCCCATTTCTTGTTTCCATTCTTTATGTATGCTATATGAATCTGGTACTATAAACTTTAAACAGTCCCTCAAAATAGAGTTCACATTTGATTTTAGATATTTGCACCTCATTTCCAAATTTTAAGTTGCACAGAATTTTGTTTATGTTTTTCTCATCTTTAAAGTTCTTAAATTCTAATACCTTTACATATCAGTTGTAGATATTAGATCCTTTTACACAATAAAAAAAATTATAGCGAATTAAGTTAAAATATAGTTAATTGACATCAAAAGTCAAATATGACTTCTCTTTTGGAGCTGGACTTTATGTTCATATTCTTGTAGGTGAATTTTAAGTTTATATCCTGGTAGGCCTCATGAATACTTCAATCTACACAGGTTAAAAGGAAGGTCTTCAACCCATGAGGCTGAACCAACTATCGAGCCTGAGGAGTTAATGACAAGAGACATAGCTCGAACCGATAGCTGGGATCGTGTGGAAAGAGTTAGGGACATGCGTCAGGGAATCGACTTAGCAACCACACTGGAACGTATTGAAAAGAATTTTGTGATAACAGATCCAAGGCTCCCCGATAACCCCATTGTAAGAACATGCTTAAACATTTCTTTCTGCTTCATGCACTTATTATCAATTCTTATTTTTCACTTTTTAAGATCTATTATCTATGGAATGGTGTTTGAAAGTGCCGTCCTTTATGAGATGCAGCATAAAAATGGACTCCTGAATCTCTACTCGATTTGCAGATATTCGCCTCAGATAGCTTCCTTGAATTGACAGAGTTTACGCGAGAGGAGATTTTGGGAAGAAACTGTCGGTATGAAGCTTCAGCTTTTGATATTTTTGATCCAAATATGCTTGTTCTTTGTAAAGGTTATATTTGTAGCATGTGTATATCTCTGCGGTCACATTTCAGTTTCGCGTTAGAAATTGTATATAGTATTCATGAATCAAAGAGCTTAACAACACCCTTGACTTGGTGGTAAGCTTATGTTGGTGGAGGGGGGATATAGTTTCACAATAATTATCAATTATTGATTGAGGTGAAATGGTGGTAAATGGCAGCACTTCATAGTTAGGCTTCTTAGCAAAGTCTGTCAATTCTTTTTGAGCAAGTAAATTTTGGGGAACTAGTGAGGTTGGAAGTTGTAATAAAACGGTGTTAAGTTGAATTGAGAATTTTAGTGACCTGAAACTATGTGTTATCTTATGCTCCAAAGTTTTCATGGTCACCAATTTCTGGCAAGTATATTAAACATTAGCCAAAGCAATTTCACCATCATACCTGATTCTATAACTACAGATTTCAAAAAGGAAAATGGTCTAGTTCACTACTGTTTATAGCACCACCCCATTTTTGGAGAACATATGGTCATTCTTAAGGGTTTGTGTAGAAATTAAATATACCCTAATTCATTCCTGTTCATTTCTCATGACTTCTGTTTCTTGCCTCTTCACTTGAAGCTTTTATTGGAGTCTTGAGTTGATATATGATGGGATTGTACGGTTTCAAGTCATTAATTTTCTCATCTTTCATCAGGTAATATGTAGTCTTCATTATTTGTTTTGTACAGATTTCTGCAAGGACCTGAAACCGATCAAGGAACTGTTGACAAAATACGTGCAGCTATCAGAGAACAAAGGGAAATTACTGTGCAGTTGATTAATTATACGAAGAGTGGTAAGCAATGCCTTCAACATTTTAAAATTGTAGTTCTGAAAACCATGATGCTACATAATTGGGTCTATGTGACTGATTTGTTTTATCTGTATGAACTAAACTTGCAATAGGGAAGAAATTCTGGAATTTGTTCCACTTGCAACCTATGCGGGACCAAAAGGTGAACATAAAAAAGAGGCTGAATATACAGTTGCATTTTCTTTTTGGAATTTGTGCCAATCTAATACCTTCAAAATCCAGGGAGAACTTCAATACTTTATTGGTGTCCAACTAGATGGAAGTGGTCACGTGGAACCCCTAAGAAATCGCCTTTCAGACACGACAGAGAAACAAAGTGCTAAGTTGGTACAACTTCTTATTCTCTTTGAGATATGATGGAATGGATAGTTGGGACTTTCCTTTGTTGTTATACACTTTGTACCAAAATTGCAAAAGAAAGAAAAAGAGCTTGAATGCAACATATTCCAGTAAGAATGTAACCAGGCATATTGGGATATATATATATATATATATATATATATATAGGGGTGGGTTCAAATGTGAACCACTTTTTGGTTGTGAACGTGAGGACAACGAGAGCGCGACACGTGGCAAATGACTAGGCGCCACGTAAGATCCACGGCGGATGACTAGGCGCGATTCATGGGAGGGCATTGAATTAAAGAGGGGGACCACACTCAAAGTCGCCACGTGTCGCGCTCTCGGTTGTCCTCACGTTCACAACCAAAAAGTGGTTCACATTTGAACTTTCCTCTATATATATATATATATATATATATAATATGGCAGTTTGTAAGTCAAAATATCATGGAATCGGCTGCTGCTGTCTTACTAGTATATCCAAGCTCTCTTCTAAAGGCAGCTTAAGCCTTAGTTATGATTTGCTGTCAGCCAATTACCTACAACTGTTGAAGGTCTTTTTCCTGAAGTTTCTCTACAAAATGTTTGCCTGAAGATATAACATAAAAAAAGATATTAGGTGATAACAGCAGTACTTTTTAAAAGCACATGACATATATGTTATTCTATTTATGGTTTACCTTTAGGTTATGCTTGAAGATGTATATTTTCTGGCAGCAATCTGTTTGTTATACTCTATTTGCTTTGTTTAGTTATGCTTTCATGCTCTTTGGAAACCGAACTTTTACTTGCTATAACAACCACATCTAAAAGTGGTATCCGAACAAACCAACCGTTGCACCCCTTACTACTTGTGTTTCTTGAACACATTTGAAGATGTATTGGCTAGTATTGGCTAGTATTAAAATAAGATGCTAGCAAATATACCGATGTTATTGAAGTAGTGGCATCACATGATTCCTTCTCATGTAAGGTTTCTTCTCTTTCACCAGGTAAAAGCTACTGCAGAAAATGTTGATGAAGCAGTTAGAGAACTTCCTGATGCCAACTTGGTAAGGTACTCGTCTTTCCTTAGTGTTCTATTCGTGAATTCTTATTTGTTGTTACTGCTTTTGAAAAGTATGGTTCAAACTTCTCTGATTGCATTGTTTTACATGCCTTTACAAAGTTAATATGTAAAATAGCTTATTCCTTTTTATAATAAATGAACATGTTTAACATCCATTATGTATAACCTTTATATGTAACTTCCTCTGTCCCAAATTGGCTAATTGTGTGGACCCATTTTATGTATAACCTTTATAGCTACTTCACATATTGTGTTTAACTAAAGCTTTTGGCTATTGATCAAGGATCATTCAAGAGATTAATCACTTGAAATGTTTGGTAACAAAAAGAATTTTGAAATCTTTATAAATAATACTATTAATGGTGACTTGTGGTGATTTACATCTCAAAATGATATAATGGTTCTCAATTTCTATGTTATTAGCAAAAAAAAAAAAAAAAAAACTCTAAATTCTTTTACAGGGTATAAGCTACACATTTCTTATTTTCATGTATAGTGAATATATTGCCATGTCATCGTTGTTTCTACTTCAATACATGTTTTTGCTTATTTTTGACTGATGACAAATTTGTTTTGTCCCACTTCAGAGGCCAGAAGATTTGTGGGCTATCCACTCTCAACCTGTCTTTCCCAGGCCTCACAAAAAGTACAATTCTTCTTGGAAAGCGATACAAAAGGTAACGGTTCTTGTAGGTGGCATCATTTTTGGCTGACACTTTCATTTGAATTCCAGTCTTTTTAACCCTTTGGAAGTGTTCCATCGTCAGACAATGCATGCAAATGCCATTCATCTTTCTAGTTTGTAGGAATCATGTTCTGAGCCTTTTTGTTAAGTGATGAAATTTTGTTAGGGCAAGGAAATAGTTATGCTGGATATTTTCTTCCAAATACAATCAATAAGTACTGATGATCATATGTATAATGCATGCATCCACGGCTGTCAAAATGAACTTATAGAGTTAGCCTAAGGCCCTATGAGATACACACGTTCTTCCATGTTCTATATTTGCGTATCAACTAAAGTTAACATAAACCATCAGTGAATTAGATGTAATTAGAATAAAATCTACTTTAAGCAATGTCTACATGTAGTAGTATTCATTGAGTTATCTCCTAATTTGAAATTTCCACTTGTATCAGAGCTTGTGCTCAAAGACCTAGGCCCTAACCTTGGCAAACCTTGTGGTTGTTGTTGTTGCCTTGAAACCTTAACTTATAAGTTGTACCACAAGCGCATTTAAAAACAATATCTTTTGTTGGAGATTGATTTCTGTTTATTAGTTTGTGAAGTTCTATGAATTGTTCAGTATCCATCAGCTTGTATACCATAATTTACTTGCATCCTTCTCCTGCTGTAGATCACTGCAGGTGGTGCAATAATTGGGCTTGATCATTTCAAGCCTATCAGGCCTCTTGGAAGTGGAGATACCGGCAGGTGCATTTTTTGATATTGTTCAATAACTTTTCTGATTTCTATGTTCTTTATAACTGGAATTTGAGATTATGGTCATGATGATCTTCTCATATTGTTAGCTACAATTTTAGGTGCCTGTAATCAATTTATTTATTTAATCCTGATAAATTCTATGATGTTGATGCAATTGCAAACCAAGAAACTAAAAGGTTAGGATTTGCAGAAAAGAATCGGGAAAAGAATTAGGACCTAGAATAGCTAGGATCTTTCGAGTGTAAGACCAGAGACAACTCAAAGCATCTCATCTCACTATCTCAGGGTTAATTTCTTCACACAATGAGTAATGTTATCATTCAATAATATCAGTCATCAAAACTGTGGGATTGCATCAAATTGAATAGGTTATGGAACCAAAATTATACTCATTGAAGAAGAATGCAAGAAAAAGATAGAAATCATGTAAACTAGTCAAACTGCTTCACTTATTTACGATTGTTAGTGCTGTTTTAGTTGGAACATTTGTCAATTTAACAAGTAAAATATTCTCTACTACCGTTTACTTACTAGTTGCTTGTTATGTTGGTTGCAGTGTTCATTTGGTTGAACTCAAAGGTACTGGTGAACTTTTTGCAATGAAGGCAATGGATAAAGCTGTAATGTTGAACCGCAACAAGGTATGATCATCAAAGACTACTCCAATGTTTTTGTAACTTGGAAGCTTTATCACGACTAAGTTCAGTACTAAAAAAATCATAAAATCATCACCACTCTGTATAAATGTTATATTTCCACTTCTATTTACTGTTGTGTAAGAGTAGTACTCTACAATTACAAAATTGTAGAGAGTTTAGCTTTATTTTGTTCATGTAAATTGCAGGTTCATCGAGCTTGCATTGAAAGGGAGATAATTGCGTTACTGGATCACCCTTTCCTTCCGACACTTTACACATCTTTTCAGGTTTCAAAATTTCCCGTTTTGAATTAATTTTTTGAGTGCTTCATATAAATCAAACAGGAATACATGTTACCATAAATTTTGATGGGAAATACGTTCTCTTTAGTTTAGGTAAGAAATTAATCATACTTACTTTCTATATATTCTTCTTCTTCTAAGAAAAATTTCTATACATTCTTGGTTTAAGATCCATGAATAATGTGAAAATGTGATATCCTTTTCTTGCATGAATAATATTATTTACAGCCAACAAGATTTTATACATACTGCGAATATGCACTGCTCTCATAACTTTAGGGTTTTCTCTGATAATACGAATCTCTGCTCTTTTGCATATAAAATTTTGTATTATTCTATAAAAAATAGATTCTAATTGGGTTGTAGTATTTTAACGATATTAATGTGTCTTTGTCTCCTCAGACTCCGACACATGTTTGCTTGATAACAGACTTTTGCCCTGGAGGGGAGTTATTTGCGCTGCTCGACAAACAACCTTTGAAATTATTCAGAGAAGAGTCTGCAAGGTACTTCCCAAGTTCCCATAGACACCATTATTGATTGTCATCTAAAGCAAATACTACATAAGTTATCTGATAAACAGTATTGTTGTACGGTCACATGTGTAAATAAAAGAAAATTAGAAGGGAAGAAAAAACCAATAAGCCCTTATCACATAATTATTTCGACAATTTCAATATTGGGATATTCCATACACCAAAACGCACTTTTCAGGAATTTTTTAAAGTAAAATGGCAGCCATTTTTTCCCTTCGTTTTCCTACTAGGAATCGGTTTGAAGCTCTGTTGACATGAAAAAGGCTCTGACAATTTGAAATCTTTCCTTTATCAAAAGTGAGTTTACATTTCATGTATGCTTTTAGTGAAATTGTCCCCTCATTTAATTGCTGTCTGCAGGTTCTATGCAGCTGAGGTCGTAATTGGCTTGGAATATCTCCATTGTTTAGGTATCTCATCGTTGAATGTCATAAGAAATTGATGATACTCACCTTGTAACTTTCTGCTTTTCTACTGAACTGAAGCGTGTTTTCTTTCTTCAATTTGATGTTCCTTTATGCATCTGCTGCTTGTATTTTGTTTTGCAATGGAACAACTTGTTAGAAGACTATTTTACATGGTTATGCCGAGACTAAAATCCTACACCTTAGTTCACATTCTAAGTAACATGTAACATCGGAGCACTTACCAATGTTTTTTTTTTTTGCATTGAATCATTTATGAGTGACTTTTGATTTTCAACGTAAGGACAATGTATTGTTCTTGATGTAAGTTCTTGTCTTTTGCAGGTATCATCTATAGGGACTTGAAACCGGAGAATATACTACTTCAAATAGATGGGCATGTTGTATTGAGCGACTTTGATCTATCATTTAGAACATCATGTAAACCCCAAGTATGTCTTCTTCTATCTATATATTTTGTACTTTGCGATCAAGGATTCCCTAAGTTCACCTTTTGACACATGCATATTCATGGCCCATTAGATAGTTTCTTTCATAGCAACCAAGGAAGCTTTTATTCAAATTATTCTCGATGATAATATAAGCATGAAATTGAACTTTCCAGATTTTAAGACATTGTCATCCATACATGAAGTATGCATTCAATAACTGGTGTCTTAATAGATCCTGGAGTTTTCTCTTATGTTACTTATAATTTTGCAGGTCATAAAGCATCCTCAGCCTAAAAGGAGAAGATCTAGGAGTCAACCGCCACCAACATTTGTTGCAGAACCATCTACACAATCAAATTCATTTGTTGGGACTGAAGAATACATTGCTCCGGTATGGCAAAACTTTGCATTTAACTAGGATTCTTATATTTGGTACTAGTAATGTTATTAACATAATTATTATTTGAAACAATCCAAACGTACCAAAGGATAGTGAGAGACGTCTATTAGTGTGTGTACTTGTCAACCAATATTAGTATTGCTTACAGGCTGCAGTTGTTCTTTTTTTAATTAACCATTGACATCTGTACTTAAATCAATGTTTCCTTAAATCATCTAAATACTCCCTTTATTGAAGACAAGAATGATATTTAACACAGAACATATCTCATGAGATATTTGATGCTAACTTAAAGCACCATTCTAACCGTTAAATGGACAAAAATTTCACGTCTTTTCATTTTCTTACTACTTCCTGGATCCTTAAATATGAAAATGTTTCAGGAAATCATAACAGGAGCTGGCCATAGCAGCGCTATTGATTGGTGGGCTGTCGGTAAGCTCATTAATTTTCATGACTATGTGCTTTTCAGTTATTATAGTTTGTTCAGTCTTCTTTTCTTTCATGGAAACAATTACATAGCCAATGTTCTTAGTTTTCAATGTGCTAATGCAATATATTTATAGTATTGATTTGGTGATTATAACGCATGGTATTTAATTAAATTATATAATATTTTACTTGATAATTCTTGTTTCAGGTATTTTGTTATATGAGATGCTTTATGGTCGGACACCATTTCGAGGAAAGAATAGGCAGAAGACATTTGCAAACGTCTTGCATAAAGACCTAACATTTCCGAGTAGCATTCCGGTAAGGATATAATCTCTTCGTACTATGTGCAAGGAGTTCAATCATTCAAATCGAATATCTTTAGCTTTTTTTGAGCATGCTGTAGACCGTACTTTTATGCTTTCCTGTTGTGTCTGTGTGTGTATTTACTGTTATGAATAAACCATGTGCATTTACAAGAGGTCTAATAAGGTCTAAGTTGTATACTTATGGGATAAATGATTTTCCATCTTTGAGTTAGAGTTGCTAGTTATCATAAACTTTTATTTGGTCTGCATGGACTCATTATTTACTCAAAACTCTATTCTGTGCCAATGTATGTTCTTCAGGTTAGTCTTGCAGCAAGACAGCTGATTCACGCACTGCTGAACAGAGATCCTGCCAGCCGTTTAGGATCAGCTGGCGGTTCCAATGCAATAAAAGAACATGCATTTTTCCGTGGAATTAATTGGCCTTTGATCCGCTGCATGGTAACTACTCTTGTTCTCCGTTCAAGGAAAAGGCTAGTATTAGTGGTAAATAATAGTAGTAATCCATGATGGCTTTCCTTAATTTCCATGCAGAGCCCGCCACCGTTAGATTCACCTCTTGAGTTCATTGAGAAAGATCCAAATGCAAAAGATGTACAGTGGGAGGATGGTGCCATGCTAGATAATTCTTTGGATGTATTTTAGAGGTTTATTTCACATTTCCCCCTTTCTTTGCTTTTTTTTTTTGTTTCTTTGGGTGACTGTTTTTGGTCCCTTCCTATGCAAAAACCACACTTTCAAAATGCATCTGAGGTTTCATATAAGAAGGCTTAAATATCATGAGAAGGTAGGAAAGGAAGGTTCGTATATGAATCGGTGAAAAAAATCCACTTAAAGATGCATTTGTGAACCCATATGAATAATCAGTAACATTGGTTCACATATGCATCTCCAAATAGATTTTTTGTGATTCTTAGGGATCCTCATGAACTTTCACTTTTTTCCCGATATCCAGCCTTCTTATTTGAACCAACCCCATGTCTCTTTTTTTAAACATTATTTTACATTTTCCTGTTTTTGCTGTATTTAAATTTTCAGGTGCAGGGATATTAAATGTAAATGAGAAATAAGAAAACATCATCACTCGTGCTTGTTTGTTTGTTTGTTGTCTCGATGTCCTGAGGTCAGCTTTTCCGATTGTACAAAGAACATATCAAGCTGAGTACGTTTGACGCCCTCTGGCTCTTATGCATTCGAGTTTTAGATAGTTCAGGTTCTGTATTTTTTATGTTCGGGTGACGAATGTTTAATTATGTTATCCTTTTTTATTGACTACTTCATATTGAATGTCATAAAAGAACATATGCATTAGTAAATAATGAATAAGCGTGTTGGGAAATAAGCAAATTAAGTTCATGGCCCTAGCTTTTGTGTTCAATGGATGTCCTTTACACACTATGGTTTGTTTGTTTTTACAATTGTTTGTAACGGATCCTTGGCTTAGGGTTTTCCCAGGTTTGTTTTGGTTTTCGCCGCTTGTGTCTGATCCCGGTGAAACCCTACACACACACACTATGATAAAGCATATTACACAAAGTAATACCAATAGATCATGGTTTACCAATAGACCAAAAAGAAAGTCTCGGATCTGGACTCAACCAACAGCTCGGAGTGAACAACGAATATCTATTCAAGAATAACCATAATATATAGATTAACGAAAATTGAAAACTGTGAGGTGTATTATTCTTGACTTCTTGTGAGGTCATTTTTGTAATTTTAAAGGGGTCCAAAGTAAAATTATAACTATAACAATAAAAAAAAAAAAAATTTGTTGGGTCCACACACTCCATAACTCACAACATAGGTTCTCCTCTAATAAAACAAGTAAGTTCATCTAACAAATAGAAAGAGAGGATATATATATATATATATAGGGATTTTCATTTATGAACCAATATTTTGGTGTGAACTTGTGAACTTAATCCTAGCCATCCAAATCATTTTTTGATGGTTAAGATTAATTACATGATTTATCTTTATTAACCAACCATGATTTTAGGAATTTTTCATGATTAATCTTGACCATTGATTTTGAATTTGTATGGTTAAGATATAGTTCACAAGTTCACACCAAAATATTGGTTCACAAATTAAAGTCCCTCTATATATATATATATATATGTGGGTTCGAATGTGAACCACTTTTTGGTTGTGAACGTGAGGACAACCGAGAGCGCGACACGTGGCGGCTTTGAGTGTGGTCCCCCTCTTTAATTCAATGCCCTCCCATGAATCGCGCCTAGTCATCCGCCGTGGACTTGACGTGGCGCCTAGTCATCCGCCACGTGTCGCGCTCTCGGTTGTCCTCACGTTCACAACCAAAAAGTGGTTCACATTTGAACCCACCCCTATATATATATATACATACACACATATGTAAGTACACATTCGATTTAAACTCACAATGTTTCGATTTGATTCAAACCGACGTGGAAGTTTCCATTTCCAATCCAACCACGGAATTAGATCATGCCAAGCTCCAGATATCTTTATTAAGTACCCTAAGTACACATTCCAAATTTCATAAGCAAACAATAAGTAGATCTCAAGTTATGGCTATACAAACTTTTACTATCGAAAATTTGCTTATTTCAGCACCAAGGTCACTTGCAAACCTGTTTTGCTTATTTTAGACCCATTTTCAAGCTATGACTTTCAAATACCAATTAAAATAGAGTCACATATCTAACCAAGGCAATTGGCCTCACCTCATTTGGATCCTTCTACCATTTTTCAAAACAGTGTTGTACCATGACTTTCAAACTTGAAAAATCACACTTTTGTCAAACTAAGTATCCATTTTCATTTCAATCCTAACCAAACTTGGATGCTAGCTTAATTTTATCATTATCAAGGCAAAATAAACAAGAAACCATGGTTCAATCATCTATTTCTACCAATTTCATCAAAATCCATCTTTGTATAACAAAGAGTCAACTTATTCTAAGTGAAAACTCATTTTTCTTTCCATCTTCTTGCAAATCAACCATGGAATCAATGAATTAACTGAAGTATAATCATAACATGAGCATAATTTCATGATTTCTACACTTATGTTACACATACATTAAGCTTATCTCACCCAAATAGCATCATACTTGTTACAACTTCAAGAACAAGAACAAAGATGAGATTTACCTTCAAATTGTTGTTAATCCTTCAAGATAACATGATATTAACCAACATATAACCTTAATCTTACAAAATCATCCAACAATCACAAGCATTCAAACCCTAATTTCCTTAATTGACACTCACTACAAAGATTAAACTTAGTGTTAAGACTATACCTTCAATAATCTTCACATATTCATCAAGAATTCTTCACTTTGATATGTGATTCTTCAAGAATTGAATGTGTTTGAGCTTAAGTGTATGTAATTCACACCTTAACTGTGTGTGGAGTTCTAAAACTCATTTGGGGAGAAATTAAGCTATTTTCGTCACTTAACCCACTTACACACCGGTTTAGGTCGGGTTTGACCCGCCTAGTACCCATTTTGACCACTAAACACTAAAAATGGCATAACTTTTCGCTCAAAACTCCTTTTTTGATGAAGTTTTCGCCTACGCGTTCGTAACAAAATAATATACAACTTCCAATAAAAGTATTCCAGAAAAGATCTTCCAAAAAAATTGGTTTTACGTATCCATAGCTTAATTGTATACGTTTTGGCTCGTTTTCTCCAATTTTCTCAATTTAACTCCATTTGTCATGAAACTTTCTATATCCTCTCATATACTCCTAAGAAGTATAACCATAAATTTCAAACCCAAACTCCCAATAAATCATCGGTTCCCTTATATGGCCACTACTAGTACACTTAGTAAAATTTCAACATACTTAACATTTTCTCATATGTAAGCACATAATATCCTTCTTAACATATTAATCAGGTGTATTTAACAAATAATTTAGAAATATTAGAAATGAGATGTTACAATATAAATGTGACTCTTCAGAAAACAAAAAAAGGAAAAACAAAGGAAGAAAGTTGGATGCTTCTTTGTTTGTGCATACTAAACCATATAGGAGTGCTTTGCCGTTATGCCCATAACGGTGCTCCTCTTTGCAAATATACCCACACCGTTATGCCGTTATAACGGCGCTATAACGGCAACGGCGTTTTGGGCCGTTATAACGGCGCAAAACCCCGTTATTTGACTGAAAAATGCATAACGGCCCTTATAACGGCCTTTTAGGGGTATTTGTGCAAAGTGGGGTGGGGCTTTGTGCATACACATCAATTTCCGACCATATAGTTTTTCCATGCAAACACACAATAAATGTTAGCCACAAGATTGGCATCTTCCAATTTCACTAAACTAACACATGTTTATAAAACATGTGGATGTGAATTAGTTTAGTCATCATGCATTAGTAGCTTGTACGTTGTGCTCTGTGATTTGTGCAACATCAAAGGAAAAACCGAATAACGTTTTTTCAACAACTTTGTTGCCTATGCTTTCAGTTTTAGTGGTAATAACCGGTTTGCACACACTTTAAATGAGTTTGGATGCTGATTATTTAATTAAAGGTATTTTTTGGAAATAATGAGACATAACGTAATATTTGTTTTAACCGTTTTATGTTTTGTATGATAAAACTGCTCTAACTTACTAGGTGTCATTCAAAAGCCCTCAACTCGGGTTGAGCTGAACCAAGTCTTTTGAGGATATACGTTTTCAAATAAAACACGTTCTTGTATTTTGAAAACATGAAATCAAAGTATAAAAATTATTGAAATCAACCCAACAAGCAAGTTGATTGATCTCGAGTTTGAGCCCGTATACCACTATTGAGCTCCATCCCTACTGCGCAAACAGTACTTGAGTTCAAGTCAAGCTCGAGCCAGATAACATTTTCTCGAGCCTAACTCAAATAACCTACATCTCAACTGAGACACACAACGAAAATTAGCAAAAAGCATCAAGGTTGGTTTGAAGTTGCATATAACATGGTTTCACATCCAGAATGCTACCATCCATCATTTCAAACAAAAATTCATGTGCAAAGTGTTTACAAAAGAGAGGTAAAAAACTGAGGTTTTGCCATAATTGAAAACAAGGCTCCATCCACCAAAAAATTATCGAACAATCCAACGTAACATCACAAAAGACTAAACGACAAGAAACCCATACTCCCTGGGAGAAGAAGACACAAGTTGCTGCAAAAACTCGCTCCAATTTCGCTGTGGTTAGCTTCAGAAATTAAAATTGACCAAAGAACAATAAAAACACGAAAATGTACAATATTCCTTTTGATATCATTTTTTGATCAGATTCCGACAAACTCACGCTTTGAGACGGTAAAGGAAGCCAAAAGAGCCCTTTTAGAACTACGTGTTTTGAAAATGGTTGAACTCGTGACAATTAGCCCCGACTTGATTGAGCGCTGATAAAAGCTTTGGCACGATCTTGGCCAACATTAGCTTGAAACCCACAGAATTTGCATTTTCAATGCTCGTTTCGCATATGGAAGCATCTTCTGCAAGAGATCCAATTAGGTAGCCTTTCATGTAAGCATCACAGGCCTTGAGGATGTAATAACCACGCTCTTTAAAATGTTCGGTCACAAGATCTTCAAAGTCCTACACAAACAACAATAACTTGTTTAGTAAACGAAAATTAGAAAGAAGCAGATGAAGGTGTTTAAAAGTAGCACTATTTTTTGGGGGTCGAGGACCGGTCTGCACACATCTCAAATCGGGCCTGTGTGTTAATGGGACTCACGGCTTAATCGGCGACTGTTTGGTAGTGGCATAATGAATATACAAAGTGGCTTAATCAGTAAGCTTCTAGGGGAGAGCTTTTTGCAAAAACCCAAATGTTTAAACAAAAACCTTCCCAATCTATGCAGACAGGTGTGGATTCTAATATAAAATATTACAGCTAGTACATTCACTTTTCTCGCTTTAAAATATCGCTCTGCCTTTATCTTCCAAATATCAAGGCTGCGTTTGGCAAAAATAGTCCTAGTTGATAAGCTAGCTTATAAGCTAGTCCATCCAAACATGTACTATAAGCTAGCTTATAAGCTAGTCCATCCAAACATGTACCATAAGCTAGCTTATTGAAACACTACTTTGAGTAGCTCTTTGGGAGCTTTTTGTAGCTTTTTCCAATTATACCCTTATTAATATTAATTATTAAATTCAAATATACCCTTTTTGATTATTTTACATACTCATAAACTAGTTTTTGCCAAACATAATTTGTTCATAAGCTAGCTTATCAGCTAGTTTGCCAAAAATACCCAAGGGTGAATGGAGTTGATTGATCAAATTACTATAATAACATACAATATACATTAACTCCAAACAATCTTTAAAGAAAGAACAACCGTGGTGTCTGACATCTTTGACTTAACTAGTCCACCAGGTCCATACAAAGCACCCCCTCCACATGACTTGTAAAAATTTTAGACCTTCTCACCAAAGGGCATAGCCCCAATGAATATATATATATATATATATATATATATAGAGAGAGAGAGAGAGAGAGAGAGGGAGGTTCAAGGAAAAACCTCAAAAAACGGAAAACCGCGGAGCACCCTCGTAAACCCTCTCCATCTGGATCGTATGCACTTGTGCATAGCAGTAAATTAGGTAATTTTTTGGCTTTTATGAATAAGTGCATTATCCACCTGTGCATATTACAAATTACGTCTATGCACAAGTGCATTACAGTCAGATAGAGAGGGCTACAAGTGTATTCCTCAGTTTTCCGTCTTTGAGGTTTATCTTTGAACCTAACCCTACACAACACACACACACACATATATAAAAAATAGAAGGTTCAAATGAGAAGTGCTAAAAAAATACTAAGTAGAGAAGTGATCTCAACCGTTGATATGGTTGAGATCATAGTTGACTAGTGAAAGATTGCGGCTTTGACCGGTCAAAAGCCGCAATCTTTGATTAGTCAAAGTTCGGTTGGACGTGATTCACAGAGGGGCAAAGGTCAAAGCCGCTTTTCTTGACCGGATCAACGGTTGGGATCACTTGTATATATGTATGTATGTATGTATATATATGTGTGTTGTGTGTTGTGTGTGTGCATATGTATGTATGTATATTTAACTTAAGAAACCACAAATTGAAATAATTGTACAGCTATATCATGTCAGATAAGAAATAGATGAATAGAAAGTTACCAAACTGTGAAACAGTAGAAAAACTGCAGAGTAATACATCTCTTACCTTGGGGGGCCTTCTCATGAGATACATCATTGTTTTGCAGTTGAGTAAAAACGTATTCTCATTGTAGGACAACGAGTTCTTCTCTCCTTCTGCTGTACCAACTTGTTTGTCATACCCTGCTTCATTAAAATACGGTTTGGAATTGAGTACGAGCCCCTGGAGTGAAACCAGGACCTGAAGGATGCTAGAGGATGAAGGATCCCACACTTCATTCCCTCTTCCCGTCCACGTATTCAAGAGGCTAAGGCAAACTTTGCCTTCCTCATATAGATTTGGATTTATTCGCCAACCTCCAGAATGATAGTATGCCGACTACATCAAACATATAACAACAATTAGCATAGATAATAGTGGGCCTTTATCGTAAGTAAGTTCTGTTTACAAGTATATAAGTAATTTGTAATTTTTATCTGTAACAAAAGGGAAGAAGGTAAAAACAAAATAGTGGTTTCATCTTTTTAAGATTAAATTACACTTTCTAGCAACTCCCGTCCCTCTTTTGAACTAATTACAGTTTTGGTCACTGTGGTTTGCTATTTTGTTTCACTTTTGGTCATTGTGGTGGTCATTTTGTTTCACTTTTGGTCCATGTGGTTGCCACCCACTATCAACTCTCATCCCTCAAGTAACGGATGTAAGTTGGTTTGAGGGACCAGGAGTGAAACAAAACTGAAACCACAGACACCAAACCGGTAATTAGTTCAAAAGAGAAACGAAAGTTGTTGGTGAGTGGCAACTACAGAGACCAAAACCGTAATTACTCTTTTTTTAGTCATAGTACTTGCTTTCATCAACAAGCCACTGCTCTTATGGAATGTGAAAATGTTAACGTGAAAAAGCAAAAAAGAACACAAAACTTTGTAAGAATGAGTATTGCTTATTCGAAAAAGATGCTTAGAGCTTAGTTTACAAAAGAAAAAAAAACCAAGTACAATGATTCAAAAGACATATAACTCAAAAAAATAATATATATATATATATATATATATATATAGAGAGAGAGAGAGAGAGAGAGAGAGAGAGAAGAGATAGGAAATCCCTTACTGGTGGAACATCGGGGTATTCTGGAGGAAGATGAAAGTCAAAGAAAAAAAGACCATCTTGATAAGGTGTACCATATGCTCCAACTATCACAGCCCTTAACAGATCCATTCTATTTTCATAAACTCTGACGTAAATTCCATCTGTGTAGAAAGACAAAATTGTTCAAATGAGACGACATTGGCTAGAATCTCACAAATATTGGTAATGTGAATTGGAGCACTAATTCAAAACATACCTGGTAAGTTGTTTTGGAGGATATTCCAATCTTGTTGCACTTTCTTAAGCCATCTCCTTCCAGCGCTATTCTGCAAATATGAGCACATGTAACAATTAAAAAGAAATCTTAAATCAAGCTAAATGTGATATAGAAACAGTACAATAAACCATTGAAGATGTAAAGTATAAAGCTTAGGAATGAATTGTTGATGCTGATCAATATTGTTGGAATACAAAATTGAACCCTAGTAGCATACAATTTTGGTGTTGTGTTTCAAAAAGAATGCGCATGCTATTATCGAAAATCTGAAATTGGGGGATAGATATCAATTATTTTAATAAGAAGAGAAGCTTAAAAAATTGAAACAAAATGTGTATCACAATATATGGAACAGACAGCTGATCTGTAAAAATTCAGGAAGCTCGTTCAATTTTGCAGTTCCCATTCTGGGATCACATGCAGAATCAAAGTGTGGTGCAACCAGCTCCAATGCATTAGTACAAGAAAACAAATGAGAAATTATCCGAATCCAGAGTATAGCAGAACAAATCGAAGAGAAGAGTCCACCTGGCAAATTAAAGTGTCAACCAATAAATGGTTAACCAACAAAACAAGGGTAGGAAGTCCAACCAGCTAAACCAAGCAGAAAAAAAGAGCAAAAAAGTTGTTAAAAACGTAGAAGACATATATGTAATTCTTGGATTATCAACTTAAGTGCATTATATTCATATCGTATGCCTTCCCTACAACTACATGAAATTATGCCAATATAACATAGTACCAAAACTATAATCATCATATATCTACACAATCTAGACAACTTTATATTTAAATGAACCGTTTTTTAGAAATGAACCAAGAGAGAAGTAAACATCCATGATTACAATTAGAATGAACAAACATATATGTGGCTCCATTTAACATTTAACATTAAATGGAGACACTGGTAGTGCTAAGGGGTAATTCAAGCAAATGTACTCCACTTATCTGATGAAAAGAAATATCCAAAAATCCACATAGCCTCATAGGTCAATATCCCTCAAAGAAAAGGAGTTGCAGAACAAAAGAATGGTCATTTTTTGAACATCACCCGACCATTTCTCTTTGGGGTAAATCCGTCCTAGTATCTACCTATCTATGTAACAGGCTTCCAACTAAGGTTTGATTTCAAGATATCATCTTAATCAATTTTATCCAAGCCTTGGTCATGCAAAAAATCTTATTATTTGTCTCTCAAAATAAGTGGAAACCTAATCCAAGTGCCCTTCAGTGTGTATTTGTTGGGTACTCATCCACAAATAAGGGATAAGAATGCTTCCATCTTCAGCAGATAGCAATGTTGCATTTGATAAATGGATCCTTATTTACTCAATCCTATATTCCAGCCGCAAATGTTGATCAATCTAACCCAATGAATCACTAGTCTTCGAGCCTCAGAAAACTCAAAATCAGTCTCAAAACTACGGTTATATTCTAGAAGCAATAGATCAATCTCTAAACCTATGCATGTTCAATCCAATGAACAAGCTGCTATCTGAACTCCCTAACCAGTTGCAGAACTAACAGTAGCCATTACACCATCATCTGATCCCAATCCACAAGTGGAAGTTGGATCTGCATGCAAATTGACCTAGACTATACCTATAGAATGTAGAAATGCTATAAAATAATGGAAGCAATAGAGAAAAAGAACAAAACTAGTATTTGGTGAAATTGCCAATAGAGAAAGAAACTAGTTGGGTACACCATGCATTTACAATGAAGTACAAGTCTGATGTGTCTGTTGAAAGGTACAAGGCAAGTAGTCTAGTTGCCAAATAATACACCCAAACCATGGGCATTGATTTATCTTACAGCTTTGAAACTAATCAAAATCTGTTGCCCTTGGCTGTCAGCCTGTCATTCAATTGGAACTTAACAGTACTTGATGTTAAAATGGCTTCCTTTATGAAAAACTTAGAAGAGGATATACACATAAACTATTGTACCCTATTCTTGATTGATGAAAAAAACATCTAGTGAAAAACTCTAACATTTTACACCTACCATGCATCAAGACAATCGATTGACAAAAGATATCAAGTGATGAGTCAAGAAAAGAACTAGAAGAAAAAGAAATAGTCAGTTAGACTGATATGACCCGAATAGTATTTTTATTATTATAATTAGATAATTATTAATGGTATTTTATTTATTAGGTAAGTACTATTTTAGATAAGTTTTATTTTAGATAAAGATCTGAATCAATTATATTAGGAATTTAGGATATCTTTTTAGTATAAGTAGGCTATTAGGGTTGTAATTTTATTATGATTAATCTGATTAGTGATTTTGGTATCATTGGAGAGTGGTTTACCTCTCGAAAGTAAACCGTGGGAGAGCCAATCGACCTCGCGAACGTGATTATTCTATCCTGTTTATATTCTTTTCGTTTTGTTTAATAGTTTATCAATTGGGTTCCTATCATAGATGTGTACTTGCAAAACCGTTTTGAACTATCTGGTTTTCCAAATTAATCTGATTTTTCACAAAATTCAACCTTCTAAGAAACGGCAAGATAGACCCTAATTCTATTTAAGAGTTGCAGTAAATATAACTAAAACTTACAATTTCTGCAATTGACCTAGGTCTCCCAGAAGACAACTGCCTCAAACTTTCCTAAAATGACAAAGTAGACCTCTTCCAGAATATAACAATATCCCCCTAAACTTCTATTGAAGGTTAACAATGGCAGAGGTAGTCCAAACTTTCTATTCAGAGATATTAAAGTAATATAGCAGTCAACTTCCAAGAATAATAGATGTCATTACAAAACCGAAACTAACCTGTCTATCGCCACCAAGATAATAATGGTCAAGAGGATCTTTAACAATGTCAAATCCTTTAAAGCCGGAATCGCCAACCTCGAACCTTGGGGAGTCATTCAGTTTAGCAGAATTCACATTGCACAGCTCTCCTGGTGCATCTAATAAACTTGATTCCTCAACAACAGCACCCTGCTCTCCTCTATCGGAAGCTGGTCTTTCAAGAGTATCAGTGGAGCTGGATTTTCGGGAGCTAGACGCATCACTAGAATCTTTGTTCTCTGACCAACTATCCGACCTTGGCAGCAATACTTCATTGTCACCTCCAGAATTTATGCTGGAATTATCTGTATTTCTTTGACCCCTAGAAAAAATTCCACTGGCCAGTCTCGTCATAAATCCCAGGGCAGCCAAGGGTATAGAAAGTGCACCGTTTGTTTGGATATTTTCAGCTGTATTCTCCGCTGCATCAAGACTGATGTCAGACCCATTTGCATCCGAAGATCCTGAAAAAAAATGTTTTCTATCAGTTCCCAACACAAAAATCAAAATTGCTGGCATAATCAGCCACTCAATAATTTGGGTGTATAAAATGTAGAATCAGTCACGTTTATACAGATTAATGTCGGCTCATTGCCAACTTAAACATTTTGGTGCCTAAAAGCTAGATGAGAAGATACTCTAAAAAAATCAGTCGTGTGTTTACAGGAATCAGCAACATAAAATATCTATTCTACTATGCTATCCTTTTTTCTGACTTTACATAAGAGAATTTCCATACAGCAGTACTCTGTTCCTGAAACTAAGGCAAGCATGGATCAATTGGAACCATGGGCATCACGTTAATGTTGGTTCATTGCCAACTAATCAATGAGCATACAACTAGGAAGATCAACGGTTACGGTGAATGCCTGTCGGCCACAACCATCAGCTTTCGTTCATCAAATGGTGTTTGCATATATTTAGACTATGTTTGGTAAACTAGCTAATAAGCTAGCTGATAGCTGATAAGCTAGCTTATGAACAAATTATGTTTGGCAAAAACTAGCTTATGGTTATGTAAAATGACCAAAAGGGGTATATTGAGATACAATAATTAATATTAATAAGGTTATAATTGAAAAAAGCTACAAAAAGCTCCAAAAAGCTACCTCCAAGTAGCTTATCAAAAAGCTAGCTTATAAGCTACTTTGGGTTTACCAAACAATGCCTTATTTTCCCACAACCACCAGAACCAGAAAAGATGGTTGTGTCACCCAAACAGTTCAAGGAACTCCTATGTGTGGGCCTTAACGTCTTTCCATTATGTACTATCTCCTCTGTCTCTGCTGTCTAGTTTCGTTAGTGTGTTCATTTGCAAATCTTCAGCAATACGTAATGAGATAAGGAGAAAAGAACCCAAAAAGCGCATTTTATCCAGAAATTTGAAATGAGTGCTGAACTACTATCCTATGCATTATCCTTTAACTGACGACGTTACAATTAATAGTTTAATTGGAAATAGTAACATATTATGATCATCATATATCAGCTAATCCCAAAGAGTCTTAGAAATATCAAGAAATAGAAAAGGGAGCATTTATTTAAGAGAACAGGAAAAGAAGCCTTCCAAACAAAAGATAAAAGGAAAAACTGGTCTAGTCATCACAGTAGCTCTATTACATTTTGAACACATAGATCCGATCACCAAAACTAGCAGCAATACTTACAGTAACAGCAGCAAAAAAGTGACAACTGTATTCTAACATGTACCACAGATCCAAATCGACATTGATTTTCTTTAATTGGCAAACATGAATTAAATTTCTCCCTAAATAATTAACCAAATGTCACTTCATGAACGACCATTCCTTTGTTATACATCAACTGCATACGCAATAACTTACAAATGACCTTTTACCTAACAACTTTACTGATGTAGCATATGTTAAGTTGTTAACATAATGTTTTTGAACAGTCAAAAAAGTTCCATTGAACTGAAGAAATAAAACAATACACAAGCTACAAAAATTAATACAACCAGATATAGATTTGTTGCTTCTGAGATGAATATGAAAAAAAAATGACATTAAGAGCCTTATAAGCACTTGAGTAGAAATGAACCTCTAGTGCCTTGTGAAGGTTCTCCATTTCAGTATCCTCCACTGTTTCCCAGCTAGCTGCATCATCACTTACTTCACTTCCACCAGCAACCGACTCATCATCATCATCACGACCAACAACATATATTGCTTGTGGACCAACCTGATTGGAAAGTGGAAACAAATGATCATTATAGACTAATTGCAATTACCATCACAAAGAGGAATAACCTTATTCCATTAGTGCACATAAAAAAAAGCCATTTCTAAGAATCATACGTGTTTCTATTTTGTTTAAAGCCAAAATAGAAAAAAGAAGAATTTTTTTCTGTACTAAAGGTGCAGCATGAGTTGGGTGCAGAATTAGTTCTTTTTCTTTATAAAGCCTTTGCATAAGATAGCTTCTTCACTCCAACACACATATTCCTTTGTACTTTATAGAATGGTCCCCCCCCCCCCCCCCCATCCTAATTGTAACAGAAGTGCAACAAACGATCATTAAGCTACTTTCCATCAACAACTACAAAACCAACCTCTAAACCATCTGATTATAACCACTTTGTTCATGTTCTTTACCCTGTTGGTTGCACAACTAGACCTTTGTTCAGGCTCTTAATGCTAAAACTATCATTTAAAGGCCTCCACCTATTTAAACACATCCTACACTACAAAACAAAAAGGACCCCTAATTTCATGTTGTTTTACCCACAATGTGGTCATTTCCATTGAATTTTAATTCTAGATCTCTATTTTTGTGTTCTTGGAATATGTGTATAATGTTTTATTGTTGTTTGTATGGCTTTCACAAAATAGAACTATGGTGTTACCTAAACAACCGTCTCACATCTTAACGTAGTGATGTCTGAAAATTACTTATTAAGATAACAAAAGAAATTATGGGTTTGAGTTTTTCAAAGATTTGGTATAGTGTACCATTGATACCATCCCATCAGCCCAAGCAACTTCAATATCACCATTCCTGAGCCCTGTAATATTTCCAACCCAAGAGAGGTCCGAAAAGTTTGTGCAAGCTTCACCACTAGATCCGTCTCCTGAATTCCCACACCCTGCATCCTTTGTTGGATCTTGTTTGACCTTGTTCCCATCGGTCAATTCAGCCAAATTTTCAGCACTGCTAGCAGAAGTGGATGGTAACCGAACAACTACATCCCCATAACAATAATCATAGTCCTGGTGCCCTTCGAGCTCATAAACACTCACAACTTCCTCCTTATCGAATTCCTTAGGATCTTCCGCTCTTGCAACCGACTTTAACCACCTCACGCAAGCCGTCCTCTCTTTTGCATTTACGCTTTTCACAACTCCCACACGACTAATGTCAGTAGTGTCATCATTACCATCGGTTGGCTTTTCTACCACGTACTGTTCGGAGACAAATTCATGATCTCCAGGGTTTTCAATTGGTATCAAAGAGATAGAATCCAATCCACGCCCTATGGTTCCATCCTGCCAAGCTACATCAACTCTTGTTTTTGTATTAATAATCTGAAGGGCCTTTTCGAAATTTTCCTCTTTCTTCCGAGACCTTTTATCCCTCTTAACCAAAACTTTACGGACCTTTTTACGATGCAGAGGCCAGTTTTCATGGGCTGTACCTTTTGAAGCAGGCAATGAGCTACTGCATGAACTAGATTCAATAGATGGCTTATGATCATTTTTTCCAACATCCATGGGGTCAGATTTCTTGGCTGATTCCTCCCCAGGAATAACTTCTGAATCACTCTCAGCTTTTCCGGAGTCCTGAAGCTCCAACTCCGATAAGCTCTTGCCATGGGGAACCGTAGATGAGGCTTGGGTGATGGAAGAAGACACCAATCACCGAGTTGCCAATTTGCGTGTGCAAAACAAGCCAATAACTTTAAGTTTTTTGGGTTCTGCTCCTCAGATGGTGTTATTGAAGAGTCTGGCCCATAACCTGCAGATGCTATCCAATATACAAATGCTGACCCAGCTGTAACATTGGTTACGGTTCCTTCCAATCGTGAAGCCTTCCACAACCCAGATAACCATCTAGAATTCTTAAAAACAGATGAAGAGCTTGCCTTCACTCTCTGACCAGGATAATATGGATAATGTGCATCTTCAAGGGGATTCTTTCCAACTGGTTTGAGACGCAGTGGGTCGGCTTTCATAACTCTACAAACAGAACCATCATCAAACATGACTGTCACATTATCGAGTACGTCATCGATTCTACCAAGCCATGGGCCAAGGACTACATAATCACCGACTTGAAAATCCCTCACCCGTCTCAAGTCTTTTGATGAGATGTTATTTGCGACTGATCCATCAATAGTTGATAGATCAACAGATATGCTGACATCAACCACAACACCCACTTGTCCAGTTGCATCAGAAGCAGAAGCGACATAATCTCCGTGCAAAAATCCTCGGTCGACAACTGTCACATCGTTAAGACTTTGTGTCGTCTCGGATTCATCCATCCAAAGTACTCTAACGTGGTCAGCTGGAAGCGGACTGCTCTCATCGTCGTCGTTATCGATATTGCCGCCAGTGTCGTTTCCGTGAAAGTCGTTGGTACCATCCTCGTTCACACCAGCCACTTCAGTGTCTTCATTCTCCTCATCTTCATCATCACTGCTGCTATCTGAGTCAGAATCACCTGCAACTTCAGTCACTATCCCGGTCTTCCCCTCAGATTTGCTCCGTACAACATCTTGTCTGTAGATATATGATACGGCCCCTGAACGCCTGCCATTTTCTTCTATCTTGGCCTTAGAACCTTCATTTGGATCATTATCATGTTCTGTATCTTCATGAGCATCAGAAGGCAGCTTGGTTTCCATCTAAAAGTACAAAAAAAAACATAAAGTATTAGAAAAGCTGCTCTACAAACTGAATTGGTATTGGTAGATTTATTAACAACAGTTGGCTTCTAAGAAAAGTTGAAAATTAAACGGGTAATAGTGATGGGTGTGACTTGTGAGTATGTTCATCATTAACAAAAGATATGCAAAGAACCTACTATATGCTAGACTTCATTAAGAAAAAAGTAATTCCACAGTAACTCATGGTGCACCTTTAATGCAGCTTGAAGTTCCTCTCTTTTTATCTTGGTCATTAAACAACATACAAACACATATGATTCTTATGGATGTACTTTTTATGCACTAATGGAATAAGGTTACTCGTTGTGATGGCATTTGCAAGTAGTCTATTGTCTGTTGTGAATGAGGTTGGTCCACAAGCAATATATGCTGTTGGTCATAATGATGATGAGTCAGTTGCTGGTAGAAGTGAAGTGACAACACAGCTAGCTGAGAAACAATATAATAGACCTTCACAAGGCGCTAGACAGTCATCCGTGCTCGAGTGCATAAGATTCCCTTCACGTCATTCGGTCCATATTCATATCACAAGCAGGAAATACGTCTACTCAATTTTATTAACCCGTATTTTGTTTGCATTGTTGGTTCTTCGTGTGGTTATTAGTTGAATTGAATTTTATTCAGTTTGTAAGTTCAGTTTTCTGCATTATGCAGTTAAATTTCAATACCTATAAGCAACTTATTACCATATCTAATTCTTATTTCTCATGGCAATAATCAGTTCAAAATCACACATCCAAACACCCCTTTATTTCAAGAATTTCCACCATTCACTAGCACAAAAGAAAAGCATAGAGATAATCTTCCTTTCATTCCCATTGCAACTTCATCAAACAAGTTAAGCATCACTAGACCATTGGCAACAACAAGCAAAGAATCTCAATGCCAAACTGAATTAATTCAAAATCATTAAACTGCTAGAATATCATAAATCAAAGGGTTTCATAGCGGCTTACAACAAATATCAATACAATCCAATGCAGCAATTAATGGATTAATTAAAAACACAAAAAAACAAACAAATCCAAAGTGAACCTAACACCAATTACCTTCAATTCCACCAGTCAGATGAACACCAGATTTAGGGATCCTACACAGTGAGTTACAAAAACAAATAAAATCAAAAACAAACGAAAAAAAACAGCTCGATCTTTTTTCTTTTTGGTTGAATTGAAACGATATATATATAAAACAAGAAATCAGCTGAAAAGAATCAATCAATCAGCCATTGATTGAAGAAGATTTAAAATAATAAAAGCGAACATCAATGGAGGATGAAATTGATGAATCGTGTACGCTAATGAAAACCTCGAGAAGCAAAGCAATCTATTCCTCTTTCAACGCAACGAATCTTTCGAACAAGTTATGGAGGGATAACAATGAAATCAAAATCTATAAGAAATTATTTGTTTGATTATAGGGGAGAATAGAAGGGATTCTTCTTACCAGCAGGTTGATTTTGATTTGATTGGAGAATTGTGAAGAAGAAAGTAATCAGAAGTCGAAGGAGCTGAAGAAATGCGGTGAGGGTATTTAGACTTGTGTGTGTATCTATATAAACATGTGTATGTATATATAATTTTCTTATTTATTAAAGTATTATTATGAGTAAATTACGAATTTGGCCCGTTGGGTTTCATCTTGGTTACAAAGATGGTCCGTTAACGTTGAGATTATGACTAGGGTGTTTGTGGTTTCGTTTTGGTTGTGGGATCATATGGCCTTTGTTGTGACTTCTTGTTTGATTCCGAATGCTTTTTTCACCGTTTGTTGATACTGGAAACGATATGAGTGGAAGCAAAGGATTTAGTAGATGGGATTATAAACGTAAAATGATGATACCAAAGGAGTGTTAGCCTAGTGGTAAGGCTTGGGCACTACATAGTGGTGAACCCGAGTTCGAGCCCTAGGGGACGCATTTTGGAGGTACGGAGGCTTCGACCCGGGCTGCATGCTTTAGCAGTCGGGCTTCGGCCCAAAATTGCCGAGGATTAGTCTGGGCCCAATATGGTATGGGATACCTCTTCAAAAAAAAGTGTGTATAATCTCTCTCTCTCTCTCCTCTCTCTCTCTCTCTCACAGATTGTTAAATGTATGTGAGCAGATATTTGAAAGAACAAACAAATTTCTTATTTAAAGCCTCGAATTTTCTAAAGTCAAAAGCATCGACCAATTAGGAGGATCCACGTGTAAAGGTACTCTAACTACTTCATATTGGCGTGTTAGGTTGTAATAGGAGGACAATACTTGGTGAGAATGATAACATTTGAGCTAAAGTATAGAGGAGGGCCAGAGGATTAGCCTCTTCGAGATCAGCTTATGGTTGTACGCTTTTTGTATGTTGAACAATCTTTGTTGAGGGTTATAATCCAACTAGCTTTTAGTGTAGAATTGCTTCTGGTTCTTGGAGGCTTAACTTTTTTACAATACTTTTACATGTAGAATTGGGGTTAACGATCTCTCCTAAGTATTGAAAAAAATGTTACAAAAGAATATATACTAGAAAGCAAGAGATATAAAAACACCCTATGTTAAAGTCTTCTTGATTGAATGAAAACTACATTAAAGACTTATACAAAAGAAATAGAGTAGAAGGAATCTGCACAACAACACCATCATTAGTGTAGATATAATGGTAAGTCATAATCAGTTTTACGTAGGAGAAGACTCTTTCGATGCAGTTGTACCTTGTTTATCTTAATCCTCTTATGGATCTCCCTTGTGAACTACGAAAGAGTAGAGTTTAAGTACCTGAGATATTGGGAAACTCTGTAGTATTTCTTCTACCTTAGCTCATTATTGTATATGAAACCAATATTTGAGTTCACAACTATAGTGGCAGAAGGAATGTCATCAATTTCATCCAATCTTTCTCCAGGCTCTATTATTGCAAGTTGTTCGACTCCAAGCTCCAAAGTTATTTGGAAGTGGGTTCTACTTTTAAATCATGTTGTGGGAGAATGTTCTCTTCTTTAAGTGTAGAACCCTCGTGATGTTGTAGATGGAGTGGACCTTATATCTTGGTTTAGTAATGGTTTGTATGAACCTCAGTTTAATGTTTTCCTTAACTATAGGTGAATGTTGGGGTTCAAGTAGATCTCTTTAGCTTGGTTATTGTAGAGGTACTTATGTACATTCTTCATTGGCTTTGGCTCTGCAATTCTGGCACATGGAGGTTTTTTAGGGGGTCTTATTTTCATAACATATGTTTTCTTAGTAGCTCTTACTCTGTCCTCAAAGACATGAGGAAGAACAAAGGTAGATAGTATGTTCTGATATTGGGTGGAAGAAGAAGGACTGGAAGCAGAAAATGTTGACTCAAGTAGTCAGGTGGAACATATGATGCAGTATGGTTCTGGATTTGAAGTTTTTGTAGTGTAACCCCTGGTTTTATAGCATTTAAGGATACTTAATGGACATTCATGGTTTCTTAAACTTATTTGTTGGGAGCTTGATGATCAAGAGAGGCATGAGGCCTCTCTGGTTCATCCACAGTTGCAACGTAGTTGAAGCTTGCCTGTATTGTTGTTATTGAAACAAAGCAGGGGTGATTACGGTGGCTCTTACCGAAGTTTTTCAGTTTAAATTAAAGGAAGATTTGAATAGAACGCATCAAGAAGAAACTCATATATGAATTTTGGATCGACAAAAAATAGAGAATCAAAAGCCAAATCCCTAAACCAAATGATTAGTAAAGAGATTTTAAGAACTAAAGAATCAAGATGAACTAAGAACAAAAACCAAATGCAGAACCTAGCGAGCGAAAGTAACTCTAATACTATATCGCGAATATGCATAAGATAAAGAACAAGTTTGAAAAGCGTTGCTTTGTATTTTCTTATATAACCCAAAACACTCTACGCTAATACTTATATCTCTAACGACTTACGTGTTAGTAATTGTGTGCAGAAGTTGACAAACCAAAGATTATACATCCAATGTTATAAGATACTCGAGGGTCACACTTGTGAGGACTTGTAAAACGAACAAGTAAAATAACTCCAGTAAAGAGAGATTAGATAGTCAATTATAAATCTATTGGGTGTTTTCTGTAATAAACTCCAAAGTTGAAGGTTTCTATTAAAAGAGATTATATATTTATTAGTTAAATAAATATATAACTGATTAATTGATTTATATATATTTATTAGTTAAATAAATAAATATATATATATATATAATAATTATCCTAACTAATTAATATATATTAGTTAATATATATTAATCTTTCTTGGTGGAGAAGAAATAGTTTATTTATGGATAATTATTAGAAAAAAGAAACTGAATATGATACAGATAATGTTTCATCAATATAAATATTCAGTTATGACAAACCTTTTTGATTGATTCAATTATGCATTAATCTCTCCCACAAAAGAAACAAAATCTCTCTCTCTTCCTCCCTCTTGGTCGACGCCAATCACAAAGCCAAAAACCAGTTCGGGTTTCGTTCGGGTGTTCGTTCGGGAGCTCAGAGTTTTGATCGGCTAGAAAATCCGTTCGTAGGGTTCATCACGGGTGGATCAATCTCGAACTATTCAGGTAAAGTTTCTAACACCAATATATGCATGTAGTTTAGATAAACAATAAAGATCGTGTGCTTTCGGGTTTTCACACGTTTATGCTTCCGCTGATCAAACTAGTTTGGTTTGATGTTTAGATAAAACAGTTTGTTTTTCTTGTACCGTGACTCGTATCAGTTAGGTTCGAGGTCACACAAAAACCCAACAGTGGTATCAGAGCCACAGGTTTTTATTGTTTATCTAGTTTTATTTATTTAGATCCGTTTTAAAATTATTTTAGTTGTATAAAAATTGAATTTTATCAGTTGGTATAAAAATTCGTTTTTTTATCAGTTGGTATAAAGATTAGATTTTTTTATCAGTTTAAATAAAAATTCGATCTTTATCAGTTTTGTATAAAGATTGGATTTTTATCAGTTTAGATAAAAATTCGATCTTTATCAGATTCGTATAAAAATTTTATCCTTATCAGATTTTGGCTAAATTTTATCAAAAACTTGTTTAGAATAAAAGCTTTTTATTAGTTGGTTATTCCGATCACCGGATTTTTATCACCACCGAAAACCGCAACCGAACCACTGATGGGCCGATGGCCGAACCGTGGCTTGATCGCCACTGAGGCCGTGGCTTGATCAGCCACTGAGCCGTGGCACGATCAACCACTGAGCCGTGGCACGATCAACCATCAGGCCGTGGCACGATCAGCCACTGAGCCGTGGCTTGATCAGCCATCAGGCCATGGCACGATCAGCCACTGAGCCATGGCTCGATCAGCCACAAGGTCGTGGCTTGATCAGCCACTGAACCATGGCTGAGGTCGTGGCTCAATCAGCCATCGTGCCAGTCATCAGGCCATGGCTCGATCAGCCACAAGGCCAAAGCTTGATCAGCCATCAGGCCATGGCTCGATCGCCACTGCGCCGTGGCTCGATCGCCACCGAGCCATGAGCGAACCACCAGTACGGTGGATGGCCGAGCGGCGTGCAACCACCAGCAGCCATAGAAGGCGGCGGTGGACCGCGGTGGTCGTTCCCGGCAACCGCCGGCCGTCTTTGGCAAACCCTAGGCGGTGACGACGGTGGTTTGTTGTCATTAGATCGTCGGTCGTCAACCGTGGCGGTAGCAATGGCAACGGTGGTGTTCGGTTTGTTTAATCGCCAACCGGCGACGACGATGGCGGGGATCAGTTGTCACCGTTGCAGTCGCCGGTCACCCATGGCAGCGGCTGTTCTACCGTCGTCGATCGCGGGGAGGTGGTGGTGTGGTGCGCGGCTGTCGTCCCCGGTGGATGACGGCGGCGGTGAATCTCCAATCACCGGCCACACACCATCACGGCAGTGGCGGAGATCATTGTCCGTTGAAGTGTAAGCGGTGGCGATGGCGGTGCTTTGGTGTTGCCAATCGTCGCCGGATTTGCGGTGGCCGAGCCTACACCTAGCGATGGGCCGATTAATGATCCAACTCGTTTTACAAAAAGCCCAATACGTTTTCTGAAAACTGCGAATCCAAATTAGGCCCATAGTTGTCAGTTTGATGACGGGCCCAAACCATGTAACTTTTGGGCCACGTTCTTGGCCCAATTAGGTTTATCGGGATTTAGGCTTTTTCCCAAGATTAATTTTATAAAATTGATTTTAAGGGATTTTATTGTTCTTAACAAATTTATAAACTTGTGTTTTATTAAACCAAGTTATTTGACCCGTCTTGGTCAAATTGGCCCGATATCTTTTTCGACCGGTTGATCGAATCAAGACACTTATCACGGGCTAATGTTCCGGCAAGATCGTTCGGAATACTCGGTTTAATTTTGTTAAAAGCGGATATTTTGGTAAAATTGATTATGGCTTATAAAATTGATTTATAGTTTATAAATCTGGAAATTTTATGAAAATCAATTCGATTTTAAAAATATCAGTTTCGATTTATAAAACAGTTTGATTTTATAAATCAGTTAAAATCATGGTTTGTGATAAAATAATTTTAACGGATCTAGGATTTGTTTATATGCTTCATTTTTATATATTGCTTTATAAAAATTGCGTGGTTGAATATTTTTATATATCTGCTTAATATATCTATTCAGTAATTATAGAGATTGCCAATTTAGACCCTTGATCTATTTGGGGAGGCCTGCGTGCCACTTACAACCCCAGTGATATGTAAAATGACCCCTAGGATAGATTTTCTTCCTGAAGTTCCGTCAGAGATGCCGAGGCTAGTGGGAGCTACGCGAGGAGATCGGAGCTACGCGGGGAGATTGGAGCAAAATAGTTTTAGGTCTTTTTTGGTCCTTTAGGAATTAATTGTCAAATCTATAATTACGTGTTTATTAAACTGCGTGGTTGTGATTATTCTGTTTGCTTGTGATTATTGATATTACATGTCTAGGTTTTATCAAACGTTTTTAAATTAGGTTTTAATTTATAAATCTAGTTATATCACGAGGTTGGTTTTAAAAATTAAAATTACCAATTTTATGATTTTTTAGATGGTAAAAATTTATTTATTTTTAAAACCATATAAGATTGGTTTTTCTTTTAAAAGGTATGCTCTTAAAACAGTTAGTTTATTAGCAAATGAGTTTTAGAACAGCCAGTTTTAAAACAAAGTATATGTTTTTAAACAGTAAGTTTTTAAACATTGGTTGTTTCTTAAAACAGTTAGTTTTAGAACAACAATTGCCTTTAAAAAACAATCAGCTTTTAATAGCAATTTTAAAATACTGGAAATTTAAAGTTTTTACAAAACTTAGTAATAAAACCCAGAAAATCATAGATCAGTAGTGCAACCCACTCGGGGACACCTTTGGCGTAAGGTACGTTGGGGCTCGAAGAGAGCAAACCTTGGGCACCTGCGTTCGAACCCCAAGCCAAAGGGAGTGAAAAGACTTTGCGATAATCGGGTGGTACCGGCCAGAGTACATCCTGTCCCGAGTGGTGAGATCTGTTTTGGTTCTGATAAGTTCACCGGGTGGTACCGGGCCAAAAAGCACTTAGAGGGACTAAAACATGTACGGTTTTATCCGATGTCCCAAAAAAATCTAGGAGTCATGTCAGTTAGATATGATTGGTAAAAGTCCTTACCTACCGACATAGTACGGGCCTGGTGGGGCGAGAGCAAACCGCACATCAGGACGTATGAAATAAGGATCCTAGTCCAATAATTAATCATTTAAGGGTTTATTGATTTTATTGGAAATTGTTTATTCAAAAGGTACTAAAAACCAAAGTTTTAATGTGTAGATGGCAAACACAGTTACCAACACTAACAACCTTTCTCTTCGCTCGATCTTCGAAAAGGACAAACTCACCGGTTCAAATTTTCTCGACTGGGAGCGCAATCTCCAGATTGTGCTCAGGCACGAGAGAAAGTGGTATTGTGAGTCCGATATTCGACAAGAATGCAATGTAACGGATCAAGCAATCAGATATGCAAGTAATATGAAGAACACGACAATACGACAAAGCATATAACTAAAGTTGTTAGTTGCAAGAACATTTAATAACGTTAACTATCGACCCCTATATATAGAGCCGAAGTTACAAAACAACCCCTAGAGTCTATGACTCTTTTAAGAGGCGCACAAAAGTATTGTTTTAAGACTAACTATTACATAATATCAAAAGACGCCCCTGACTTCTTTACAAACAAACTAGTCAGGTTCTAACAATCTCCCCCTTTGGGAAGAAGTCAGAAAGGCGGCGGATACTTCAAAGCTGGTTCCCACTGCGAGAGCTGCAGGTACTCGTCCCATTCGCGGATCGATCTCGTACGGAGCTCCATCGCAGTCTCAACCCTTCTCAGCATCAGTCTTTCTTTCAGCTTGACCTCGATCAGATTCAGGGCCTCCTTCAGCTTTCTCTTCCACTGAGTCCCCTTGTACATTGGCATGTTCTCCTCCATCAGACGACGCTTCATTCCGTTGTAAACATACAGCAGAGTGCCGTCACAGAAGCTAGACAGCTCACTGAAGCGCATGAATCTCCGCTGGTTCTTCCTGAAGGTGATGTACACAACACCATGCTCTGGGAGTTCCGTTGGGAAGTAGGGCATGTATTGGTCAAGAAGATTTGCCTCCAGGTTGGGACGCAGCAGATTCACCTTCTGGTGTTTGCTTTCGATCGCCATCTGATAGTCTGTGAGATGCGCGAGGTTGATCGAGTGGCGTACATATCTCTTGAGGACTTCCAGACCGTCTCTGAAGTAGCCTGGTTTCAGAATCGGACCCTCAAGGTGTCTGATCAAAGTGAGAAGATCATCGAGATCTATGCTGTCCAGATCGGCTTCAGTGAACATGAAGTCTCGGAGGTCTCCGTCGGGCTTGCCTGGGTTGTACATACGGACATGGAACTCAAGGAATAACTGGTGTCCAAATTTGTAAGGTCGGACATCAGTTACCTTGGTAAATCTGAGCTTTCGTCTGATCTGCCCATGCTCGCTCCAGCTGAGCTTCCTCTGGTAGACGTACGCGGTACGGCGGCGACGCTTCTTGACATGAGACAGGCCGAAGAAGACCTTCTTGGACCACGAGAAGAGGCGTTCCTGTTGGAAGATCCGTGTGAAGGATTCCTCCAGGAAGGGCCTGAATATAACCGTGTGGTTCCAACCCAGTCTGATCGGTTGTTGACCTGTGAAAGCTTCTGGCGTCTGTACCGTGGGAAGAAAGGCGTCGTACTCCGCACCAGAGACAATGTCATCTGATCTCTTCCAAAACTGAAGGCTCTGGGCATGCTGGTTCAGGATCTTCCTTCCCTCGTCAGAGATACGAAGGTCGGAAGGATCCAACGGCGCGGTGTTTGGATCGATCAGGTCAATGGCAGGAGTCACCTTCTCGTGAGGAAATTGGACGGTCGTACCCACGGGGATAGCCTCATATCTCCAGTTCGCTGCCTCTGCCGGGATCTCTTCATCAGAATCCGAGTCCCGACGATCTGCCGGATCTGCAATATCGGCAGGCTGATCTGCAGGTGGAGTGGTGTCAACTGGTGTGTCATCGGCGGCGGTTCCGGAGCCGGAGGGAAGGTCTAGGCGAGCCCTCTTGGACGGACCCTCCCCCTCATGAGGATTGGCGGCATCGTCCGGATCATCATGCTCGCGCTTGGAGGGTTGAGCCTGAGACCTGCAAGTTGCCTCAAGCTCGCGGATTCTCCGCAATGCAATCTCCAGCTGCATATCCCTTGTGGCGACCAGCTGCTTGTACTGATCCACCTGTCTCTGAAGGGCATCGTTCTGAGTGGTGAGCTGAGCGATGACGATCTGGTGCTCAGCTTCAGAGACAAAGCCGGGAATCTCCTCAGCTAGTGGTGGTGGTTGGAGACGGAGGACGGGAGTAGGAGAGCGGCTTGAATCGGCGAAAGATGGGCGCTCCCCTTCCTGGAACTTGCCCTTGATGAAGCGTTTTGCTTCATCCAGCTCCCTCCGACGGTCCTCGTCCGCCTTTCGCAGTGCTTCGATCTCGGCACGGCGAGCTTTGTCAGCTTTCTCAAGAGCTTCCAGCCGTTTTGTCTTTGCCTGATCAGTCTTCTCGAGTGCCTCAAACCTGCTTTGGATTTTGCATGAGTTCTGACACAGGTGATCAGAAGTCGTAAAATTGATCATCGAGTCCTGAACTGAAGTATTCAGAAGCCGTACTTCGGTTCTACAACCTGCAAGAAAAAGTAGGAATGGTATCCATAGCAGATTGGATCCGATAGAGTTAGTAACACAACACTTATACAATAGCTCCCCCTAGGTGTATGCAACACCGAGGCTCCCCCTAGGTGTATGCAACACCGAGGCTCCCCCTATGCACATGCATATAAGGAGACTGGCTGTTTAGGAACCCATTGCCACATGGGTTTCCTAGCATTAGACACAGTTAAAACTTCCGATGAAGTGTCCTTTTCGGATTTCTCCTTAGGCTTAGGAGACTTCACAGGAGGCAAAGCACTTTGCTTTGCCATTTTGTTACTTCTTTTCCTGGGAGGACCACTTGACTTGCGATAAGTATTGGCATTACTAGGCAAATCGACACGCATGTAATTATCAAACATTGAACAAATTTGATTTCTAAAAGCTGTAAAGTTTTCAGAATTCGCAGAGCGATTAGAGTTTACAGACTTTGAGTTCAAGTTTAAATTACAACTACGTGGGTTGTAGCCAAGAACAGAATGATCTTGACCTCCCCTTTTTGGAAAAGCAGTAAAAGAGTTATTCTTCTTGCGATTTCTCCTCCTCCTCCTCCGTGGTTTCACATTTGCTGCCCCATCACCAGTTCTCCCATATGCATGAGTAGCAAATTGTGAGTTGGGTGATGGTTTAGCAAGAGTGGATTGACCACCTTTGATTTGTGGGGCCTTTTGAAAAACAGGTTTTGAAGTATTCAAAGGCTGTTTGGGTTTGGAGTTCTCACCCACATCAAATGAACTAGAATGAAAGTTTAGTCCCTTAATGGGTTTCACCAAGCTACTAGCATCCTTAGTATTTGAATGCTGTGTTTGTGTTACTGTAGGTGTGTGAGGCTTAACTGACTTCCCTTTGTCAGTACCGTCACAAGTTTCACCTTTAGTGTTTATCACAGACACTGATGCGAGTGGCTTGGGAGAACTGATTTGCTTTACAGCAGGTGCCTTTGGCAAAACAGGTTTTCGTGGAATATAACCTGAAGAAGGATCATCAGCATTTAAAAATACCTTCACATCATACACGACATTTGGATCTAATATGAGTTTAGGCTTGGTTGTCCTAAAGTTTGGTGTGAAGGGTGTTCTACTGGTACCTGAGGACCAAGGATCAGATTCTTCTAACAGAGACAATCGATCGTTCAATCGATTGATTTGACAATCCTGATTAGTAAAGTATTGGGCATACATCATTTCCTTTTCGTAAAAGAATTCTTTTTCAATTCTGTTTGAAACAGTTAGGACAATGAGTTGCATCTGGAGATCCGCATATTCAATTTCAAAAGTTGTACCAGTAAAATTTGCGGTCTCACATTGGCTTGACATACCTATCCTTTCAGCATTCGCCTCAAGATAGTTATGTTCCAATGAATTAATCAGGCAGTCTTTTTCAGAAAGAATTGATTCAAGGTTCTTGATCTTATGGTGACAGGCTTTCAGTTCTACAACTTTGGATCTAAGAAGGAACACTTCTCTCTCTAGACATACTGGGGCTGGAGGCTGAGTTGCGGAAGAATCCAAAGATTGGATAACATCAGCATCCAAAGATGTATCTATCTCCCTAGTGTCGTAACTAGAGTTCAGATTTTCATAGTTGATGGGAGGCATGGCTATCTTAGGTGTTCTAGCTTTGATGCCCTCCCAGTCTGAGAAAGTGTTATCAGGATTTCTAGCAGGAGTGAAGATGGGACCGGTTGCAACAGGACTGGAAGGAGGACTATTGGTTGAACTATTTGAAGGACTGGTGGTATAAGACACAACTTTTCCGTCTATGATTTCGGTAAAGGTCACAGTCTGCATCACATAGTTGTCATTGTCTGATCCTCTAACAGTCGGTTTGGAAGCACTCATATTATCAAAATTGTATAGATGTGCAGGTGCTTTTTCAAGAATATGATTATCTAAATGTCCCAACCCAGGTTTGGCATTATAAAAGGGATGTTGAGTGGTTTGCTTGGTAAGTAGACTTAAGGTATGTTCAGATTGTCCTCTCTTTAAATTATTTTCCTCAAGCTCTTCGATTTTTACAAATAACTTTGTTCTTTCCAAGGAAAGAAGGTGAAACTTGAGCTTGAGTTCTTCACGACTACTTTCAATTTCGTCGTGAGATCTTTGAAGATCAAGGAGCTTGTTTTCGAGGATAGATTCTCTAATCCCAGACTCAAGTTCCATTCTGTTAAAGTTCTCGGCGAGGTCCTCTAAACTACTTTTATAAACAGCACTCTCTATTCTGAATCTCGTGACGAGAGCTCTTTCCATTTGGAGTTGGCTCTCAAGTCTTAGAGTTTCAGATTCTAACAGTTCAACTCTATTTAACAGATTTGAGTTTGAAGTTACCTCTGCTTCTTCCTCAGTTGAATCGTTAGGGGAACCAGATATGCATGGTTCCTCATAGTCAGCCATGAGGCAGTGTCCTTGCATGGCGGAAGGGCCTTCATCATCTGAGCCCATACTTACGATTTCTTTAGACATTGCGTCCTCGGAAATAGGATCTGTTTTGAGTAGATGGTGATTTTTGATTGGACAGAGCTTCCGCGCTTAAAGCACTTTCCTTTTTAGAAATTCGAAAATTTCAAAAAGAAAGGCCAAGGCGGAAAAAAATTCCAAGTCCCGATTCGGGAAATGAGAGTCCCAATTCGGGAGTCAACCTTCCTGATTCGGGAGTCAACCTTCCTGATTCGGGAGTCAACCTTCCTGATTCGGGAGTCAAACTTCCTGATTCGGGAAATTGAAATTCCCAATTCGGGAGTTTGAAAGTCCCTATTCGGGAGTTTGAAAGTCCCTATTCGGGAGTTTGAAAGTCCCTATTCGGGAGTTCAAAGTCCCTATTCGGGAGTTTGAAAGTCCCTATTCGGGAGTTTGAAAGTCCCTATTCGGGAGTTCAAAGTCCCTATTCGGGAGTTTGAAAGTCCCTATTCGGGAGTTCAAAGTCCCTATTCGGGAATTCAAAGTCCCTATTCGGGAGTTTGAAAGTCCCTATTCGGGAGTTCAAAGTCCCTATTCGGGAATTCAAAGTCCCAATTCGGGAATTTGCTGAATAATCAAAAACAGCCTCAAAAATGTCCAAATCTACCAAAACGAGGGCTCTGATACCAATTGTGAGTCTGATATTCGACAAGAATGCAATGTAACGGATCAAGCAATCAGATATGCAAGTAATATGAAGAACACGACAATACGACAAAGCATATAACTAAAGTTTTTAGTTGCAAGAACATTTAATAACGTTAACTATCGACCCCTATATATAGAGCCGAAGTTACAAAACAACCCCTAGAGTCTATGACTCTTTTAAGAGGCGCACAAAAGTATTGTTTTAAGACTAACTATTACATAATATCAAAAGACGCCCCTGACTTCTTTACAAACAAACTAGTCAGGTTCTAACAGGTATGTCCTGGAAGAACCTCTAGTTAAGGCCCCACCATCAAATGCTAGTGCGGCAATTAGAAATGCTTATCAAAAGCGTTCAGATGATTTGCTGGATGTTGGCTGCCTGATGCTTGCGACCATGAGCCCAGAACTTCAAACAGGGCTCATGAACACTAATGCTTACGACATGATCCGTCAGTTGAGGGACATGTTCCAAACTCAAGCTCGCACAGAGCGTTATGATGCCACGAGGGCTCTAAACGCATGCAAAATGGCCAAGGGGACCTCTGTCAGTGCCCACGTCATGAAAATGAAGAGGCTACTTGATCACCTAGAGAGGTTAGGTCACCCAGTTCCGTTGTAGTTAGCAACGGATACTATACTTAACTCATTATCTGACGATTACAACCAGTTTGTGATTAATTTTAACATGAACAACATGGAGAAGAGCATAGCTGAACTGCACTCCATGTTAAAAACTGCTGAGTTAAGTATGGGGACGGGGACCAAGACCAAAGATGTTCTGATGGTCAAGGATGGTGGAGTGAAGAAGAAAAGAGGGCAAAAGAACACCAGCAAAGGCAAGGGCCAGGTTCAGGTCAGCCAGGGTGTACCAAAGATTGCTGACAATGAAAATGGCAAGGGCAAAGGGAAGGGCAAGAAAATTAAAGTCAACAAGGCAAGGACCGAGAATCGATGCCTCAGGTGTCATGAGGTCGGTCATTGGAGACAAAACTGCCCGAAGCGTCATGAAACAGGTATGAACACCTTGAATATTTTGTGACTGATTCATTTTATCATTACTACTTGTTAGTCTACAAGTTAACTGACACCTACTGCAAATTTTTAATTGCAGGAGGTCAGGAGAAATGATAAGCCCGAGTTACAAGGATCATACATCTTTTAGACATTATCAAGACATTTTAAACTTCTGAGTTATTTTAAAACATTTTATTATGGATATTTTGGAGATATTGTTTGGTTTTAAAATTTATGGATATTTAATATTTTTAAATTTAAATCGTCTTGATTCATATGTCTATACTATTTTGAATCTGATTAAGTCAAGATAGACTTGATTCAATTTGTTGATCCTAGATATTGTCTGCCACACTAACCAATATACTTCAAATTTTTATAATCTGAAGTAATATATGAAAACTGTCAAAAACACACGAAGTACTATTTTATAGGAATGTGTTTTTGGAATAAAACATTTATGAGTAATATGATTATAATAGGTATATTATAGTTAGGTTCAAATTACTCATATGTTTTAAAAAGGAATTTATGATATTATCACAGATAACGTTGATAATATTAGTGTTTATAAGACTAGTAAATTCCAAGTTTTGGAATTAGGATCTAATAAGATCCAATTAAGTTTTATGAATAGTAAAATTCAAGTTTAAAGTATTAAACTTATTACTTAAAATAAAATTGACTAAAATAGTCAAGTTTTGACTAAGTCAATGAAACATTAAATTTAAGTAATAGTCAGTTTTCATATAGGTTAGTGGGAGCCCGATTTATTCTCTACCCAAGCTCTTGGTAAAGAATGAAAGATAAATTATTGATTTACGAATTCCTAATCCAGAGAGGATAAGAGTTCATGAGAAATATGATCTATTCTTTTAAAAGTAAGATCAAAGTTTCGAAACAATAAAAGTGAAAGTTTTGACTTTAAGAAAATCAATAATTATATGTGTTGTAATAATAGAGTTTTTGTAATATCTATTAGACCATCGAGTGTTGTAAGAACACTAGAATAAATTTCCTGGATTTACCAGTTTGGTAAATGGAAATTATGTTAGATTTCAGGTAGAAATCTTCATCTACACAGCAACTAAGTAAAGTTGCGGAATTAACTTTACATATCCAGGAAAACTTGGAGTTATTCCAGTATCTCCAAAGATTTAGGGAATATGATAAAGAAAAGTCTAGATTTTGTTTAAAGTGTTTGCAAAAACAAAAACTAGCAGAACCAAGTTAAAATCACTAATTTAAACTTGTGTTGTTTTTGGTTGTTTCGTTGATTAGTATGGTAAGCAACTAATCAAAGGGTTTAAATTGAAGAAAGGTAATACTTCATTTAAATAAGAAAAATTACACATTGAATAGACAATATAAAAGCAACTTTGAAAGTATTATTAATTTTGTAATTAATTACATAGTGTAATATGGACTATACAAAATTAATTTCACTGTTTACTTTTATAGTTTTGCATGTTTTGATCCGGGAATAAAACTAGTCTAAGTTTTATTTGAAATTTATCCGTGACAACTTATCCAGGTGGGAACCTGATAGGGTTTTAAAGTCATCGTGAGTTTTTGGGTAGTTATAAACAGAGTGTTGAATAACAGCTACAAGTGATGTAGACCAAAAACTACATGGATATTCGATAGAGTAGCGAATATCGGATGTGATCCGCTGGTTGAGATTATTTCGTGGATTTTGTCATAAGTAAATCTCACAGTAGGTTGTCCTAAATACCTGAGGTATCTGGTTTGGAATCACGAGGACTACTGGATACTTAGGTGCTGTTCGGTTCCTTTTCTGTTAAGACCTGAATGGATATAGCTGTCTGAATGGATATGGCTATCTGTGTGTTAACAGATAAGTTGTTGTTCGGTTGCTATGCTGAATAAACAGTCTAAATGTCAGAAATGACTATTTTATCCCCAGGCTTTATTTTATTTTTCCTAAATGACTCAATTGTTGAATAAAAATGTTGAATAAATAAATTTATTTTTTAAGAAAATCAATTAAACATTTACAAGATGATGTATATTAAAATTACAAATGATTCTCTTATACATAGAAACTGATGTATATATGGGAAATAGGGAGAAAGTCAGAAAGATGTATATAGGCTTGAAATCAAGCCACATGGAAGCACAAAGCACAGCCATATGGAAGCCATAATCATAGCCATATGTATTCTCACTGAATCACAACCATATATATATATAGAATTATATAAATCGCACATAACCATAACTATAACCCAGTAGAGATATATACATAAAAAAATCTATATTTTGAAAGCCACAAACTTCGAAAATATACAGAGCCGAAATCCATATGCACAGTGAAAATATACATGGCTTTGAAATCGATATGCACAGATCTGAACTTGATGGCTTTGAACCAGTAGAAAATTGATGGCTTTGAAATCTACACGGTGGAAAATCGAAGGCTTTCAAATCAACATTCACAGCTTTGAAATCAAGGGTTTTGAAGAAGTAGAGTCGATGGAGAGAGTAGTTTTAGCGATTCTTCAAACAATGATAGCAGCGATGATGAAGATTGAAGCTGAAAAGTAGGGATGGGGAGGAATAAAGGAAGGGTAAAATTGGAATAGATGTGGCTGAGTCTATATGACTCTGTTTTTAGGGCTGAGCGATTCAGCCATGGGCTGACCGGATAAGCCCTTACCGAACACCCATGTATGGTTGTGCGAATCAGCCATACCCTTTATTCAGCCCATTAAGCTGCTACCGAACACCCCCTTAGTGTGTCCTAACATCACGCCGTAACTGGGTGGTCATACGGGGCGTAACTAGATTCAGCGGAAGTCGTGGTGACAAATGCAGATATGCAAGAAGGGATTTGCACCTCTTCTATGAAGAGAGATATTTCCGGGCCCCTTGACTGACTGAAAGAATTGATGAAGTGCATGGCCATGCCCAAACGAAATGATTTGTTCTTTGTCGTTTACATATCAGTTAGAAGTCGGATAGTCAAGGAACATAATCTTGAGTATTCTGAGTTGACTCTATCTATGCTCATACTCGAAATTGAAATATCGTGTTGCAAAAGGAAAATCCTAGTTATACCCATTTTATGAACAGTTGTTTCATAAATATAGTATCCTTGAAAGAATGATTACATCATATACCTGGGTATAAGAGTTCTTATAACATGGTTAGCCTAAGTGCCTGTCTAGGGGCCTCCTTAGGTCCGTGTAGTCAAGCCGGTATTGCCAACTTGCATAAGTGGGAGTCTGTTAGTAATTGTGTGCAGAAGTTGACAAACCAAAGATTACATATCCAATGTTATAAGACACTCGAGGGTCACACTTGTGAGGACTTGTAAAACGAAGAAGTAAAATAACTCCAGTAAAGAGAGATTAGATAGTCAATTATAAATCTATTGGGTGTTTTCTATAATAAACTCCAAAGTTGAAGGTTTCTATTAAAAGAGATTATATATTTACTAGTTAAATAAATATATAACTGATTAATTGATTTATATATATTTATTAGTTAAATAAATAAATAAATATATATATATAATAGTTATCCTAACTAATTAATATATATTAGTTAATATATATTAATCTTTCTTGGTGGAGAAGAAATAGTTTATTTATGGATAATTATTAGAAAAAGGAAACTGAATATGATACAGATACTGTTTCATCAATATAAATATTCAGTTATGGCAAACCTTTTTGATTGATTCAATTATTCATTAATCTCTCCCACAAAAGAAACAAAATCTCTCTCTCTCTTCCTCCCTCTTGGTCGACGCCAATCACAAAGCCAAAAACCAGTTCGGGTTTCGTTCGGGTGTTCGTTCGGGAGCTCGGAGTTTTGATCGGCTAGAAGATCCGTTCGTAGGGTTCATCACGGGTGGATCAATCTCGAGCTATTCAGGTAAAGTTTCTAACACCAATATATGCATGTAGTTTAGATAAACAATAAAGATCGTGTGCTTTCGGGTTTTTACACATTTATGCTTCCGCTGATCAAACCAGTTTGGTTTGATGTTTAGATAAAACAGTTTGTTTTTCTTGTACCGTGACTCGTATCAGTTAGGTTCGAGGTCACACAAAAACCCAACATTACGAACATAGGCATAAGGGTGCGTTTGGTGTACTGGATAGGGTGGGACAGGACAGTATGTCATACTAGCACAAGACATGGGACAAGTATGTCATAGGCGAGCCCCAACCTTGGACTAAGTAGAACATACTAGCACAAGACATGGGACAAGTATGTCCACCCCTTACCCATGGAACTAAGTGGAACAAGGAACTTATTGACCAAAATTGTAATACCCCGTACTTTTACGAAACCGTTATGCAACTATAGGGGTTTATTATGTTATTAAGAGAAACTTTGGACTATTGGTTTAGGTTTGGAATCTTAGACAACTCAAAGGACTATTTATGACAATAAGCAAAAACTTTAAAGTATTTGAGATAGCCTCTCATGCATCAGATCGGCGCAGTAGCTAAATTAGGGTTTTAATATTCTTTTTCTTCATGCTATTGATTTGAATTAAAGCATGAAGGAAACCAAAAGGAACATAATCGGGTATTATAGTTCCAAGCAACAAATTACCTTAGGTTTAAGATTGGATGCTTGTTTGAAGTTATGATCGTGTAATCAAGTGGAGATGCTTTAACGATTTCTAGACGCTAATTAAGGTACGGATTCCTTGTTCCTCCGTTGTGTTTATTCGATTGTTAAAGTTTATTTGCGTTTATGTGATATGTTACACATGTGTATGGATTCTATATAAGTTCTCCTCTTTTACGTTTGATCCGTTACATACGTGCTAAACCTATTTACGTAACTTGATTCGTAATATGTATATATGTGTACGCATTCCTAATCCCAACTTTGTTTATTTGATTCGTTAAATTCGTGTACGGTTCATTTGGTTTTTTTCGATTCAAGTTATTCCATTCGATTCGGTGATGAATGTGTTTTTACTTTCATCACAAGTACTTTGCGTTTCTATTTATTTAGTTGCTCGTTGATCGTCTTGATTCTCGGATGCGTCTTTTCGATTTTACAAACGATAAGTTAGGCTAGAAACATCATATTATATTTATAAGCTGCTGGAAATCTTTCTGAAAATTTTGTGTTACTTGTAAAAATCATATCTCATCGCTCGTTTATCGGATTACTGCATACGATATATTTTTAAAAACCCCCAGCAGTGTACTACAAATTACTGTCACATGAATAAACTGTGATTTTTAAGCTAAAGTGTCTAAAATCTAAGTTTTCTGAAACAACTCCTATTTTGGACGAAAACAGCGCAATCATTTTCAAAAATTCGTATCAGATTCATTTTAAACCCGATTCAGTCCGTTCTTGATTCGTTGGAATCCTAAGACATTGACCTAAAACTTCTTTTTAGATATTCTTTTCTAAAACCTATTGAGAATATGTTAAATTGTTCGATTTCTAAACATGTAAAATGCTGGAAATAGTACGACTTGATTTCTTATAGTTATAAGTATAAAATTCACATTCTGCATTTGGATTTGATTTGCGGTAGGGATTCTTGTATTTTTGTTCCGTTAAGCAACTCATTTTACGAAAATTATTCCCTAAGCGTCTTTGGAAATTCCGAGTGAAAAACTCAATCATTCGACTTTTTATATCGTACTGTTCGCTTCCTTAACTTGGTTGACAGCTTATGCTCTTGTAAAAACTTTGTTTTCTAACCAACCATTTTACTTACTTCATATCGATAAAAAAAACCTACATTTTCTTCAAAATACCCCGTTTATTTTCCGGTAAAACTATATGAAGCTTTATGTCTTTAAAGTACTTCACTTAGCATTTTCCTTGATTGTGGTTTGTTAAATTGTGCATATTGATTATAAGATTATATGTCGTCGCATGAGTTGCGACATTATGTTTTTGACTCCGGGTAAGTCGAGCTACTAACCACCTATGGGGGTACCATAGGCACGTCATTGTGGCACCAATGGCGTGACACTACCCGTGGCGGTGTGATCGGTCCACGGCGTCTCCTCTTTTGTGCTCATGTGGGAGCTTTATATGTTTATGTTATGTTTATGTTGAGGAGGCGTATGGGTCGACCCTAGTTCTTATGTATGTTATATGGTGGATGTCGGTGTAGTGCCCAACGCCGCATCACACATTAGTACGTGTGGATCTGCAGGTCCAGCGTACCGGCCTTTGTGGCTATATGTCTGACACTTGTCACGTCGGTTGATATGCAAGTGTATGCGTTATATGAGCTCGATAAGTCCATTTGTATGTTTTTGTTTGAACACGTTATTTGTTAGTTCTCTATGATTGATAATCACATCGTCCGATAATTGAGATTTGTTTATATATGTTTGATTTACATTCTTTGCGACCTGCAATCATATGCTATGATTTTGAGTTAAGCTCATTAGATTCGTTTGCGTTCGAATAAACAACTATCTGGCTTTTATGAACTCATAGAAGGTTGAATCTTGTGTCTAAATTTTAATTTCGAAACATTCAGTTTTGAGTTCGATTATTGTTTTGCTATTTGTTTGTATCCGCCCACTGAGCGTTTGGCTCAGCCGCATTTCTTTCTTCGCGGCAGGTATTAGAAGGGGAACAAAGGAGCCTACGATCTGAAGAGTCGGCATATTTAAGGGTTACAAGAGGTTTTAGCATAGTTTAGTGACTTGGTGATTTATTTATTTATTTTGTTACTAGGATAGTTTTTCGTTTATAAAGGTTACGATTGGTTTTGATAGTTTGTGTACAGATTTATTTATTGGAGGTGTATAATACGTTTATTTGGAGTTTTAATCATTTGTTTGGAGGTTCTTTATTTCGGGCTTTATTTATCGAATTCGTTATATTAGTAGTAACCTCCCTTTTCTTTCGAAATGGGGGTGTTACAATTATGGTATCAGAGCTCTAGGTTCTATCTTGTAGAAAACCTTATAGGTTTAACCTGTGAGTATGGATAGTTTAGATGAATCTAAATAGTGTAGCGGAAGCGTGGTGGTTGAATTAGTTTTGTTATCTTAATGGATCTCTAGATAGTTTGTGGATTAATGATTTGTGTTTCTGGATTATCATTAAGGTTGATGAATCTCTTGGTCGAAATTTTAGTGGATGGTGGTGATATATTTTTCTTGTACTATTTATTGAAGTTTTGGGATTAAATATGTGGATGTTTAGTTTTGGAGATAGGAAAGCTATCCGAATTGACTTGTTAAGGTGATAGTCTCTGAATAATCAGATTTTAAAAGCTTGGATGAAATATATGGTTGTAACTAATGAGCTCGGTTATTCGTAAGAGAAGTTGTGATTTGGTATACTTAGAAAGTAGTGATATCAATGAATTGGTCACGGGTCTAAGAAATTTGAATATCTCATGGGGATAAGTTCGAATATTGGATGTTACATACTTGACGACACTATGTGGTTTTAAGAAATTTGTTACCAAGTGTTTAGTGGTGGTTCAGTGCTAATAGTAGTTTTAAGATGGCAATCATGGTTTGTGATTCAAAGGAATTAATGAAGTTTATTTGGAAATGTCCCAAATGCTTGGTCTAATGTTGTGAATTAGATTTTGACTTATAAGACAATATTAGTTGCACTAAGTATGGCATTTGGGAAAGTGGTGGCCTTTGGGGGATTTTATTTATTTATTGATTAATTTAGGGCTTGGAAGGACGTTCAAGTAGAGATATTAGATATTTACCTAAAATGATTAGGTGTTTCATCTCTTATACTAAGATTGAGTTATGACATGGAGTATTGAAACATTGAGACCTTAGTGGTGATTTTGGTTGACCGAATTACTGTAAGTGGGATGGAGGGTATATATTTTTTTTATATAATAATTAAGAATAATTAAAATTATGCGTTCGATAAATATTTATTGAATCCAATTTTGATTCAATTTCGAGATACCTCAAGGTAAGGCAGTAACCAAGTATGCGTATGTTATTTTAATGAGATAGGCTAGCTAATTTGGATTGGTTTGCTAAGCCAATAGTCTTAAGTGAAAATGTTTTAGATTATTCGAATGAATGATATCGATATGATTATTGATCTTGAATACTCGTTGCGTTTTGGTATACTAAAAAAGTTGCGGTTTGGTTGATTTAATTATATGTTTTCTAAGGAATTGGAAAAATGTTTGCATATCTTATAAGGGAGTGGTCAGAATGTTGGATGGCATATATTTGTGGCATTACAAGGCTATTGATAAATTTGCTTAAAAGTCGGATTTTGCCTTTTAGATCTCGCAGTTATCTTAGTGTTAATTATTTGATTAAGGATGGAATTATGGGTTATTTTTTTTATGGGTTGGAGACATTTAGTGGATATATGTTGCTTAAGTTGAATGCTTCAAGTTAGAAATTGATTTTAAGACAATGTTAGTTGTGCAATTTTGTATATAGAATTAAGATTTTAATACTAATAAATGGATGATTTTACTAGATATTTTGGTAGCGTTTCATCATTGATAAGAGTTTATATTCTAGTTGAGATGTCGATTAAGATTTTGAAATAATTTCAGTTCTTTTTATGTCTTGTTATAAGATTAAATTGTCATTTGTGTATGTTGATATGTGGAGACTTCAAGTGTGCGAAATTATAGGACCAAACTCTTTAAGCAAGTAGATTTTACTTTACCATTTGTATAGTTGGATATTGAGATCTCTTAGATAAGTATTTAGTGGCTAATGTTTTGATTTTATTTTGAGGAATTGCATGGTAATCTAAGATTGCTAATGCTTCGGATTTAGAAGATTACTATATGAGTATTTAACTTATTTGATGGTTTACTTAAATTCCGAGGACGGAATTTTCTTAAGGGGGGTAGATTGTAATACCCGTACTTTTACGAAACCGTTATGCAACTATAGGGGTTTATTATGTTATTAAGAGAAACTTTGGACTATTGGTTTAGGTTTGGAATCTTAGACAACTCAAAGGACTATTTATGACAATAAGCAAAAACTTTAAAGTATTTGAGATAGCCTCTCATGCATCAGATCGGCGCAGTAGCTAAATTAGGGTTTTAATATTCTTTTTCTTCATGCTATTGATTTGAATTAAAGCATGAAGGAAACCAAAAGGAACATAATCGGGTATTATAGTTCCAAGCAACAAATTACCTTAGGTTTAAGATTGGATGCTTGTTTGAAGTTATGATCGTGTAATCAAGTGGAGATGCTTTAACGATTTCTAGACGCTAATTAAGGTACGGATTCCTTGTTCCTCCGTTGTGTTTATTCGATTGTTAAAGTTTATTTGCGTTTATGTGATATGTTACACATGTGTATGGATTCTATATAAGTTCTCCTCTTTTACGTTTGATCCGTTACATACGTGCTAAACCTATTTACGTAACTTGATTCGTAATATGTATATATGTGTACGCATTCCTAATCCCAACTTTGTTTATTTGATTCGTTAAATTCGTGTACGGTTCATTTGGTTTTCTTTCGATTCAAGTTATTCCATTCGATTCGGTGATGAATGTGTTTTTACTTTCATCACAAGTACTTTGCGTTTCTATTTATTTAGTTGCTCGTTGATCGTCTTGATTCTCGGATGCGTCTTTTCGATTTTACAAACGATAAGTTAGGCTAGAAACATCATATTATATTTATAAGCTGCTGGAAATCTTTCTGAAAATTTTGTGTTACTTGTAAAAATCATATCTCATCGCTCGTTTATCGGATTACTGCATACGATATATTTTTAAAAACCCCCAGCAGTGTACTACAAATTACTGTCACATGAATAAACTGTGATTTTTAAGCTAAAGTGTCTAAAATCTAAGTTTTCTGAAACAACTCCTATTTTGGACGAAAACAGCGCAATCATTTTCAAAAATTCGTATCAGATTCATTTTAAACCCGATTCAGTCCGTTCTTGATTCGTTGGAATCCTAAGACATTGACCTAAAACTTCTTTTTAGATATTCTTTTCTAAAACCTATTGAGAATATGTTAAATTGTTCGATTTCTAAACATGTAAAATGCTGGAAATAGTACGACTTGATTTCTTATAGTTATAAGTATAAAATTCACATTCTGCATTTGGATTTGATTTGCGGTAGGGATTCTTGTATTTTTGTTCCGTTAAGCAACTCATTTTACGAAAATTATTCCCTAAGCGTCTTTGGAAATTCCGAGTGAAAAACTCAATCATTCGACTTTTTATATCGTACTGTTCGCTTCCTTAACTTGGTTGACAGCTTATGCTCTTGTAAAAACTTTGTTTTCTAACCAACCATTTTACTTACTTCATATCGATAAAAAAAACCTACATTTTCTTCAAAATACCCCGTTTATTTTCCGGTAAAACTATATGAAGCTTTATGTCTTTAAAGTACTTCACTTAGCATTTTCCTTGATTGTGGTTTGTTAAATTGTGCATATTGATTATAAGATTATATGTCGTCGCATGAGTTGCGACATTATGTTTTTGACTCCGGGTAAGTCGAGCTACTAACCACCTATGGGGGTACCATAGGCACGTCATTGTGGCACCAATGGCGTGACACTACCCGTGGCGGTGTGATCGGTCCACGGCGTCTCCTCTTTTGTGCTCATGTGGGAGCTTTATATGTTTATGTTATGTTTATGTTGAGGAGGCGTATGGGTCGACCCTAGTTCTTATGTATGTTATATGGTGGATGTCGGTGTAGTGCCCAACGCCGCATCACACATTAGTACGTGTGGATCTGCAGGTCCAGCGTACCGGCCTTTGTGGCTATATGTCTGACACTTGTCACGTCGGTTGATATGCAAGTGTATGCGTTATATGAGCTCGATAAGTCCATTTGTATGTTTTTGTTTGAACACGTTATTTGTTAGTTCTCTATGATTGATAATCACATCGTCCGATAATTGAGATTTGTTTATATATGTTTGATTTACATTCTTTGCGACCTGCAATCATATGCTATGATTTTGAGTTAAGCTCATTAGATTCGTTTGCGTTCGAATAAACAACTATCTGGCTTTTATGAACTCATAGAAGGTTGAATCTTGTGTCTAAATTTTAATTTCGAAACATTCAGTTTTGAGTTCGATTATTGTTTTGCTATTTGTTTGTATCCGCCCACTGAGCGTTTGGCTCAGCCGCATTTCTTTCTTCGCGGCAGGTATTAGAAGGGGAACAAAGGAGCCTACGATCTGAAGAGTCGGCATATTTAAGGGTTACAAGAGGTTTTAGCATAGTTTAGTGACTTGGTGATTTATTTATTTATTTTGTTACTAGGATAGTTTTTCGTTTATAAAGGTTACGATTGGTTTTGATAGTTTGTGTACAGATTTATTTATTGGAGGTGTATAATACGTTTATTTGGAGTTTTAATCATTTGTTTGGAGGTTCTTTATTTCGGGCTTTATTTATCGAATTCGTTATATTAGTAGTAACCTCCCTTTTCTTTCGAAATGGGGGTGTTACAAAAATACCCCTAAAATAAGAAACCTAATCTAATATCTCTTCTTTTTTCTTCAGCTGCTTTCTCTCAAACTCCATCCCCTCTTCGATTTCACGACCTCAGATCTCCCTCCCTCTCCGGCGACCTGCGGCTGCTACCTCCGGCGACGTCCGACGTCCGACGACCTCTGCCTCCCACTCTCCGGCGACCTCATGGCAGTTTTTGTCTCTCTAGCGACGTCCCACTCTTCTGCCTTCTATCTACTGCTCACCGGCGACCGCTACCACTCGTCGACGTCGACCTCTACAACTATCCGCCGTCGACCACCACCACGACTCGCAGTCGAGCACCACCACTGCTCGCCAGATTTGCATTGACCACCGCCACTGATTCAGGAAATCAACTTTGGTTCTTGATTATTGATGATAATCGCTACCTCTGATTGTTGATGATAATTGATTTGTGAATCTTGTTTTTGATTGTTGATGATAATCGCTACCTCTAGTCGAATTTTTGTTTTTGCTAATTTGGTTCTTGATTGTGGTAATTTGCTAATTTTGGAATTAATTGATTTTGGTAGTTTACTGATTTGTGGAATTGATTTTGGTAATTTGCTAATGGATTGTGGTGGTAATTTGCTAATCTATTTTCGTTTTGGTTTATGATTTTGGTAATAGTTTTGGTTCCTAATTTTGGAATTGATTTGATAATAGATTTGGTTAATTGTTGCAAATTTTGAACTAGGGGTAAATTGGTCATTTTAACCAGTTCTGTTGTGTCCTGTTCCGACATATTATGGATTACCAAACAGTGAACAACTGTTCTGTCCTGTCATGTCATGTCATGTCTAGTCCTGTCATGTCCTGTCTGCGTACCAAACGCACCTTAAAAGAACAAATAAAAACAAGAGCACATGTATATATGGTAGCGGAAAACTGTTCGTGCCACTCTGTGGCCACTATATCACCACAATGAGGATGTAAGTATACACCGACAATGGGATCGCTACAATTAATAAAGTGATAAATAAATCGAGATCGTATCCATAGGGATTGGTTTTCATAATATCGAATATAGAGTTGAGAATACACTGATTTCAGTTAGAGAAGAAGAAAATATTTTTGGGATATTTATAACAGTTAATTAGAGAAAATTAAATTATAACAAAAGGAATGGGTGTAAGCTTTATCTTAAAACCAGGTAGTACAAATGGTTAGAACTTTACGTCACGAGAACATTTATAAAAAGGGATTACTTCTTCAAAATGTATCTAACTATCCTTAATATACTATTGTGTGTATCAACCTAAAAAAATTTCTTTTGTATATATCGAACTTTTTTTTAGTCTATTATGTGTATTTCTGATACACACAATAGTTTATTGTGGGATAGTTTGATACACATAATAGACTCAAAAATACACATAATAGACTCAAAAATAAAGTTCGATATATACAAAATGAATTTTTTTAGGTTGATACACACAATAGTATATTGGGGATAGTTGGATACATTGTGAAGAAGTAATCCCTTATAAAAACCCAAATCTCTCGAAACTAAGTTAGTATAAAACATGCCGTAAAGTTGCTACAAAACCATCGTTACTATCAAATCATAAGATTGCCAGTTTTACCAAGTAAACTTCAAAGCAAATCTCGTTCCACCGAGTATGAGGATTTATACCCAAGTCTCCCTGTGATATAAATCTCGACCGGCTTACTGAACCTTAGAATACCATACAGAACCCGCATCTCTGCGTGGTTATCAAAGATTCTCTCAAATCTTTGTGCATCCCGTAAATCGTATTTCGAATCCGCCCATCTCTGTGTCAAGATCTAATATTAACACATTAAAGTTATCAGAGATTCTCACATTAACACAATCGTATTTCGAATCCGCATCTCTGCGTGGTTATCAAAAATTCTCACATTAAAGCTTCGATTTAACGGGACCAATCTTAAGATCCGAAAATAACGACAACACCCAAATGTTGCCTACACGGTCTTAAGATAGACTTACACCCACACCCATTAAGGGATTTAGCCTAAAATAAAAGACATAATAAAAATAAAGTGAACCTCTACTTGCATAGAAATAAATATAGAATGTGAACTACAGTACGAGAAAAGTAAATACTGAAAGCAATAAAACTACTAGCAAATAAAAACAATAAAAGAAAAGAGAAAGAATAACACCTTAAGCTCCTCCATTAATGGAGGAGCAAGGTGGGGGAAGAAATTAAAAGAGAAGGTGTAGGTTTGGTTGTAGCCAAAGGCTTCTTTTTATAGCCAATTTGACCCATGAGTTTTATCCATGGGTAAATCTTCCTCCAATGAGAAGCCTCAATGATCTATTTTCAATGAGTGAGAATTTCCAGCCATGTGCCCACTTGAAGATTGTCTCCTCAGCCACAACACAATATTCCTTTCAATATCCTTCCCCTCAGTGGTGATAATGTCACCATAGAGGGGTCTTCTTTTGTAACTTCAGACTTTAGGCTGTTGGAATACTTTGAACTGCTTTTGGAACTTGGACTGGTTTGTTGGAACTTGGGCTATTTTCTTCAAACTTGATCATTTGGGCTTATCATAACCTTTTAAAAATATTTTAGTCTAAAGAACTAGAAATGAAGCCAAAATGGGTATAAAATAATATACAAAATGAGGATTTGGAACACTAAATAACTCTCAAAATAGAGAGTTATCAATATGCAACACACCTTAGAACTATTCTAATATATAACTCTCTCCTACCCTATAAGCAAACAAAAACAAGAACAAACATAAAAATAATTGGGTATTAGTTTGCAAAAAAGTAGAAATTACTCCTTCTTCTTCGACAAAAATATCCATCTTAGGTTCGTCTATCTACCTTTTTCAATAACTATCTAAATCTCATGTAGTTTTTGATCCAACTTAAATCAAGATTCTGTGAACACAAATTCAAGAAATTGAATAAAGAAATGATGGATCAGATATATAAAGTACTTTTATAAACCCTAAAACTCTTGGAAGTAAAAAAAAAATATATGGTACTAATTAAACATCTCAATACTCCTAATATTCAAAACGAAAACCCGAAAATCGAAAATCCTAAATACTAGACAGCTTTCAAAAACCTGAAAATAGATCGTTAAAAGACAAGAAAACCCCCTAATGTGGGGAATAAAAACCAACATTTTTGAACTTCGTATAGAGTCAATATCAATTGAGAGACTTTGAGTGGATCATAGATTTTGATTCCACGATATCGCCTTCAGAGCATAAATGGGCTCCTATAAACCTTGAATCACTAGTTATCCACAACCTCTTCTTAGGCTTCCATATACGGGCCGTTATGTTCATATGATGTCATGTTTGCATTTGTTTCTCTGGATAAACAAATCTCTAATTTAAAAATATTGGGAGATTTACTTTGTACCTACTATTTCGTTTTTTCTTCTTTGCAATCATCGATGCTGCTAAAGTTCTCAATAGCCTCTAAAGTGTTTGCTAAAAGTTTCAATTGCATAGTTTTAAAAGAACTTCTTCCTCTGTTAAAGCTATATAATTGAATTGTCAGCTTTTACCATCTCATGAGAATCATAAACTATTGGATTTGTGGGTTTGACTTAGTAGAGAAAATAAAGAAGTTGATACAAGTTGTACACCTTACACTATAAGGTTGTAGTTAAGATATTTTAAGAAATTATGCACCAAGTATTAGTACTTAATGTTTTGAAGAGCTATTTTTAAGACTATTAACTAAACACTTTATAAGATAGCGTATGTATTTGTGTGTGTCTACACACACATATGTGTGTGTGTGTATGATAATGTGTTACCTTTACGGGTGGTATTAATACCAATAGATTATCTATTACACCTACACAATCTAGATTCGCTCTAAAACATGTATTGAACTCGATACAAAAAAAATTTCCATCAAACACATGTCCTTAATTTCACATACAAAGTTCAAATGAGAAAAAATAGGTCGAACTTGGTTTTGTGAGCTCCAATTGAATTGTTGAAGACTTAGTTGAATTCTTGTACCAATCTATGAGCTGCAGTTGTAGATGACAAGACCATCCTATCAAGAATTGAGCAAACACAAAACAATGAGGCTTTAGTATGTATTGTCATAGTAGTGATAAATTGTATAACCTCTTTTGTCCTCTCAATGGATGAAGCGAACTACATCTACCATATCCTGAACATGGATTGAATTAGAGAATTTAGACTAGGGAGAAATTGCATAGGTTGGAAGAATTGTATCAACCAAGTCCACATAGTGCATTTTACCTTGCACATACTCCTTACGAGGTTAATTTGTGAAGAACTCTTCATGATAAATCTTCAAAGTAACTAGTGTTGGATAAATATTTGTAAAAAAAGTGGTTGTAATCAATATCAAAAACCTAATACGCATTTACGATGAAAGGTTTTTCATTCGAAATATGGTTCCCTTACCATAAATTTCAAGATAACTAATAGTATCATGGTTGCTACGAACTTGCCATCATGTTCCCCCATCTTCTTGATCATAAACCTTATGCTTGATGAGGGAGTAATCGATCGTTGTTAGAGAGAAGAATGGTTGGTTTTGAAGTTTAAGGGACGTGAAGTGAAAGAGTTTATCGTAACTCGACCCTTATGATTACATTTGGCATGTATAAGAGAGAGGGAAAACTTAAAAAGACGATTTTACCCCTTCCATGTGAGGTACGTGTTCGAGTAACAAAGACATATTGAACGACGTTAGGGTTAGGGACCTGGCGTGAACAGTTTAGAAAGCATGTGGACGAAAAAGGAGTTTTTTAAAACAAGGAACCATATTCGGATTTTGAGCAAACCATAGGACGTATAGTGTAATTTACTCCATATTAGTTGTAATAGTAGTTGTCAACAATTACTACAAAAATCAATAAAATCAATCATGATTTGTTTAGCTTTATTTTGTTCTTAAATGTTGTATTAAATAGAAAAGTAAACTACAAGTTTTTCAGCGTGGTTGTCAAAAGTAACACATTTTATTCTTGTAATTACAAAATTACAATAGGGTTTTCGTGCCTTATAAAAGCGTCAAAAGACTTTATTCTTCCCTATAACTTTTGTTAAAAATTTCTGTCAAATTAGGGACGTTTTCATCATTTTATTGATTTTTTTAAATATTTTTGATCTAATCAAAAACTACAAAAACAAAAAATATAAAATCAACTTCGATTAGGAAAAATATATTTTTATAAAGTAAATTACAACCAAATTTGGCCGTCTTTGAAAACTAAGACGACCATCTTGTAATATTGAAACAATCAGATAGAAAAATATTATCTTCGATAAAATACACGCACCAATTGTGATACCCATCTGTTGAACCCCCCCCCCCCCCCAACACACACACACACACACACACACCTTCCGATGTTACCTTACCACTTGGTTAGACATCCTTTGATTACTCTCCTATGAATTGCGGCTTGTAAGATAAGTGATCTGATGGCTGGTGCATCTCAATGCATCTTATCTCAATACATTACATTCTAATGTCCGTCCATTACTCATCTAACCGTTAATAAAACTTCTTACACTTCTTAGTTCTCAATCATATTTAACATTTCTCACCAAAATCCACCAGTAACCTGATACCAATTAACCAAGTGATAAAAGTTAAAAATTGTAGACCATAAAAACCCGTAATTATTAAATCCAAGACTCAAAAATCAAAATTATTAAATAAAACACACTACCAAAATCATTATTTACTTGAATATATGCAAAGATATAAATACATCTCTAGCTCTTTAAATCATCACCTTCCATTTGCTGATTTCTCCATACTTTTAGGCTTCCATTCCAATATCTCATCTTCCATTGTCAACTTTACTCCATTCTTCAATTCATCACTCATCAACAACCTAAATTCACAATCCTTTTTCCCATCTCTAGATCCATTACATACATACTTCTATACATATATGAAAATCCCACAAGAATCACCTTCCGATCGCCTTCCGATTTCGATCCAAAGGTAACGAAAAAATGGTTCTTTCGATCGAAAATTCAAGAATTTCCTTCTGATTTCATGTCTGATTCTTGAAATCACTCATGGGTATTACCTCCCCGGTAGCTTCCCTCATAAATACGACGTTGGTGATCGATTATCCGTAAAAGTTAACTCCTTAACCTCCATTGATACCGAAATCCCTTATGGGTATTACACATTACCCTTTTGTAAGCCTCCTGAAGGCATCAAAGATAGTGCCGAAAATCTCGGCGAGCTTCTGATGGGAGATCGGATCGAAAACTCCCCGTATCGGTTTAAAATGTACAAGAACGAAACCGAGATCTTTCTGTGTAAGTCGAACCTGTTATCCCACGAGCAATACACGACGTTGAAGCAACGGATCGACGAAATGTATCAGGTGAATTTGAATCTCGATAATTTGCCCGCGATTCGGTACATGCATCGGGAAGGTTTCTTCGTTCGGTGGACGGGTTATCCGGTCGGAATTAGGGTTCAGGATGCTTACTATCTTTTTAATCATTTGAAGTTTACGGTTTTGGTCCATAAGTACGAGCACGACAACGTTGTTGGCGTGGTGGGGACCGAGGACGGCGCGGAACTGATCGCCCCGGGTAATGTAACCGTCGGAGGAAATGACGACGGTTACATGGTTGTCGGGTTTGAGGTGGTCCCGTGTAGCGTTAAGCACGACCAGAGGAAGGATGTCGAGATGTACGGGAAATACCCGTCTTCGATCAAGTGCGATCCGAGCTCGGTGGAGATGGCGATGAAGGAGGGCGAGGCGGTGAGTTTTACGTACGAGGTTTCGTTCGTGAGGAGCGAGATAAAGTGGCCGTCGAGGTGGGACGCGTATTTGAAGATGGAGGGCGCGAAGGTTCATTGGTTTTCGATCTTGAATTCAATGATGGTGGTGATGTTTCTTGCGGGGATCGTGCTCGTGATATTTTTGAGGACGATTCGGAGGGATTTGGCTCGGTACGAGGAGTTGGATAAGGAGGCTCAGGCCCAGATGAACGAGGAGTTATCGGGGTGGAAGTTGGTGGTGGGTGACATTTTCCGGTCTCCGGAAAGCCCGGGATTGCTATGTGTGATGGTGGCGGATGGTTGCCGGATTCTTGCGATGGCGGTTGCTACCATCTTCTTTGCGGCCCTCGGGTTTATGTCTCCGGCTGCTCGTGGCACCCTCATCACAGGTTTTTTCCCGACACCCTTTTCGACTTTTATTAGCAATATGTCGTCACTAAATTAAGTTTCTCTGTCGCTAACAAGATTGGCGACAACGTAATACCGTCACTCGTCGTACCGCCACTATAACAAGTGTACATACATTTGAACTAATGTCATGATGCACTGAAGTTAGGAGTGCAACAAACCTCCATAGGTTACTTTCTTTCGACTTATTTGTTTATTTGTCAAATACTAAAAAACAACTTATTATATTATTATGTTTTAGTAACGTCATAAGCTAACTCAAATACTTTTTATAAAACTTACTATAACAAAAAGAAAAGTTCATTAGATGCCTAAAATAAATAAAGGTCCTATTTAATCAAGTACTTTATAAGACGAAAGAAAAAATATAGAGTAAACTATAAATTTCGTCCTGAGGTTTACCCAAATCAACGAAACTCGTCCCTGAACTTCAAAAAATACATTGAATGTCTCTGAGTTTCGTGTTTTTGCTTTGGATTTGGTCTCTGCTCACTAACACCGTTAAAAACTCAGTTAAGTAAGGTTAAAAACTTAGTTAAGTAAGGTTAAAAACTTAGTTAAGTAAGGGTATTTTAACGGTGTTAGTGAGCAGGAACCCAATCCAAAGCAAAACACGAACCTCAGGGACGTTCAGTGTAGTTTTGAGGTTCAGGACGAGTTTCGTTGGTTTGGGTAAACCTCAAGGACAAAATTTATAGTTTACTCAAAAATGTATTATTTAAAAGTGTTACAATAAGTTCATAGGATGCTTAAAATAAATAAGTGTCCTAATAGAGTACTTTATAGGACCAAAGAAAAAAACGTCTTATCTGAAAATGTTACAATAAGTTTATAGTATGCATGTGTTTAGTGTTGTAACATGTTTTTTTAGGACAATATCAAATAAAGTGTCGTATTATCTAATTTTATAGAACATTTTTAAAAAGCGTTCTAGAAATCATCTTTTTAGTGACACTTGTGTTTATAAGACATTTTTTCAAATAGTGTCCGATAAAATATTTAATAAGATGGTTTATTGAAAAATATTAAAAAAACTTATTACGACGCCCAAAAATGCCTTATAAACTTTTTGTAACGCTTTTAATGTCATGCTTTTTGCTTATTTATTTTAAACATTTTATGAATTCAATTTGTTGTAGTGACTCCACTTTGATATTATATTAGTTAACAAACACTTTACAAAACAAATATAAGTTGTTTTAAATTTAATTAATCAAAATCCTAAACATGTACCTAAATGTAAATTATTTTAAAGATTTTAACTTTAAGTTTTTTATTTTAAAGAAATTATGAAAAAAATTATCAAAAGGTCTCGCAGTTATACAATGATATAAAACCCAAATGATCAAAATTTCTTTTAAACCAATTGACATTTTTGTGTGCAGGGATGCTTATGTTCTATATGTTTCTCGGTGTCGTTGCTGGTTATGTTGCAGTATGGCTATGGAGAACACTGGGTGCCGGTGAAGCCCGAGGATGGTTTTCAGTATCGTGGCGTGTCGCTTGTTTCTTCCCGGTATCTCCTTCTCAATTCTAACCGTGCTAAATTCGCTTTTGTGGGCAAGTAAAAGCACTGGCGCTATTCCATTTACGACGTTTTTGGTTCTAATCTCGCTCTGGTTTTGCATCTCAGTACCCCTAACGTTAATTGGGGGTTTGTGTCAACAAAGGGTCGATATCTCGAGTACCCAGTCCGCACAAATCAAATCCCTCGAGAAATCCCACCTCAAAGATTTCCTTCTTGGATCCTGGTTCTCGGAGCCGGGACTCTCCCATTTGGGACTCTTTTTATCGAGCTATTCTTCATTATGTCGAGCATTTGGCTCGGTCGAGTTTATTACGTTTTTGGGTTTCTATTAATCGTCTTTATCTTGCTTGTAACGGTCTGTGCCGAGGTATCGTTGGTGCTGACTTATATGCACCTTTGTGTCGAGGACTGGCGGTGGTGGTGGAAATCGTTTTTTGCATCTGGTTCGGTATCTCTTTACGTGTTCTTGTATTCACTTAATTATCTGGTTTTCGACCTCAAGAGTTTGAGTGGGCCCGTATCAGCAATTGTTTACTTGGGTTATTCGTTGTTCATGGTCTTGGCTATGTTGCTTGCTACAGGTGCAGTTGGCTTCTTAACGTCTTTATTCTTCGTTCATCGGCTTTTCTCTTCTGTTAAAATAGACTAAAAGATTAATATTTTTAAGATAATTAATAGTTTCGAGTTAATAATGAATTTTCTCCTCAAATTTTGTCATTTTTGATATTTTATATTATATAGTAATTTTAGAACTATGTTAAATTAAATGTTACAAAAATTGATATTTATTAGTTGAATCTTAATCAAGCTTGTTTTTCTATATTTATTTAGAAATGTATATGTGTGATGATGTAGCATTATTATTAATTAGGTTCATTCGTGATATTTTTATAAGCCCGAGCTAGATGAGAAAAAGGACTCTCGACAAATAAAATAAAATAAAAACTCCTCAATAAATTGTTTTTAGCATAAGAAAATATAGTAAATTCAATAAATACTAGTATCTTTATATAGTAAATCATATAAACCATTGCTATAATTGTCTACAACTGTCTTTACTCTATAAATCTTTATAAATCTCTGATCACAAGCTTCAAGTTTCATGAAAATAAGTCCATAACATCTTATCATACTACATATCTATGCTTCATTTTCATTTCAATTCAATTTTGTGTATGGACATTCTTTTTAATCCAAACACAAAAAGATGTATAAACCTCACAATCTGATTTTTACTTTTTGAAGGATCATATATTGAAGATTGTAAAATCAAACACAAACTTGTAGGGATTAAAATCTGTTTATCAAAATCTTACATCGTTCCCCTTCTTTTTCAACGCCGAAATTTGTATACACAAAATGGTCCGACCGAAATCAACGTGTTTCAACAAGGCCAAAGTCAAGTAACCAAGATCGTCTAGCCGAAATCAAGAGATTCAAGGCTAAATCAACCATGTTCAAGGTCAATAACAAAGATCGATTTTAGTTACCTACTTGGAGATCGATTTTAGAGGTATCAGAAGATCAATTAGGCGATGATATGAGAAGAAGATTGATCCTTCTTTAAGATCAATCAGATTAGGCGATAAAAACGTTTTGATTGCACCTGGTTCGGATGAGGTCTTCGTGCGGCGAGTGTTTCCAATGGATGGATGGAGGTGCTTAATAAAAACAAAAAAAGAAGTGTTAGCCTAAACACTAATTCAATCAGATGATAAAAAGTGGTAACTAGCACTTAATCGAAGCAAAAAACAAACAAACTTAATTTCAAAATCACTAAGGCTATGCGTATCTAACCCTCTCAACTCCACTGTTACATCAGCTTTTCTCTAACCCAACAATTAACCCTCTGGAACCCTCTCTGATTAATACCCAACTCTCTCAACCCTCTCACACACACCATAGACACACACAACACACACAAAAACTCAGCGGTGTGTGGAAACCGCCGATGTAGAAACCCGTTGAACCCGCTACCGATGTACCGGCGGCATGCTGAGCCCGTCGAACCCAGAGCCCGGTTAGGTACGGCCTAACCGAATAAACGATAATTGAGAAATAACTCAATAAGTATCGAAATCTAAAAACAAACATCCTTTTAAAGAATATCTTATTGGGTTTATGACTTGTAAGGGTAACTAACTATTCAATTTATACAAATGTTACCATTAAACTATTTTTTGTATTCAATAGACCATTGAACTCTTTTTTTTGTACACATAATACCATTATGACCAGGAATAGCCGGTTTTGACGTGGATCTGTACACATTATACCATTGAACTATTTTTTTTATACATTATACCATTGAACTATTATTTTTTGTACACATTATACCATTAACCTCTGATATGTTTACAAAAAAGGTGGCAATTCCTTAAACATAGGAGTCAACCCGGTCAGGTAATCCTCTTCGTTGCTCTCTGTCTCGATGGAACCCATGACGGACTCCACTGGAGAACTCAGATCCAACCCGAACCCGTAAAACCCAGTGGAAGAGCCCTTGTTGTTGTTGGTGGTGGGTTTTTTCTTTTCGAGCAAGAAGTCCATGAGTATGTCTTCGTCGTTAAGGAACTCCGATGAAGAAATGGGTTTTAGTATGCGAAGGAGAAATGGAGAGTGGTGGTTGGAGGAAGGAGGTGGTGGCGGCGGTGGTGGTGGTGGTGATTGTGTCTTGAAGAAGAATAAGAGAATGCCTAGTCATTGCCACCTTTTTTGTAAACATATCAAAGGTTAATGGTATAATGTGTACAAAAAAATAATAGTTCAATGGTATAATGTGTACAGATCCACATCAAAACCGGCTATTCCCGGTCATAATGGTATTATGTGTACAAAAAAAAGAGTTCAATGAGTACAAAAAATAGTTTAATGATAACATTTGTACAAATCAAATAGAAGTCATAAACCCTATCTTATTAACCAACCATGAACAAATTCAATCAATTTATATGAAACTTAAGATTTAACACCAAACACTTTATAGTTTGGCTGTAAACCCTATAAAACCCTCTCCTACTTCAAACGGAATTTGGGGAGTAAACCAGCCATGAACGCCATCATCCAATCCTCCAAAAGATCGATTCTTTCCCTCTCTAGAACCCTAATTCCCAACACCCACAAACGAATTCCTCTTCAAATCAACAAATTCATATCCAATTTTCCCCCAATTCATGCTACTACATTCACCACTTCAACAACAACTCTCCAACACAAGTCGCCATTTGAATCAAATCTCCTTCGCATGCTTACCAACGAGATCGATTTCGAGTCCGAATACGCCCCAAATCCGGTAATAACAATTTCATCTATTGCTTCTCTTTCTTAATTACTACAAATTCAAGATATATGAATATATGATCAAGAAAATGTGAAACTTGTTATTATTCCCTTTTGAGTTCTCTGACACTTTTTTATAAGGTGGAATGTTTTACAATGAAATTTTGATGGAAAAGACTAAATTGCCCAAATCTGGAGCAATGTGCTACTTCCATAGTCTATAAAATGTTAAGCACACACTTTATTAAATTTTCTTCTCAAATTCAGAGTTTTTCCTTATTGGTAATGTTGTTCTATAATCATTTTATATGTGGAATAATAGGCTTTCTTTCATTTGCTGTAAGATGATGCAACTTACTCAAGTCTAGTTAGTTATACTGCCACCGGTATGCTTAATTTCGAGAATTGTGGGAAATAAGTACTAATTGTAGAACTGTGGAGTATAATTTTTGGATACCCTTAGTTCGTTTGGATAAACGAGTTATCGAGTATTTCAACATCATACTTGCCTTTTCGTTGCAGACTAACTGGAAAAATGCCAAAAAGCCACCGTGGTTTGCAAGAATGGGATATTTGCAAATGCTAAAAAATTTACCCCTAAAATCACTCAGTTTTGGCAGAAGCTAGTGTTTCCTTTGTATTTTTCACAACTTATAATGGGGGATCGAAAAACAAGTAATTTCTGCTGGGATGTTATCCCTTTTTTTTAGCTTCATTAGGATTCTTGGGCAGCCCTTGTTTTTATTCCAGAAAAGCTGGAGCCTTGGGCATTGCCGCATTGATGACTTGTATGCAACGCAAATCAAACATGGCGCATCAAAAGTTGAACAAATATCAATTTTGGACCATAGGAAATTATTATAGTTTGATCACAAAAATCAAAATGTATTGTGTAATATAAATTTAAACTCTGATCGAAAGGATATATACCTTGGTTATATTTCATCTCTTCAACAAGTTTAGTAATGAGTATAATGGCCTATATTGTCCTGTTTGTTACTAAGGGACTCTAGACTCTTCTTTTACGGTTGGAAGTTGGTACTTACTTTAAAGCCTTTGAGTACTAGATGAATTCAGTACATTGGTTGTCACTTATTTTGCTTCTAAACAAATGATTGTTGTTAGCTCTTTAAACTCTAATTGAATGATGAAATGGCATGTTTTCAATTCAATAGAACACAACAAAAAGCTTTTTTGGAACAATTTACAATTCGCTAAAGTATTTCTTGTGCTCTCCTTAAAAGTTGTTCCTTTTTCGAAAAAAAAATGTATTTAATGGGACCATGCCGATGAACTGCAGCTTGATAAAAAATTCAATGCGTTTATGGTGGAAGATAGACCTGGGGAGCAGTTTCTTACCATGAGGGGCAGGTCTATAATTGACGAAAATATTAAAATTGAAGCTACAATGTTTGATGGTTATGGTACAGCATATCCTAACTTGAGGGATGAAGATACTGAGCCTAATCCGCAGCTTCACATCAGCTTGCTAGTCGATATATCAAAGGGTGACGGAGGTGAAACGCTGGAGTTTGTATGCTCGGCATGGCCGGACCGTTTGGAGATTGAGAAACTTTACGTGCTTGCACTTGATGGAAAGTTATCTCGGCCCTACATTGGGCCTGATTTTAGGTAATTATTTTAACTTCTTTTATGCTTTTAGTTTGTTGGAGGGCCAATTTTTGCTATTACCTTCATCCCTTGAAAATTATTGAGATCAACTTCTTTGGATGATCTACTTGGTTTTTTGTTGCAAAAGAAAGCATTAGTTTTGTGAAAATTGCAAAAAAGGGGAAGAAAAGAACACCCTACTTTGTAAGAATAAATGATTTTTGATAACCATGGTACCTGGGCAGTTAATAGCAGTGGTTTAGGGAAAATAGCTGTCCACTACTTATTGGTGTTTGGCCACAAAATGGATCTCCATTAGCGGCCGCTTAAACTTGTTTGTACATGGGCTGTTTTATGGTAATATCAGACTTAACTGTTTTATGGTAATATCAGACTTAACTGTTCTATGGTAATATCAGACTTAACTGTATGGATAAAGTTGTCTGCATGGATTAATTTGTTTGTATAAATAAGACACTTTCTATATACCTTAAAGCTACCAAACAATCATGTATAGCTGACCGAATAAGTTGTGATCCCATCAAGCTCATTAAGTTGCAAACAAACAGACCCTTAGTTCCCATTCTCTTTTTCCATTGTTACACTCTTTCTACTCGTGTAAGGGAAATTAGGCGAGTTATGGTTAAGGTTCCCCCTATATTGTCAACTGCCTTACCTCGTGTATATCTCAGCCTACACTACTTACCTTCTGTAACACCGACCTTACCTCTAACATCAAAAGGGTAGAGAGGTGGTTTTTGTAAAAACTCTTGGCTGGTAAAACTTTATTCGTATGTAGATGCCTCTACCTCAACGACTAGAGTGGTTGTTTCCATGAAAACCTTGGCTTGTATGATACATAATTGTAGTAAAGAGAATGTTTTATGACACTTAGAGGGTGTTTGGGATTGAGTTTTAAAACTGCTTATTGACTTATTGGCTTCTTCAAGAAGTCAATAAGTTGATAAGCTTGTTTGTGTAATCCAAAAGTGCTTTTAAAACTCCGTTTTGACAAGGGATGAAATGGAGTTTTCAAGAAGTCACAATTTGACTTATTGACTTATTGCTAGAAACCCTTCTCAAAAAGTTGATAAGCTAAACCAAACACCATAACTTATTGACTTATTGGTACAAACCCTTCTCAAAAAGTTGATAAGCTAATCCAAACACTTTTTTAAAAACTCCTCCTACCGCTATAAGTCAATAAGCACTTTTGCTCAAAAGCACTCTTGCTCAAAAGCACTTTTGGACCTCAAATAGCAATCCCAAACACCCTCTTACTTTGCAGGGTCTATTCACACTTTACATGTTTATTTGCCTGAATAGTGCTCTTTCCATCCCAAAATAGTTGTCCATCTTTCTATTTTAATTTATTAAGGCGTCGTTTGTTTTTTAAGAGGTCAAAAGTCCGATTTCACATCTAAAAAGTAAGAGGTGGATGGTGCAACTCTTAAAATTTCAGAGGACGATGGGAGGCCTTCAAACATTTTCTTAAAAGTAACACAAACAATCTTAAGTCTACAAACCTCTTAATATTCAGACGATAAGAGGTTTTAAGAGGTACTTCTAAAAAACAAAGAGCCCAAGTGTTTATGTATAGAAGTGTGTGGGTACTTTCTAATTCTACCATTGTTTAGGAGATGTAAAGATTTATTATCCCCTTTATTATTAAAGATAACATTGTCATTTACTTAATTAAAAAGTGTAATAGTGACATATACCTAAAACTGTATGCTTTTTTTTTAATTATTATTGTGGACATTTATTTTATGATGTTCTTGTATAGAATGAAAGAAAGAGATGAAAAACTGTTTTATTTCCAACCTACCGAACATATTATTGCATAATTCAATGCAACAATCTAATGTTTGTCTAAATTTCGTAACTTTATCAGGGTTTTGGACAAAAAGCTTCAGACGCCGGTGTACGAGTTCTTGAATGCAAGGGGAGTAAACAACGACCTTTCGGTTTTCTTACATCATTATGTGTGGAACAAGGATAAACTAGAACATATTCAACGATTAAAGCTTCTCAAATCTTACCTCGAGAGATAGATAGATATATAAATCTCGCTATTGTTTGAGATCGTCAATTGGTATTTGTTATGCTTTCCTTATTTAGAAACAGCCTACATTGTCATCCTGCCTTACTATAGAGCAATTCTACATAACACCTTGAAAAATTCTTCAATGAAAGAAAATGTTGTAGTGAAAATGTATATTCTGGTAGGAGGTTCTTGATCTAGCAGTACAAGTGAAATGGTCGCACATTAGTTGTGGCTTTTGGGCCATTTTCGTGGGCACAATACAAATGTGATGGCGCGTATAAGAATGAAAAACGAAGCTTAAATTCCTTGATTCTATGCTTCTAGCATTGTCCATTAGTTGACATCCAATGGATGTTAGGAGAACCAAACCGATCAAAGTATGCACTGGATGTTGGATTTTTCCAACTAAACCGATACAATGTTGGATTTTCTAATCCAAGGAAGGATTGGCTTGGTTTGATTTCATCCATTAGATTGGATTGGATTCGATTCATCGAAATCCAATAGATGATTAATTGTTTTATTATATATATATAGATGTATGTATAGATAAATTAGATATTTATGGCCCTTTAACAAGTTATTAATTGAATGAGTAATTAGATGATGGGATCGTAATTGAATGGATAATTAGTGTTGTCGGTTTTGGTTAGTTCTGGCATGTCACACAAGAATCGACAGATCCGAATTAGATGTTAGAAAATTTCAATCTAGTTCAATCATCATCATTGGTTGGTTCTATTTGGACCAATGGTTTTAACTTAATCAGTTCAATTTTTGCACACCCCTAATCTCTTCTAATTGGGGTTAATCTCTTTTTAAGTTTGTTGATTCAACAAATACCGAATCTTGGACTTAAAATTTAGAAACTTCCATTTTCTTCCCAAGTTATCATTTCACGATGAATTCTGATTTGAAATCTAAGGTTCGGTATTATTTGAATCAACGAACTTTAGAAGAGATTATCCCCAAATAACCACCAAAAAAAAAAAAAATTTTAAAAGTGTTGAAGATAAACCAAAAACCAAGCATACCTAATACATCCCCTGATAAAAGTTCGGTTGCAAACAAATTTAGGTTGTAAACAGGGACAAATAAAATCAAGACGTGTTTCCTTGTGTCCACATTCATCATGAATAATAAAGATAACATTTGTGTACTATTCATAATGAATGATACACCATTCATGACAAATAACATGTGAACGTCCGAGAAACATATCGCACTCTTTTATCCTCGGTTGACAACCTAAAACCAGTCTGCAACCAAACCCGCCCCTACGGTCCCCCAGGTTGCAAAAAAGACATCATCAGAAAGAAATTAGTGATACCATTGCATAAAAATGTAATCAACTATGTTATATATTTACATATGACATGCCTCAACATTGGGGTAGTCAAAAGATACAAAAAATGTACTTATACTTCTTCACTATTTTGCTAACCAATAAATCAAAATCAAGAAAGTACAAACCGAGGCAACCGTAGAAAGAACGATAGTGTCCATTGATTTCTTCTTCCTTATCGCCGAGAGAATGTTGTTCACCTGTAACCACCAAAGGCATACAAGTTAGGCTGTAGATCACCGTTACTGTATTTTATGCGAACAAAAATCTATTGTCCCAAAATCCCATGTCTCATTCATGTCCACCAAAAAGGATACACATCTCCAGAGAGAATGTGAACATGCATTAAATGAAGTTATATATGAAAAATATAATGAACATAAATGAATAAGTTCAAATACTCACTTACTGTTGGGAGGCGAATATTTACGCTGCTAATCTTAGAACCGATGCCTCCAAAGGTCGAACGTTGAAACACAAGTGCGCCTAGGGTCTCTTGTGCTTCGGCTATGACACCATCCATCTGCATCAACATGGATTGGTGAGCATAATTAAGACAAATATACTACACATTATAATTATCTGTATGCCAAAAAGAGGATGATGATGTTTTCATGCATTCAAACAACTAATCCTTTGTTACAAATTCTTTGAGGTAGGCTAAAAATGAACTCCATTCCTATGATCTTTGCTAGTCATGCATCTTGTGCCATGATTCTAGTACATGTTTTAAACATAGAAAGAAGGGAACTTTGAGTCCTTGTTACAAGACCATTTCTTCATATTACCCCTACACTTCATTTGTGTCAAAGTTAATCCGACGAAAATTTTAAAATTAAAATAAACATTATACACCCAATGACCCAAGAAGATAGATGCAACCGATATACGTTATTGGGACATGTGAAAAAAAGGGTACACGTTACTCTTGGTATTCTTACTTGCTTTAACTTTTTCTTTTTGTGTGTATTCTAACTTCAAGTTGAGTATCTTTTTAGTTGATAGCAGATTAAGGGGGTGTTTGGTTTGGGATTGTTTATTTTTTCTCCTTATCTGCTTATCCCGGGTTGGAAACGCAGATAAGCAGTTTTAAGTGTTTGGGTAAAACTGTTTATCACTGTTGAAAGAAGTAGAAAGAGATCCACTTATTTGAAAACCCAGTTAAGCGCTTTTTAAGAATAAGCGGATAAACACTCCCAAAACACCACTAATATATGTTCCAAGATCCAGTTTACTATATTATTTTAATGGCGAACAACTGTGACTAAAATCATCATTGAACCTCCTGTAACATGGTATGATTATTGAATAAGAGAGAATTGAAATACATAATACAATATGAACATGTATCCATTCAGCCAAAATCGTATTCTCACAAGAACGATTCAGTTATATATATATATATATATATATACCTTCCCCGTACTTCTCATGAGAGTACCACGCTCCTTAAGGAGAGACTGCTCTTGAGATCCACCATCATCCTCTAGTTGTGATCTTGATATCTCAAACTCCCGAAAATCTTCAAGTAGCGATGCATGGTCTCTGTTTGCTCTAAGGCTAGATCGCAGCCGATTGAACTCCTAAAATTAAACAAATAGAACATCTTCATGCTAAAGCTATAGATGCTAAATAATAAATAGTAGTATATGATTTCCCATATCAAGTATGTGTTGTTTCTCCATTTAACTAAGCATTTGAGACTCTTAGGGGGCGTGTGGTTCGCATAATGTTTTTGGATGGAATGGAATGCGGCAAAGGAAATTGACTTGAAGGAATTGGAATGGAATGCACTGTTATCAGTTTGACCACCTATTTGGTTAACAAATATTGGAATGGAATCTATTAAAGGAATTAGAATCTGATGTTTGGTTCATATAATGTAACTTTGGAATTGGAATAAAATTTTGGTTGATGGTGGTCGACAGAGGTTCATATGGGTTTGCGTATACCAAGTAGGAAAGAATGAAAGATGAGAATAGTTTCGTCTTTTTGAAAAAAGTAAGATGGAATGGAATTGAATTCCTTCTCAATTGTGATGGAATAACCAAATCCATGAATGATGGAATAACCAAATCCATGAATGGTAAACCAAACGCCTGAATGGAATTTGGTCACCGGAATTGATCATTCCAATTCCATCAGATTCCATTGGAATCCTATGAACCAAACTCCCCCTTATGTTTCTTCGTTCATATGCGCCATTTTTCAAACCATTTCTAAGTGGCATACTAGATTAGGGAACAGTTAACATAAGTATTCAACTTCTTATTTATGAACAATAATAGTAATTAAGTAGACAAGATGAGATTGTTATTTTAGGTGATACTAACTACCATCGAATTGTGTTGATCATATCATTGTTAGCAAAGTATTAAGCACATTATTTGGATCTTATTTGTTCCATACTAGTTAGTTAGGTTTTGCATCTCATTGTTTGATATTTGGGACTTGAGGTACCTAACAGATGTATACCCGAGTAAGATCATAATGTATTTCCCGATGTCGAGTTAATGTATGAGAGAATATTTCTGGTCCTCCGGATGAAAGCCAAGCTTGCATTAGTGAAATTACTTGCTCGAGCTCTGTGAGTAGTTGTTCTATTCCGGACCCGAGATCCTTCTCTTTATCATTATCGACTTTTGTAGAAACTAATTTACGGAATAAATGCATTTGATCATCCAACTGTGCTTCAAGCTTTCTTGCCTACATGGATATCAACAAAGTAGATTAATAAAAAAGAAAACTAAATATTTAGAATACTTACATTTGAAATATATACAGGAAGCTGAACTATTAAATGTTTTACGATAGGGAGACAAGAATAAGCTATGTTCACATCGAACTGAAGATGCTTTATGCTCTTATCTTTGGGTCGGGTTCAAATGGAAACTCAAATTTGATTGCAAACTTGAGGACAAACGAGATCGCGCCACATGTCCTATTCGGCTCATATTCACTCTGAATCCATTCAGATTTCAGACTGAATGTTATGCATTATTCAAGGTGAATAATACAACATTCAGTATTATTCGGTCTGAATATTGAATTATTCACCTTGAATAATGCATAATATTCTGTACGAATAATCTTGTTTCATTCAGGCTGAATATGCCACATGGCACGCTCTCGTTTGTCCTTAGGTACGCAATCAAATTTGAGTTTCCATTTGAACTTTCGTCCTTACCTTTCATCTCTAATCGACTATAAGTCTATAACCATACCCACACTTAAACGCACAAATTAAAGTCTTGTCTTGCTTTCTACTCTTAACTTTCATCTCTAATCGACTATAACCTACCAATTCCGGAACAAGCCGAGAATAGGCAATATCGATCTCAGAACGGTTGAATGCCGGAAAATTTAAAGATTCCTATGGGCCTATATATGAATATTAGGATATTAAAATAAGAAAAATGCTATATCAATATTCAATCACAAAATCCTCATGGTGTATCTATCAACCCAAAGATCCATTTTTCTAAATCAAACCAACAAGCATTCTATTTCTAATCACAAGTATAATCATCTCATTTCTCAACCATTATTTGCCATACCTTCTTTTCCAAGATATATATCATCAATCTACAATATCACAACTTTCAAAGCAATTCCACCAATAATCTCAAACTTCACCAAAAATTGCATGCAATTTCAACATTCACAATAAAAATTGATTTCAACACCAGTTATTATTCACCATTGTTAGGAATTTTCTCATATGCAACAAAATAATTGAGGGAATGTTAAAAAGATCAAAAAAGTAATAGAAAGAAACCTGTTTTCTTAAGGAGTCCCAAGAGGATTTTGAATCCATGAGAAATAATAATGATAGATAGGGAGAAAATTAATAGGGTTCCTCCCAATTCCAATAGAAATGTTGACTAGAGAAAGAAATTGTTATGAAAATTGATTGACCCCATGGATGCAGGCTTGAAGATGGAGCAAATTTCGCCATTTTTATTTCCTTAAATCTAGCACCAAATCTTTCATTGCATTTGCATATATTTGAACATGCAACAATGGTGTAAAAAAAAGTTAAGCATAGTCCCCTAATGTTTAGAAATTAACAAGAATGGCCATCAAGGTTTTTTCTCATTGCAGAAATGGTGCATAAACGTTAAGGTTGTTAGTTGTTGCCGTAAAGTCATTTCAACTTTTTTGCCTCCCTTTTTTATTAGAAAGTTATTGTACAAGTTCTTAAAGCATACCTACAACTTGTTAAGAAAATTATTGAGAGAAAGGAAACAAGACTTAACGTATCCCTATCTCTATCGGTTGTACCAAATTTTTAGAACTTTTTGGTGACTTTATCCCTATCTCCCGGTAACATACCACATCTCTCCACCTCTCACTCACATCTTTCTTCGTGTATGCACCTTCTTTGATGATTATTGCATATGCAGTTGTGGCAGGAGATGACAAGGAAGGAAAAAAGTATGATAACACAATGTTGATTGGACTCCAATTGTTTTGTGTTTAAATGAAAGATGGGGATTCTTTATTTGGGATCTCCATCAAAATATTGTGTGCACAAGAATAGGACTTTTGGGGTTTCTAATTTCAATGGGGATTAGTAGAGTGAGAGACAACTTACTCTATTTGTTTTTTAGTTTCCATCCAGTGGGGGAGAGGAATGGGAGATATATATATATATATAATATTGTTGGTGATGAAGTTAGAGGAGGAATTGATGGTCGATGAGGTAGTTGGATGTTGGATGGACAGTGGGTGGAGAGAGAGTAATCGCTATACTTTAGCGCAAGAGCACATCCAAATCTTGGGAGGGGGGGGGGAGCAATTAGCATAGATGATAATCATCTTTACCCGTTGCTTCTTTACCCCTCCCTTGCGTAATTTTCTCTTTATTTTGTTGTCATCATTGTTGCCAAGAACTAAGTCGGATAATTATCATTATCATGACCTTGTAGTTCATTTTAGGTGAAAGACAGAAGCTTGTTAAGAATACGATAATTGAATTGCAAATACAGTTTGTTGAAATGCTATTGATAATAGAAATGCTATTCTTAACAAGACAGAAGCTTGTTAAGAATACGATAATTGAATTGCAAATACAGTTTGTTGAAATGCTATTGATAATAGAAAAGAAGGGAGATTATTCAGAGAGTTTATTTCAGATGGTTTTAAAGATTGAGTTTGAACCACAATAACACAGTTATTACGATAAAAAATTTGCAAATTTCGGAGTTTGTTTTAAAACTCTTTGTACAACTCAATTTGGGAAGATTATTGATGAAGGTTTATCAAAGAGAGATAAGTTGTATACGAAAGAATTTCTTATTTGAAAAAAAGAAGATTTTGTTGATTTGAAGAAGGTTGATGCAATTCAGTGCTCAAATTAGAAGAGATATAAAGTTCATTTTCAAATCAACCAATTAATTAATTAAATTTCTTTTGAAATTGATAATGGGAGGCTGTTGTTGAAGAAAATATTTGTTCAAGCTTGGATCAATATTGTGACTAGGATTATGAATCTAAAGGGGAGTGTTAGAGTCCCACATATTCTAATAGGGAGATTGTTTCAAAGCAAAGATTGTCAAAATTTTATTTGTTGTAATCTTGAATTCGTAAGGACGAACTGTTAAGGTCAAATTAATTGTATTCTAGGTTACTGAGCATACTGTAATGTTCAGTGTAAGTTTGTGATTTCTATGTTAATACCCTTGGGGTATAACCGTATAAATAAGGTTAGAGTTACTTTTATTGGTAACACTTATTATTGATTCATATCTTATTGTTAATAATTGTTTCTCTAGAAATATACATGATGAGTTTGAAACTCATCTTGTGTTCTTGATCTTTTACTCATAATTCTATGTTTGAAACTTAAATCTTGGAATTACATATGGAAATGAAAGTAATATTCTTAGAGAGATTAACTTTTAATTTTCCATTTCAAAAAATTTGTTGGAGATATTCCTAGAATGAACAAAACACAAGAAATGAAATTTTTAGTCTAAATTTGTAAATATCTATAACAAAAATTATATTGAAAGAAAAGTATGTATTCTAGCAATCTTCTTTTGATTGATTAAAAAATAGAAAGAACTATTTTTGTGAAATCAGATGTTAAAAGTATGGTTCTAAATATATGATAAAATACCATGTTTTTAATGAACATACTATGAATTTACTCTAATTAAAAGAACATATTTAAGTAACTTTACAAAAGGAAAAGAGTAACAAAATTTTCCCACTTAATTTTTTAATTTTGTTTTCTAAAAATGTAAGATGAAACTTAATATAAGGTGAAACGTTGTCTATTGGAGGCAGATTAACTCTAATCAATTCAGTTCTATCTGTTTTGCCGCTCTACTTTTTCTCCATTTTTAGGGTCCCGAAAGCCATTATCAAAAAAATTGGAGGTCATCAGACGACGCTTTTTGTGGGGTATGACGGATGGCGACAACAAAATAAATTGGGCGTCTTGGAAAAAAAGTCTTGGCTGCAAAAACTGATGGAGGGCTAGGTGTCTCGTGTCTTAGATCGAAAAATTTGGCCTTATTGGCAAAGTGGCACTCCAGGTTTCTATTGGAGGATAATTGTGCCTGGAAAGATGTTATTCTTGAACTCCATGGGCTGGATCAGCCTTCAAGATCTGGAGTGTGGGCCTCGATTGTTTCCTCTTGGCATGACTTAGATAATTTGGATCTTCACTTTCGGGCTTCTTTCACTAAAACTCTTGCTAACAGATCGCAAGTCTCCTTTTGGAAGGATCAAGCTGTTGGAGCGGGTTCTTGCTTGAAGGATCTTTTTCCACGATTATTTTCTTTGGAGAGCAACCCTGATATGCCTTTCTCTGAGCGTTGGTCCTTCGACAATGGTTATTGGCATGGTACCTGGTTGTGGAGAAGAACTCTAAGGGGAAGAGCAGAATCTGAATTCCGAGATCTTACGGAACTCTTATCTCATTCAAACTTCTAGACGTCGGGTTTCGATAAATGGCGATGGTTGTGGGACCCTAATGGGGGGTTCTCAGTTAGTAAGCTCTCTAATATTATTCAGAAAAAACTCACGGCTGATAATCCAAGCGCTCAATCGAATGTTCTTTTAAACCGTCTTATTCCCTTCAAAGTAAATATCTTTTTTTGGCGTTTATGTAGTGATGATCTTCCACAAAAGAGGCCTTGTTGAAATGTGGTATCTCGGTTGATTCAGGGGATTGTACGTTGTGCGGTAGTCACTTTGAGTCGCTAGATCATTGTTTTTTCACCTGTAGCAAAGTGGATGTTCTCTAGCGGAAAATTTGGAGTTGGTGGAGTCTTTCGTGTTCACGAGTGACCTCTTTGGAGCAATTCAAATCTGGTCTGCAGGTTCATTCTTGTCCGTTTCCTTTAAAAAAATTTGAAGCTGTCTGTATGGTGAATCTGCGGGCTATCTAGCAATGGCGAAATCGGATTATTCATGCGGAGGCCTCGTCTTTGGATAAGCTTCGTGGTGAGGATATTTTTCCGGGGCTCCAACGCATCTCAGCTCAATGGATTGCTGCCATACTTTTGAAGACTAATGTAACACCCGTAATTTCGGTGCAATAACGACTCTTTAATGAAATATGGAATTTAGAATTTTAGATCAAATTATGCATTTTATGGTCTAATATGTTAGGAAATTCATTTACGAGTCCAACGGTTCTTTCAGAATCGAAAACGGAGCTGTAACGAAGAAGTTATGGCCGAAACAAAATCGAACCCAAAACTGATCAGGTGCTAGCGATCGCTAGCCATTACCCTAGCGATCGCTAGGCATGAAACTCAAGGATGTTGTTTTAGCTCGCGATCAGGCTAGCGATGGGAGAAAGGGGAGCTAGCGATCGCTAGCCCTCACAGCTAGCGATCGCTAGGTAGCTGATAAAAGGCTGAAACGGGTTTTAAACCCTTCCTCACTTCATTGGCCATAACTCTCTCATCCCTTGTCCGATTTTGGCGATTTTTCTTCCTACTCTCTTCATTTTCAAAACTCTTCAAGATCTTGGGGGTGGATCTACACTTGGAGCAAGCTCGATTGGGGAACCACACCTCACCTACTTCATCTTCTCCACTCATCCCTTCTCCACCATTGTTGCTTGAAAGGAGGGAAGCTCAAAACCTAGGGTTTTAGTTGGATCTCACTCGGTAAGCTTCGATTAAACCCTTGTAGGTTGGATCTGTGCATATAATAAGGGTTATGAACTAACCTAGGGTTCGATTTACTTGATTTTAGGTTTGTGCTCTTATTTGACCTAATCTTGGAATTTGGGGGTTTTTGTCACAAAACCCTAAGGTGAGTTGTTAAAACCATTTTGTTAAAACTGAGAGCACATCATCTCGTGATTTTACATATTTTACTTGGTTTGCAAATGAATGTGATGCTAAAGTGAAATCCTCAAGTTTCCAAGTTAAGAGTATTCATGATATGTATGATGTGTTATGCTTGTATAAATAACATGAATGATATTATCCCCTTATATGAGATAGATCATCGTATGCTACTTCGTTATGTGTTAAACCTATGGGTGTATGATAAATGTATTTATGTGAGATACATAAGATGAAATATGACATGGGATTATATAATAAGGGGATTGATATCCGAAATGTGGCTTACGCTAAACGATGAAAAGGGCTTGAGACCCTCGATACATACCTCTGTAATGATGCTATGCTAAATTCAGTGTCGAGGTTTGTATGTGAATAATATGGACTAGATGCTATGCTAAATTCAGTATCTAGGTCTTGTGTGGAAATGATATGGACGTGACGCGATGCTAAATTCCGTCTCACGATCCTAAATGATAATAACCTGGACGAACCAACGCAATGTGTCCACACCAAACAGTCGCGGGTTTGTACCTATGTCGCCGGCCTTCGGGTGGCTCCGAAGTGCGCGGGCCTCTGATGATGTTGCCATGCTAAATCCGGGGCATCGAGGTGTTTGGAATTAGATAATGTCGGGGCATTGGTTGGTGGAAATGGGTCGCTCCCATTGTTTTCCGAAGATAATAATAAACCGGTTTAATATGCTAATTGTATCGTTAGTATAATCGTGTATGTCTCGCATGTCCTTACATACTCTATGCGCATGATATTATTTGTACAACTCACTAGGCTCCTTTAGCCTAACACTTGCTTGGTGTCGATGTGTCTCTCAGGTACTCGGGACGTTGTCCCCAAGTAGGCCTCGGGCGTAGAGTGAGCTTGGGGGAATATTGGAGATACCGGTCTACTATGACCGCGAGACTTACCGTAGAGCGATAACCCTTTTGTAGTCTTCTTCTTAGACAGAACTAGACTAGTTTGGTTATTGTATTTCTCCTTTGATTACAAACATTGTAATTAATTGTACATCACTTATACCCCTGTTTTTGGGAATAGCTCACGCTTTGGCGCACATTTGTATACCGTCTTTCTATAAAATGAAAGTTTTTGTTCGCCCCGATTTTTAGGGTGTTACAACTAAGCTGGATACTCAGGTTTGGATAAGATCTCCTATAAATGCTTTTATCGATCCGGTTAAGTTTCTAGTTGTTGTTGTTGGTTTGCCTTCGCGGCTTTTGTTTTTTCTTTGTAATACTTTCTTTTCTAGCTCCTGGCTAGTGTTTTAATAAATCTTTGGTTCCTAGGTGGGGGTGATGGCATTGCCGAAGCTCTTGCCTTGGTTCCTCTTGCTTTTCGAAAAAAAATATATAAGGTGAACATGAAATAAAATTATTGTTTCAAGTTCTCAACTTTGAATCCGACAAACTTTGTTTCACATCACGCATGTATTGTCTAGCATTAACAAAGCTTGTCTAGCCCAGTGGTAGAGGTAACACCCTTGGGTCAGTGGATAGTATCACTGGCTAGTTGGGTTTGAAACCCCGCAGTAGCAAGTAGAGTTACCCAGGTTTTGGGTCGGCCTTCAGGGCGGTTTGATACCGATGCGGATTAGTCAGGTGCCTGAATAGATCTTGAATATCGCGGGAACGTGTGTGTAAGTTTATTTGCCATTCAAAAACAATAATAAAAAGACAACTTGCCTCACTTAATAACAATTTTTAAAGGCTTTTGAGGGCATCTCCAACAACTTCTTTAAAATAAAGAAAATCAACCTTTTGTTTTCAATATTTGCTTCAACAGCTTCTCTATCTTGTTCTCTAAAATAGTGAATCATTAAAAAAACTTATAATATAAAGAATTCTCTATAACCCTAAAACGATGAGTGAAAAATGAGGTTTTGATTCATTCCACCAATATAGATTGAATTAAATTGTTTACATAATTTTTAAAAAAATTTATTGAGATCATAAATTTTTAAAATATTTAAATAATATAAGTGACGATAAAATATATAAAGTAAAGAATCTCTTATAGTTTAATATATATTTATTTTGTGGATTTTTATTTTTTATTTTAAAAGAATTATATAGAGGCTCTAAAAATTGAAGGCTTTACTTTCTTATTCTTTATCGTGTAAGGCTATCTGTACCCAACCCAATCAACCCACTCAACCACTCACTTTTTTAATGTCATATCAGCTGACACATCAGTTTTTTCCCAACCCTCTCTTTACCCTCCCATAACCCTCTACAACACACACCCAACCCTCCCAACCCTCTCACTTTTTATTTTATTTATTTATTTTATATAATTAAATAATACACTTAAATAAAACATGAAATTAATCAATAATAAGATTCATAATTAATTAACTAAAAATTACATTACATAATTAATTAACTAAAAATTAAAATTAAACATTACATAATTAAATAAAATAAACTAAAACATTAAATAAACTAAAAATTACAAGCCATATTTGGCTTTGATCTCGGCTTTTCACTTCATAGCATCCTTGAGCCGTTTACCCCAGAGATTGCCATGCGGGGCGGTGTAAAACTTAATGTCTTCCTCCTGTTGGGTCGTTGGTGAAAGTTCTCCCTCATCGGAAGGGTCATCATCATCGTGTACGGGTTGGTAATTGGGTACATATTGTGGTTGATAAGGAGTACCCCAATCAGTTGGAGGAAATTATGGATTCATAAACGGATTAGGAAACGGTTAATAAGGAAACGGTTGAGGAGCTTGTGAAGAGCTCCCGGGTTGATTGGGTTGTGAAGAGCTCCCGGGTTGAGGGGCTTGAGGATGAATAATTGTGATACAAAAACCTTTCGGCGAAATTTCGACATCGTAATCGGGTGGATATTGTGGAGGGAACCCGGTGTGCGTAACGTCGACTTTGAAAGAGGGCTTCGAAGGGGTCTCGGGTTCCGCCCGACGTTTACATTTCGCGCGCCGTGATGAAGATCCGAGGTTTTGATCATTTGGATTCATGATGTTTGAAGAGTGGGAGGTTTGAAAAATTGGAGGTTTAAGAGTTGAAGAATTGAAGGTTTAGAGTTGATGTGAAAAAATAAGTTGGGTATAAATGGGTATTTATATAGGAGTAAAAATGAAAAAAAAATTGAATTTTGACCGTTGGAGAGTCGTTTGGCAACGGATCTCCGGAAACGCCCAACTCCAAACTCGCCGGCTCCCTTGCATCACACACCCAACCCGCCGGTTTTATTTGAAGCTGGCGGCTTCACCCGCTCTGAACCCACACCACCGGTGCGGGTGGCCTAATAACTAATAACTTGGGTTGAGTTGGGTTAGGTTAAAATTAAAGACTTTACTTTCTTATCCACTGTCGTATGATAAGTGCTAACTTCGCTAAGTACCAAATACAAACTGAATAGTTTGTACAAACTTAATTTTAACCATTGATTTTGTTTATATTTTGTTTATTTCCTAATTTTTAGGTGATTTTCAATGTGGTTGATAAAATATTTAGGAACTGAATTAATCCACACTATTGATCATCTACGTTTATGGTTGAGATTGGTTTGTATAGTTTGTACAAACTATCTGGTTTATAACAGATACGACCCTATATATATATATATATATATATATATATTACTAATATGTCAATCCAATTTGTTTAATCTGGAAAGATTGAGTTGGGTTATAATTTTGGATGAGTTAACTTGGGTTGATGTCTTCCAAATCACTCTAAGGCACTGTTTGGTAAAACCAAGATAGCTTATAAATCAGGTACATGTTTGAATGGGTCATAAGTTACCTTTTTGAAAAACTAATGTCATTGTGTTTTGATGACTTATAAGACTTAGGCTATGTTTGGCAAGCGTAGCTTATAAGCTAGCTGGTAGCTGATAAGCTAGCGGATAGCTGATAAGCTAGCTGTTGATTGATAAGCTTGCTAGTAGCTGATAAGCTAGCTGTTGAACAAATTATGTTTGGCAAAAACTAGCTTATGAGTATGTAAAATGACCAAAAAGGGTATATTTGAATTTAATAATTAATATTAATAAGGGTATAATTGGAAAAAGCTACAATAAGCTCCTCATAAGCTACTCAAAGTAGCGTTTCAAAAAGCTAGCTTATAAGCTAGCTGATAAGCTAGCTTCCTGGTACATGTTTGGATGGACTAGCTTATAAGCTAGCTTATCAGCTAGCTTATAAGCTAGCTTATGCTTGCCAAACAAAGCCTTATTATTTTTTATTCCAATATATATTCTTGCTAAGTTTTACACTACCAGTTTTTAAACATATGTTTTTTTGTCATTTTACAATCATAAGCTACCTTATCAGCTAGTTTTTGTCAAATATAACTTATTCCTTAGCTAATTTATCATTCACTTCAGCTACCTTATTAGTTATAAACTAATTTATCAGCTATTTTACCAAAATAGGTTGTGTTATACAAATTTCAAAAACTCTTAGGCCATGTGTAGCGCTGCAACCCTCTCACCGGCGGGCTGCAGGCTTCAGCGGGCTTGAGGTACACAAATAGGGTGCTTGCGCGGTTGGGGCCTTGGCGGGTTGGCCACACCACCAAGATTTGCGTGAGGTGTGTGTGTGTTGTGTGTGTGTTGTATGAGAAGGTTGAGAGGGTTGGGGTACAAGTTGCAGAGGGTTGAAAAAAGTTAATGTAACAGCTAATGTAGCATGTTAGGTTAAAAGGGTTGAAAAGGTTACGCTACCGATGGCCTTAACCCAACCCACCTATATCCTATATACCACCAAAGTGGTTTTAGTTTGAAAGAGAATTCAATTGGATACTTATATTATACTATTATATTAGAAAACATATATAAAAAGCATAAAAATGAATAAAATAAGATGTGGAAGCGAGTTTAGAGAAGACACAATAAACGAGGAATGGTTATTTTGGATTGGTACAAAGTTTGAAGGCTGGGCTTATCATGGGGGTGCGTGTAGGGAATCACAAGGAGTTTCTCGGTAGTCGTTTTGCAGAAACGGAGTGGCGTGACGGGTACGTGCCGTTGACCACTCCCCAAAATTACACATTTACCCCTCCTTCCTTTTTATTATTATTATTATTTCCTTTCCCAAAACCAAGCGTGTAACTTGTCTAACTCACTCATTCATTCCCTTAATTAGAAATTCTTTTTTCAAGGTTCACCTGGACTTTGGCTAGACTACATCGTTGACAATTTTTACCGAGAGCTAAAACATGCTCCTCTGGGAAATGGCATCTGGTTGCTCACTCTCGGATTCAAACTTGGGTGGTTTTTTCCCCAACACCAAGCCTTAACCGGTAGGCTGCCCCATTGGGGTTCTCTTAATTAGAAATTTGGTCCCCATGGTTTTACTAAGATATTAAGATTATTCATAATATGGTCATTGTTTGCCTTTTCCGTCTTACGACTGTTTGCAAACTTTTGAAAGAATTAATTGATGAGATCGGCGAATGAATGGCTCAACTTGGGGTTAACGTTGATCAACCATTGTAGGGTTGCTCAAAGAGTGTCGCTCCATAATTTTTGCACTTGTAGAATTCTTGGCAATGTTGTGGTATACAGGAATAGAGGTTGTCCATATTAAGTGCTTATATTAGGTGACATGCTTATTTGGGTCTGGAATCGCAAAATACTTTGGGCAGAAAACGGGGATGTTATACTCTTTAGGCATTTTCGAAGCAATTTGGTCATGAAAAGATGAGGCTTGGAAGCCAATAGGGTGTTCTATATAGACAAGTACTAATACAGCTCTAGGTAACTTGGAATAGTAACAACAATATTTTCTCAAATAATATGGAGCACATTGCCTACCATCAAGCCATAGTTGGTCACTAGGATTAATTACTTAGCTCAACCTTCTTATTCAGTTATGAAGAATATGTGCAGAATTTTTTGAAGCAAGATTTTAGTTAAGGCCACCATCTTAATTGAGCTAAATAGAGGTACTAAAAAAACCCAACAACTTCGACAAAAACGATGGACCCAACCCAACCCAATACGAAATAACCCAACCTGAAGCAACCCAACCCAACGTCTAATTGTATTGAACTTTTTTCAAACCATTAATATTGGATTGGCGTCATGTGAATCCAACAACACCTGATGAACCCAATATGCTTTTATTTATTGATTTTAACTTGATTGTTAAACCCTATTAATATGTATCTTAAACAACTACACCTAGGGTGAGCAAAGGCGGGTACTCGGCCAAATTTCAGGGAACTATAACCGGCGGTTCCTAGAATGAAGGAACCGGAACCGGTTGCACAGGTTCTTCATATTTAGAAACCGATCCAAGAACTGCCGGTTCTGGTTTCGAAACCGGGTACCCGGTGTCTATTTTTTAAATGTTTTATTTATCATATTATGTTATAAAAATGTAATTATTAGTTTTTACATAGTCACAAGTCACAACGTAACGAAATAAATAGTAAAACGATGAAAACTTATTTAATAAAAACTATATAATAATTACGACGATTTTTGAAAATGAAAATAACAAAAAACACAACTTGAAATGTTAAATATGATATAAAAAATATAGAAAAAAAAAGAATAAATAAGTCGAATGAAAAAGTGGTCGTAACTTGTAAGTGTATGTGCAAGTGTGTAACGTAAAAGGTAAAATAATAATTTCAAATTTAGTCTATTAAACATAATAATCAATAATATAAAATTACTTTATTAATATATATATATATATGTACATATATATAGCCTAACCGGTTCCGGCTGGTACCCGGTCGGTTAGCAATTCCACAAAAATGAGAATCAGAATCGGTCCCGATCGGTTCCATATTTTCGGAACCGAAACCAATCACATCGGTTCTGGTTCTAGAATCGGTAGTTTAAGAGCGATTCCGGTTCCAAAGGCGAGTACCCGGTTTTGGTGCCCACATATTAACTCATCTATTAACTACTTTTAACTGATTCATATATAAACTATTGCAATTTTGTAGAAACAAATGAACTTTTATAATCACATATGATGTGGACATATGTGGGTCCCACATCTTAAAAAACCATATATGATTCAGGTGGGTGCACCACTGAATCATATATGATTTTTTAAGGTCATCCACATGGGCCCACATCAATTTGTGGCTAATATTTATTTCTTTGTTCTTACAAATAGGTATAGTTATTGTATTAAACTGTCTCTATATAGATATATTATTTTTTGGTGAAACATCTTTAAATAGTTAAATGACCAAATTACCCTTATTTAACATATCTTGATAGAAAAATTAACGGACATCATATAAATGGACTAAAAACAAGAGATTTAAAAAAAACCGGGGACAAATTAAAAATAAGTAGGATTCAAGGACGAAACTTGTTAAATTAGGAAAATATCAACAATTTACTACTTAATAAAGAAAGAAAATAAAAAGAAAGAAAGAAAGAATAAATGAATAATACCGGCAGAGGGAGAAGCATTGACGGTGGCAGTGGCACACTTTGCAATTATTATTTTATTATTGAATTTGAAATTAAATTTAAAAATTTAAAAATTTAAAAATTATTAAAAAGTAAAAAGTGAAAACGTAAGAATGGAGGCGATAAACACGGGGGTTGGATGGCGGTAGTGTGTACGTGATCGACTGGACCTGCTCCGCTGACCATGACTCCCTCCCATGGACCTTCTTACATCAGATTCTCTCCTATTTCCCCCTTTTTCAAATATATTTCACTATTAACAATATTATTTTTAAAATCATATCCAAAATATAAAGTTTAAGAATTAAGATTATTTTTTCAAATATATTTCACTATTAACAGCATTATTTTTAAAATCATATCCAAAATATAAAGTTTAAGAATTAAGATTATTTTCAACACCTTTTTCAACAGGTTTTTTATGTTGGAGATAACATCCTTACTTTGGGGTTATTATCCCTTGGGTAGGTGAAGCAGCTCTACCGAATTAATTAGGGGGGTGTAGAGGAGTGGGTTTGAACTTGGGACCCAGATAAGATCAACCGTGTTCAAACCCTGTGCCTCTATCGTTGAAGCGAAGCTGTTAAAGAAAATCTAATAATATACTATTTCTCTTACCTAAATATTTTATTTTAAAAAAAATTTTATTGGTGAATAATAATAAAAAAAATCATTTATTTTTCATAGTAATCATCTTTATCCTACTTTTTCATTTTATAAGAGATTTTGGAAAAGTTGTTGAAGCAAAAAATTTCAAAAATATTCATTTTGGAAAAGTTATTGGAGATACTCGTATTAGGAACTCTGAATTATATATAATAATTCATTTATGTATCTCTTTTTAGTATAAATATCAATCATAAATAAGGCATTAATAATAAATACGAACGTGTAGTTTATTATTAAGTACATGTTCATGATGAATATGTTACAACATTCATAACTAATAACATGTGTAATTTCGGGTTTCCCAATCTCTTTTAGTTTGCTGGTGGAATCTACTTTGTATATTTTCTCTTACTTGACATCTATAAGGTACCGTTTGGTTCGTAGAATAATTGTGGATAAAATGGAATTTGTCAAATAAATTTGACTTTAAAGATATTTGACCACTTGTTTAGTTCATAAAATCAAAATGAAATTTATTAAAGAAATAAAAATTGTTTGTTTGGTTCACATTATGTAGTTTCGAAATTAATATGAACTTTTTGTAAATCAAAATACCCTTTAAAGGAATTGGAACTGGATTTTGGTAAGCTTTAGAATCCAAAACCCATAAAACAGATATGATAGCAACTTAGAAATCGCAAATTATGACTCACGAAAATCGAACATACAAACTCTTAAAAGATACATGAATCGAACATAGAAATTCTTAAAAGGTGAATTTATGTATTAGCTTGAAGGTTATTGAAAGGTAGTATAAAATCAGATTTTGGAGTTGTATTAACAAATCCATCACTTTAAAATCGACAAAATAAAAATCGATTTTTGATAGAAATCAACTAATATATAATGAAACAAAACATAAACTAAAAACAAAAATTAACCAGCTAGAAATCGAACAAAACAATTATTATATCATATCTTGTTCTTTTTTGTTCGGTCATTCTCTGTTGGATCTAGATACCAACCGCAGTTTTCACTAAATAACCCTTGACTAACGCTATCTAATTGATGGAGTTATTAGAAAAGATCATATACCATTAAAAATTATTTCCAAGGACCATATTTGTTAGCTTATATAAACCACAAGGACACAGTTTAACTCTTTACTTTTTATGAATTGTCACTTTAACAAATTAAAATTGAAAATTAATTAATTGAAAAAGAGAGAAAATGATGAATAGACATCTATCCCATTTGAAACTTGAGTTATTGATGTGTTTGCGCTATTATTTTATTTACCCATCAATCCAACTCCAATAATTTACCATATCATATTTGTTTGTATACTTTTTTATTTAAATGTTTAAATAAAAATATTCATTGTATTTAAAAAAAATTCTTATGAAGCAACTATTGTACAAAAGATAGAGTAATTAGTAAGTCATACAGTATATTTAATACGGTTAAATAAAGTAATTTATGTTATCTTTTACACGAGAATATTTTAATCAATTTATCATTTTTTCTTGGGAGAATTACTTCTATATCCTTGTAAACTTCTTAAATTACTTCTATATCCTTGTAAACTTCTAAATTACTTCTATATCCTTCTAAACTTTCAAAACTCTCTTATATATCCAAATATCTATTTTGATAATTATTAAATCATTTAAATATTAATAATCACCATAATCAAATTTAATTATTTATAGAATTACTAAATTACCCTTAAATTAAAGAATTTTTTTTATTTATTCTTCAAAGTCTTAAATTTCTCTCTCCTCATTCATCATCTTCATCTTCCTTAAAAACAAAAACACAACAAACCCTAAGGCTTTTTTGCTAATCTAGAAAGATAAACACACAAAACACAACTCGATCCTAAGTTTTTTTTGCTAATCAACATCAAATAATAAATAAATAAAGCTTTTGTGCTTTTATTTTTTGGACTCCATTGGTGCCTTGCTTCAGATGCTTGAAGGTGAGGCCCAATCAAAGCAATGCTATGAATGCTACTTCCTTTTTGATGCTAAATAATCAAAGCAATGAATCTGTGGACCAGAATCTTTTAAATTTTAGGTTTTTCCCTTTCTTTATCAAGTTTCTTTAATGGGTTTCATAGATTTGCTTTTCTGAATCTTGATTTAGTTGGATCTATCTTTTATTTTGTATAATATTTCTAATTGATTATTTGATGTTTTACAAAATGAATTAGGTTGAATTTAGGATTTAGGGTTTGTTGTGTTTTTGTTTTTAGGGAAGATGAAGATGATGAATGAGGAGAGAGAAATTTAAGACTTTGAAGAATACATAAAATAAACTCTTTTTTTTAAGTTTAGATAATTTAAGGGTAATGTAGTAATTATATAAATAATTAAATTTGATTATGGTGATTATTAATATTTAAATAATTTAATATTATTAAAAAAGATATTTGGATATATAAGAGAATTTTAAAAGTTTAGAAGGATATAGAAGTAATTTAGAAGTTTACAAGGATATAGAAGTAATTTAAGAAGTTTACAAGGATATAGAAGTAATTCTCCCTTTTTTGTTTCATAAAGAAATAACTTAATATTATATATTATATATTGTATAGTATTAGATTCAAATGAGAAGTGCTAAAAAAATAAGAAGTAGATAAGTGATCTCCACCATTCATCCGGTCAATAAAGGCGGTTTGACCGGGTCCACTACTACAGAAATGACTTAATTACACGCCCATTTTTATACGGTTTTTTAAAAAGCGTATAAAAATATACCCGTACTTTTTTTAAAGATTTTTTAAACGGTTTTTTTGGTAATAGAACCGTGTAAAAATTTTGAATATGTTTTTACACGGTTATTTTTATAACCGTGTAAAAATATGCAATCTTTTTACACGGTTTAAAATATTTTACACGGTTTTTTAAAATAACCGTGTAAAAAACATAAATATTTTTACACGGTTTTGAAAGTGGATCCGTGTAAAAAGATTTGAAGTCTTTTTACACGGTTTTTTTTAAAATAACCGTGAAAAAACATATATATTTTTATACGATTCTAATAATAGATCCGTGTAAAAAGAAACATGAGTCTTTTGTAAATGTTTTTTTATACTATATGTGTAAACAACATCCATATTTTTATATGGTTTTAAAAATGTATTCATGTAAAATATTTGTAGCTTTTTTATATAGTTTTTTTTAGAAAACCATATAATAAAGACCTTTATAAAGTCATTTTTTTACAAAGACTTGATGTTTTTAACACTATTTTAAACCTTTTTATATATAGTTGTTTTTTAAAGAGCATATAAAAAATATTTATATGTTGGATATATTTATGCATATCTTCTATGTTAATTTAGTGTTTTCAAAAATTATGTTGTGGTATAACTTTTTTTCAACGTTATTAAATAAATTAAATATTTTTTTATTAACCTGATAAATTTTTTAAGTGGGCGATTTTTTTGCTAACCTACTAACCATATTAAAATTTTATTAAAAGATAATATAATAATTTAAAACTTTAAAATTTCATTTCCCTCCTATTTTTTTTTTTAAATTTTGATTCCCTCTTATTATTTCCTATTTATAAGGAGGAAGTTACATATAAAGTTTACCCTAATTCATTTTCCTTCCCAAATTTAAAAACCTGACTTTTCCTCTCTACCTTTTTACCAGATGTTGCATGTTTTAACATCAATGCTTTCTTCTTGTCTATATTATAGGTTTATTTTTACCGCTGGTTTGTTTTCAATACCCTGATGCAGAGATGATTCAACCTTTTCCATTTTGAAGGTTTCTTAGAGCTATCTTAATTTTTCTTTCCATTCATTATTTATCAAACATATTTGCTTATAATGTTTCTAAGTCCTGTTTATTCTTAATAAAATTATTGTGTTTCTTTGTAGGGATGAATGATAGCAGATGTTGCTTATGGTAAATTCTGAGTTCATTCAAGATATAATGACCAATATTTGTTGAAGTGATTATTGGATGGTGTGGAATGCAAAAGGGAGTTTTTGATTCATTGGATGTTGATGTACACGCAACGGATGCTTTCACAAATCATGATGGGAGTTCAAGTGGAGATTAGAGTTTGCAGTTTATCTAAAGACATTTGAATTTTATTTTTCCAAAATCTATTGATTAGAATTGTGGTTTTTTATTTTTGACTCAATGTTTACTTGTAATTATTTGGGAACACATTTGGTTCCCAACCTGTTTAATGAAGTTAAATTATTATAATTATATTCTTTATCTTGTATATTGTCTTTGATTCCATCCTTGTGCACAACTATTAATTATAAATAATATGCATTCTACAATTTTGGTTGACGACTAAAATGAATTATTATTTTTCTAAAAGAAACAAATACGTCTGTAATTAGCATCATCGTATCGGTGACCTGTCTATAATTTTTATATGGGTTATCTGTCGTTGAATTACGTCTATTAGTAAAGTTTTGACCTTTTTATACACTTTTGGTAGCAATTGTGTAAAAAGATGTGACAATTTTATACGGTTTTTAATAAACAACCGTGTAAATAGTTCCTATTTTTACACGGTTCCGCCAAACAACTGCATAAGATTGATTATATTTTATACGGTTTTTCTCATCTTTTAACGCGGTTTTGAAACCGTATAAGAAATAAGACATTTTTACACGGTTCTGGAACCGTGTAAAAAAGTAGATGACTTTCTTACACGGTGAGCTTTTACACGGTTCCAAAACCGTGTAAAAAGCCTTTTATAACCGTGTAAAAAGGCTTTTTCTGTAGTAGTGGTCCCCTCCTTTCATAATATCTACCCTCCCATGAATCACGTCAATCCCCCGTGATCGCGTCCACTGTTACCAGTCAAAGCCACCTTTATTGACCAGATAAGTTGTGAAGATCATCACTTATCTACTTCGTATTTTTTTAGCACTTCTCATTTAAACATTTCTCATATTATATATAACAAGATAAATTAATATTAGATATCTAGCTATCTTTCTCTTTTTTTCAATAGAGGTTTCTATAAAAATCTCATTTTTACGGTTTGTGTTGCTACCATATCTTCAGGTCATCAAATTAATAACCTTTTTAAAAGTTTACAATGATTATTCTTATATAAACTTTAAATGCAGATTCCATTGTTTTTTCCATCATCAATAATAATTTTCAAGTCAGTAAAAAAAGTTTAAAAAAAAACTAAAATACAATCACTTCTCACAATTTTCATGGTAAAAATCAAGATTCTTATTTAAAAGCCTAAAGAAGTTAGCATTTTCATAAAAACTCTTCACAATGGTTGTTCGTAGAGCATCCACAATGGAGGTTCTTCTTGGGGTTTTACAAGAACCTCCACTGTGGGACAAAAGTTCTTGTCCAATTACAGGTTTTTATTATAACTCATATGCTTGAACAAGAACCCAACCTCTTGTAATACTTTCCTTTTGTGTTATATAATAATTTACATAAATAAAAGTTATATAATAATTAACAAATGGAGGTGAGGATTTTGTAATTTACTTTATTGAGGTAGCGATGATGTGGCAGGAAAAAATATGTCAAGTGAGGTTCCACCATTGTGGATGCTCTTATAAGCCTTTACACTTTCAATTTATAAAACCCTTGCATTGGAAGCACAAGGGTGGTAGCGTACCATCAAAAAGCCTAGATGAGATGTGGTGGAATATCCTATCAACCTAGATTCGAATTCAAATGCTAGCATTTTATAGACATAATTATAAAATTGCCAAAAACAATCTAGGCAAAGCCTAAAAAGACCTTCTCAAAAGAAAAAAAAAAACTTGCATTGAAGATGCTCTTAACCTTCATGGGGAGGGTGAATACTCTTCCCCTACCTAGACCACCAACATCGGTTTGTTATGCATTTCAAATTGGTTTTAAAATTTTTAAGGATATACATTAGACTTAGAGATTTTGATTCAAAGTTCATTGTTTTTTTGGCTGAAGAAGATTAAGATTCTTAATAAATTATCTTGATAAACTCAAAGATAGATGAAGAAAATGAAAAGTACAAACATTTATCAAATTAAATTTTGACAAAAATGCCCCTCATCTGAGGATATATGGGTGGCCAACGACCTCAATTTAACGCTATTAACTTGAGGAGTCGCCGTTATAAAATGAAAAGTTATGTACCTTTGTGTAGATATTACATTTAAAAGTACTTCATATTCGAATTTTAAACAAAACCACAAAAACCCTTAATTAAGTTACTGAAAATAGGTTGCTAAAACATAACTCATTTTAGGTTGTTTCTTGATCAAATTGTGTATTTATTTATTAGGATAAACCATAAAAAAATATCTATTTCAATATTTATTCACATGTGAAAGAACACCAAAAATTATAAGCAACATAGATAATGCTTTTCTTTTATTGTTCATTTGATGATGTTTCTATATTATTTATTTTTTAATAGCAGAAACCACTTTTACTACCAACAAGTGTTTAAAACAATACAAACAAACTAGAAGCAACAAGAAAGCCCCTAGTCAAATAGGCGAACCCATAGAAAACGGCTAATTTACAAGAGGTAAATTACCGGTCAAGAACCCAAATAACAATCAATATAAAATGCAGTCAAGTTGAGCTAGACTGCGGGCTAGTCGTGCGAGTTGATGCTTCTATGTTATTGTTCAAGTGTATATGAATGAGCACATACAATTACAAGCAAATAATGTCTGAAAAACAGACTGTAAACAAATCTGATAATGTTATGTTATTCTTCATTCACACGTGGACAAACTCATAAAACTTCTAGCAAATTTGATAGGTTTTTGTTTCATTATATATTCACATGCGAATGAACACACAAATTCCACAACCAAATAACAATTGAAAAAACACACCACAATCAAACTTGATAAATCAAATCATAGACTTAAAAAGTTAAACAATCATGGTGAAATTTGTCATGTGCTTGCATCTAACTGAATGTGCATCTTCTCCCTCTTCTTTGGTATGCAAGAACGCCACCATTGCAATCTCTTTCGCGGTCACTTACAAATTCCACAATATATAGTTTAAGACTTGACCTACGTCTATAGTGTAACAGTATGAAGAGAAACAATCTAACTGTTAGAAACCATATAAACCAGTTTATATGCATGTGTTTTATTCATGTAATAACACATGTGACCATGTAGTGTTCAAACAATGTTGTCTTCATGGATGAAACGTCAAACAATTCTTTGCTTGTGAAAAAAAAAATGCAAAATACGTTTATGCATAAAAACGCATTTTTAAACTCACATACAAGAATAAAACATGTGAAAGCAGTATGAATCATAACTTAAATGGTTTTGTTGCTTTTCACGAGTTGGTTTTCACATGTATTGTTTCATCTACGAAACAATAAATATGAAACCGTTTTCACGGTTAATAACTTATATACTATTTCTATATAATTTGCAGCTTGTGTAGAGTGTTGATGACTTTGTGAGTTGATTCCGATCTTGACAAATCTGTTGCCTCTTGAGTTTTTTTTCTTTTTTTTCTCTTCATTTCTTTATGACTTTGTGTACACAGTACACGAAGTAAGAATTTAGGGTTTTAAGTTTTTCGTCTTATATTTTAGTCTTCAATTCAAATAAGATCATGATATCAACAATACATACGGTAATAAATACTTTGTTAAATACCCATGCAAATATCATGCCTTATGTGGTATGCCTTATCACAAACCACACATCATATTTTATTCTTAAACGAAAAGCATGTTATTTATTTTATTTTTACTACTTACTAGATTTAAGTAGGACAATGTAACAATAATGTTAAAAAAAGTGGTACAATGTAATAGTGCTGAAAAGATAATGATATAGAAGATAATTGCTTTATTCCGGCCATTTCATTTCACAAGCATTGCAACTCATCTATAAATAGCTAAGATCATGCGTTATACTTGGCAAATTACTTAAAGCTAATCAAAGTCACATTAGTACTACATCAGCTTTCCACTACTTATCAAAATTATCTAAGACATAAGTTTTACCTAACCTAATCTTACCCACACTTTTATTTTATTAAATAATAAATAAATAAAAGAAAAAAGGAAAAAAAAAGAGAGAGAAAGAAAGGGGGTGGGATGGGAAAGTCGAACACCACCAAGCCGTAGAGGGCAATGTGGTGTTGCCGATGGAACCCGAAGAAGCCGACGAAAAACTGACCCATTCGGCTTACTCATGGCACAAATGAAAATCACAATACTTGTAACGCTTTTATTTTAAAAACGATAAAAACATATTTTTTTGCACGCTATGTTACCATGAAATGAGTTCATTAAGCACTAATATATATAGAGGGAGTTTCATACAAGAACAACCTCATTTGTAGAAATAAAAGAATGCATTTTGAGCCACATGTTATGTGGGACCCATCATTAAATAAATCATATATGATTTAGTGGTGGGACCCACCTGAATCATATATGATTTTTTATTATGTGGGACCCACATCACATGTGATCTAGAATTGTTCCTTTGTTCTTGCAAATTGACTTTGTTCTTATTTGAACCTTTCTCTCTCTCTCTCTCTCTCTCTCTATATATATTATATATAATAAAGGGGGATTGCTATTTGCACCATACTTTATGTTAAAATTAGGTCATTCTGACATTGGAAATGTAAAAAAGCAATGGTGATATGCATGAGAGGAAAATGATGCATTTAGGCCGTGCGTATCGGCGGTGTGGGTTCGGCGGGTTGGAAGCCGCCGGCCTGGGCGGGTATTGATATGTCGGCAGCGGCTTGGGCGGGCTGGGGAAGGGAGCGGTGTGGAGAAGCCGCTGAGTTTGTGTGTGTACTAATCAGAGAGGTTTCCTAGGGATGGCAGAAATACCCGGACCCGATGGAAATCCCCGAACCCAAAACTTTTGGGACGGGATTGGGCCGGGTAAATGGTTATGGGACCGGATATAAGAATTTTTCAAAAAAAAGTTAGTGGTTTGGGACGGTTATGGTTTTAGGCAATACTCGCCCATTTACCCGATCCCGAACCATATATTTAATAATTTTATAATGTTATTTATGAATATAATATACATTACAATTTTATTAATATACAAAATAATAGAAATAACGGATTGATTTTATTAGTATAGAAAATATATATTTAATTTTTTCAAGAAGGTTAATCTAGTAATGTTACCACTTTTATTGACACTTCAGTGATAGTGCACCAAGCCACAAAAGCCGTTTCCATTTGGTTAAACGTTGAACTTATTGAATGTTCATGTTGGTAAATGAAAGTTTAAAAAGAATCTAACTCGTTGTTTGACTTAATTCACATATAGTTCTAACTTCTACGAAATGAAACTTTATTTAGTAAATTTTAATCGACCAAGAATATAAATGGGATACTCGATACCCATAGGAATACCCGCGACCCTGATGGTTATTTAGTAATGGGATACCCGACGAGACGGGACGGGACCGGGTATGGGATATAGTTTTATAATAGAGTATGGGACTGAGATTATCAATACCCGTCCCATACTCGTCCCATTGCCATCCCTGAGGGTTCCAGAGGGTTAATTGTATGGTTGGGGAAAAACTAATGTAGAAATCGGGTTGGAAGGGTTGAATACTGATAATCTTAGTAATTTTTTGAGTGCAATTAGCTTCGTTCATAACAAAGCCATGTGTTCAATTTTTTTTTTATTACAATTTTTTCAAAAATATAATAAATCTAAAACTAAAACCTATAATTCAAAAAACAAACAAGATCCGAACCTATACCTAAAATGAAAAATAAAATGCTTTGCTAATTTTTTCTTTTTTTTTGAAATAGGTATCCAAACCACATTGGGCCCAGACTAATCCTTGGTAATTTTTGGACCGAAGCCCGACTGCTAAAGCATGCAGCCCGAGGTCGAAGCCTCCATACCTCCAGAATGCGCCCCAGGGCTTTTGCTAAATTTTTTTATGTCGTCTTTAAAAAAATCTTCAATTTAAACTAGTGATTGAAAATGGGGTTAAAAAACAAAAACTCTTTGATATATATAGTGCACGCATATTTATTAAAAAATAAATATTTGAAAACACAAACCAATACATCTGGAAAAGAATCAACATAAGAGATATAATAATAGTAAATAAATAGTGGAGTGAAAAATAATAAAAACAAGTGGAAAACACCATAAGTTTTGACAAGAAGTATTCTTACCTCAATCAAAATCCATATTTATTGGTGAGACACTGATATTGACTTGAAACCTCCCATCTTTTCATGTCTTTTTAGTTTTCTCTCATAACTTCAAATTTCTCTTTCTTTTCATATCTATCTCCATCTTCATTTAACCTGTAATTAATAATTTTGGAATTCTGTGTGTTCTTTACACCTTCACTGTGTGTGTTGTGCTGAGTTGAGTTGAGTTCTTGATGGAAAGAAACAATAATAATGGGGATGATGTTGTTGTTGTCAAGAAACCAATGTGGTTGTACCCAAGATTCATGGGCTTTAACCCTTCTGAAAGATGGGGTCATTCTTCTTGCTTCTCTAATGGCTTCCTCTATGTCTTTGGTGTAAGTATTTATATATGTATATGTTCATATGTTTCCATGAAGTTTTATATATATATATAGCTTAAAATGGGGCAACTAGAAGTTGGGCTTTCTGTTCTTGCTTTTAGTTGTTGCTGTATCTCTCTTTCTTTCTTTCTTTCTTTCATATATATATATATATATGTATATATGTTTCTATGAATTTGTAGATAGCTTAAAATAGGGCAACAATAAGTTATGATTTATGTTCTTGCTTTTGGTTCTTTCTCATTTTCATATATGTTTGCAAATGTTTGGGGGGTTTTATAGGGTTAAGAATTTAGAAGTTTTATACAAGTTTTAATTACTTGAAGGAAGTTGTTGGTTTAATAGTAATTAAGGTTACTTATTTTTTGTGAATGGAAGAAAAATATTTTGGTTAAAGTTTTATTGTTTGTTTATTGACGTTAAAGAGTAGGATTTTATAATGGATAAGTTTGTTTAATACCCACTTAATTTCATATTTCATATATAAGTTCTCCTTTCATGACCAATATTATTTTAATCTACTGGAAGATTTTTCATTAATTTACATATGCAACCATGAGTTTACACGGTTTACACGTTATTTGTGGTTTATAAAATAACTTCCGTCTATATTTATATATTTATATATATATATATTATATATAGAGAGAGAGAGAGAGAGAGAGAGAGAGAGAGTTGGGTTCAAAGGCAAACCTAAAAAAAAAACTCGTAGGAACACCCTCGTAACCGTATAGTTTGCGCATTTAAGTAATTTGTAATATGCACACGTGCATAAAAATTAAAAAACAACTTAATTACTTCTATGCACAAGTGCATACGGTTTAGATGAAGGGCTACGAGGATGTTCCTCAGTTTTCCGTTTCTTTTTAGGTTTTCCCTCGAACATCCATCAAAATATATATAAAGTCACTTATTCGGTAAGCTTATAGGGGGAGCTTTATGCAGAAAGCTACGTTTTTTCAAGCATGCCTATCCCAATAGAAAGTGTTGCATTTTTTCACCGCATTCTTACAAAATTTGTATTCTAGGGATGTTGTGGTGGTCTACATTTCAGCGATGTTCTCGTGCTAAACCTTGAAACCATGGCTTGGACCAACCTAGCCACCACGGGTGCCGGCCCCGGTCCAAGGGACAGCCACAGTGCCGTCATCGTGGGTCACATGATGATAGTGTTCGGTGGAACCAACGGCTGCAAAAAGGTCAACGACGTTCACATTTTAGATCTCTTGACGCGCGAATGGACGCGTCCGAACTGCAAAGGAGCCGCTCCTACACCTCGGGAGAGTCACACGGCCACCGTGGTCGGCCATGATCGGTTGGTGGTCTTTGGCGGCAGCGGTGAAGGCGATGCCAATTACTTGAACGATTTGCACATTTTGGACCTGAGAACGATGAGGTGGAGCTCGCCTGAACCCAAGGGTGATGTCCCTGTGCCGAGGGACAGTCACAGTGCCGTCGCAGTCGAAAACAAGGTTTTCGTCTACGGCGGCGATTGTGGGGATCGCTACCGTGGTGATGTTGATGTTTTCAACGTTGACACCATGACTTGGTCAAAGGTATTCCGAGCTCAACAAGAGCTTTAATATGCATACACACATAAAAGTTTAACTGAAAATTCATCTTTCATTGCAAACGTGGGGACAAACGATAGCACGACACGTGTCCCACTCAGTCTGAATAATACAATATTGTTCAGATGCATGCATGATTCATGATGAATAATAAAACATTTAGTTTGAATCATTCATAAATAAATAATGCATGAACATTCAGTCTAAATAATCTTGTATCATTCAAACCGAATGGGACACGTGTCGCGCTCTCAGCTGATCTCATGTTCGCAATGAAAGATGAGTTTATATATATATATATATATATATAGAGAGAGAGAGAGAGAGAGAGAGAGAGAGAGGTCTGTTTCATTTGTGAACCACGAAAAGAGTATGAACTTGTGAGCCTAATCATAGCGTTGGAATCATAGGAAATAGGAAATATGTAAATATGAAATATATGGAAAGTCAATGATTATGGAAATATGAAAATATTGAAATGTTTCTTAAAATTATCTTTAAATTTTATAAGATTTCATAGGTTCATATAGTTTATAACATTTTCTTGGTTCACAAATGATTTTACCTCTCTCCCTCTTTATATATAATTGGTTGTAGGTTGTGAACTAAAGCGGTTTTCGTGTGAATTTTTAGTGCGTTGTGCAAGGACCGTCACCGGGGGTTCGAGCAGGCCATGCTGCGGTCACCGTTGGGACAAAGGCAAATATTTATATCGCAATGTGTATTGAAATCTCGACTCTTAATTAGGGATCAAACTAATCGAATATTCGTGATGGAAACTCGCAGGTTTTCATGATCGGTGGAGTTGGCGACAAGCAGTATTATAACGACGTTTGGGTACTTGATACGATCACTTGTTCGTGGACTCAACTCGAGGTTCGAGGCCAACAGCCGCAAGGGCGTTTTTCGCATACGGCTATTGTCGCGGATTCCGATATAGCCATTTATGGAGGGTAAGCATTCTTCATTCAAAATCCTAAACCCTGAACCAAACTAAAACTTGGAAGTACTGGTTTTCATGTTTGGATAATCTTGAATTTATACAGGTGTGGTGAGGACGAGCGGCCGCTCAACGAGCTACTTATCTTGCAGCTGGCATCAGACCGTGCAAATGATCGATATAACAACTGTGTGTGCACTGCGTTCGGAAGCCAATGCAACCAAGAAAAACGACACTTTTTGAATACAGGTTCGATTTGTCACAAATTATCGCGAAAAGTTTTACAAGTTTTGTACCTAATGTTGGTGTGTGGTTCAACTAGATGATCCGATGCACGCAAAAAGGCGAAGAATGGCGAGTTCAAAAGCTTGTGAAGTGATCGAATCAGAACCCGAAGAACACTCGCTTTCTCTCTCCCAACATTCATCTCCGTCTCACTCCGATCAAGAACGAACGCTCGTGAAACAACCTTCGAACTTGGTTGCTCAAGCTTTACCGTTGTTTAAGCATCAGAATCAGATTTCGACTGGTAGCAAGCAAATCCGGGGACCCAATCGAACCCGATCACGATCGTTAGTCGAGCTCCACCGGATCCGCAGTTCGTCCAAGAACAATCTGATCACCGGAAAAACCATCACGCAACTCGCCCAGATTTATAGAAACTTCGAGCCGTTGTGTGTTCAAAACCTGGTAAACAAGGCCCCCAAACTTAAATTTTTTTCTATTTACTCGATCTACACTGTTTTAATCGGTTGGTTTGAATCTCAGATTGGTGCGGAAGTTCATGGAAAAGTTGACGGAGCATTCGACTCGGGTTACTTGATGACTGCAACGGTTAATGGTCGGATCTTCAGAGGAGTCTTGTTCCCTCCTGTAAGCTTTCTACACACACACACATACACATAGACGAAAGTTCAGCTGCAAATTCATTTTTGTTTTTGCGAACGTGTGGACAGCCGAGAGTGCGACACGTGTCACATTCGGTATCAATAACAAAGGTGAATGTTGATGCATTAATCATGAGGAATAATACAACATTCAAGGTGTTGTCTTTATTTTTCGAATGGTATATTACTCATCAAGAATAATACAGGAACATTCATGTTCGTTATTCATACCAAATGTGGACACATATCATGCTCTTGGTGGTCCTCACATTTGCAATGAAATATGAGTTTTCATTTGAACCTGCCCCTATATATCTGGTTAATTAATTCTCCGGGTTTTTTAATTAATCCATCACAAGAGCATAAATGGTTATGTTAACCAGCAGGGACCGGAGGTTGTTTCGAGAGGAGGTTTTCGCGGCAGCCATAACCGCAGATCTCCCACGAGCCATATGGCTCAAAGAAACCTACACGTAAATCGTGCTTTCATCAGGCACTCGAGCCATCCACCGGCTCATGGACCGGAACCAAACCATCGTGGTTACCACCACCTCCAAGACCATGCGGTCCACAGACCGTCACCGGTAGTCCGCTCCGTTCCGGGTCTGTCGTTAGGGAGAGAACAAGCAAAGGTTCAGAACCATGAGCTGCATGGTGTGGTTCTCACACTGGGTGGTCCGGGAAGTGGGCACGGTGGCTCGTAGTTAATTAGGTCAAATGGCTCGGGCCACCTCTTCTAGGCTAGCTAGCTAGCTTTTTGTTTGTATATTTTTGAGATAAGATAGCTTAGATTTCTGTTTTCTTGTGTAAAATATCCTCTAATGTTTATGTACACAAGATTTGATTGTTTATTTATATTATAGAGTAAATTAATTTTGTTACATTTTATCTTTATGATTTATAGTTTATTGTTTTTTACGGTTTTTTTAGCTTACAATTTATTGTTTTAATTAATCTAGGGACAAAAATAACAATAAATGGCAAATCATAAGTTCAAAAATCATAATTTAGAAATTAAAGTACTAGGGCGGAAATTAATCTTAAATTTTAACAAGTCGTGTGGAAAAATCATAAAGAAGTCTTCCAGTGCTGTGGCGGATTGGTTATCGCTTGGGGGGTTCATAGGGCCCTAACCAAGTTTGAGTCTTTCCGTGCGCATGCCTGAAGACATTTAAGTGGGGCCATGTTTAGCCTCCAATATTGCCGGGAATTAGTCGGGTTTTGGCCCGGACACCCTTCCAAAAAAATCGTAAAGATAGACAAAAATTTCGTTGACGCTATCTTTAAGCATGATAACTTAATTTTATATTTGAGAGAAGTGCTAACTTGCAATGCAATAAAACAATAAACATTTCGATTCTAAAGACGCCGATAACTTAAACCGTCAATCTTGATTTATGTTTTGTTTATTTTCTCAATAGATTTATTTTATGGTTTTGTATGGTTTTTAGGAAGTGAGACTTTTCGGTTAATTATCAATTTTATGAATTACTCTATTGTATTAATCGGGTTTAACGTTGATCTTGTATTCGAACATGTTTGTCATTTGATTATCCTTTGGTGTTATTGAGTTATACATATATAATCTAATAAGTTGTAGGTATGTGTTTTAAGAGATTATAAGATGCTTTATAATATAGTAAAAATATTAGTGTAAATATACTCATATGTGAATACATCTGTTTTAATAATCCTCCTTTCTTTTCTTTTTTTTTTTGAAAATTCGGATCGGAAAATCGAGAAGTATATATCAATTAATGAAGTTTATGATCTAGTTTTATGGATTTGTAAGTAGGTTATAATAAATTGTAACATTGGAATTTAAGCCATTTGAACTAATACACATCTCATCATCTCATGCTCTATTTTTTTTTCAATCATAGTATAGTAAAAATAAGTTGGCATTAAACAAAAATGATACCTATCTAAGAGAATAAGAAAATGATCGAATATAATACATATGATTACAATCTCCCTATCTTAAAAAAAGGCCATATCTTAATACATATGATTACAATAATGTAACATGAAAAATCACATATGTTTCACGTGATCTTGTCATGCTGTCTGAACACACGACCAAAGTTGTTAGTACACATTTTTTTGACCGTTAATGTAAAATCATATGTGATTTTACACATGCTTTATTCATTTTCATAAGTAATTAGTATTCACGTCTGATCTTTTCTCTCCCTACGTATATATCTTTATCTTTGTAAGCAAGCTCGCATATAAAATATGAATAAGCAATTTTCTTGTATGTAAGTTGCATATAAATATGACTTTATATCGTGTATTTTGGCAATGTATTGAGATGTGAATTATTACTGTAAACCGGCATCGGAAATTAAATTTCTTTATCATTTTCTTTATCAGTTAGTCTTCCTAAATGGGGTAACATCTTTGGGGGGAGGGGGTGTGTGGATGGGATCCTGGTCTACCGGGGTTCGATTCCAAGGGAAGTCAATTTGAGGGCATGAGTACCCAGTCCTTGGGTTCGTCTAATCACAGACTAGGCTACCCCCCCCCCCCCCCAGCCCAGTCAAAGACTGTAGTTGGGCTCTAAGTACAAAGTAAGCTAGGCTAGGATAGCGGTGGATTAATGGGTTGTCCGTGGATGCCCGATACCGTCAGGGAGGTATGTGTGCGTGTGTGCATTTGTTCATGGTAGTAGTCCGTTGGTTTGATACCGCTATGTCTTCCAAAAAAAAAAGAGTATATTGCAATTTTGATCTTTGTGGTTTGTTGTTTTGTTTGGTTTGGGTCCTTAAAAAAATTTGATTACAAGAAAATACCCACAGTTTATAATTATGCTTGGTTTTGGTTTGTCATACTAACAGAAGTTGAATTACATCCGTTAATTCTTGCTTGTGTCTTGCAAATGAAGGTAAAGTAACTATTTTATCTTTAAAATACAAAATAAAAATGACATACTAAAATAATTGTTTAATTTATTTGTTTACAACCACAATCATCACCATCCACCATTAACACAAGCAACAATAGTTATACCACTGCTAAATCAAACTCAAACAGATAAGCAAGAAAACACATGCACAGGTAAATCAAATTCCTTTTACGGATCAAATTAATGACATTTTATGAAATCCCCAACACTAAATAGAACTCCCTAGATCTAAATACACCCAAAGTGAATCAAACTCGAAACCTTATACTCGAAACTAAAATCAAAACCTTAATCGATGAGTAGGTGATGTTGATGACCAGTTTCAAACCATAAATCAATTTAGATCAACCACTCTATTCCAACCTTAGTCCAAATGAACGCCGATCTAAAACTATAACTACATCATTCGAAACACAATAGAAGAATGAAACTTTTGAGCAATGACGTTTCAGAGAGAGAGAGAGAGAGAGAGAGAGAGGAGAGAGAGAGAGAGAGAGAGAGAGAGAGAGAGAGAGAGAGAGAGAGAGAGAGAGAGAGAGAGAGAGAGAGAGGAGAGAGAGAGAGAGAGAGAGAGAGGAGAGAGAGAGAGAGAGAGAGATTTTAACGTTAAAAATAAGTTTGACAAACTATTTCTGTATATGTTATTATAATCTTGTTTATGGAGATAAAATAAGGGAAAAGTCCAAAAAAACAATTGAATTTAGTGTTTCGAATGATTAAGTCGTTGAACAACTTTTGAAACAAATAACCCATTAGACTTTTCAAAATATGTTAAATAGATTCTTTAACTTATTGAAACTTGTTAGATATATTCTTATGACATATATAACTCGTTAATATGATAAAATAATCGAAAAATTCGAAATACACACAATAAACTTTGGTACTTTTAACGATTATATTCCTAGACATTTTTTTAACAAAAAAATTACCTAAAAATATACTAAAAAATAGCGTCAAAATATTCCAAAAAATTACACTAAATATAAAAAAAATTGTGCCAAACATACCCAAATTTGCGCCAATATATACCCAAAGTTAGGGGTGTAAGTGATCCGAGCTGTTCGTGAGCTACTCGGGATCAATTCGTTAAAAGCTCGACTCGAGCTCGAGTTAAACGAGCCTGAGCCGAGCTCGAGCCTTATTTCGAGCTCGTTTAATAAACAAGCTCGAGCTCGAGCTTTTACAATTAAGCTCGCGAGCCTAAACGAGCCTCAACTAATATATATATATATATATTATATAAATATATATTAAAAAATAACTATTAAATAATTAAATAATAAATAATAAAAATATTAAAAAATAAAAAAATACATAAAAAATATTGATTTATAGGTAAACGAGCCGAGCTCGAGCCGAGCCCGAGCTTGCTTAATTCTTGACGAGCTCGAGCTCGAGCTTTGACACATAAGGCTCGAAACGAGCCGAGCTCGAGCTCGAGCTTTATACACTTAAACGAGCCGAGCTCGAGCCTAATCGAGCTCGAGCTCGAGCCTAATCGAGCTCGAGCTCGGCTCGGCTCGTTTACACCCCTACCCAAAGTCATGTTGAATTTATGTTGTATTATCATTTCCCTATTTTAAAATAATTAGAAATTTTGTTAAAATAAAAAAAATCAAAATCTCTATTGTCTTTTTGTTAAATACCTACGAGTTATGTCTTTGCTTCTTTTTCGATTTTTTTCTTCTCTAAATAGAAAAGTTTTATATTGTATTTATCATTCCCTATTTAAAAGAAACTTCTACGAATTTGGTAACAATAAAAATCCGTTATATGTGTGTTAAAATATATAAAAACATATGAGCAATATCTATTATATTTTTTAAAATTTTCTCTTATAATTATTACTTTGTTCTCATGTACAAGTTTGTGTTTGGTACATGACAAGACATGACCGGATGGGACAAAACTCATTCTCTCATGTTTTGTGCAACATAGAACAGAACGAGAATTTCCTATCGCACGTTTGGTGCGATATGGGATTTTTTATTCCACCAAAATAGGTGGAACAACATGAGACAGAAATGAGGCAGAAACTAATATATTACTAATTAACACTCGTTTGATGTATAATTTTAATATGATATTTGTTTTGGTGTTTACCACCACTAGTCATGGCCGCAACCACCACCGGTAGCTATTGTCAGCTACCTCCACCTCGTCTTTCGTACAACAACCTCCTCCACCACCTTTACAACTACTACGATTACCTACCACCACTGCTACCCCCCCTCTACAACTGTCCATCGCCACCGCAACCACCAGTCCACCACCACGATCGTTGGTCACCTCCACCACCACCATCCACCATCGTCACGTTTTCCACAATCATCGACCACCACCACCATCGTCACTATTAGTATTACTAACAGCCATATATGTAGGTGTGTGTGTGTGTTTATTTTAACTATTATATGACATAAAATTATCAAATAATTTTTCTAGGGAACTTGCAGTCCAGTTCTAGGCATACCAAACACAAAACAGACATTTGTTCTGTCCTCTTCAGTCCCGTCTAGTCCTGTCATGTCCTACTCTCCTGTTCTGTCTTGTATTGTCTAGTGCTGTCATGTCCAGTCATGTCTTGTCCAATCATGTCTGCATACCAAACGCTAGCTAAAATAACTTGAGAAAGTAAACACATAGGATTTAACTTTCATTAACTAGACAAATTTTTTTAAAATCATTTTTTACATACCATAGTCTAGAATAAAAGAATATACATAAGAATTAAAACCCACAAAAACAACAAAATATGTACACCAAATTTGCAATTTACTCTTGAAATTACATTAAAAAAAAAAAATGAAAAAAGAAGAATGAAAGGAGGTAAATAAGAGGGTAACGTGGATGACGTCACAAGTGTCAATATGAAGGTCATGTCCAATGAGACGTCTTTCTTATCCATCATCCATCACATCCATCACTTAACATGTACCCCAAAACAACACTCCCCCGTGATTCTCGGGTGGCTTTTTAGTTTTTATTTTTTTCTACATTTTTTTTAACTTTTTCTATGTTCCATTTTTTTAATCATTACCCAAAATAAATAAAATAGCAAATTGTGGGTTTGGTCCTTATAGTTGTCTTAATGTTATACGTTGGGTGCCATACATTAATGTCTTGTGGACCAAGGCCATTGTAGTTTCATTTCCGTAATGGATTAGTTTCCTTTCTTTTCACTCCGTTAAAACAATGTTGTTAGTTTAGGGGTATGTTGGTCAATTTTTTCCATTTTATAATACGTTTTCATCAAACAACTTTAGATTCCTTTTGAAAACATGTGTGTTCTATGGCACCCCTTTGGAATCTTGACCTCCATTCTATTAGTTCCAACCGCTTTAGGTTTTTGGATCATCTTCTTTGGCCACTAGATACGACAACGAATATGCTTTGACGTAAATCAACCTACATACAAACCCTACTTAGACCATGAGTACTACCAACATTTCATATCTTCATGCCACTTCAGCACCACATCAAATTTTCTCTTCCTACCATCTGAACCCTAAATGGAGTACCACAAACGTTTCGTACTCTCTGGATTGTTATTATTATTATTATTATTATTTTATAATATATATTTAAGAGGGAAAAAGATAGAAAGAGGGAAGGGAGAGAGAGCTCGGCTAGGAGGGTTTGGAAACCCGTCCCCCTACGACCCTACCCACTCACCCCTTACTACCATTGTGTTGAGCCCGTTGAACCTGCCCCCTACCCACTGTGCTACGTCTGCTACCCGATTTGTGGTATCATTGATGAATTGTCATGGTTAAAATTCATAGATGAAGTCCAATCGATGAAATTCGATCAATCCAGTTTCAATAAAGAAAATCAAATGCAACATTGACGAAATCCAACATATGAATCAAGTTTTTTAAATAAGGATGAAACCATTGATGACAATGTTGTTTGGATGTGTAAAGCTGGTGATGAAGATAATTATGTGAAATAGGTGATGAAATTAATTGATGAATTTACGTTTTTAAGTTCCTCTACCCATCCCTCCTCTTCTTTCCCTATTTGTTCTCTCTTTCATAGAAATTATTCATATGGTGATGAATTTGGCTTAACCATTGCATGATGGAGCCAATCAAGTTTAATTTTTTCTGGTGAAAATGTCTTTTATGCATTCTTTGCTCTTTAGGAAATCAAATTTCTTAATTAAAAAAAAAAACATAAATTTACATATCTTGTAGGTTGTATACTAAATATGTACATTCTATTTTAAGAAATATTATACTAACATATTTTTGAAAAAACTCTTCCAAATAAATAACATATTTATTTTATAGAAAGTAAAATAAAGATTAAGGTAAAAAGTAAAATAATAAAGGAAGCATGGTGGGGGATAAGCACGTGGGAGGAACGTCAGATGGTAAATAAATGTATGATGAGATGAGACAGGTTTTGATGGATATGATGCTTTCTTTTTTTTCCAACTAAAATACACCTTCAATCCCATCCATCAAATCCATCAACTTAAAAGTCCCCCTTTTTTCTATTTACCTTTTTAATTTATAAATCTATTTAAATGAATTTATCAATGTTTAAATTTAGGGTTGCTATTTGTAATTTTTAATAGGTAGAATGTAAAAAGAGGGTTTGATATTAATATCTCTGAGGAAACAATTCATTTTATAAGGATGTTGTTAATAAGTCAAATGGTGCAATTAGCCTTTCCATTAAACTTTTTATCAAAGAAAAAAGAAAGTCCGAAGACCTAATATTCTTTTACAGAATTTAATTATTTTAGCTATTTTAAAAAATAGACTTCATTTTCTACCCCTTTTCGCTCCAAACATCTTAAAATACGCCAAAGTCCTCTATCTGGGGCCCCCTATTAGCGACCTAGGATGGTTTTCGACGAACCACACTGCTAACAAACCACACCGCTATTATGGGGTGTGCTCCAACTAAGACATGAATAGGGGTGTGTAGAAGTTAAGATAATAGATAGGGTGTACCATCGCTAACAAACCACAAAGCTAATAGGGGTGTACCACGCTAACAAACCACATCATTAATAGGGGTTTACTTCCACAATGTGGTTCGATAGGTTAGCTGAAAACCATCCTAGGCCGTTAAATGGGCCATCGGATAGAGGACTTTAGGGTATTTTTAGATGTTTAAAAAGAAGAAAGATAGGAGATGAATTCTATTTTTCAAAATAACTATCTATAACCAATTTAGCTAAAAATCTAAGCTAAAGATATTTTCGTTTGTTTTTTATTTTTATTTTTTGTAGTGATGAAAAACTATTTAACAAAATTAATTATTTTCTCTTGATATTTCTAGAAATAATATAAAAAGTAACTATTTAATTTTCTTATAATGAAATTTACTGGTTTGAAGGATTATTTTCAAATTAAAAATTATTTTCTATCAATGTCGGATTTATTTTCTGTCGGTGGTTTGTGATCGCTTCATTGGTCTTGGTAATCTTGGTGGTTTATGGCTATTTCATTGGTCTAGGTGGTTCGTGGCTATCTCATTGGTCTTTGTGGTTCGTGTTCCGTGGCCCGGTCTTGTGGGTATTGTTGGTCTCGGTGGCCTGTTAATGTCTGGTGGTTTGCGTGGTCGTCTCGTTGGTCTTGGTAATTGTGGTGGTTCGTATCTCGTATTCGCTGTTTCGTATCTCGTTGGTTCATGGTCGGTGGTTGAGGGTCTCATGGTCGATGGTTCGTTACCGGTGGTATTGGTTGCCATAGAACTTCTAGCTTAACCTTAAACCCATGTTTGTCCATCACTTATGGTAGTTTTTGTTAGGAATTATGTGCAGAGTTGACAAACCAAGTGATTATACATCCAATGTTACAAGACACTTGAGGGTCACACCTGTGAGGACCTATAAGTCGAACAAATTAAATGAAACCCTGAAATGGAGAATTAAGACTTATAATAGTGTATTATAAATCAATTGGGTAATCTCAGTAAGAATTACCAAAGTTGGAGGGTTATTAATTAATTAGGAGATTGTATATTTATTTGATAAAATAAATATATAATAGTTAATTAATAAAGTGATATATATATATTAGATAAATATATATATATATTTATAATTATCATATGCAAATTCTTTTCCAGTTAATAAAAGGAAAGGATTTGAGATAATTATAATAAGGAAACTGGATTCTATTCAAACTGTATTTTTCCTCCATATAAATAAGGCTTATGGGTTAAGGGAAAAAAACTAAGCTTTTCAGAAAACAAAAATCAGTTTCCAGTTCTCTCTCCCTCTCTCTCTCCCAGTCGGCGCCAGCCACCTTCTATCCCACTCGGAACGCCAGTTTGGTTTTTCAAGTGTTCGGGTTTCGTTCGGTTCAACTAGAAGAACGTTCGTTGGTCAATCACCGGTGGATTAAATCTCAAGCAGTCCAGGTAAATTGATCTAAACTTGAACCATTAGGATTAAACTAGAAACGATTAAAGATCAATAGGCTTTTAAGGGTTTTTTGCTTTTAAACGCTTCCGCATAATAAGATCGAAACAGTGTGTTTCTGATCGCGTAGGTTTTATCAGTTTGATTTTAAACCATGAGATTTATCAAACCAGTAAGGTTCGTTAAATCCGTGTTAATCCTCGAGTCAGTTTGATCCGAGGATACCCACAAAAACCCAACAGTGGTATCAGAGCCATTGGCTGTAATCGTATTAGTTTTTATCAATTTATTAGTCTATGTGAGATCCGTTAAAATTGTTACGTCTTAAAGCTTTATTTTTTTTATCGTTTTAATTTTATCGCTTCAATCACGAACACCCGCCAAGACGATTGGCGGTGGAACGGCGGCAGATCGCCGACCGGACCGCCAGGCCGATCGTCGGCGATAAAATCGCAGCACACGAGCTCCGAGCCGAACCACCCGATTGGTGGTAGCGGCGTCGGCTACCACTATCAACCACCGAGCCGCACCACCCGATTGGTGGCGGCAGCGTCGGCTGTCAATCCACGCCATCAGCGACGGTGGTGGTGACTGGTTTTATTCATGCCAAATCGACCCAAGGCGATGGCCACGGCGGAAATTGGCCACAGATTGGTGCCGATCGAAACCGGTGGCAGCGGTGATCGACCACCGCGCCACGTTTTGGCGACGGTGGTGGCGTTGTTTGTACGGTGGTGGCAGCGGCTCATGGTCGTTGTCATCACCGGAGCACCACGAAACACCTGCCAGGCCGCCGGCTGCCTTACGGCCACGCCGGGCGGCGGCGGCGATTGGCTCTCGAAGATGATCGACCACCGCAAGCCACAAAATTGGCCGCGATAGTGTGTCGATTGGTGGCGGTGGCGCCGTTGTTTAATGGCAGCAGAAGCAAGTGGTGGCGGTGGCTACGGCCATCGTCGCCGCATTAGACGAGAACCACCAGGCCGCCTACCGGCAGCCCTAAGGCTGAGCCGTGGCAGGGGCGGTGGTTGGTTGCTGTTGATCGCCGTAGCAAGCCACCAAGTGGTGGTGATCTCGATAGGCGGTGGTGGCGAAAGCCATGCCACCGGCCGTTGTCATCAGCGGCGACGGCGGCCTTTGCGGTTGCTGTCGTTGCGATGGTAGGCGGTGGTGATGATTGGAACCAGTGGTGGTGGTGACGATTTTGTTGATTACCATTATCACTGGTAACTGGTTTGTTTTTCCCGAAAGCCAACGGCGGCGGTGGTTGTTTACCTTCGCCGTCATGAAACCGATCAAAAGTGACTGTTTGTTACTATCATCGGATTGGTATCGATTGTTTTACGAAACCCAAAGCAATAAGACGGGATTAGGATTTTTCGATCCTCGATAGTTTTTCGAGTAAATCGCAAAACCCTGATGAACAGTTGGGTAATGGGCCTATAAGCCCAAGGCCCAGTTCTTTGGACCAAGTTATGGCCCAAAAGAGTTCGTTTGGTTTTAAGCTTTCTTATCCAAAAATTATTTTTTCTGTTTAATTTTTATCTAATAAAATTTATTCAAACCAGTTGAGTTGTTTTTCGGGTTTGATGAAACTTTTATAAAAATTAAATTTTTCACCGGTTTTTCAAATAGGCCTAATTTTATGTTTTTACTATTTAATTAAAACACTAAGGGCCAGTATTATAAAATCGGATCAATAAAACCCGTTTGATATAATTTTTGGGTAAATGGATTGTTTTTTAGATAAAATGGTTTTAGTTTTGTAAACCTAAGTTTTAAGTAAAAACCATTTTTTAGCCTAAAATATTTTGATTCACAAAACAGTTTGTTTTTCGAATCGGTTATAAAACCAAGTTTTGCGATAATTGAGACAAGATAATTTTAACGGATCCAGGTTTATTTCTCGTAATTATAATATTGCTTTTTGTTATATTGCATATATATATAATTGCGTGATTGCTTGAGTTCTATATATGCATCTCAGTTTGAGTTTGTATCTATATCTATTATAGTATTTGCCAACCTAGACCCTTGACATATTCACGGGGAGGCCTGCGTGCCATTTACAACCCCTTATGTAATAATGACCTTAGGATAGATATTTGTTTTATTCTTTCGGGATGACGAGGCCAGTAGGAGCTACTAAAATTCTTCATCTTACCGGAGTACTAACAAAACATGGCGAGGCCAGTGGGAGCTACGCGAATTTTGAAGCTTTTAGTGAAATAGGTCATTATTGGTCCCTAGGAAACGTTGGCAAAAACTATAATTAGCTACCATGTGATTAATTATTGTTTAATTGCATGGTTGATTGATTATTTGTGATATCTTGCATGTTTTAAATAAAGTTGTTATTTTAAAACAAGGTTGTATCACAAAAGGTATATAGGTTTCATTATTATCAGTTTCTTCAAACTTTTCAAAACAATAGTTTTTGTTTTAAAACCTATAGATGATTGTTTCATATAAAAGGCAAAGTTGACAAAACAGTTAGTTTTAATCAACTAGGTGTGCTATTAAAACAGTTAGTTTTAATTAGCAAGTGATTTTAGAACAGTTGGTTTTAAAATTACATGTATGATTGAAACAGTTAGTTTAAAACGTAAGTAGCCTTTATAACAATCAGTTTTTCAAAAACCTGGAAGTAAAGTTTTTCAAAACCCCGAAAATCATAGATCAGTAGTGCAACCCATCTAGGGGCACCTTCGGCGTAAAGTACATAGGCGTTGTAAGTGATCACACATTCAACGTCTGTGTTCAAACTGAAGCTGGAGGGGTTACATAACTCTGCGAATTATCTCCGGGTGGTACCGGCCAGAGTATAGTGATCAGGTCCCCAAAATGGTGAGATCTGTTTTGGTACTATAATGTTCACCGGGTGGTACCGGGCCAAAAAGCACTTAGAGGGACTAAAACATGCACAGGTAGTTGCCATGGTCCCGAAAAGATCTAGGAGTCATGTCAGTTAGACATGATTGGTAAAAGTCCTTACCTACCGAAATAAATACGGGTCTGGTGGAGCAAGAACATTACGCACATCAGGACGTATGAAATAAGGATCCTAGTCCAATAGATTGATCATTTAAGGGTTTATTGATAATTATTGGAATTTAATCTATTTACAGTTGCTACCAAAAGTTTTATTTTGTGTAGATGGCAAGCACTGTTACCAGCACTAACAATCTTTCCCTCCGCTCTATCCTAGAGAAGGATAAGCTGACCGGCTCTAACTTTCTCGACTGGGAGCGCAATCTGATGATTGTGCTCAGACATGAGAGAAAATGGTATGTTCTAGAAGAGCCTCTTGGGGAGGCACCTTCGGCAAATGCTCCGGCTGCTGCCAGAAATGCCCACAAGAAGCACTCTGATGATCTACTAGATGTTGCCTGTCTCATGCTTGCAACAATGAGCCCAGATCTGCAAGCAGGGCTCATAAATACAAATGCTTATGACATGATCCGCCAGTTGAGGGACATGTTCCAGACCCAGGCACGTACAGAACGCTACGATGCCACCAAAGCATTTAATGAGTGCAAGATGGTAAAAGGGACATCAGTAAGTGACCATGTCATGAAAATGAAACGGCACTTAGATCATCTGGAGAGGTTAGGTCATCCTGTTCCGTTGCAGCTGGCAACAGACACCATACTCAATTCATTGTCAGAAGACTACAGGCCCTTTGTAGTCAATTACAATATGAATAACATGGAGAAAACAATAGCAGAATTGCACTCCATGCTTAAGACAGCTGAACTGAATATGGGGAACAAGAACAAGACCAAGGATGTCTTGATGGTGAAAGACGGAGGGGTGAAAAAGAAGAATGGGCATGCTAGCACCAGTAAAGGAAAAGGACCAGTCCAGGCCATCCAGAGTGCACCCAAGAAAGGCAAAGGCAAGGGCAAGGGCAAGAAGGTTAAGCCAAATAAAGCTAGGACCGAGAATCGCTGCTTCATATGCAATGAGATCGGTCACTGGAGGCAAAACTGCCCTAAGTGTCATGAAGCAGGTATTTAAAACCTCAGAAATTTATGATTGCTTTATTTTGTCACTTCTATACTGATACCTAGAGCAAACGATTATTGCAGGAGATCAGAAGTGAAGTGAAGTGCCCAGGAGTTGCTGAGGATCTTAAGTACAAGATGATTGAAGTCAAGACATTTTTGAATTTATAGTTTTAAAACAGTTGTTTTTGGGGATTTGTGTTTTAAACAATTTTTGGATAATTATACTTTATAATTTAATGGTTCCTTTTTTAAAAGTTATTGTCTTGACATTGAAATATCCGTAAGATCCTAGTTGTTGCCTGTTATAATTACTTTAATACAAGGGTTTAGTTCACCAGATTGTATCCAACTTGTCACCAAAAGTTATTGTATGTATTGGACTTCAAAAATTACCTTTTGACGTATCAAAGTTTAAAAAATTATCTATCTTATGCATTGTGTGACCTTCTCAGCAAGTAGCCGGTTATTTGTTATTTTTCTTTAATTTTTTTATGTGTGGAAAATCCAAATGTGAATTGTTTGAGTGTTCATCTTCCCCAACATACCCATATCAAGAACATCAAAATGAAGATGAAACCCAGAAATTCAGCAATCAAAAACAGAAATTCATTATTCATCTCAGAAATTCATAACATCAAAAACCTTAAAAAAACTCATCTCTGAAATCCAGAAATTCAAAAACAGAATATGAAGATGAACAAGAACATTGAAACTACTTTGAAATCACTCCAAAAAATTCAAAATTAACCTTAACCAATTGGAAGAAATCCATATCCAAGAAGAAGAATTCGATTTTAAAGTTCTTTATTCAGATCTGGACCCTAAAATCAAGAACCCTAAAATCGAAAACCTAATATGTGCTTGTATAAACCCTAAGTCGAAAACCTTAAATCGAAACATACCTCGTATGAACCCTAAATCGAAACATACGAGATCGATTGAGACATGGTGAAAACCCAGATCGATGGAGATGGTGAAAAACCTAGATCGATGGTCATGACGATGGGCAACAACCTGAAGGAAGAAGACGTTTCCGGCGGTGGTGATGATTCAGGTGGTGGTGAAGATTCAGGCGACGATTCCGGTGGTGGTGACGATTGAGGCAATGATTCAGGTGGTGGTAACGGCGGCCAGCGGCGATGGCGATGCTGGTGGTAGGCGGCCGGCGGTGATAGCGGCACTGTGGTAGCGGTGGCTGGCGGCGACAGTAGCGACTTTGGTTTGTCAATGAAGAGGTTTGTTTGGGTTAGGGTTTCTTCTTCCTGGGAATCGCAGATGAAGAAGAAGAACATTTGGTTTTCTTTTTTTTATTTGGTTTTAATTTTATTTGCAATTATTTTAAAACCTATAAAATACAACTCAGCATTTAATCAACTGCCATGTCATTAAAACCCTTGCCATGTCACTAAAACCCTTGCCATGTCAGCAAGTTACCTGCTATAACAGGTTGGATACATACAATAGAGTTTTTTTTTAAACTTTGATACGTCAAAAGGTAATTTTTGAAGTCCAATACATACAATAACTTTTGGTGACAAGTTGGATACACTCTGATGAACTAAACCCTTAATACAATTGAAGTAATTTGTATAAAAACTATCAAAAAACACACGAAATTCTATATGAATGTGTTTTAAGAATAAGACATTTATGAATAATTGTTTTGTGATCAAATTTCAAAAAGGAGAATTTTGGATATTAACTCAGATAGCGTTAATAACAGTATTTATAAAACTAGAAAGATTCCAAGTTCTGGAATTAGGATTTGACCAAATCCAGTTGAGTTTTATAAAAGGAATTCTCAGAATTAACTAATCAAGTTTGATCAAGTTTTATTATTCAAATGTTCCAAAAAGGAGAATTTAGGATATTAACTCAGATAGCGTTAATAACAGTATTTATGAAACTAGAAAGATTCCAAGATCTGGAATTGGGATTTGACCAAATCCAGTTAAGTTTCATAAAAAGGAAATTCTCGAAGTCCATTACTTAAAATTAGAATTGACTAATCAAATTTTGACTAAGTAAATAGTAGATTTTGAGTAATAGTTAGTTTTTATATAAGTAAGTGGGAGCCCAATTTATTCTCTATCTAGTCTGAGATAAAAGAATAAAAGATACAATTATTGATATATCTCGGAATTCATAAATCCAGGTAGGATAAGAATTCATAAGATATAATTTACCCTTTTAGTCAAAAGGATAAAAGTTTCAAGACCCTTGAAACAAAGGTCGTGACTGACTTTAAAATCAATAATTAAAGTGTTGGATTAAAATATAGGATTCCAGTAGATTTGCCAGCATTGCAAATGGAATCTGATTTCAGGTAGAAATCATTCATCTACACAGCAGCTAAGGAAAGTTGCAGTCTCACATATTCAGGAACTGGAAGTTAGTCCAGGTCTCCTAGTTCATGGAATATGATAAAAGTCTAGTTATTGTTTTTAAAAAGGTGTTTGCAGAACAATAATTAGCAGATACAAGTAGATCGTATAAACAAACTTGTATTATTTGGTTATCACTTTGATTAAAATGGTAAACTTTAATCAAAGGGTTTAAACTAAAGATAGGTGATACTTTATTTTAGACCAGTATCTAACAAACGTTAAGTAGGTATTATGAAAGTTATTAAAGAAAAGACATTTAATTTTGTTATTATTACAGCGTGTAGTATGGACTATACAAAATTAATTTCTTTATCACTTTCACATTTTGCATGTTTTAATAAATCCAGGAATGAAACTAGTTTCCAGTTTTCATTCAAAACTTGTCCGTGACGACTTATCATTGTGGGAACATGATAAGGTGTTAAAGTCATTGTGAACTTTTAGGTAGTTATGATCAGTTGCTAAATAACAGCTACAAGTGTTGTAGGCTAAAAGTTGCACAGATATTTGATAGAGTAGCAAATATCGTACGTGATCCGCGGTTGAGATTACTTCTTGGAGTAAAGTCATAAGTGAATCTCACAGTGGTTGTCCCTATCACCTGAGGTATCTGATTTGATATCATGAGGACTACTGAATTCTTAGTGCACTCAACCGCTACGCCGTAATAGGGTGGCTATAAAGGGTGTAACTAGATTCAGCGGAAGCCGTGGTGTTAAAGGCAGATATGCAAGATGGGATTTGCACCTCTTCTCAGAAGAGAGATATTTCTGGGCCCATCTTGACTGACTAAGTATACTGATGAAGTGCATGGCCATGCCCAAACGAACTGATTAGTTCTTTGTCGTTTACCTATCAGTAAAAGTCAGATAATCAAGAAAACAGAATCTTGAGTATTTAGAGTTGACACTTTCCAAGCTCATACTCACAGATGAAATATCGCGATGCAAAGGGAAAAGCCAAGATATACCCAATCAATGAACAGTAGCTTCATAGATACTATTTCCTTACGGAATGTTTATATCACCAGTCTGGGTATAAGGGTTCTTGTAACCTGGTCAGCCTAAGTGCCTGTCTAGGGGCCTCCTTAGGTCCGTGTAATCAAAGGCGGTATTGCCAACTTGCACAAGTGGGAGTCTGTTAGGAATTATGTACTGAGTTGACAAACCAAGTGATTATACATCCAATGTTACAAGACACTTGAGAGTCACACCTGTGAGGACCTATAAGTCGAACAAATTAAATGAAACCCTGAAATGGAGAATTAAGACTTATAATAGTGTATTATAAATCAATTGGGTAATCTCAGTAAGAATTACCAAAGTTGGAGGGTTATTAATTAATTAGGAGATTGTATATTTATTTGATAAAATAAATATATAATAGTTAATTAATAAAGTGATATATATATATATATTAGATAAATATATATATATTTATAATTATCATATGCAAATTCTTTTCCAGTTAATAAAAGGAAAGGATTTGAGATAATTATAATAAGGAAACTGGATTCTATTCAAACTGTATTTTTCCTCCATATAAATAAGGCTTATGGGTTAAGGGAAAAAAACTAAGCTTTTCAGAAAACAAAAATCAGTTTCCAGTTCTCTCTCCCTCTCTCTCTCCCAGTCGGCGCCAGCCACCTTCTATCCCACTCGGAACGCCAGTTTGGTTTTCCAAGTGTTCGGGTTTCGTTCGGTTCAACTAGAAGAACGTTCGTTGGTCAATCACCGGTGGATTAAATCTCAAGCAGTCCAGGTAAATTGATCTAAACTTGAACCATTAGGATTAAACTAGAAACGATTAAAGATCAATAGGCTTTTAAGGGTTTTTTGCTTTTAAACGCTTCCGCATAATAAGATCGAAACAGTGTGTTTCTAATCGCGTAGGTTTTATCAGTTTGATTTTAAACCTATGAGATTTATCAAACCAGTAAGGTTCGTTAAATCCGTGTTAATCCTCGAGTCAGTTTGATCCGAGGATACCCACAAAAACCCAACAGTTTTCCGTTATTCTTCGTCAATAACTCGTATTGCCACCACCTGGTTGGACGTTTGTGGCCAATGGTAATTTGTTTGTGGCTTCGGATATTTTGTGTTCCCTGTGGTGGTCGAGTTTGGTTTCAAGTTCACCAAGTGACTGCCCTTAAGTGGCTTGCGAGTCTTTGGTTAGGGTGGTCGAGTTCATTCTTATCGTGGTATTCTTGGGTGCATCGGTTACGATATTTTTAGTTAAAATTTCATGTATTTTCTTTGTAATTTCTAGCATCTTACTAATTTTTTAATATATTATCATTTAAAAAAATGTTTTTAATAAAAAATTACTAGTTTGATGCGTAACTAATTTGCTAAATAATGTTATTTACTTAGAGCAACCACAGTGGTGGAACCTCCAAGAACTTCACTTACCATATTTTTTTCTACCACGTCATTGCCATCTCAACAAACCAAAAACCTCCATAAAACTCTACAATAGAGGTTCTTACAAAAACCTCATTTCCCCTTCTTATCTATAATATAAGTTTTATTTATGTAAACTATTATATAACAAAAAAAGAAACTATTACAAGAACATGGGTTCTTGTTTAAGCACTCGGGTTCCAACAAGAACTTATGACAGGGGCAAAAACATCTGTCTCAGAGTAAAAGTTCTTCTACAAATCCCACGAAAAACCTTCGTTGTGGATGCTTTTACATTTCATATATTTTTAATTGGTTATTAATTGTTTATTATAAAAATTACCAAATTAAGCGTAGGTGGTGAAGGTGGTGAGTGGACGTATTTGACTGCCGGACACGCCACCAGTCAGTCTCCCGTCAAGGCCGGGTGCTTTTGCTTTTCATAATTTATCCATACAAAATACATTATTCTTTATATTATATAGAGTAAACTACAATTTTGGTCCTTGTGGTTTATCGATTTTTTTGAAAGTGGTACCTAAGGTTTCATAATTCAAGAAATAGTACCTGTGATTTGAATTTTGCTTTGAAAGTGGTCCCTGGCCATTAACGACGTTAAAAATCTCTGTTAGTGCCAGGGGTATTTTCGTCAAACCATTTTTTCCCCCTTTTTGCAATTTTTTTTGTTTTTATTATTTTTGTATAAATTTACGAAAACTCAAGGTACTAACATGTAATTAAGTATTCATTCATATACATACACATCTATATATATATATACACATACATAAACACACGAACCATAAATTATATGTCGTTCAATGGGAAAAAAATAAAATGGTGACCAATTAAAACACAAAGCCATGTTTATCTCCAAAAGCCATGTTTATCTCTAATTTCTTTCTATATACACACACATAAACACAGGGATCATCGTCCCCATGAACACGTTCGGTCAAACTCCGGCCAAACTCCGATCATCGTCTCCATTTTCACCCCCATATATATACATACATATATAACCGAGAGTTTACACCAAATGGGTTAACAAAATGGGTTAAATACCAAATGGGTAAACAATCGAATCATGGAGACGATTTGTTGTACTTTCACGTTGAAGATGGTCGGATCAAAACAGGGACCTGTGGTGAGTATAATATATATAGTGTTGGGGTTCACCGAAGAAGACAATAGGGTGTTGCCGACGATTCAACAAGGGAAGAAGACGATGTGGTTTTTCTATCGGATAGCCTTTTTCCGGCGATTTCGAGTCACACCACCCTGCCATTTTTTCCGGCGATTAATGTTCTCCCACCCCGCCATATATACATACACACGTTAAGAAGGACGTAGACATGGGTGATTTCCACGAACAAATTTCGTCGCCGGCCAAAAATCCGTCATCAATCTACCGGTGAAATTGGTTGGGACGCTGGTCCCTGTGATTTGTATCGTTCTGTATATATATATATATATATATATATATATATATATAGAGAGAGAGAGAGAGAGAGAGAGAGAGAGGAAAGTTCAAATGTGAACCACTTTTTGGTTGTGAACGTGAGGACAGCCGAGAGCGCGACACGTGGCGGCTTTGAGTGTGGTCCCCCTCTTTAATTCAATGCCCTCCCATGAATCGCGCCTATCATCCGCCGTGGACTTGACGTGGCGCCTAGTCATCCGCCACGTGTCACGCTCTCGGTTGTCCTCACGTTCAAAACCAAAAATTGGTTCACATTTGAACCCACCCCTATATATATATATGTTGGGTTTTTGTGGGTTCCCTCGGGTCAAACTGACACGAGGACTATCATGGATCACAAAACCTCACTGGTTTGATAAATCCTATAGATCTAATAACCAAACTGGTAAAAGACCTATCTGATAAAAAACACACTGATTTGATCTTATGCGGAAGCGTTTAAGCTAAAAAACCCCTAAATTAGCTTATGGATCTTAATCGATTAGTTTAATTAATTCTAACAGTTATAATGGTTTACCTGGATTGCTTGAGATTTGATCCACCCATAAACGACCTACGAATTGTTCCTCTAGCAGAAGTGAATGAAAGCCCGAAGACTGGAAAAACCGAACTGGTATCCGAGGGAGAGAGAGGGGCGGCGCCGGTGAGAGAGAGAGAGAGAGAGGGAACTGGAAACTGATTATTGGTAGATTGAAAATCTTAATTTTTCCTTAAACCCATAAGCCTTATTTATATGGAGGAAAAATACAGTTTAAACAAGATTCAGTTTCCTTATTGTAATTATCTTAATCTTTTCCTTATTTTACTGGAAAAGAATTTGCTTATGATAATTATCTATATATATATATATATATATATTAGATTAATATATATAATACTATTAATTAACTATTATATATTTATTTCATCAAATAAATATACAATATACTTAATTAATTAATAACCCTCCAACTTTGGGATTTCTGACTGAAATTACCCAATTGATTTATAATTGACTATTATAAATCCTAATTCTCCATTTATGGGTTTCATATAACTTATTCGATTTATAGGTCCTCACAGGTGTGACCCTCAAGTGTCTTGTAACATTGGATGTGTAATTACTTGGTTTGTCAACTCTGCACATAATTACTAACAGACTCCCACTTGTGCAAGTTGGCAATACCGCCTTGATTACACGGACCTAAGGAGGCCCCTAGACAGGCACTTAGGCTGACCAGGTTACAAGAACTCTTATACCCAGACTGGTGATATAAACATTCCGTAAGGAAATAGCATCTATGAAACTACTGTTCATTGATTTGGTATATCTTGGATTTTTTCCTTTGCATCACGATATTTCATCTGTGAGTATGAACTTGGAAAGTGTCAACTCTAAATACTCAAGATTCTGTTTTCTCGACTATCCGACTTTTACTGATAGGTAAACGACAAAGAACTAATCAGTTCGTTTGGGCATGGCCATGCACTTCATCAGTATATTCAGTCAGTCAAGATGGGCCCAGAAATATCTCTCTTCAAAGAAGAGGTGCAAATCCCATCTTGCATATCTGCCTTTAACACCATGGCTTCCGCTGAATCTAGTTACGCCCTTTATAGCCACCCTGTTACGGCGTAGCGGTTCAGTGCACTAAGTATTCAGTAGTCCTCATGATATCAAATCAGATACCTCAGGTGATAGGGACAACCACTGTGAGATTTACTTATGACTGATTCCAAGAAGTAATCTCAACTGCGGATCACGTCCAATATTTGCTACTCTATCAAATATCTGTGCAACTTTTAGTCTACAACGCTTGTAGCTGTTATTCAGTAACTGATCATAACTACCTAAAAGTTCACAATGACTTTAACACCCTATCATGTTCCCACAATGATAAGTTGTCACGGACAAGTTTCGAATGAAAACTGAAAACTAGTTCCACTCCTGGATTATAAAACATGCAAAATATAAAAGTGATAAAGAAATTAATTTTGTATAGTCCATACTACACGCTGTAATAATAACAAAATTAATGACTTTTCTTAATAACTTTTATGATATCTATTTAACGTTTGTTAAATACTGATCTAAAGTGAAGTATCACCTATCTTCAGTTTAAATCCTTTGATCAAAGTTTACCATTTTAATCAAAGTGATAACCAAATAATAGGATGATCCTTGGTCCATCGAAGAGCAGGTGGCTGATACACCTGTCCTGAAGTGGAAGCTTCATTTACTGATGGATCAGGGAGAAGATTTGTAGGTGTAGGTTCACTAACAGTGGTTTGAGAGAAGTCTTCACTGTTAGTGGGTTGATCAGGTTCAGTTGGTGGGATTTGGGTAATTGGAGTGGCATTTATCAGAGGTGGAGTAGTTATTTCAGTGGGAGGTATAGGAGGATCTTCTTTAAAACCATCAGGAAGGTCTTGAGGAGATGGATCAGCAAGGGGAGTTTCAGGGATTTGAAAGAAAGAATCAGCCCACTGATTTATTTCAGAATTTTCATGAGGGTGAGGAAAGGTAGGACCCGATTCATCGAACTTGACATGAATAGTTTCCTCTATAGCTTGTCTTCGTTTGTTGAACACACGGTAGGTTTTAGAGATAGAGGAGTATCCAAGGAAGATTCCATCATCAGACTTGGAATCGAACTTTCCAAGGTTATCTTTGTTGTTCAGGATGTAGCAGACACAACCAAAGATATGGAGATGTTCGATTGAGGGTTTCCTGTTACGAAAGAGTTCGTAAGGAGTTCTTCTGAAGCGCTTTACTATCAGAGATCTGTTCTGGGTATAGCAAGCTGTGTTAACAGCTTCAGCCCAGAATTGAGTGGCAAGGTTGGCTTCACTCAACATAGATCGTGCAGCTTCAATCAGGGTTCTGTTTCGTCTTTCAGCAACACCATTTTGCTGAGGAGTTCTCACAGATGAGAAGTTCTGAGAGATACCTTTCTGATCGAAGAAGGTTTCTAGGGTACTGTTTTTGAATTCAGTTCCGTGGTCACTTCTGATTGATCGAACAGTAAGGTTGTAGAGTCTTTCCATCTTCCTGACGAACAAAATGATTTCTTCAGGAGCATCACTCTTGGATCGAAGAAAGAACACCCAAGTATATCTGGAATATTCATCAACGATTACCAGAGTATATTTCTTTCCAGCAATGGATTGGACGTTGACTGGTCCAAAGAGATCCATGTGGAGAAGTTGTAGAGGAGAGCTGATGGAGGAAATCTGCTTGGACTTGAAGCTAGCCCTGGTCTGTTTTCCTTTCTCACATGCTGAACAAAGAGATACCTTTGTGTAGCGAAAGTCAGGAAGACCAATGACAAGATTGTTGATGCAGAGTTGATTCAGCGTCTTGAAGTTGAGATGAGAGAGACGCTTGTGCCATAGCCAATTTGTATCAGAGGAAGCACGAGATACAAAGCAGAAGTTGTCAGTGGAAGTATTCATGTTGATGATGTAGATATCAGCATGTCTCACTCCTGTGAGAATAACTTCCTTTCTTCTGTTTTTGACTTTGCACTTCTTCTTTGAGAAGGAGACTTTGTGATTCTTATCACACAGTTGACTGATGCTTAGAAGATTATGCATCAGGCCTTCAACATAAGCAACTCTCTTGAACGTAGTTACTCCATTGGTCAGTGTGCCATACCCTCGGGTTTGGCCTTTACCGTTTCCACCAAAGGTCACAGCAGGACCTCTTTCTTCACGGTAGTTAGAGAGGACAGATTTAGAACCAGTCATATGTCGAGAGCATCCACTGTCCAAGTACCAGATGCCCTTATCCTGTAAAATTTAGAGTTTAAGTTTTTCTTGGTACCCATAAAACTATGGATCCAGAATCATCAGTAGGACTGATGGAGTTAGTGGCAGCCTTAACTGATTTATCAGTTCTTGAGGCTGGAGTCTTGACTGAAGAGACAGTCTTGACAACCTTCTTTCCTTTGACTGAGTTATCAGTCTTAGGATTTTTCTTTACCTTAGCTGATTTTTCAGCTTTGGTAGCATCAGGACACTTACTCGCAATATGGTCATTCAATCCACAGTGATAACATTTGCGATAGAGAAAGCGTTTTGTGGGGTCCAGGAAGTCTTTGAACTTCAAGTGAGCAGGACCAGTACCAAGTATGCCTTTAGCATTGGACAGAGGAGGAATTGATTTCTTCTCCAGAGTCTTTTGCTTCAGGTCAATCTTCAGTCTGGGAACAGGATTTTGGGAAAAAGATTTTGATCCTGAGACTGAAGGACCACCACCCAGAACTTTTTTCTTGGGTTTAGGACTCTTGGTCTTTGAAGGTGTTACAGTTTTGGATTTTTCCTTGACTGTTTTCTTTTTGCTCTTAGGAGCACCTTCAGTAAGTGTGTTAGAAGAAGAAGGGATGTTTTCAGGAGCATTAGGATCAGGGATAGAGGAAACAAATCTTCCAAATTTGAGCATGGAACAATCAGATTTTGTACCTCCACGAGTGTATCCAAGACCCTTTTTGTTTTTAACATTTCTTCCTGAGGCTAATATTTCATCAACCTTTTCAGAGGCGTCGCTCCATCCTTTGATGGTGACTTTTTCAGCGTTTAACTCAGCCAGGGCTCTTTCTTTGGCAGCAAGAGTCATTTCTCTTTCAATACAAAGAGTTTTATTAACAGTGACCTGGTCTTTATAGTTTTCTTCCAGAATGGTAAGTTGTTTTATTTTTTCTTGGCACTCTCTGAGTTGATCACGAAGATCAATATTCATCTTTTCAGCAGAGGTTTTACCATTCAGGGCTTTGTAGAGATCGAGAGTGACCAGGTCCAGCTGAGTTAAGCTTTCAAGAGGGACAAGAGGAATAGGTACCTGACTGGGAGAATCAGTCGCAGAGGTGGAAGCTTCAGGAGTCGTAGAGGAAGAAGCTTCAGGAGCCTGAGTAGGAATTTCTTCAGGGACCTCTTCTATCTTAGCCATGAGAGCTAAGGTAGGTTCCTCAATAATGGCCATCAGTGCCACTTGAGTGTCTTCCTCATCAGATGAGTCATCAGAGGAGACATCATCCCAATCGCAGTCTTCTGCGATAAGACCTTTACCCTTGCGCTGAATTTTCATCTTCTTGTATTTTTCTTTCAGGCGCTGGTATTTGGGGTTCTTAGAGGAAGATTTGGCAGAGGAGGGAGCAAACTGACTTTTTCTGTACCTGCAATCATTAGCAAAGTGTCCTTTGCCCTGACAGTTGTAGCAGATAGCAGTAGCCTTATCAACAGGGTCTGATTTAGGCTTGTCAGTAATAGTAAGATGTTTCTTTTTATGGAAGTTTCCCTTTTTGGAAAACTTCTTAAAAGATCTAGTTAATAAAGCAAGAGATTCATTGAATTCAGGATCTTCTGACATGTCAGAGTCAGAGGATTCTAATTCAGTAATAGTTACAGAAGAAGGAGTAGCAACAGTAGGAACTGAATCAGAGACCAATGCAACAGAGTTGCTTTTGGTATCTTTAGTATCTCTTATGAGATTCTTTTTCAGTTTCTTCTGTTGTTCACGGTTTAGAAGAATATCGTACAGCTCACTTAGTGTGAGTGTCTTTATGTCCTTTGACATAGTTAACCAGGAGGTGTAGATTTCCCAATATTCAGGAAGAGCTTCCATGAACTTGGTAACCACCTTAGAGTTAGGATAGGTAGTACCGATAGTCTTCAGATCAATCAGAAGACAGTTGAATCTCTGATGTAGTTGGGAGAGAGTTTCATCCTTCTGATGAATAAAGCTTTCATACTGACGAACCAAGAAAATCTTTCTTGATTCCATGAGAACAGCAGTACCTTCATATTGAACACAGAGGGTGTTCCAAATCTCTTTGGCAGAGCGAAGGTGACAGACAGAATGGAATACATCATCAGGGAGTGACATGGCGATGAGAGACCTAGCCTTAGTGTCAATGTTGACCAGGCGTCTGTCTTCATCATTCCAGTCAGTCACATGCTTTACCAGTTCCCTTTCAGGTACAACTGGTTGATTGCCTGCAGCAGGAATGGCATGAACGGTTTGTGTGGGCACATGTGGTCCATTTTCCAGAAAGTAAGGAATCTGGGGATCAGAACCAGAGAGAAAGAGTTCCATCCTGGTTTTCCAAAGAGAGAAGTTATCTTTGTTAAACCTAGGTGGTTTTCCAGAAGAGCCGGTATCAAAGTAGTTATCCTTAGCTTGAAGAGCCATTAGTAAGAGAAGAAAGGATCACAAGATTTTTCTTAGAGAAGAAAATGAGAGCTTGTATCTGCTCTGATACCACTTGTTGGTCCCAATGAGGTGACCTTCAAGTAAGGATAGTGTATGGGGTTATTGAAGGGGGGGGGTTGAATATAATCACACAAAATTACACTTTTAAATTCTTGTTGTATTAACAATATGAATTTACAGATTGTTGCGGAAATAGAAAAGACAATAAGTCTAAACTAAACAATCTAAGCTTTCTTTCACTATGCACTTAAGTGAGAAGATGAAGAAAAGAAAGAAGATAGAGGGAATAAGAAAGAAAGGATTAGGGTATTTTTTAGGTTGAAGAAGAAGTATGGAGAACATCTCTTCAAGTCCTATTTATACCCAATGCATTAAATGCATGCAGACACACTTTTGTGTACGTGTCACAATGTAAGTGGTCCTTTGTACTATTTACTATAAACAAATACTCTTTGCATGGTGTGCAAAAGAGGAAGTGTGTAAACAGTTGCCTTGAGGTCTGATAAGTACGGAGGGAACAGTAAAGAGACTGTCCTTATGTACTTTTTGTGTCAGTAAAGGCGGATAATCCTTTTGTGCATTAGACTAAGACATTACACTAATCCTTCAGGATCAGGATACTGATCAGTGAGTAGAGTCCTGAAACTGATGTTGTTCAGGGTCACTTGTATCCTGATGAATCTTCAGGATGTCATACGAAATTGAGCAGCCTGCTATCACTGAGTTCCGTCTTTAGATCACGAGCATGCTGTTCCTGTCATCAGCTAATTCTTCGACATCGCTGATGGTTCTTTGAGTATGATCTTGATGTCTTCAGGAGGTCTTCACTTCAGTGGATAGGATCAGTAGACTGCAGAACAGACTCGTTTGTCTCCTGATCCTGATCCTGATAATTATAAAAATAAGTTACAGCATAAGTAACATGGAATAACACTGAACAGACTCAGTGATAATTCCTCAAGCTATAACAGAAGTAAAACCTATTCACTAAGTAAAGATTCAGGATCATTATCATTTCATCAGGTCTTAGGAGAGTTGGATCAACAATATACTTGAGAATTCTATTTATAAAACTTAACTGGATTTTATTAAATCTTAATTCCAAAACTTGGAATTTTCCTAGTTTTATAAATACTGTTATTAACCTTGTCTAAGTTAATATCCCAGATTACCTTCTGAACATTTGAATATTTAAACATGATTACAAAATTATTCATAAATGTTTTATTCCAAAAACACATTCCTATAGAATTTCGTGTGTTTTGATAGTTTTCATATAAATTACTTCAATTTTAACCAAAATTATTGAAGTAACTATAACAGGCAATATCTAGGATCAAACGGATTCAAGAATACTAAGTATAATCAGATATTTCGATGTCAAGACAATAACTTTTAAAATTAAAACCATATAATTATAAATTTAAAAAATATAACCATCCCAAAAATAACTGTTTTAAAACATAAATCCAAAATGTCTTGACTAGAATTGAAATGAACTGGTACTTAAGATCCTCAGCAACTCCTGGGCACTTCACTTCTGACCTCCTGCAATAGTCATTTGCTCTAGGTATCAGTATACTTGTAAACTAACAAGTAAGAAGTGACAAACTAAAGCAATCATAAATTTCTGAGGTTTACATACCTGCTTCATGACGCTTTGGGCAGTTTTGCCTCCAGTGACCGACCTCATTGCATGTGAAGCAGTGGTTCTCGGTCCTAGCTTTATTTGGCTTAACCTTCTTGCCCTTGCCCTTGCCCTTGCCTTTGCCTTTCTTGGGTGCACTCTGGACGGCCTGGACTGGTCCCTTTCCTTTGCTGGTGCTAGCATGCCCACTTTTCTTTTTCACCCCTCCGTCTCTTACCATCAAGACATCCTTGGTCTTGTTCTTGTTCCCCATATTCAATTCAGCTGTCTTAAGCATGGAGTGTAATTCTGCTATTGACTTCTCCATGTTATTCATGTTGTAATTGACTACAAAGGGCCTGTAGTCTTCTGACAGTGAGTTGAGTATAATATCTGTTGCTAGCTGCAACGGAACTGGGTGACCAAGCCTTTCCAGATGATCCAAGTGCCGTTTCATTTTCATAACATGGTCACTTGCTGATGTCCCTTTAACCATCTTGCATTCATTAAATGCTTTTGTGGCGTCGTAACGTTCTGTACGAGCCTGTGTTTGGAACATGTCCCTCAGCTGGCGGATCATGTCATAAGCATTTGTGTTTATGAGCCCTGCTTGCAGATCTGGGCTCATAGTTGCAAGCATGAGACAGGCGACATCCAGTAGATCATCTGAATGCTTCTTGTGGGCATTCCTAGCAGCAGTCGGAGCTGTTGCCGGAGGAGCCTCCCCAAGAGGCTCTTCAAGGACATACCATTTCCTTTCGTGTCTGAGCACAATCATCAGATTGCGCTCCCAGTCAAGGAAATTGGAGCCGGTCAACTTGTCCTTTTCTAGGATAAAGCGGAGGGAAAGATTGTTAGTGTTGGTAACAGTGCTTGCCATCTACACACATTAAAACTTTTGGTTTTTAGCAACTGTAAACAGATTAAATTCCAATAAATATCAATAAACCCTTAAATGATCAATTTATTGGACTAGGATCCTTATTTCATACGTCCTGATGTGCGGTATGTTCTTGCTCCACCAGGCCCGTATTTATTTCGGTAGGTAAGGACTTTTACCAATCATATCTACCTGATATGACTCCTAGATCTTTTCGGAACCACGGTAGTTATCCGTACATGTTTTGGTTCCTCTTAGTGCATTTTGGCCCGGTACCTCCCGGTGAACTTAACGGTACCAAAATAGATCTCACCATTTTGGGGACCTGATCACTTTACTCTGGCCGGTACCACCCGGAGACAATTCGCAGAGTTATGTAACATCTTCAGCTTCAGTTTGAACACGGACGTTGAAGGTGTGATCACTCATAACGCCCGTGTACCTTACGCCGAAGGTGCCCCTAGATGGGTTGCACTACTGATCTATGATTTTAGGGGTTTTGAAAAATTTTACTTCCAGGTTTTTGTAAAACATAATTCTGAAAAACTGATTGTCATAAAGGCTACTGATGTTTTAAACTAACTGTTTTAAACATACATGCTATTTTAAAACTAACTATTTAAAAAAACATTTGCTAATTAAAACTAACTGTTTTAATAGCATACTTAGTTGATTAAAACTAACTGTTTTTGTCAACTTGCCTTTTCATAAGAAACAATCATTTATAGGTTTGAAAACAAAATCTACCGTTTTTAAAAAGTTCGAAAAACTGGTAAATTTTAGATACAAAAACCTATATGTATTTGTGATATAACCTAGTTTTAAAAATAACCTTTCTATTTAAAACTACTAACATGCAAGTTATCACAAATAAAACATTCAACCATGCAATAGCAATTAATCACATAATAGCCAATTATAGGTTTTTGCCAACGTTTATTTCCTAGGGACCAATAATGACCTATTCTTAAAGATTTCAGGACTAGCGTAGCTCCCACTGGCCTTGTCATCTTCGTCTGGACTTCTGGAAGGAGGAAAAACTCCAATAGCTCCCACTGGCCTCACCATCTCGTAAGAATAAGAGGGAAAAGTAGAACTATCTATCCTAAGGTCATTATTACACAAGGGGTTGTAAATGGCACGCAGGCCTCCCTGTAAATATGTCAAGGGTCTAATGTTGGCAAAATCTATAATAGTCATATATATATGTAAGCATTTAAAAACATGCATCTCATATAAGACATGGAATCAAGCAATATACATTTAAGCATAAATCAAAACTAGATCCGTTAAAATTATCTCGTTTCGTGTACCATAAAGTTTGGTTTTAACTGATTCATAAAACAAGCTGTTTTATAAACCAATTTTAATGATAAAGTTTATCTTATAAAACGTAGAACAATTTTATAAAATATTTGCCTTTTATCAAACCGGACATTCCGAACTAATTATTTAAAAAGACATTGGGTTCATTTGACTAAACAGGTCAGAAAATAAATGAAAAATCTAATTTTACAAAATTGCTTATCAAACCGGACATTTCGGTCCAACTGGTTTGAACAAAACAAATTTTATTTGATAAAAAATTTCCAAATAAACTTATTTAAAAAATTAATTTCGGATAAAAAGGCTTAAAACCAAACGAACCCCTTTTTGGGCCACAACTTAGTCCAAAGAACTGGGCTTTGGGCCTGATAACATAACTTGGCCCAGACTGATGAAAAACCTTAGACCAATCTGTAGTCGTGTTCGCGCCGCAAAGGCTCATCGTCCTCACCGATCATTACCGTGGCCACTGCCGCGGCCGTCGGTCACCATCACCGTCGCCCTTTTGCGACCACCGCTAATCGGTGATGCGTACGATGGCTTCCATGCCACCATCGCCGCCGTTCATCTTTTAAGACCGTCGATCACCCACCAACACCTTGCTGGTGGTCCGGCTGGGCGATCGCGGAATCGCCGCCACCACCTTGCTGGTGGTTTGGCCGGGCGGTCGCGAAATCGCCGCCACCACCAAACGCCATCGTCGCCGATCAATACCGTCACTGCAACCACCATTGTGGTGCGGCCGGTGCCGCTCGTCCTTTGTAACTGCCGGCGAACAGAATCAACGCCGCCACCACCATTACGGTGGTCTTGGCCACGGCTGCCATCAGCAGCAGGGAGAATCGCCTCCCCGCCGCCGTCGCGGTTATCGCAAAGTACCGCCACCACCCGCTGGTGGTGCAACCACAGTGGTTTGTTCGTTCGACCACCATGTGTGGCAGTTGGCTTGTGGCTGAGAACAACCAACCACCGTTATTGCCATTGTTTCCGGGGACGATGAAAAACGCCACCGCCACCACCAAGTAACCGTCGCCGCCACCACTCATCGCTGTGGTGCGGCCGGTTGATCAATCGTTATGCCGCCGCCGTCGCCACCACCACCTGTGGTGCGACAGGTGTTTGATTGTCGGGCGGTGGTTCGATCAGCTATCTGCCGTCGTTCCACCGCCGTGTGGGTTTCCGGCCGGCGATTATCCTCTTCGTGTTTCTCAGGCGATTACCACCGCCACCACCGATCTGGTGGCTTCGGTGCGGTGGTTCGATCACAGCTATCGCCGTTTTGGCCATCATCGAATCGGTGGTTCGGCCTTGGCTTCGCGGTTTCCGTTGCTGCTCACGGCCACAGCCGTGGCTTTAGGTCGTACGGCCACCACCATGCTGGTGGTTTGGCCAGTGATCAAGCCGACACCCAACGCCGCCACTACCATGCTGGTGGTTCTGCTGGTGTTCAAGTCGACAGCCAACGCCGCCACCACCACGCTGGTGGTTCGGCTACGGCCATCGCCGGGCTTGGTGATTTTGGGTTTCGGTGATTAAACGATGAACAAAGTAAAAAAAATTATATCAAGAACAATAGCTAAAGGCCCTAAAACTACCACTTGGATCTGGAACCTACATGCTGATGCTCACGATTTCGATAGCCATACCAGTGATTTGGAGGAGATCTCTCGAAAAGTATTTAGTGCGCATTTCGGTCAACTCTCCATCATCTTCCTTTGGCTGAGTGGCATGTATTTCCACGGTGCTCGTTTTTATGTTTCGATGCAACAGCAAGATGCTATTTCTAACAAGTAGTTTTTTTGGTTGGATAATTGGTCACATTTTATTCATGAAATGGATTGGATTGGGATTAGTTTGGATACGGAAAAATCGATCCATTCGTAAATACCTTCGATCTAATAAGTACCTAAACGCTGGAGTAGATCCTAAAGAAATACCACTTCCTCATGAATTTATCTTGAATCGGGATCTTTTGGCTCAACTTTATCCCAGTTTTGCCGAGGGAGCAACCCCATTTTTCACCTTGAATTGGTCAAAATATGCGGACTTTCTTACTTTTCGTGGAGGATTAGACCCAGTAACTGGAGGTCTATGGCTAACCGATACTGCACACCATCATTTAGCTATTGCAATTTGGACGCCCCGAAAATACTATGAGGTGTTCGGAAATGGTCGAAGTAGTTGAATAGGAGGATTACGATGACTATAGCTCTTGGTAAATTTACCAAAGACGAAAATGACTTGTTTGATGTTATGGATGACTGGTTACGGAGGGACCGTTTCGTTTTTGTAGGCTGGTCCGGCCTATTGGGGTGGACTCGAAGCTATGGCACCAGAAAGTCAAAGAGATTCCGTCCCGAACCACTCGTCTAGTCTTCTTCCTGCCACCCCCCGAGTATATGCTTCAACAGGAATCACACAAGGGTAGATTATAAACCTCTAGTAAAGTCATGGATAATTATGAGATGAAATCCTTCCGAATGGGCTAAGAGAGAGAATACCTAGAATGATTATTCTATTATTTTAGTCCTCTCTTGTTTTCTTAATTGAAGAAATAATTGGAAAATAAAACAGCAAGTACAAAAATGAGTAATAACCCCCAGTAGAGGCTGGTACGATTCAATTCAACTTTTTGTTCCTCTGTATGGCGACATGGGGGCGAAAAAAGGAAAGAGAGGGATGGGGTTTCTCTCGCTCTGCCGGGATATTATCCATCATTTTTTGATTCAATTTATTCACACGTCCATTCCATTGTAATTGCAAGGGAAAAGGCGAAAACTTGCTTGACTATGACTAAGAAGATAGAAAGGGCTTTTCTCGCTTAGTATTGCTTTGGCTGAGCCCTATCTTGCTGGCGAATCTTTTGTTACAATAGAAGCAGAAATCCACTATCTGTTTTACGTCAAGCAATACATGGAGTAACTCCGGGTATAGCAGTAAAAGCAAGACGTGTAGGTGGATCGACTCATCAAGTTCCCATTGCAATAGGATCCGCACAAGGAAAAGCACTTGCCATTCGTTGGTTATTAGCGGCGTCCCGAAAACGTCTGGGTCGAAATATGGCTTTCAAATTAAGTTCCGAATTAGTGGATGCTGCCAAAGGGAGTGGCGATCTCTCCCCCAAAAAGCATGTTTTTTTTACCGACGCACAAAGAAGCCACTTCGTTTCTTTTTGTCCAAGTTGCTTCTTTAGAGTAAATTACGGATTTGGTCCCTGTGGTTTGAGAGTTTTTATGGATTTGGTCCCTAAACTTTAATAATTACAGATTTGGTCCCTGTGGTTTACAAATTCTATTGGATTTGGTCCTTGTGGTTTGCAAATTCTATTGGATTTGGTCCTTATGGTTTGAAAATTCTATTGGTTTTGGTCCCTGCCTATTTGCATTACCAGGGACCAAATCCAAAAGAATTTGCAAACCATAGGGACCAAATCCGTAATTACTGAAGTTTAGGGACCAAATCCATAAAAACCCTCAAACCACAGGGACCAAATCCGTAATTTACTCTTCTTTTTTTGTCTAACTCACTTCCTTTTTTGTTTGTCAGTTTCGGGAATATCTCCATTCATAGGTCCGAGATCTGCTCAATGGATACAATCTGCTCATGGTAAAACTTCATATGGGTTCGATATACTTTTATCTTCAACGAGATGTTTTTATTTGGACATCTTGTTTGGGCTACTGGATTTATGTTTTTAATTTCCTGGCGTGGATATTGGCCTCCAAATCACTGGTATGGCTATCGAAATCGTGAGCATCAGCATGTAGGTTCCAGATCCAAGTGGTAGTTTCAGGGCCTTTAGCTATTGTTCTTGAGAAATGAAAATCTTAAGAAAATTGTAAAATCAAGCAAGAAAAACGAAATTTTTATTGAATGCATTCAAAATGATGTTACTGCATGAATAGGGATTATAAATTTTACCATTTTCATCCAGTAAAAAATATTTAAGTATTTGAAAAATCTGTTTTAAATTGTCAAGTTGCAAATAGTTAGTTACCAAGATCTGATTATGGGTTATTAAACGGGAAAATAAATCAAAATTATAAATCGGAAGGCCCATTCCTAAGGGGCCCAACGAATTCCAAGAGAACAATCAGAATTTCGTACTTCTGTTGGATCCTCCCTATCTCCTGATCGAGCTTGTGTAGGTAGACGTTGTCTGGTAGGGCCGATAGTAATACACTGTGTGGGACGGCATTAACTTGGAACCACGTGCGTCTAACACACCTTTTACTAAGATCAACATAGTTGTATGTAAACCCAGAGCAATAGCATGATGAACCAAAAAGTCTCCAGGACCTATTGTTAAGAATAGTGAATTACTATTCTCATTAATAGCATTTAACCAACCCGGCAACCATATGCGGACTTTATCAATAAAAAAGCCTTTGACCTTTCTATTCGTTCGCCAAATCTTGTTCAGTTCCATCCAAGCTCGGTTTTGTGTGAATCTTTGTGGAAGAAGAAGAAGCGGTTTTCTTTCAGGCCTTTCAACCAATCGATACGGCCCAGGAGAGCTGCTTTTGCTAAAACTCGAGCAGTTTCTTGAAAACTCGCTTCAGATATGGGACGGAAATAAATAGAGCTGCTTATCAAGATGAATTATATTTGTTCGATACAATGTTGTCAATATGGATCAATTCACTTATTTCACACAATAAAAATCAGATTTTTTATAACAATTACAACCTGATACACAAGAATTAATTTTATACGGATCTTAACGAGAATAAATAAAACTAAAAACGATTGGACCAGAAGCTCTGATACCACTGTTGGGTTTTTGTGGGTTCTCTCGGATCAAACTGACACGAGGACTATCATGGATCACAAAACCTTACTGGTTTGATAAATCCCATAGATCTAATAACCAAACTGGTAAAAGACCTATCTGATCAAAAACACACTGATTTGATCTTATGCGGAAGCGTTTAAGCTAAAAACTCTAAACTAGCTTATGGATCTTAATCGATTAGTTTAATTAATTCTAACAGTTATAATGGTTTACCTGGATTGCTTGAGATTTGATCCACCCGTAAACGACCTACGAATTGTTCCTCTAGCAGAACTGAATGAAAAACCCGAAGACTGGAAAAACCGAACTGGTGTTCCGAGAGAGAGAGAGAGAGAGAGAGAGAGGCGGCGCCGTGGGAGAGAAAGAGAGAGAGAACTGGAAACTGATTTATGAGTTGATTCAATTGAAAATCTTCATTTTTCCTTAAACCCATAAGCCTTATTTATATGGAGGAAAAATACAGTTTGAATAAGATTCAGTTTCCTTATTGTAATTATCTCAATCTTTTCCTTATTTTACTGGAAAAGAATTTGCTTATGATAATTATCTATATATATATATATATATATATATATATATTTATCTAATATATATAATACTATTAATTAACTATTATATATATATATATTTATTTATTTTATCAAATAAATATACAATATACTTAATTAATTAATAACCCTCCAACTTTGGGATTTCTGACTGAAATTACCCAATTGATTTATAATTGACTATTATAAATCCTAATTCTCCATTTTTGGGTTTCATACAACTTATTTGATTTATAGGTCCTCACAGGTGTGACCCTCAAGTGTCTTGTAACATTGGATGTGTAATTACTTGGTTTGTCAACTCTGCACATAATTACTAACACATTATTACATAAAAGGGTTGTAAATGGCACGCAGGCCTCCCCGTAAATATGTCAAGGGTCTAAGTTGGCAAATACTATAATAGACATATATATATACTCAAACTGAGATGCGTATATAGAATTCAAGCAATCACGCAATTATATATAAAGCATAAATAAGCAATATAATAAAAGCAAGAAATAAACCTAGATCCGTTAAAATTATCTCGTCTCAATTATCACAAAACTTGGTTTTTACTGATTTATAAAAACAAACTGTTTTATAAACCAATGTTAAAGATTATTTTATAAAACGTAGAACAATTTTATAAAATATTTGTCTTTTATCAAACCGGACATTCCGAACTAATTATTTAAAAGGACATTGGGCTCATTTGACTAAACAGTTCAGAAAATAAATGAAAAATCTAATTTTATAAAATTGCTTATCAAACCGGACATTTCGGTCTAACTGGTTTGAACAAAAACAAATTTTATTTGATAAAATTTCCCAAATAAACTTATTTTTAAAAATAATTTCGGATAAGATTAGCTTAAAAACAAACGAACCCCTTTATGGACCATAACTTTAGTCCAAAGAACTGGGTTTTGGGCCTTATAACAGAACTTGGCCCAGACTGTCGAAAAAACCCTAGACGGACAGCTTGGTAGCCTTGCTCGCGCCACGAAGGCACGGTTCGTGCCGTGAGGACCATGTTGAACACTACTTCTGTCTGTGGTGATGACGACAGCTCGAAGCCACCGCCACCACCGTCGACTTACGGCCAGGCGCTGCCACCACCGCCGTTGACGATAGCAGCTACGGCCGCCATTGCCGTTTGGTGGTTTCAAATCCGTCGATTGCCTTCCGATTTACCACCAATCTAGCGGCGATCAGAATCAACCAACGCCGCCACCACCATCACGGTGGTTTTGGCCACGGCTTCCAACAACATCAGCAGGGAGAATCGCCTCCCCGCCGCCACCGTGGTTATCGCAAAGCACCGCTGATTCTTGCGGCGTATGTCGAATACCACCACCGCCCTCTTGCTTTCGTTAGCCACTGTGATTGGCGTTTTTACGGTCGACGCCACCACCACTAATCTGTGGTGTGGTCGGTCGATGTACGGCAGCCAGAAGCCGCCACCGCTACTCGCGGTGTGGCCGGCGAAAAACAACATCAACCGCCGCCACCGCTATGCGCGGTGCGGCCGGCATTCGTACCACCATCCACCTACTGGTGGTTGTGGTTTTTCGATCTATGGGACACGGTGTTCAGCCATCAAGTAACAACAGTCGCCGCCACCGCTATGCGCGGTGCGGTCGGTGATCAATCGTTACACCGCCATCCACCACCGCGATTGCGGTTTTCTGGTGGTTGCGGTTTTCGAACTGATCTAGGTCGGTGGTGGAACTCGGCCAAAGCCGAGTGGTGCCCTATGGCTACCACCATTCACCGCCATCACATCAAACAACGGCCACCGATCACCGCGGTCGATGACCGTTTGGTGACAACGCCAAAGCATCGCCACCGTGGTCGCCGATCTTGGCGGCAATAGTGGCCACCATCACCACCACTTCGGATGCGGTTGGTGGTTCGATCACGGCTATCGCCGCTTGGTCACCACCGTCTGTGGTTCGGCCTCGGCCCTGTGGTTGTTTGCGGTTTCGGCCACACCTGTGGCTTAGATCGCACGGCCACCACCACGCTGGTGGTTTGGCCGTGTTTCGAGCAGACAGCCAACGCCGCCACCACCATGCTGGTGGTTCGGCTACGGCCACCGCCAAGTTTGGGGTTCGGTGATTTTTCGTACAATTAAACGATGAATAGAAAAACTACAAATCTCTATTGAAACAAATAAAACCAATTCAAAACTTGACAAGAAACAATTTTAATGGATCGATACGAGAATAAATAAAACTAAAACGATTGGACCAGGTGCTCTGATACCACTGTTGGGTTTTTGTGGGTTCCCTCGGGTCAAACTGACACGAGGACTATCATGGATCACAAAACCTCACTGGTTTGATAAATCCTATAGATCTAATAACCAAACTGGTAAAAGACCTATCTGATCAAAAACACACTGATTTGATCTTATGCGGAAGCGTTTAAGCTAAAATACCCCTAAATTAGCTTATGGATCTTAATCGATTAGTTTAATTAATTCTAACAGTTATAATGGTTTACCTGGATTGCTTGAGAATTGATCCACCCGTAAACGACCTACGAATTGTTCCTCTAGCAGAACTGAATGAAAGCCCGAAGACTGGAAAAACCGAACTGGTATCCGAGGGAGAGAGAGGGGCGGCGCCGGGGGGGGGGAGAGAGAGAGGGAGAGAGAGAGAGAGAGAGAGAGAGAGAGAGAGAGAGAGAGAGAGAGAGAGAGAGAGAGAGAGAGAGAGAGAGAGAGAGAGAGAAAGAGAACTGGAAACTGATTATTGGTAGATTGAAAATCTTAATTTTTCCTTAAACCCATAAGCCTTATTTATATGGAGGAAAAATACAGTTTGAACAAGATTCAGTTTCCTTATTGTAATTATCTTAATCTTTTCCTTATTTTACTGGAAAAGAATTTGCTTATGATAATTATCTATATATATATATCTAATATATATATATATAATACTATTAATTAACTATTATATATTTATTTCATCAAATAAATATACAATATACTTAATTAATTAATAACCCTCCAACTTTGGGATTTCTGACTGAAATTACCCAATTGATTTATAATTGACTATTATAAATCCTAATTCTCCATTTATGGGTTTCATATAACTTATTCGATTTATAGGTCCTCACAGGTGTGACCCTCAAGTGTCTTGTAACATTGGATGTGTAATTACTTGGTTTGTCAACTCTGCACATAATTACTAACAATATATAGAGGAAAGTTCAAATGTGAACCACTTTTTGGTTGTGAACGTGAGGACAACCGCGATGGCGACACGTGGCGGCTTTGAGTGTGGTCCCCCCTTTAATTCAATGCCCTCCCATGAATCGCGTCTAGTCATCCGCCGTGGATCTCATGTGGCGCCTAGTCATCTGCCACGTGTCGCGCTCTCGGCTGTCCTCACGTTCACAACCAAAAAGTGATTCACATTTGAACCCACCCCTATATATATATATATATATATATATATATTAGAGAGAGAGAGTTAATTTTCATTTGGCCCTTAAAGCTCCATGTTTTTATAAAAGTAAGAAAAAGTTAAATTTTTTTTGCAAAAAGAGGAATAAAATATGGTTGGACCATTTTACCCCTAACTCCAACGGAGGTTTTTAACGTCGTTAGTGGCCAGGGACCACTTTCAAAGCAAAATTCAAACCACAGGTACCATTTCTTGATTTATGAAATTTTAGGTACACTTTTAAAAAAATCGATAAACCACAGGGACCAAAATTGTAGTTTACTCTATTATATAGGTAGAAACATCTATAAATTTGGTCCCTGATGTTAGCCAAAAGTGACACTTTTTCTCCTTTCAGGTTTGTAATTGTAATATGACCACCATGATATGGAGAAACAGCCAGATTCGCTCACTCCCTCAAACGGATGTTTAGGTAAGGGGTATTTTAGACTTTTTCCACTTGTCATTTCTCTTTAAAAAAGTAAATAAAAAATCTCTCTCACTCACACACACACACACACACATATATATAGGAGGTTCAAATGTGAACCACTTTTTGGTTGTGAACGTGAGGACAACCGAGAGCGCGACACGTGGCGGATGACTAGGCGCCACGTCAGATCCACGGCGGATGACTAGGCGCGATTCATGGGAGGGCATTGAATTAAAGGGGGGGGACCACACTTAAAGCCTCCTTTATTGACTAGTCTCCGCCACGTGTCGCTCTCTCGGCTGTCCTCACGTTCACAACTCAAAAGTGGTTCACATTTGAACTTCCCTCTCTATATATATATATATATATATATATATATATATTGGAGTTTAATCAAATGAGAACTTGGTATTTTATGAAAACTGTGAGAATCAATATAGACCATTCATTTTATTAAAATTAATTATTTTTATTTATTTAATATGTTGATAATCGTCAGTAGTTTTTTTCTACTTTTCTTTTTCTTTTAAGTCATTAATTATTGAAATGAGTGGTTCATATTGGTTCTTACAGTTTCCACAAACTACCGAGTTCTCTCATGAATGACCCTGTATATATAAAGGGTGAATCAAATATAAATCTTGCAATTGTTGCACACCATATAAACCGATCTCAACTATCCATGTAGTCTAATGTATATCTCGGTTAATAAATATATTGATTGTTTCCTGTTATAAGGTGTTGGTTATAATTAATGAACTTTAGTCATTTTCTATAATAATTAAATTGTAATAAATGAACTTTAAGCATTTCCATAAAATATATCGATTGATTGGTTTGTAAAGTATGCAACAATTGCAAGGTATGCATTTGAACGAGTCTCTCTCTCTCTCTATATATATATATATACATGTATATGTGTGGTGTGTGTGTGTGTGTGTGTTCGTATTTGTTTATATTCTTGTTTCGCTACGTTTTTGTGATTCCATTGAAACCCTACAGTTGTATTAAAGCCTCATAGCAGCGAAATAGGGCAGAAAATTGGGAAAAAACGGCTATATTAAAAAACTGGCCCAACCACCCCCCGTACACCGTGTGTTGGGTCATGGTTTGGACACCCCACGGTTTTGACCTCAAGTGTGAGTCGTGGCTTTAGTCATCAACAAGATGTCCTTGGCTGGCTTTAATTGTCAGTCTCGGTTGACGGCTCAAAGTTATGTTTTTGGCGTAAAACCAATATTTGTTTTAGATAGGGTTTTTCATGGGCCGAAAAGTTTCTTTTTAATTGACTGGGTTTTGGCACTAATTTTAGCAGCTTGTTAATTTTATGTAAGCCAATTCTGTGGCATGGTTGTTTTTTTTCTCGGATGCAGTATTGGCTGTTTAACCCATGGTTATATGTTTTATCATTTTGAAAATTAAAAATGTATAATTTTTGTGGGTTGACGGGTGTCGAGTCCGACATATAATAAATAAATTAAAAACAAAGCCTATTACCTAAAAACATAGTGGATTGTGGTAGGGGTGAGCATTTGGACCGAAAAAACCGAACCAAACCGAGAACCGACCGAAACCGAACCAAACCAAACCAAACCCGTATATAATTTTCGGTTCGGTTTTCTAAATTCACTCTTATCGGTTTCGGTTCATATCGGTTTTGGTCGAATCGGTTTCGGTTTTTTACCGGATCGAACCGGTAACTCAAAAGACAGCCAAAATTTTTAGTTTTCAAAGGCCACTAATCAAATCAACAACCAAATAAGTCACGGCCGATGGAGATTGAACTTCATTAAAGGACCGATTTATGGCTACACTTTTTTGTGAACATAACGTAATTGGATATACATGTTTTATCGATACACTTTGTTTGTTTTATCAATTTATTTGTGGATTTACATACTTTTTATCTTCTTTTTTGGTGTCAAATTTGAGCTATACTTGATGGAGTTGATGGTTTTCAGTTTTGTGTAATTTGGTCCCGATTAATAAAAAATGACTTACAATCGGTCCTAGGACCGAAAAACCGGACCGAAACCGAAACCGTAGCCAGCCAAGCCTGGTTTAGAATCCCACTAAGCCTATTAGCACGCTACTCATAGCCTAAATAATACCCACAAATTCCACAATCTCGACTCAAAAATCCAAAATTCGGCCTCCTAGTCCTAGTATTCCCAATCCCAAATATGTTCGCCTTGAATCCGGTAGATCCACCCTCTCACGTGGGCTGAACACAACATGGGTTGCTTCTTCTTTCTCTTTTCTTGTTTCCTGTCATGTAAAGCCCAAAATCATAATTTAGACATTGGTTTCAATTTTTTTATATATATATGTTTTTTCTTGCTAACACTTTGTTTTCTTTTTCTTTAACCTAATGCAAACACTTAAATACTACCTAAACTAATATGGGTATTTTTAGCACCTAATAAACACTAATTCAAGGGTACCTTTGATATAAAACTAGTCAATGACCCGTGTAATACACGAACGATTTAAACATATTGTTTTAGTTTCTAATAAGAATTAACATTTGCATTATAAAGTTCATAAATAATTCACCACAAATCAAACGTAATATCCAATTAATAATATAAATATGACTTAGTTGATAAAAGAAACATTAATGATTTAGTTTAATCATAGTCATTTAAGAAATTATATATATAACATATAAATTAATTTTGTTTCAATCTTGTATTCAAAGCTTTATTTGAAATTGAGTAAGTAGAGAATAATTATTTAGTAAAAATAATTTTAAGTAATCAACGATTTAAATGGAAAAAAAAGAAATTACTCTTGCTTTATATATTATTAAATATTTTAGTCATATAAAAGTTGTTAAAATATCTGAAATTGAAAATTTATAATTCTTTTGTTGAAAGATTCGGATTTCGTGAATGATTTTAAAACGAAAGGGACTCAGAAATAAATTATGTAGTGTTTTTGATTTGTAGGGTTTTTAAAAAAATCATTATTTATAAATGATCTAATTCAAGGGTACCTTTGATGTAAAATATATAAAACTAGTGACTATTATGGGATATGTATTTTAACCAAGGTTTCAAACAACGTTAGGTATGATGTGGCGGTAAGGTCAAGCCTAGCCTTGGAAGCTACAGCGGGGATATGACGTTTTTCAAAGCGTGACTTATGATGGCAAATCTCTATATCCGATATAGTATTATACACATAAACATACGTTTTACTACTATTACTCAACGAATCGAAGATAATAAACCATTTAAATTAAGTTATATAATAAAAACTATCAAATAAGATATAAAAAAACAAGTTAAATCAAATATTATATTTCAAAAACCCGCACATTGCTTCTCATCCTTCCCTCTTTCAAATTAAAGAAGAATTCTATATTATGATTTAGGTTGTGTTTCACAAAAATAAGCTAGCTTATAAGCTAGTCCACACAAATATGTATCATAAGCTATATTTTTAAAACGCTACTTTGAATAGCTAGCTTATTAGAAGTTTTTTGTAGTTTTTTTTTAATTATATCCTTATTAATATTAATTATTAAATTGAATTATACTTTTTTTTGGTCATCTTGCATGCTCGTAAGCTGGTTTTTACCAAATCATAAGCTAGTTTATTAGCTTGTTACTGGCTTATCGGCTACCAACTAGCTTATAAACTACTTTTCCGAACATATCCTTTGGCTGCAGCTGGAGAAAACCAGATTCTAACTGAAATGCGATTGTAGGAAATAATTTCAAAGTTAAATTCAAAGCCGATGATGAAATTGAAATTGAAATTGAATTTGGTGAGAGATTCAATAAGGAATTCCGCAAAAACACCATCGATTCTAGTCCGGAAGAGCTTAATCAGTTCAGCAGCACCAGCAGGAGGAGGAGGAGTTCCGAAGGAAGTGGCTGATTGTGTGGTGATAGGGGCAGGGGTTGTGGGAATCTCTGTAGCCAGGGAACTGTCTTTGAATTTTGCAAGAAATGTTTTTGTGATCGAATCCGCTTCGGATTTCGGAACCGGTACCAGCTCTCGAAACAGCGAAGTCATTCATGCCGGTATCTATTACCCTACCAATTCTCTCAAGGTTTCTTTTCTCTCTCTTTTCTTCAACCACATTCCTCACAGTTACCATTAATCTATAGGTGTCATATCAATTGGTGTGGTTTTGTTGTGTATTTTTTTTTAATTGGAAGCAACTTGGCATAGATAGAAGTTTACTGAATAAGTAGTACATAGTTGACCGGATAAGTTGTAAGCCCTATTAAGCTTGTTAAAACTCCTAACGAATAGACCCTTAGGGCCCGTTTGGTTTGCAGGAATGTAATGGATTTGGGGGGATTTGAATTTCAAATCAATTCCAATCTCTCGTAGTCTCATTTGAAATTCTAGGATTCCTTTTGAAATCCCTTAAACGTAGGATTTTTGAAATCCCGTGGAGGTGGCTAGGATTTCAAGGGATTTTGTAGGATTTGTGTATAACAGTGTTTTAAAATAAGTTAAAAAGATTTGCTTTTCAATAATAGGTTAAATGAAAGGTAATTTAGTTATTTTTATGTTTTTTTATAACTTTTTATAAATAACGGGAATTCAAATCCATTCCAAATCCTACAAACCAGACCCACAAAAGGATTCCAAATCCCTATATAAAATCCATTTCGTTCCATTCTTACAAACCAAAAGGATCATTAGGGGTTGTTTGGTTGGTTTTCCATTAAATCCTATATGGATAAAGTTGTCTATATAGATTGAAAAAGTTTTTGTTGGAAGGATTTTTCATAGACAGAAGGAGCATGCGTTTTCATTGGGATAGACAGGTTCGAAAAAGAAAACTTGGCTTTCTGGATAAAGCACACCCCTAAAAGCGTAGTGAATAAGGCACCTTCTATATCGTTAAGCCGCTACCAAATAGTCATGTATATAAGTTGCGAGTCTCATTAAGCTCCTAATAAGCAGGCCCTACATCTTATTTATGAAAGGTGACATTTACTTTTATTTCGCTCTAAAAGGCAAAGATACTTGATGTCTACTCTCCATCTTTGATAACTTGTTGATGTATTGATGACGATATCTTGCACATGAGCGGCATATGTAAGACCCTAATTCTGAAATGTTCCTATAATGACTTAAAAGTATTTTGCAGGCTCGTTTTTGTGTTAGAGGAAGAAGGTTATTGTATGAGTACTGTAAGAAACATGGGATTCCTCATAAGCAAGTTGGGAAGCTCATTGTAGCTTCTAGGCATGAAGAGGTTCCAAAGCTGAATCATCTAATGAATCTTGGGAATGAAAATGGAGTTGAAGGACTGAGAATGATGGAGGGTTCTGAAGCAATGGCGATGGAGCCTGAATTGAAATGCGCTAGAGCTTTATGGTCACCAACTTCAGGAATAATTGACTCGCATTCGTTAATGCTCTCACAGATGGTATGACTCTTTGGTACTCTGTTTGGTTCATGGAATCCAATGGGAATTGGAATGGTCAATTCCTTTGACTAAATCCCAATTCCTTTCTTTGGTTCATTTCTTGAAATGGAAGGAATCCTTTGATTTCATCATTCCTGGGCATAAGTGAATGAATTGAATTCCGAGGGGTATTTTGGTCATTTATTATTATTATTATTATTATTATTTCATACCGATTCCGAGGCTACATTTTTCCACGCAAACATAGAGATTCCAATTCTTGGAGAGATTCCATTCCAATTCCTACCAACCAAACACATGGTCAAATTCCATTCCACTTACTTCAAAGTCAAATTTCTTTGATGGATTCCAATTCCACCAAATTCCATTTTGCAAAGCAAACGCCCCCTTAACGTTCCATGTTTATCTATATATACATACACAAACACTAAAAAGCAACAGAGTTTCAAATATAGGAATAAAAAAACAGCTAACTCAAATGTCCATAGCCATCTTTCAAGTCAGATTTCAACAAATTTACATCGAGATTTTTCTCATTGATGCTCTATAATTTTCATCTTCAGAGTTGATGATACATATTGACAGAGATGTTACCCAATGTGAGTTTAGGGTGAAGCTGAAAGCCATGGAACAACATTTTGTTACAACAATACTGTGGTCGGTGCTCATCTTGAAGGAAAACAAATCCATCTTCATATTTCCGAAACCGAGTCTCCAAAAAACTGGGATCATAAGTCTCAACGGCACCCTGACGTTGTACTTGTCCCTAAGCTCGTAGTGAATGCTGCAGGCTTGAGTTCCGCAGCCCTTGCCAGATGTTTCAGTGGCATAAACCGTGGAGTGATTCCTCAATCTTATTATTCCCGCGGTTGCTACTTTTCGTTATCAAATACTACAGCTTCTCCATTCAGACATTTAATTTACCCTATACCTGAGGATGGTACTCTTGGGGTGCATGTTACTTTGGATCTAGATGGTCAAGTCAAATTTGGCCCTGATAGTGAATGGCTTACTGATATAGATGATATCTCGAGCATTCAGAACAAGTAAGTTATTCGTTATGCTCTTTGTGGAACCTTTTTTTTCTTTCAATTTTTTTAATATAATATTGGGCCTTTCTGTTATTCTGTGACTAATTACTATTTGTCCCCTTATTTCATGTTTTTATGGAATATGGATGCTGATTGGAGTATTGTTATTTAAGGACTATTTGCTAACAACTTAACGAGCTTAATGGGATTCAAAGTTTGTTTGTGTTCAGCTATACATGATTGTTTGGTAGTTGCTTAAGGATATAGAAAGTGGCTTATTTGGTAAGCTTCTACGGGGAGCTTTATGCAGAAAACCAAGTTTTTTTCTGAACTTGCCCCTCCCATTTGGCTTGTTTGTTAGCAGCTTAATGAGCTTATTCAGTCAACTATACATCACTGTTTGGTAGAGGCTTAATGATATAGAAAGTGGCTTATTCAGTAAGCTTTTAGGGGAAGCTTTATGTAGAAAGCCAAGTTTTTTCATACCTGCCACTCTCAGTTAAAAAACAAGTTCCTTTCATTTATGAAAAAACTCTCCTAAACAAAAAACTTTTCAATCTATACAGACAACTTTTTCCATATAGGACTTAATGAAAAACCAACCAAACATCCCCTAAGTAAGCTTTATCCATACATGCCTTAATAGAAAACCAACAGAACAGACCCTAAGCGATTTAATTGGTCTGACGAAACAGCCTCTCTACCCCTTCTGGTAGAGGCAAGGTCTCTGTGTGAAGATTGCAAATAAGAGCCATTATAATTTATAATAGTAAGATTAGGATCCGACTCATTTGTAAATTTACATCCTACCCCTTGACACTACCTCTGTGTGGGATATACTGGGCTCGTTCGGTTTGGTTTTAATTTGGTGTGAGAAGTGATTCTAACCACGGACCATGCTCTTGGAGTAAAGCTCATATGGCCAATTTGCCTCATTTTGAAAGTTTTATTAGGCCTAGTAGTTTAATCATTAATATAATGCTTCTAAACCAAAGCAAAGCAAACAAACCAAATATATCGGCTGTGACTGAAATAATCCTAATAAACATGTAATGATATGCTTTTATTTTCAGTCAAGGATACTCGTTACACATAAAAAATTTACGGACCAGTTTTTTTTTATTAAGTCTCAGACAACAATGTTTCTTATTGAACTCCAGGTTTGATTATACGGTGCATGCTGATCGTGCCAAGGAGTTTTATTCAAAGATCAGGAAGTACTACCCTTCTTTGAAGGATGGATCTCTGCAGCCTGCTTATGCTGGCATCAGACCAAGAGTTTCTGGTCCAGGAGAGGGCTTTGCTGATTTTATCGTTCAGGTTCTTTTATATTGCTTTTGCAATACCATCCTAATTGCTGCATTTGGAAAACTAGCCGATAAGTTAGGTGTTTTGGCTTATTTAACTAGCTGTTGGCTGAAAAGCTAGCTCCCGGCTAATAAACCAGCTGTTAGCCAATAAAGTAGTAATGCTTGGTAAAAGCTAGTCAATAAGCCAGATAACCATGTAAAATGAACCGAAAGATAAATAGATGGGCCATTTAGTCGTTTATGTAAATTACAAGGGGCATGATTGGAAAAAGGTGAAAAAAAATCCCCTAGCTATCTGAAGTAGTTTTTCAGAAAAGCTGGTTTTGGCTTATCAAACTGGATTTTTTCAATAAGCTAAAAAATGAGCTAGCTTATGGCTGCCGGCCTATGTATTCTTATTGAATATCATATTCAACTTATTTTTGGAAGAGAAAAGTGAACAAATACACATACTATGATCTTTTAAGTTAAATATGAATCAGATTCTTTAGCTTAAAACATTAATGTTCTATACAATTTTTTAGTATTAGTTGACATTGTAAATTTATAATTGATGGTTTTAGCTTAGAACATATCCAATAGAGTGACTAATAAGAACATTCATTTTGCACTTCTTGCCACATCATTGCCAACTCAACTAGCTAAGAATCTCTTTAAAACTCGACTATGGTAGTCACTTATAAGAACCTCCCCCTTTGTGTATTTTTTTTTTTCCAGTTTGGATGAAGTAAAAAAAAGTAGCATAAATTGCATTTTTCGGCCCTATGATTGTTGAAATTGCTATTTTCGTCCATGGGATCTTTAAATTATGATTTTCATCCCTATGGTTTAGTTCATTGCCGTTTTCTTCTTTATGATTAAAACTTTATTGTTGTTATCAATCCCTGTGTTGAGTGTGTTGGTTCATTGCTATTTTAGTCCCTCCTACTTATGGGGAGTATCAATTTTGTATCAAGACAAACCAACCAATTCTCGTACCAATCGTACCAATTTAGCTGGTACCAATCTAATTGGTTGATAGTAGTGTATCAAGAATCTAAACTTGGTTGGTACATGGTATTAGAAGTCACGTACTATGGTAATGTTGTACCTTATCGATTTATATTTTTGATGGTTTATTAATTAAAGTTTAAATAATAATAATAATAATACGTATAGTTTGATTTTATAATTTTATATTTTAAATCTTAATTATATTGTTTTAATTTTGCTAATTATAATATGGATGAATAGAATTTTTAGGGAATCCATTCATCTAACCATAGCAATTTTAGTAACTCGTTTACTCCTCCACGGTCCATTGATACTTGTATCAGACTATTAGTGAATGCTTGTATAGGCAGGGATAGGTGGTACGACCATACAACACGTATCAACATGTTATGTAAATGCACGATAGTTTCAGTACATCTAGATATAGTTGATAAATATGTCAATTTAAATAATTTCAAACTTCAAACTTCTGCGATGTTAGTACAACACCGTACCAATCAGAAAAAGTTGGTACCAAGTATAATCGGTTGCCACATGGTATAGAATTTTGTGTATTGGTTATAATTGGTTGGTATCTTGTATATGAAAAAAGACATGGTACCGTACCTTATTCGCCCCTACCCCTGCTTAAAAGTAGGAGTTAGCCTTGAGGACAAAAATAGCAATGAAATGCAAACCACAAGGATGAAGATCGTAACATTAAAACCAAACCATTGTTGGTTTGGAAGCTTCAAAGCTCACGCTTACAAAAAACTCACTAATATAAGAAGGAAGTAAACTTACGGAACAAAAACCAAACAACTTTCAAAGTATGAAGACAAAAGTTATGTATAAAAGTTGCAGACTAAAAACTAGTTTAAAACCCAACATGCACATACATAAAGTAGGAATAAAAGTACCACTCTCTTAGTCATCCTAAAGGGTACCACCTATGATCCACTCCCCTCAACGTTCACATCCATGAAAATTGGTAAAACTTAAATACCAAGTCTTACTAATAAATTATTAACTAAACATAACCAATAAAACATATATAATTATTAATTCCAAGTTTCCAGGAACGATGCATATGATCACGTGAACCCGGTTTAGCCTCAAAGGCAATGAGCCTTGGTTACAAGCTTGAAGAAGTGGACTTGGTGAAAGTGAAAAGGCTACTTGACTCGATGCCTAGATCATTTCTCCAAATCATGGCTTCAATAGAGCAATGCTTCGATTTGGATAAGATGCTATTTGATGAGGTCGTTGGAAGATTGAAGGCGTACGAGGGGGATTTAAAAGGAACGGAGGACGTTCAGGGTGGTTTATTGTTGGTTTGTGACGAAAAGGCGCACATGTGTAAGCATTGTGATTTGTGGAAATGGAGGTTCAAATAGGGAAGACTTTGGACGTGGCGGGGAAGAGGCCGTGGGTTCGGGAAATTTGTCTGTTCACTCGCACTCGCAACAACGCTGGTACCTCTTCGATCAAATTTGCCCCATATTTCTCCCACTTACGACCCTCGTTGTTGTAGTGGCTAAACTCAACACATTTGTAACATTTAACATGGCTTTTATCCCGTTGGAATTCATTACCATCCTGAATTTTCCCGAACCCACGGGCCTCTTCCCCGGCCACGTCCAAAGTCTTCCTGATTTGAATCTCCAATGCCACAATCCTTACACATATGCGCCTTTTCGTCACTAACCAACAATAAACCACCTTGAACGTTCTCCGTTCCTTTTAAACCTCCTCGTATGCCTTCAATCTTCCAACGCCTCGTCAAATAGCATCGTATCCAAATTGAATCATTGCTCTATTCAAGCCACGATTTGGAGAAATCATTTAGGCATAGAGTCAAGTAGCCTTTTCACCAAGTCCACTTCTTCAAGCTTGTGACGAGGGCTCCTTGCCTTTAAACTTATGGAAAAACCAAACAACTTTCAAGGTATGAAGACAAAAGTTATAAATAGAAGTTGCAGACTAAAAACTCTATTTTATTCATATGGAAGAAAGACTATATATAGCCTTTGAAAACCCAACGTGCACATACATAAAAGTAGGAATGAAGTACCACTCTCTTAGTCATCTAAAGAACTGGTACCACCTATGACCCACTCTCCATGATAATAGGTAAAACTAAAATACCAATTCTTACTAATAAAATATTAACTAAACATAAATAATTATTAATTCCAAGTTTCCAGCAACCATGCATATGATCACGTGAACCCAGTAAATGAGCGATTAACCCAACAACCATGGGGGTGAAATCCAAAACTTTTAACAACCCACAGGGGTAAAAAATGTAATTTACTCCATAAAAATATATTATAATGTATAAAATGATAGAATAAAATTGAACACAATGTTTGAGGTAAGAAGCAAGATTCTTGTACAAGTAGTAAAAAACTTTTCCTTATGGTAATGACTTATAAGAAGTACATTTTTTTGGTTAAAAGAACCTCTCATTGTGTATGCTGCTCTTACCTTCTTTGCTTTCTATATGATGTATTCTAGGGGGAGGAGTCTCATGGGATACCCGGCCTTGTAAACCTATTCGGGATCGAATCTCCTGGTCTAACATCAAGTATGGCAATTGCGGAGTATGTTGCCGCCAAGCTTTCTAAGTGATAGGTAATCATCTTGTATATATTTCCTCCTTATCTACCTGGGTTGTTTTTGGTTTTCATTATTGGATTGGATTTGGATTGGATTGTATTGTGAGGGATTTGGAACTGAATTCCATTCCAATCCCATTTTTTAAAGGATTTTTTGGATTTGAAATCCCGGGATTTCATTAATATCCCACAAACATTGAAGAAAGTCTCTTGCAGAGGTGGTTGGTATTTTATGTGATCTCGTAGGATTTGTATGCAATAGTTTTTAAAATTATGTAAAAAACATTTGTTTTATAATTATCAATTAATAAGAAGGAAATTTAGTATCCTTATACTTATGTATATAATTTGTTTTTATAAAAGTTGAATTCAATTCCATTCAAAATCCTACAAATCCAGTATATCAAATATTCCAAAAATCCTTTTAATCCCAAATCTTGTAACCATTTCATCATACCAAATGCTCCTTATTGTCCTAATTGAAGACCATTTTATCTAGAATCTTCTAATTTTTTGGGGTTAATATCTGCAGGCATCCCAATTGGATCAGCAGTCAACAACACTTGGGAGTATGCTATTTTGGAATCAATTGTGTATGTTGTGCAATAGTCTGGGGTCAATTTGGTCTTTTTGTGCCAATGAAAGATGCCAACTGGAATAATGAGAAACAGACTAAAGAAAGGTTGGAGTTGTGAATTTAATCCAGATACAGAGTTTGGAGAAAGATATAGCCAATACAATTTTTATGCAAGTATACTATCTCGGAACCAACTATTCTACACCCGGGGGAAGAGTATTGTGATATAATGATCGTTCTCAGTAGGCAATTGTTGTATCACATTTTCCAAAACTTCGTTTTTTTGTTGTTCGTAATTGTTGTATAACGTTATCTCGATCTAGTTTTCTGTTTTTCGGAGACTTTTGTTGTTCAGTTTCGTGCGTAAAATTTTGCAACCATGGAAACGTAGTTTGATTCATGGTTTTGATAATAACCATTCCAGATCGAACCATCCACATCCTACACATTGGGGCGTCGAAATAATATATATCTATGCTTATGTTATTGGTTTAAAGTTTGTCCTAAAAGTTTGAAAATCATTAAATAGGTGAAAATGAGAGAGAACACATGATTGGATGATTTCATCTTCTGAGTCTAGTGTTAACGCTTTCAATTACTCTTTTCCACCTTGTTTCATGGGTTGAGATGGAACAAGTTTGTTTCATATAAAAGTTATGTTAAATATGGAACGGTGTTCTTTGTTTATGTCTCCCTATCCTGTCGAGCGTACCAAATGCATCCTAAAGGAGAATATTTTTTTTAGCCATTTAAAAATACCCATAACACCTAATCATCATCTTTGTCCTCCTGCATTTGGTACGTGGGACAGGACGGGACGGGACAAAACTCATTGTCCCACGTTTGGTGCAGTATGGGACAGAACAAGAATTCACTGTCCCATGTTTGGTGCGACACGTGACAAGGATAGAAAATGGGACAACGTGGGACAAAAATGACTTGTTTTTTTTTCCACCAAAATAGGTGGAACAACATAGGACAAAAATGAGGCATAAACTAATATATTACTAATTAATACTTATTTGATATATAACTTTCAATATGATATTTGTTTTAGTGTTTATCACCACTACTCGTGGCCGCCGGTAGCCACTATCAGCCACTTCCACCTCATCTTCCACTACAACCTCCTCCACCGCCTCTACAACTATCATCAATTACCTACCACTACCGTCTACTATCTTTACATTGTCCATCACCACCACAACTACCGACCACCACCAACATCGTCACTACTAATATTTTTTCCGGTCACATCTACCATAACCATCAACATTGGTTACATAAAAATTAGAGTAAATTACGGATTTGGTCCCTGTGGTTTAGTGGTTTTTATGGATTTGGTCCCTGAACTTCATTAATTATGGATTTGGTCCCTGTGGTTTGCAATTTCTTTTGAATTTGGTCCCTGGACCAAACGTCTGTTTATTTTTTCTGTTAACTTTAAGGGTAAATGTGTCATTTTGGTATTTATTTTATTTTAAAATAAAATTTGTTATTTTTATTTGTTGTCTTTTAGTGTTCACAATACTGAGTTTGACTTTTCTTTTTTCAAGATATCTAACATGGGTTTTGCTTGTGATATAGATATAGATGTAGATATGCAAATCTTATCAGATCCCAGTATTTAAATCTTAATGCTATGGCCTTTTAGGGTTTTGACTATCTTTTCTTGAATTTGGGGTTTTTGGGTTTTGGTGGCGGAGATGGTGGCTCAGGCCGTGCCGGTGCCGGAATGTTCATCCGAGATCTACCTGGTGGTGGTGATGATGATGGTGGGTTAATGGTGGTGGTGGTGGTGATGGTGATGGTGGGTTAATGGTGGTGGTGGTGGTGATGGTGATGGTGGGTTAGTGGTGGTGGTAATGGTGATGGTGATGGTGATGGTGGGTTAATGGTGATGGTGGTGGTGATGGTGATGGTGGGTTAGTGGTGATGGGGGTTAGTGGTGGTGGTGGTTAATGGTGGTGGTGATGGTGGGTTAGTGGTGATGGTGGTGGTGGTAAATTGGTGATGATAGGTTAATGGTGGTGGATTAATGGTGGTGATGATGGGTTAGAGTTTAATACAATTCACACATGTATATATTACATACATATATATATATGTAATGATTAGATGCAGGTCACTATGTGTATTATGATAATATTTAAAGTTAAATAATAATTTAATAAGTAAAGAAAAAGACAAAAAAACATAAGGACAAAAAAACATAAGGACAAAAAAAGAGGTAATAAAAATTAATGCTAAAATACTTAAAAGGTAAAAGGACCTAAGTACCCTCAATTTTAACAGATAAGTAGACGGCAGTTTGGTCTAGGGACCAAATCCAAAAGGAATTGTAAACCACAAGGACCAAATCCATAATTAATAAAGTTCAGGGACCAAATCCATAAAAACGACCAAACCACAGGGACCAAATCCGTAATTTACTCTAAAAATTATATATATATCATTGTGTGTGTGTGTGTGTGTGTGTTTGTGTGTGTGTTTTCATGAAAACTGTGTAATTATTTAAAAAATTATATGGTTTACTTTATTTTTGTTAATTATAACTATTATGTGATATATAAAATCAATTATTTTTTTATTTTTTTTGGAGGGTAGGGGAACTTGTCTAGTTATGTCCAGGTACCAAACACAAAACATACACCTGTTCTGTTATGTTCTGTTTAGTCTTGTCTCGTCCCGTCCAGTCATGTTCTACTCTCTTGTCCTGTCCAATTATGTCCCGTCCAGTCCTGTCTAATCCCGTCTATGTAACAAACACTACCTGAATCACATACATCTTTGATTATTTTAAATGTTTTGAAGAGAAAATGATTAAAAGGTGTTAAAATTATTTTTAAATAGCTAAAAAAAAATTAATTTCTTTTTTTAAATGTTCAGTAATGAAATAAAAAATGATTAGTTATAACAAAATAAAACCATAATTAACCTAATTTGAAATTTTAAAATTAGAATAAAAAAGGTGATTATTTTATATGAAATACAACATTAATTTGCTAAGAAAAACAATCAATCTCAAAGTATCTTCTTCTACAACCCACCGCCATTAACAACCATGGTGAATGTTTTCCATCCACACAATGAAAGTGGTGATCAGGGTGTTGCATGTTCTTCACTAACGCTCGGTGGCGGAGGACCGCCGTGTCTGGCGGTTTCTTCTCATTTTTCCGGGAAGCCAACGGCGGAGGAAGATGCTTTCTATGAAAAGCTCAACAAGCTGAATGAATCATCCGGCCTTAGCCTACTGTCAGTCGTCTGTTACTTTAACAATTTGACTCTTTATTTCAATTTCATTTATCATTTATCATTACTAAGACTATATTTGGTAAACTAGCTGATAAGGTAGCTTATGACTGATGAGCTAGCTGATCAATAAGTTGCGTTTGGTAAAAACTAGCTGATAAGGTAGCTTATGACTGTAAAATGACAAAAAAAAGACATGTTTAAAAATCAATAGTACAAAATTTATCAAGGTATATTTGGAATAAAAAAATAAAAAGTTCCATAGGTCACCAAAAGGTTAGTAAAAGTAGGTTTTCACTTATAAGCTAGCTTATGGTCATCCAAACATGTATCTGACTTATAATGTGACTTATAAGTTAACTTATTTTTACCAAACAATGCGTAACCATTCACAAGAATTTTCTAAAAATTGAATACTATGAATCACAACCACAGTGAACATAAAAAATAAAGCAAATGGATTTAGAGCTACAAAGTACAAACTACAAATTTTAAAACTAAAAAGTAATAAATTTGAGTATAAGAAGTCAAAATTGGTTGTTTTGGACTTTTGGAGCACATTCTAGCTGTTTTGTCCAATAAGATATGAACCGGTGTGGTCATGATATCAACGGTCCGCATCTTATTGAGTCTTGTTGTAGGGTCCGTTTTTAACGGACCCATTAGTTATTTTTGTAAATATAACAGAAAATAGTTAGATATCAACGGTCCGTATCTTATTGAGTCTTGTTGTAGAACGGACCCATTGGTTATTTTTGTAAAAATGAAAAGAAAATAGTTAGGAGATCAACGTTGGGATGAGATACGGCTAGTATGGCCAATTTCCAGTGGCAGCTTGGTTGAAAAATATAATAGATTATATAGTACATATTAAAAGAAATATAATAATAGTTAATATTATGTCTATACGGAACTGGATGGGGCCGGGAATAAATATCCCGGCCCACCTGATTCTCAACATGTTGAGGATCTCCGGACTTGATACCTGTAAAAAGAGGGAATCCTTGACCGTAAACCGGATTGCCTAACGGTCGGGGAAAATTACCATGCCTTCTTGTTAGAGCATCTTTGATGGGATTTTATTGTAACAAGGTTTTTATAAGATATTATATCCTTGAGTTCTTACCATTGGCATTAACTTTGTGTGAATGATATTTTCATAGTTTTCTGATATATTTCTCTAATGACATTTAAATAGTTTTATGTATAATTAATTAAATATTGATGTTGAAAAATATGTGACCCAAAAATTGAGGTACTATAAGAACTACCATTGTGGAGTTTTCTGTAAGTTTTAATTTGATGAGTTAGAAATGATATATCGAGAAATAAATGGTTACCAACAAGTGTTGGAAATCGACTCTTACTAAGTGCTTACCGGGTTTTAAATGATTACCAACAATCCATTTTCATAGCCAAACATCATGTTGGTAAATGCTTAGCGGTAAGAATTTGGTAAACGGTCCCTTAATGATTCAAAATGAGAAAGTTCGTTAGTTTTTTTTTTTTTTTTTTTTTAACATTTCTCATAATATAGAGAATTTGTTGGAGTTAAATGTAATTTTGTCTAAAGATTTTGACCTTGACTCTTTAGTTAAAGAAATTATAGAAACCTGTTGAAGATGCTCTAATTAGATATTCTAAATAGAAGTTAATCGACCGTAACCTAAGCGGTGAATGTTTTGATGACAGCTTTAACTTTCGTCAATCGAGCATGGATTTATACCAGTTTTACAAAATGGTGACGGAAAGAGGCGGGTATCATCAGGTAGTTTCCGATTTATAAAATTCCATCTCCATTAAACTATCAGCAATCACTACACGATTAATGACTACCCAACAATGTTTCTTTGCCGTTTTAACGATCGACTTTTGGTTTTCGTTGCAAAAGAACGCAAGGAAAACACTGTACTTTTCATTTGCAACAAAAAAATGAGATACAATAGTTCAAAAAGGTAATAATTCTCGGAAAATGGTTCGTATATATCGTTGGTCTTAATAATTGAGCGCCATTTAGGTCACGAAAGACGGGAAATGGGAAGAAGTTGCGTTCATTTTTGATCAACGAAACCGAGTCCCGCTGACACCGACTCAATTTCAAAACCTCTACGCCACCATTCTTTACCCGTTTGAGCAGGCGTATCACTATCGGAGTCCCGTTAAACATAAAAACGCTCCTATAACATGCAACGTCTCACAAGGTTTGATGATCATGCTTCGAAAATACATATTTTCGATAAAAATATGTATTTAAAATATTATTCCGGTTAATCTGTTTGTTCGTGTTTGATAATAATTATGAACACAGGGTCTTGGGACTTGGAATCCAAAAAAGCTTTCTTAAACGGGTCAACGGGGAAGAGGAAGTTTGATGAGGACGAACTTTATCGAGAGTCTCCTTTGAAGAACATCAAGTACTGTAATCGTGGTTATCAGGAACCGATTTCGGAGACACCGGTCAAAGTCAAAGAAGCCGAAAAGACCGGGTGCGCCACTTGGGTCGAGAAACTGTTATCAGATGTTTATCAAGATCGAATGCGAGAGGCTAAAGAGAATACACGGAGAGACGCCATCCGGTCCGATCCGAGACATGCTCGTTGAAATGTGGAGACACCTCTCTAGTGATGATAAACAGGTATGCCTTTGGATTCTGACTGGATTTAAGGGCATGTTTGTTAGCACCTTAATGAGACTTGCAACTTATTTTGTCAGTTATATATGCATGACCGTTTGGTATGGTAGAGTTAATGGTGTAGGAAGTGACTTATTCAGTAAGCTTTTAGGGGACTTTATGCAAAAAGCCTAATTTTTCCAAACACGTCACTTCCGATTGAAAAAACACGTATTTTCCATCTTTCAAAAGAACTCTTCCGATTTATTATTCAATATCATCTAGAGATGCACAAGTTCAGGTTTTTTTGGGCCTCGGCCGAGGCCTTTCAACCCCCTTTTTTGTAAGAAAAAACGCTGATCGGATTTCAGGTCGGGCCCAAATTGAGTTTCGGCTTAAGTTTTTTTGTGAGTCTCTAAATTATCATTTGCTCATTCGAATAACTATATTTGTTGCAACCAATATGAATGATAAAATCGGTTAACATGAAAACTTTTTGAATAATTGAAATGTTACGGTTTCAATTTGTTGTTTTTACATGTTTTTTTATGCTTAATTAAGCCATATATCGAGGCAAGTAAGAAAGACAAGGAGAGATATGCTCGAGAGATGGCTGACTACGAGGAAAACAAGAGGAACCAACGAAACCAACCTCAAACGACAACTCAAAAACTCGTCAGCTTTTCCAGCTCAATGCTCATTGACTTCACAAAAGCGCCTCCTCGAAAAGCAGATAGGCGGGCCCCATATGCTACCTTGTCATGATGCCGGGAACCAGATAGTCGTAGATTTCGCAAAAATCGATCAGGAAATCGCACAAGTGTCGAATGAACCAATGCTTTAAATGGTGGCCGGGTTGATGAAGAATGCACGACCAAACGATCTCAATTTTCAAATAAACTGGGACGAGTTTCGTGGTTTGAAGTTTGTGCATAAGCCGACTTGTTTAATATGTGTGTGTATATAATATATATGTATGTGTGTAGATCTTTAGTGTTTCTATCGTTCAGTTGATATAAGGTGCTATCTATATGTGCAATACCCGTGTATAAAAAGTTCACGGGATATTAGTAGTATTTTGAGCATCGATGGTGACTATTCAAAATATACGGGCATTTAAAGTGTGTCTCACAAAAATGCTCGACGAGCTGAGAGTTGGCTTTATACAACGTACAACCTAAGTTGATCTGATCGTAGATAGAGATTGAAAGAGTTTTACCATTAGACATTGACGATGATCAACGAGTATATAGAGATTAACGATGATCAATGAGTAGTATCAACCAGTGGCAAAATGGAAGTGCCAAACTTTTTTAAGTGTTTTACCATTCAGAACCTTACTTTTTATATTTTTTTCTTGTCACATTGCTAATGAAATAGGACCTTAACAAAAACTCACAATGAAGGCTTTCATAAAAACCTTACTTTTCATATTTTTAATTTATAAAATGTAATTTTGTTTTATATATTGTAACACCCGGAATTTTGCAAACCCAAACTTATCTGATAAAAATGAATAATAGGAATTTAATTAAATATATCGCTTTTCCCCGAAGTAATTATTAACTCGTGTTTAAGTTGTAGGTTGAGTCGAGAATTCAACTTATCAGTTCGGGGCAAGAAGGTAATTACCGAGAGGTGGAGGGGGTTGAGTGAAACTAGTCACTAACTAGTTGGGAGCCTCATCCCTTCCATCTCATTTGTGTGTGTTTATGTTTTGAAGAGAGGAAAAGAGAGAAAGGAGAGAAAAGAGAGAAGAAGAGAGTTTTGAAGAGATTTCGAGATCCGAAGGTGGAACCGAACGTAGGAAGTGAAATCAAACCGTGAAGTGTTACTAGAATCGAATTCCTAACGAAAGGTACGGTTTACTTCGCGTTAATTTCGTAGTTTAGTCGAGATTTAGAGTCTTGAAAGCTAGGGTTCATAATTGGGGGGAAAAACCATAAATCTTGATGATTATCGGTGTTTTTCGAGTTGGTTGTTAGTTTATCATGTTATATTGTAGTAGGATCGTTCATAATCATTCATGGAGTGTTTTGGGAGTCAAAATCGGGTTTTGGATGAGTTTTTGGATGGATTTAGCAAAACAGCACACGGGATAGTGCAGGTCTGGAAACCCCGCGACCTAAGCCCGCGACCTGGGGTCGCGCGCTAGGTCGCGCAACTCTCTGTGTTGATTTCGAAATTTTTCGTTTCCGATTCTTTTCGAGTTTTGGCTTTGGGCTTTCCTTAAGGGTTATATTAGATAATGTTTGGTGGATTTTGAGAGCCATTGGGATAGTCTAGCATAGCTAGGCCTGTAAACGAACCGAACGAACACGAACGGAGCTTGTTCATGTTCGTTTGTTTAAGTTTAAACGAAACACGAACACGAACGCTTAACCGAACGAAAAATCGTGTTCGTGTTCGTTCGTTTAGCACATGAGGATGTTCGTGTTCGTTTGTGTTCGTTCATTAAACTCTTAAACGACGGTTCACGAACGTAAACGAACACAAACAAACATAAACGAAGGAAATGTTGCTAGTGATTTTTAGTGAACGTGAGAGGAGAGTTGCAGTCGTCGAGTCGAGAGACAGAGGCTGTGAACGTGAGAGGAAGAGGCTATGAACGTGAGAGGAGAGAGTTGAGTTGTAGACACTAAAGTTGGAAAATGGGGGTAGCAGCTAGGGTTGTAGTCGAGAATAGCATGTGTGGTATTTATTTTAACTTTACTTATAACATAGTTAAATAATTAAATCACTTAATAAAAAATATATAGTTTATAAATAATTATATATACTAATATAAGTAAACGAACAGTCCACGAACGTAAACGAACGAACGGTTCACGAACATAAACGAACGAACATAATCGAACGTTCACGAACATAATTGAACGAACGAGGACGTTGTTCGTGTTCGTTCGTTTATTTAAACGAACGTAAAATCTTGTTCATGTTCGTTCATTTATTAAACGAACGAACATAAACGAACTTCCCGCCGAACAAATTCACGAACGGTTCATGAACGTTCGGTTCGTTTACAGGCCTAAGCATAGCTCTAGACTAGTGTTTCGGTTGTGAATCGTAAGAGTCGTTTTTGAGAGTCTTACTTATGTATACCATGATATGATTGTGTAGGTGCTATCTTGTGACGTATCTAGCTATCTAATCCACATTGGATTGTGAATTAGACCAAGGTGAGTTGCTAAAACCCTTTTTGTTAAAACTGAGAACACATCACTTCGATGGAATTATGTACCTTTATGGGATAATTGTATACTTGAAATAGTTTGTTGTGCGCTATCTCGTATGAATTGTATTCTTGTGGCTATATGATGAATGTATGCATGGTAAGTATGTGTATTGATATATGCCTTGGAATGATGTGAGAGGTTGAGACCCTCGATACATACCTCTGTTAATGATGCTATGCTAAATCCAGTATCGAGGTTTTGTATGTATATGATATAGACAAGATGCTATGCTAAATTCAGTATCTAAGTCTTGTATGCGAATGATATGGACGTGATGCTATGCTAAATTCAGTGTCATGGTCTTATGTGATAATAACCTGGACGAACCAACGCAATATTTCCACACCAAACAGTCTTGGGGTTTGTACCTATGTCGCCGGCCCTCGGGTTGCTCCTTGGGCGCGGGCCTCGGATGATGTTGCCATGCTAAATTCGGGACATCGAGGTGTTTGGAAGTAACGAATGTCGGGGTATTGGTTGGTGGAAATGGGTCGCTCCCATTGTTTCCGAAGATAATAATAAACCGGTTTAACATGCTATTTATGTTGCTAGTGTAAACTCGTATATCTCGCATGTCTTAATACATTCTTCATGTATGGTCTTATTTGTACAACTCACTAGGCTCCTTTAGCCTAACACTTGTTTGGTGTCGATGTGTCTCTCAGGTACTAGGGACGCCGCTCCCAAGTAGGCTACGGGCTTGAGTGAGCATGGGGGGGGGGGGGGGAAGATGAGAGACCGGTCCTTTGGGCCGCGAGGCTTATGGTTGACGATAACCCTTTTGTAGTCTTCTTCCTAGAAGGAACTAGACTACTATGGTTATTGTATTTATTCATTCGATTACAAACGTTGTAATTACACAATACTTATACCCCATTTTGGGAAGAGCTCACGCCACGACGTTGGAATTTGTATACCACTTTTGTGCAAATGAAAGTTTTTGTTCGCCCCGATTTTTAGGGTGTTACATATATTCATATATAAATTTAGAGTAAATTACATATTTGGTCCCTGTGGTTTGATGGTTTTAACACTCTGGGTCCCTCGATTGAAATAATTATGGGTTGGGTCCCTGTAGTATGCGTTTTATAACGCTCTGGGTCCCTCTGATAGACACCGTCTATTTTTACTCCGTTAGACCCATCATGTGCTATGCACATGATGGGCATTTTAGTCATTTTACGTTTTTTTTTAATTTTCAATTAAATCACATGGATAAAAAACGTAATTCACCGTTCACATCCACCATCTAGCACCACCCACAACCATGCCACCACCACCATTCACGTGCATCATTCATCACCACCACCACCTCCTGCACAAAACCACCACCACTTCCACCATTAACACCACCACCGCTTGCACGAAACCACCAAGACGTCCATCATTCACCACCACCAACAACCATCAACACCAAAGGTTTTACACATAAAACATACCTCGAACATAAAGTGAACTTTCCTACCCAGATCCCGACGCAAACTCATCAATTTTGTAACACATTCATCAATTTTGGGTTTCCACTGATCTGGAATCGATTTAGGGTTCATCGATTTAGGTTTTTGGAGATCTGGAATCGATTCAGGTTTTTGGAGATCTGGAATCGATTTAGGGTTCATCAATTTAGGATTTAGGGCTCGATTTAGGGTTACAATGGTGGTGCGAATGGATATGTTTGATGTCGTGGGAGTGGGCCGGACACCGGAGACGATGGCTGAACGCCGGAGATGGAGGATTTTCGCACTTGCAGTGGCTTGATCGGAACTATGGTGGCGATGGATCTGTGGAGATCAAAAACGTTTTCCAGTGTGGTGGCTTACGATCTGGAGGTCATCGGTAGTGGAGACTGGGAAGGAGATGTTGCTGCCGGAAAGCTGCTTCCGGAAAACGAACGCCGGCGAACAGGCGGCGGCAAACGAACGCCGGCGAAAAGGAGGCGGCGAACAGGCGACGGCAAACGATGGCGATGAACGACTGTGACGGTGAACGGCGATGGCGGTGAACGGCTGTGATAGTGGTGGTGATGAAGGTGGGCCGATGGTGGAGGACTGGAGGTAGGCGGCGGCGATGGCGGTGAACGGCTGTGACGGTGGTGGTGATGAAGGTGGGCTAATGGTGGAGGACTGGAGGTGGGCGGCGGTGGATATGCTGAGAATGAATAGGGTTTGGTGAGGATGAAGGGTTAGCATTTAATACTTCCATTTTATATTTTATCAACATATTAAAAGTAAATTACACTTTTGGTCCCTATGATTTAATTGAAAATTAAAAAAACGTAAAATGACTAAAATGCCCATCATGTGCATAACACATGATGGGTCTAACGGAGTAAAAATAGACGGTGTCTATCAGAGGGACCCAGAGCGTTATAAAACGCATACCACAGGGACCCAACCCATAATTATTTCAATCGAGGGATCCAGAGTGTTAAAACCATCAAACCACAAGGACCAAATATGTAATTTACTCATAAATTTATATACACTATAAAGTTATCAAAGAATGAAAAGAGCAAGGTGTGCAGGGGAAGATAATTGGAATAAGAGACTACCAGAGTTTTATATGTGGAAAAAGAACTCAAGAAGTGTTTAGGGAATGTATTTTAAATCGCATGTGGAGTTGCCCAAGCCTTTGGACTTCCGTTTTCGATATACTTGGAAGAATTTTAGGGACTTTGGGGTTTTTGTGATTGTGTTGAAAACAACTTATTGACTTATTTTGTTATAGGAAGAACATAAGTTGTTTTGAGTGCTTGGTTGGAAGTATTTAAGGCTTGAGAAAATAATTAAAATGCCCATAAAGAAAATACAAAATAATCTCCTAGCCAATCTCTCCCTCCGGTTACAAAAATACCCAATGGACCGCTACCGCCGGCCGCTATCCGGCCAAAATGGGCCGCTCTCCCGGCTAGAACACCACTTTCCGGCCAAAAATTGATCGGTCCGCTACCCCCCCCCCACCCGCCATCTGCGGCTAGAGTGTGATTGGTCCACGTGACACCACGTCAGCTCCAACTCAGCACCACGTCACCCGCTGCAGCCACGTGGTCCGCTACCGGCCGGCCGCGAATACCGGCCCGAGCCCACGTGGCTGCTGTGGATTGGTTAGTTTCAATTTAACACCTTTTGTCACGGTTGCTTCAACGTAATCCCATCCGTCGGCGCCGTCGGCCCATTTCCCACCGGAACAAAGGTATAACCTCGCTTTATCGTCACCGGAACTCATTTTCAGAAACAAAAGAAACTTTGTGAAACGAAATTTAACAAGACGGAAAACAAAATTTACACACTATTTTTGTGTTTTAGAATTATGCATCTCATTCGTAGAACAAGTATTCAATTTAAACAAAATTTTGAAATAAAGTTTACAAACACAAACAGTAAAAATCGTAATTCTTATACCTTTCTTGTGAAAAAACAATAAAAAATCGTACATTTTCACGTGTATTTTCAACTGCTTTATTCATACATTAAAGACAAGAAGACAAGGAATTAGGGTTAGGGTTTCATCTGATCAGGACACGTGGACCAATCCATAGCAACCACGTGGGCTCGGGCCGCTATTCGTGGCCGGCCCGGTAGCGGACCACGTGGCTGCAGCGGGTGACGTGGTGTCACGTGGACCAATCACACTCTGGCCGTGGATGACGGGTGGGGGGTAGCGGACCGATAAATTTTTGGCAGGAAAGTGGTGTTCTAGCCGGAGAGCGGCCCATTTTGGCCGGATAGCGGTCGGCGGTAGCGGTCCATTGGGTATTTTTGTAACCGGAGGAAGAGATTGGCTAGGAGATTATTTTGTATTTTCTATATTGGCATTTTAATTATTTTCTCAAGATTTTCCAAAAAGAAGATAAGACATTTTCAAGAAGACAATTCATTTTTTTTAAAGAAGATTAACTCTTTTTAAAAAATTTTAATTTCAATTTTAAATATAAGTTGTTTTCAAACGCAATTCCAATTTCCAAAACACCTCCTTAAAAAAGTTTGCTTGGTCATTTGCATACGATATATTTTTCTAGTTTCTACTCTGTCTCATTTATTTGGCTATTGGGCCTAAATAACATCAAACTAGGGATGGGAATTTCACCCGGCCCGTCGGGGAACCCAGCTTACCCGCCCCGGACGGGGCCGGGGAAAACCCGCAAAATTGGGGCCGTGGACCGGGGTCGGGGATACCCGGTTTGAGAATACCGAGGGCAGGGGCGGGGCGGGTGGCATGGTCCCCGATTTGGCGAGTACCCGGTACCCGGTAATAATATTATATTATATATATTTTTATTATTAAATAATAAATATATCGTACATATTTTGAATTGTACATATTTTGCCTTCATTTCAAATAAATGTCTAAAATAAATTGGTATATTTAATTAATTATGCTTCTTGCTCTTTTTTTTGTAATTCTTGGGTACGAAATTTGGATTGTTGAATATCTTGGAGTTGAAATTTGGAATTTGGAACAATGTTTGATTATTTAAACTATGTTTGTTGTTTGATTTTTTAAGTTTCGAAACAATGTATTAGTTTTTTGTGTTGTTTAATAGTTTTTTTTTTTTTAAAGAAATATATAACATACTGGGTCGGGTAACCGGGTGTTGACCGGGTCGTAACCGGGTATTGATCGGGGTTTGGCTAAAAATTGACCGGGGCCGGGGCCGGGTCTCCGTGTATAGGCAGGGGAATGGGGCGGGTTTGGGGCGGGGACCCCAATCTCCATCCCCGTCCCCGAGCCCTCATCGTCATCCCGTCCCCTTCCCCATCCCCACCGGGGAATTTGATCGTATCCCCATCCCCGTCCCCAACGGGGAACGGGGATCCCCAATGGGGAAATGGGGATTTTATATCCGTTTGTATAATCTATTTTAAACTAAATGTTTTGCGATACAATACGTGTTTAATTTCACATATTTCCAATAAAAACTAAGAATGTATCATGTAATAATTTATAGACATAATCGTATAATAATTTTTAAACGTAATACCAAAATAAGCTAAACTTAATGCTAAAATAATTTTTAATGACACACGTACCAAAACGTATCAATTAATAGTCAAAACCACATCAACTAATATTCATAATTCATCGAAATTGGAACAACCATATACCGATATAATAGGAAAATAATATATAATTTAAATAATTAATTAATATATATACGGGTACGGGTATGAGGCGGGGCGGGGAGTGCTAAACCCATCCCCGTCCCCATCCCCGGTTTGAGAAAACGGGGATCCCCGTCCCCGTCCCCAATACCCGGATTACCGAGGAATCCTCGTCCCCGACCGGGGCGGGTGGACCGGGTTCCCCGATGGGTCGGGGACAATTCCCATGCCTATCCGTGTACGAAACCGGGGCCGGGGCCGGGTAAGGGGGTACCCGCCCCAAACTCGCCCCGTTCCCATCCCTACATCAAACTAATAAAAGGGATTTGGGGCCTATAAATTATACAAAATAAAGTAAAGAGTAAATTATGGATTTGGTCTTTATGGTTTGATGGTTTTTATAGATTTGGTCCCTAAATTTTAATAATTACGAATTTGGTTCTTGTGGTTTGCAAATTCTATTGGATTTGGTCTCTGGTGGTGTAAGTAGGCAGGGATCAAATCCAATAGAATTTGTAAACCACAAAGACCAAATCCGTAATTATTAAAGTTTAGGGACTAAATCCGTAAAAACCACCAAACTACGAGGACCAAATTCGTAATTTACTCTAAAGTAAATCAATGAGATTTTTTCTATCAAAATTTTACCCATGTGAATTACATTTCCTTTGTTGTTCAAAACCGAGAAAATAATATTTGATGCAAATAGCAATCAAAGGTAATAAATCTTACCTCAAGGCTCGCGGTCATTCTTTCGCATGTTATTTTGAACAAGAGCTTCAAAATTTTAAGGTCCATTTTTATATCTTCAGGACCTTTCATCAACGAATGTAAAAATATGGCACACCTCAAGACTCAAGGTGTATCTAATTTCCATCAAAAGACAAAAGTAATACGTCCTTATCATTGCCTCTGTAATTTGTGTGTGTGTGTGTCTATATATATATATGTTATCTCATTAACGTAATCCAAAGTTTTAGGTATAATAGGGCCTTCAAAAAGATTGGAACGTCTCTGTGTATAGTATTTTTGATATGGTAGTTTTTGTTGGTACTAGATGCCCCGAGATATTTTTGGGCTTGGTATTTTCATAATGAGAGTCTTTTAAAGGGAAAATGCATATAGTTTAAAGAGAGAATAATAAATTTAGGACTTTAGATTTTCTTTAAAGGCGAATAGTGGTGCATTAAATTGTTTAAATTAATGTGTTTTTCCAACATTCAAAATAACTTTTCAAAGACTTTTAGTTTGGAGTTTCTCTCTCTCTCTCTCTCTCTCTCTCTCTCTCTCTCTCTCTCTCTCTCTCTCTCTCTCTCTCTCTCTCTCTCTCTCTCTCTCTCTCTCTCCTCCCTCCTCCTCTCTCTCTCTCAAAAATGATCGTTTGTAACCCAACAGATAAAGTACATTACCTAGCATTACATAATCCGTTTTAGGGATTGGCTACTTACCCATCCAGTGACTTTGGCACTGGACGTTCCCCAAACGGGTACCGTCGGGTTGGGTGAATTTAATAATAGACGTCTGTTGGAATTCCAGCATTCCTTCGCCTTTCATGGCCACATATCTTTCCGACTAAGGAATGGGAAATCCTTCTCCTATTCCATGAATCCAATTTTCATTTCATCCGAGAAGAGCCATCTCTTTCTCAACAAAGCCTTTGTCATTTGTACATCCAATTTCTTTGATTTAAATTATTTGGAGAGTGTCTTTTATAGATATCCAATATTATCTAGTCTTTCTCTTTCTAATCTTCTTTAATACTATCTCTAATGGCAATATTTGTCAATCTATCCCATAAGAAGACAAAACCATTTATTAAAAAAACATGAATGATTATAATAACAAATATATATGATTAGAGGGAGGTTCAAACGAGAATGACATCAATTTAAGAGAATACGAGAATGATTTTTATGTACAAAATCATATATGATTAACAAAGAAAAAATTCAGATACAAAAAACATGTACAAAATCATATATGATTCATATAGTAAAACATATATGATTCATGTTGTTAATCATACATGATTAACAACTGTGCGGGTCACATGCGACTCACGACCAGCATGTGACCCGCCCGCTTCCCTTTTTTCAGTTCAGTACTTAATCATATATGATTTTGTACACAAAATTCATTCTCTTTTTCTCTTAAAAAGATATCATTCTCATTTGAACCTCTTTCTATATGATTATAATAACTGGTAATTTTGTCGGTATATTTTAAGTATTATTTATCATATTTTAATTATTAAGTTTGTGTATATTACTAACCCGTCCTTCCAACCCAACCTATCCTAAATAGAAAGGATTATTGGTTGGGGTTGTACTTTTCAATGAATTGCGTTGAATTGAGAATTTTCAGATCGTTATAATTAGATTGTCTTTGGCAAACCGTAGCAAGCCTCGGTTTGAGGTTGTTTAAGGGAGCGGCTTAGGCGGGTACCATGGTACTCGTCTTGCAGGCTTCCAATTCGGGTTGAGCAACAGATTTCCAAACCCGTTGAACTTGTACTCTCTCTCTCTTTCCGTCCCTATATATTATATTTAAAATAATAAAAAAAGGATAAGGATATAAGGGTATGAAAGGTTGGTGATATAGAATTTAAAGATAAGGTAAGTACACGAGCGTAGAAAGGTGAAAAGGTTAATGTAACGTTGATATGACATAAAAGGTTGAGGACTTAACCTCTTTGTACTACTAAAAGCGTTGTAAAAATGTCAAAAACCATCCAATACAATGTGTTTACACCCTAGATAGCATTGCTCTTTAAAAATGATTTTTTAATAAGTTGGCGTTTGTTTACCTCTTAACAATTCCATTAAGAGGCAAACTTTGAATGGTTAAGAGGTAATCCTGTTTGGCAAAAAAATGGATTGTCTCTTAATGGTTCTAAAACCCTTTGAACGATTAAGTATCTTGGATGTTTGTTAACCATTCAGAATCTTGATTTCATACCACCCAACATTTATCAAACCAACATATTTCATTTTATATTTTTACACTATATCATAAGCGCCTTCTAATCATCCTGACCACTTAATCATCTAACATTAAACCATTCAATAACATGTCCTTACTTGTAGAATTGAAGGAAGGTGGTAAAATTATTAAAGCATAAGGCCATCCACTGTCGACCCTTTACAACCCACTGGTTTCAGCTGCCACATCAGCGCCACATCAGCTTTCCACAAAACTACCCCAAACTACCCATTTCATCCACTGTCGACCCACTGCAACCCACTTCATCAAAATTCATTTTAATTTAAAACAATTCTGATATTATATAAAAATTAAAAATTACATTATAAAATTTTAATAAAAATAATTCTAATATTAGAAATAAAAATTTAAAATTACATTATAAAAATTAAAAAATTAATTTCGGGATGCCCAATAGTGTTCCGTTAAATCGGCTCGTAGTTGGAGGTGTTTATCACTATTTTTGACTTCGTTGACGTTTTGCGCTCGTTCTTCTTCGGATATATCTACTTCGGTATAATGAAAGTTGTATATGATATATATATATATATATATATATAGGAAATTAAATTGAAAAAAAAAAGAAAAAAAAAACAAAAATAGCCGTTGGAATCGCCAACGGTCGAAATCACTTCGGTTTGGGAGAACCGATTGTCTCCAACCCGTTGCTCACCGCGGCGGTGTTCACCTTCTAAACCGACGGGTAGCATCAAGCCGATTGCTACCCGATGCCAAAATGCCGTCCACTGCGGATGGCCTAAGTTGTAATAAATATGGAGGAGGAAAAGGCCAAAAGTGATTTAGAGAGAGTCTGACTCTCTGACACTGCCCATTCATTACAACATACATGAAACACTGACGAATATAATGGACCATTTTGACCGGTCAAACTTTGACCAAAACACCTCCAACCTTTCTTTTTTACCACCAGGAGTTGTCTGGTCTACATATATTTTTGGTTGCTACTTGTATCCTTTTAGTAGTAGGGGTATCATGCACCAACAACAAGGTTCAAAATAATGTAAGACTAGGTGCGGTGGCAAAGTGAAGCCTTACGAGTTATGTCAAGGATGCGGTGTTTCTTAAGGTGTTAACCAAGGCGACAAGTTAATACATCATATATATTATTATACATGTATAAATACATGTTTTCTTTTTAAAGACAACAAAAAAATATTGTATAAAACTACAAGCTAGATAAAACATACCAATAAAAAGTTAATTAATTTCGGTAACTTTTAGTTTTTCACCCTATAGCAATTATAAATATAAAAAAACTTAAATAATAACAATGTTTTAGAAAAATCATACGATATATCGTGATATATCGCGCCTCAAGCCGCCATGGCGTGAGCCATGCCTTACACACACGCTATGGCCTATTTCATAACAATGGAGACGCGCCTCACGCCATATCGCGATATATGTCACGCCATGGCGCGATTTTTCGAACATTGATCGAGAATATAAAAAGCATGCATTAGAGCATCCACAATCTATGAGCTTTTCATCAAGCTTTTTCACAGCTTTTTTCTTACGCATTATTACCACCCTAACAACCTAAAAATCTTTACATATTTCCACTATGTGAAAAACCTCATCCAAGCTTTTTCAAATTTTCAGGATCCCACAATTTTAACTTTATATCATTTATATTTTTATTTATAAAAATAAATACAAAAAAATTATACAAATACGAGATTTTTATAAAGTTTTATAAAGTTAAAATAGATTAAATACGAAAAAACCTTTGAAAAAGCAGGTCGTGCAGTTACGACCTATGACGCAAAAACCTATGAAAAACCTAATCCGAAAAACCTTTACACTATGTGAAAAACCTCAAAGTGAGGTTTTTGCTTTTTGAAAAACCTCTCAAAAACCCTTAAAAAACTACACTGTGGATGCTTTTAGCATCCACAATGTTGTGGTTTTTCACTAAGCTTTTTCACATTTTTTTCTTACGCATTATTGTCACTTCAACAACCTAAAAACCTCTACATACTTTCACTATGCGAAAAACCCCACTCAAGCTTTTTCAAACTTTTCAGGGTTTCACCATTTTAACTTTATATCATTTATATTTTTATTTATAAAAATAAATACATTAAAATTAATACACATACATATTTAGTTATATCGAGAAAATACTATTGCATTAATTATGTATTTATTATACATAATTTTTAATATATAATAAAATAAAAATTTGAAATAAAAATGATTAATACGAGATCTTTATAAAATTTGATAAAGTTTAAATTAATTAAATATAAAAAATCTCTGAAAAAGCAGGTCGTGCAGTTACGAGCTATGAAGCAAAACCTACCCAAAAACCTCAAATGAAAAACCTACCACCATGTGAAAAAACTCAAAGGAAGGTTTTTGCTTTTCGAAAAATCTCTCAAAACCTTCTAAAAAACTCTCAAAAACCACATTGTAGATGCTCTTGGTAAGTCAAAAAGTGCAATTAACCTCCTCCTATTTAGAGCATCTTCAAAAGTTTCTCCATTTTAGAGAAATAAAAAATCAAAATCTCTAAAAAATATTATCTCCCTCTCCAATGGATTCTTTATTTTGGAGAGTACATAACCAATTAAATTATTATAATATTGAATGCAACCAATAAAAATTACTTCTATCTCCTAATATTTATTTTATAGTAATTTCATTGGTTGAAATAGTTTCTCTCTCCTAAATAATCATTTTTTGAAGCATCCCCAAATTTGGGGATTTTTATCATCTTTCTCCTAATTTCTCCATTTTGGAGAAAATAGAGAAAAGTTTAGAGAAGCTGTTGGAGCAAAAACTCCATAAAATCTCCATTTTAAAAAAGTTGTTGAAGATGTTCTTGTGTTTGTGAGTTTTGAGTCTTTCAAGTTTATGTTTATGTCAATTTCGGTTCTTTGACTTTGTTTTAGTCAATTTTTTCCATTTTTCTTCATTTTGTCAATATAAATCCGTCCGTGTACAATTCGACTCAGCCTCTTACCTTGATATTGCCTTTAAATCAATTGTGGTTTGTTTATTATTACGAGTCATATTATACTTGTTAACTATACCATTATTTCCACTTTGCTATAGTGGTTTGTTCATATTTGGTTATTTGTTGTGAACATTTCTTTTGCTTTGGATCCCCTTTCTCCCTCAAGAAAAGTAGCATCCCTTGTTGAATAAAAGTTTTCGGGGTTCCGTCCCCTTTTCCAAAAAAAAAAAAAGTAGCATCCCTCTATCAATATGCGAACATCTAGTTAGATTCCAAACCTCTTTAAAAACATGTGTTATATGTTTCTTGGATTAAAGACATTTTTTACTATTCACCCATGGCATCCAAAACCATTAGACTGGCCTTGACAATTCCAATTTCTAATCAAAGTTTCTGCCAATGATCATTTGGTCAAGTAACTAATTTTTCATATTTTTTATATTTTCAAGATCTGATTTGTTGTATTTGTTTTTACAAAATTAACAATATCTGCACATCAAGAAATACTAATCCCAAAGACAAAATTGCTATGTTTGGAAACAAGATACAAGAATAAAATGAAAGTAATTGAGAAATCTTATCTTCAAAGTGGTATGGATAATCTTAGATAGGAGAGCAAAGCTTACCTCGAAATTTGTTCTTTAATAGAAAGCATTTTACATATCGAGCACAAGATTTCAAATTTTGAAAAGGTTGCTAAGATAAGGTGTGAAAAGTTTTCAACGTTAGCTTTGGATGTCTTTAGAGCAGAAAAATGTTGAACTATTCAGGAAAAAAGTTTGCATCGTTTGAAAAGTCACAAAGTTCATATAACAATGTCTTCTGACAAAGAAAATAAAAGAACTTAAGGATAAGTTGAAAGATGAGCATGGACCGAACTTGAAGCATTCATTTGAAAAAAGCTCAAAATTTAAAGATTATAACTGCATTGAGATAATAAAAGAAAGATTGAAGAAAAGAAGAGAAAGATTGAAGATGATAATAAGAAGATTGTAAGTGAATATTTTACACCGAAAGAAAAGATTTTTGTTTTTGATAAAGAGACCGGTGAGAAATGAAAAGGTTCTACTTTAGAAGAAGAAAAGGCTATGTTAAAGAAAAGAAACTTTAAGTTGGATTAAAAACATTTTTGAGTGTGAAAAAGCCTTCAAACAGAGAGTAAAGACTTTTAAAAATCAATCTTTTAACGAATGTTAAACTTTTAGAGCATATATACGATTTCAAGAAGGTTTTGATGATTGAAAGACATAGTTTTGAAAAGAAAAGAAAAGAGTTTGAGACTAATAGAACATATATTGAAACAAAAACTGTTGTGATTCTAAATAATTTTTTTGAGTTGGAGAAGAAGATTAAGGACGAAAGTGAATTGTTAAATAATTGTGAACAATCTACAACAACTAAATTGATATACTATAAAGACGTAATAACTTGAAGGATTTCATCTTGTTTTTAAAAGAAAAAAACTAATAAAAAGTTAAATTTGTTGCAAACATTTTGTATGGCAACAAATGATTTAGTTGCTCATATAATTCTCATTATTCTTGTACAATTTATCAATAATTATTTGCTAGTTCTTTGAAATAATGAGTGTTTTTTAGTCTTTATAATAGTTGTATATGCTCAAATATTATGGTTTTTGGACTTTTATTTGTTATTATTTTAGTTACTAGTAGTTTGACTTTGATCTATATTAATCACTTAGAGTAATTGTAATTAACTTTTATTATTTTACTTTCATATTTAAATGTTCAACCCAATAACTATACGAATTTTCCTTGATTTACTTTCTTTTTTCTAAACTTAGTTCATAATATAACTAGTTCACCATGCAATGCATGGAACGTCAATTTAAACTATATATGAATTGAAATAAATAATTTATTAGCACAATTTATAAGTTATTAATAATAAAAATCAATGTTCTAAAAAACATGTTGTGGCGCGCCACATAACGTTGAGGCGCAGCCTGGCCGCCACGTTAAAGCTCGTGGAGCGACTCTGAGGCGTGGTTTGCAGTGTGGCGCGTTACGACGAGTTATGACACGTTACAGATGTTAATAGTTTTTATTTTTTATTTTTTTATATCTAATGTATGGTTTATAAGCTTTGCATATGTTATCAAATAATCAAAGCATGTATCTTCTTGTTTATATATTAAATGAATTTTAATCATTATTGTTCAGTACACTGATGAGACACATGTACATCTATATACACACACTATATATATATATACATATTTGTCGCCTTAACTCACGCCTTGAAAAACGACATGGCCTCGTCGTAACTCGTAAGGCTTGAGGCTTGACCTCGTCGCCACGCCACGCCTCACGCCATTTAAAACCTATTTATGGAGTATGTTGTTATAATAGAGGTCGATGTTTATCATGTTATATAAACATTTTATTGATTGATTTTTTAGAGTTTAATTGTAAAGCTCTAAAATTAATATGTATATGTAATAATAAATTATAAAATTGAATAAATAAAATTCATATCCTTCAAAAAGAAACTAGTATAAAATAAAGAGTTTACACCAATCGACTTTATATATATATATATATATAGCATATTCATGCGAGAATACAAGAAGTTTTGTCCATGTACAAAATCATATATAATTCACATACAAATATCAAATATAATTCACGTATAAAATCATATATGATTTACGTGCAAAATCACATATGATTCATGCGATTTTGCCCACGATTTTAAATCGCGTCCAAAGTGGCTCGCATTCCATGTTCCCGTTAGTATAAAATCACGTATGATTTTATATATGGACGAAACTTCTCGCATTGTTGCAAATAGTTAACATTCCAGTTTGAACCTTTTTTCTCTATATAACTAGATCATAAAATCGATTACTAAAAACCGTATCCTTTAATAAGCAATGTCTAAAATAAAGAGAGTACACACACATATAAATATATATACACCTTAAAAATAAGAGCTACATTTTATCATAAAAAATTATCCTATGTACATAATTACATATAATGGAAATAACTAATTATGCACATAAAAGTACAAAAAAAAAAAAGAAAAAGAATACTCATTACTACCTTTAACTGTATTTAGTCCTAATCATATACGAACATGATCTTGTGAGAATTTTTTTTTATTTAATTTTGTAAAAGTAGATGTATTATATTGTGTGAAAAATATAACATTGACTAATGGTTAATTTTGTATTTTGTGAGCTCACACAATATAAAAGCATCTTCATTTGTTTTTACAAAAAAAGAATTGTTTTCACAAGAATCAATTATATATATGTATATATATAAAATAATTAGGGGGGAGTCCTTTGTGAAGAAGTAAAAGCAAGGATAGAATTAGAAAGACTATTAATATCAACTAATTCATTAAAACCTTGTCTTTCCATTTCAATCCTTGACTCTTCAATCTTGTACCTCTTTTGATGCATAATGTACAACTCTTTATGTCTTGTTTCTTCTCTCTCTTCATACCATTTAATGGTTTCAATCAAATTGCTTCCTTCTTCATTTGACTTCCTTCTTTTTCCTGAAATAGCATTAATCGTAGAGTTCGTTAATTAACAACTTAAGAAGTTTAATAGAATTCACAACTTATACACTTAGCTAGATATGATTGTTTCATTATATTTAAAAATATAAAGAGTGGTTAATTGGTTTCTTAAGCCTTCCATAACGCAACCCATAAGCTCAAGCTACTATATCTGATTTACCCACAGGCCCTCACCAAGCCCTCAACAGGAGTACCACTACCCACAAGCTCGAATACTCTCTCTCTCTCTCTCTCTATATATATATATATAGTGAAGAACAAGAGAGAGAGAGAGAGAGAGAGAGAGTATGCGTGTGTAACAACCCGTCCCACATGGATAAAAAGTAGAAGTTGTGAGCACCTTATAAGCCAAGTCATAGGCTAACAATAACTTTTACCATGGTTTTAAGTTGAACTCGAAGTTATTGGGCCAACCTGTGCTTTGGGCTTTGGGGTATTACAATACAAATGGTATCAGTCATCGGGTATGATGAGTCATCGAGTGGGAATGTTAGTAACATCTTAAGCGAATCCCACATCGCCGAGACAAGGATAAAGATTTTTGGCATGACGAGGACATCAGAAGTTCAAGTGGGGGAGTTTGTAACAACTCGTCCCACATGGATAGAAGATTGTGAGCACCTTATAAGCCTCAAGTCATAGGCTACCAATAACATGATTCTAAGTTGGACTCGAAGTTATTGGGTCGGCCTGTGGTTTGGGCTTTGGGGTATTAGAGATAGTGGGTAGCCAAGGACTTGCTAGCCCTTGATGGAACCTATGGCCGAAGCCCGCATAGGGGCGTATGGCAACCAAACCGAGCCCGCATAAGCCGCAGGCTAAGCCCACATGAGTATCCGCATGGGGTACTCATTTTTTTCTCTAACATTTTAAGAGCTTTTTGTGGCTTTTTCCAATTATACTCGTATCTATATTAATTGTTATACCTCAAGATACATTTTTTGATCATTTTACATACTCATAAACTAGTTTTTGCCAAACATAATTTATTCATAGATTAGCTTATCAACTATGAATTTGGTCCTTCTAGTTAGCAAATTGTTAAAGTAAATTACATTATTGGATTGAAGTTAGGTTTTTTAGTCTTCAAGGTCCCACTATTTTTAGTGTTTTTACTAAGTGTTTTTTAATGGTTGGGTTGGATTTGTCTTAGCTAGCAAGTTGTTAAAGCTCTACCGGGTAAACTTTGTAGTTAGCAAGTTGCTAAAGTTCTGCTCGGTGAACTTTGTAGCTAGCAAATTGAAGAGTGTATTATACTATTATAGATTTCATCCATGTAGTTAGTAAGTTGCTAATATGTCCCTTGGTTAATCCGCCGTAATTTCTTTTCTTCTATTTTCTGATCCATTGGCTAGTTTGTTTAATAAAAAATGTATCTTGAGGTAGTGATTTTTTTAGAGAGAATGAAAGATAATTTATATCAAATTTTCTTATAAATACCATATATGATATTTGATGAAATTTATATCTAATAAAAAACCTCAAGTGTATCTAGAAAATAGTGAAATATCATATAAATCATTAATAAAACAGTTAAAATTAATTTATTTTTATAAAATTCAAATGAGATTTTTAAGGATTTGATTAATGATTTTGCTTCAACTACCCTTAATATAATATAGGTGTTGTTAAATACACCTCCTTTAATATTTGATAAAATTCAAAATAATAATTACTCTACATTTCAAAATTAATTTTCATTCTTTTATTTATAATATTATTCAACGAACCATATGATTTAAATTGTTTGTCACATTTTTGTAATTAAGATATGCATGAGAGAATTAATGGAGAAATTGGTCAAAAGAGCCAAAATACAATGTGATTTTCATCTCCTAGCCATTTCTCTTTTGATATTGCAAAAATAGCCATCAACTCCGTAATTTAGAACCGTAATTATGGAGCTGGACTAATTTTGTAAAAGAAATTGAAGATCAAAAGTTGGGTCCATAAGTGGCTCCTCAATTATGGTCCTGGGTCCTCAATTACTGACCCGGCTCCTCAATTAAGTACCGTAATTGAGGAGCCACGTTCGCAATTACGGGACCTAAATTATAGAGTTGATGGTTATTTTTGCAATTTTAGAAGAGAGATGGCTAGAAGGTACAAAATGTATTTTGGCCATTTTGACCAATTTTCCGAATTAATGGGAAAGAAAGAAAACCTTGTGTTGGCAAAGGCAGCTGATCACCAACACCTCCACCACCGAACGGTGGCCGTGACGGCGGAAGCGGCAGAGCACCGGTGGCGGCAGTGGTGGTGCAAGGGCGGTGGAAACCCACGGTCGTCGTCGTCGGAATAACTGAAATCCCCATTTTACCCTCCACAACATGAGCCAAAGCTTCATAAATCTGTGGCAACATATTTGATGGCAGATTATGACTCTTTCTCTCCAACTTCTCCATCTTCCAATAAGACCTACCACTTCCACCATCATCATCATCTCCATTATTAATGTTGTTGTCTGATTTAATAAGAGATGATAAGCTTATTGATCTTGTTCTTCTTTCAAACTCTCTTATTTTCTTGAAATCTCTCATGAGATTATCCCACTTATCATTGCACTGATTTTGGCTTCTGAAACAGCCCTTTTTCCAGCAGTGTTCTTCGATCCATTTCCACCGGAGCTCGGTGGGTTTGGTGGTGGTTTTGATGGTTGTTGATCTTCTTTGTTCATCCAGCTTCTTGGCCTCGATCAAGATCATGGTCTCTTCCACCGTCCAGTTTCCTTTCCGGTAGTCCCTTAACACACTTGGGTTCAGCTTTTCCACCTCCATCCATGCACTTAATTGTGTCTTTCTGTATCTATAGGCTATGTGTGTGTGTGGGTGTTATATATATATATATATAGATAGAGAGAGAGAGAGAGAGAGAGAGAGAGAGAGAGAGAGAGAGAGAGAGAGGAGAGTGAGAGTGTGTGAGTGTGGGAGTACTCAGTGAGACTTGTCCATCTACTGATTGTATCTATATGCAAAAGTATTGGAAATATAAGACCATCTCTCCTATGGCTAATTGAACATAGTAAAAATATGAAAGAAAGTGTTGGTCTAATTGTAATACATTTTTCTTTCTTTAAAGCTAAAGTGGAGTTAGCTTGCTCGGGAAGTGCTTATCGAGTCAATTTATATTACGTGATAAACATGACAAAAACTAGAATCTTACCTAATAAGCGGGTTGACATGAATCGATAGTCTTATCCGGTAAGTGAGATTGAATAATCTTACCGGGTAAGAGCTTACTGGCTAAATTGTTGCATACGAGGTTTTTTGGCCCCGCGTTGCAGGGAGATGAGAGGTCATAAAAATATAACAATATAAATCAACAAAAAGTAATTAAAACGTAACATAAATCGATAGGACAACTATGGCTCAAACATTAACCTAGAAAAGAAAATCTCATGAGAAAATATATGAAATCGGGTTAATGCATTTTTTGATGTGGTCAATATTTTCGGTTAACTATACAGTTAAAATTAAGATTAAATCTTCCAAATAAATAACGATTAAGTCTTCTGACGATTAAGTATTTGAAACAATAACGATCACGTCTTCGGAATTAAGACACGTTCTTTCACAATCAAGTCTTTAGACATTTCTAAAAGACTATATAATGGTATGAATTGTTGATAGGGTAAATATTTTACCCTCTTAACTAACAAATTTTACGCATTTTTCTCACTCATTTTATATTTTTTCGTTTAAATCGCACCAATTTGCATTACATACATTCTCTTATATATACGTATAGTTTCCTCGCATAATATCATTTAAACTTACGTAATTTTATATATTTTCAGGATCGGTGTCATGGGCCGTTTTTGTAGATCTCTTTTGACGGACCAAAGTATCAAAATCTCGAAGTTGGATCAAAGCATGAAGAATGGATGGCTGCGTTTTTGTTGGACCAACCGTGGCCCACTCGATTTCTTTGGGCCGAAGCCCATCTCCACTTTGATGACTTTTTGGCCCATTTGGCCCATGAACACTACTATATATATATATATGTATGCTTGTGTATGTGAAAGACACACTAGATTCTCTACACCACCTAGCTAGGAGAAACTCACAATCACCACCTTCGTTTTTTTTGGGTTCTCGGTTTCCACTTCTCCACCGAAACCGGAAGTAGCACTCCTCCCTTTTTCGTTGATACTCTAGTTATTTGGTTCGGGTTTCCTCGTGTTGAGGCCGAATCATCTTTTGTTGAAAACACTTGGTGAGTTGCATTCGAGTCTCTATAAACTCTCTACCAATCTCGAACGCACGACCAAGTGTTTTGGTAACTTTTGAATTTCTAATCTAAGTATAATTTGCAGTTTAAAATTGTGTTGGTTCAATTTTTCTTTGTTTACATGCTAGTTATATACATATATATTTATATAGCCATCGTTATATATATATATACTCACATGTATGTTTAGTTTGTTCTAGTCATAAATTAACCATTTTTATTCTATAATTGTGTTCAAATCACGCATCCGTATTATTAACTGGTCACTTTTCCAGTGCACCTTTATATCAACTGTTCTAAATTTTAACTGGTCAATTCCAGTAATTGTACCTGATCAACTGCTTTAATTTTTAACTGGTCAATTCCAGTAATTGCACCTTATGAACTGTTTTAATTATTGCATTTTATAATTACTCTTGTGATACTAACGTTCTCTTGTTCAAATAATTTAGTCGTAAAACACACCCAAGCATGATAGGCTAATTTCATAGCTTGGGGTGTAAGGTTCACAGTAGGACTTTAATATGGTAAAATGGAAAAAGAAATCTCGTATATAAAACTAAATTTTTATCACCTTAAGGAAAATGCCTCATTAAAGAATGTCTTTGGATTATTACCGGTTAATTAGATATATGAAAATGCGGTATCTTTTCAGAAGTTACTAAAATGTTATTTTGGGGATATATGAGTGGGTGACAACGCTCGTTGCTATTATCTCACGTCTTTAGCATTTCATTAAAGAGTATATCCAAAAATTTACTAGTGATAATCCAAGGGCATGAAAATGTGTTAGTTTCTTAAGGAATTACAACTGGTATTATTCCTAAAGTTGGTATCAGATATAGTATCCCATTAAAGATTATAACTTGATTATTTACTGATGAGACAATTGTATGAAAATGTGTTAATCTTTTAAGGGATTACTTAAGTGTTGATTTTTAATATATTTTGACACTTCATTAAAGACTACTTTTAAACCTCATCAAGAAATAATCTAGTTATATGAAAATGAGTTAACTTTCCAAAAGTTACATGGATATCAATTCTGCATAATTAAAGTTATTATACGATTTGCCATCCATTTCATCTATTTTTATTCCAACTAACAATCTTACACCCCTTGCTCCTTTTTATAATTGTTCTCTTAACATAGCTCATAATCAACCAACCAACCAAATACTTTTTCATCCAAACCCCATTTGAAGTTAACTTTCACAAAGACTGAATCTCGAGAGATTGTTTTCACCGCTTCCCTGTGGGATCGATATCTGGTACTTGTACCATTTTTATTACTTGTTTAGAAAAACGACAGTAATTGGAGGTTTATACTTGGACCGAAGGTTATTAGTTTTATTTCTTTTGCACACCTGTTTTTGGCACCGCTACCGTTCAAATAATAATTAAAACATAAAAAGAGCAGGGGTGTGCGAAATCAGGGCGAACAAGTTTTTGGCGCCGTTGCCGGGGAAGCAACAAAACAATTTTTCAATTTTAGTTTTAGAGAGTTAATTTTTCTACCACCTTTTTGAGAAAAGTTAAAAAAAAAAAAAAAGAATTTATATACAATTATATATTTTCGAAAAAAAAAACAAAAAGATTTTTTAGTTTATGCAAAGAAAATCACGTGGGGAATTTTTTAATCTAGACCCCGATATCGAAAGAACTTTTAGACGTCGTAAAAGGGAGCAAAGAAATTTGCAAGCTTCTACTTCGTCTGCAATGGAAGAAGAAAATGTGTTTTTAGAAGAACTGCCATTTCCTGGAAACCCACCTGATGGAAGGTACAACAATGATGGTCTACCTCCACCTCTACCACCACCTCCTGGAGGTAATGGTAGAAATCGGCTGCAAGACATCCAACCACATGTGGCAGAACCACATGTTGGTCCTGTACCTATCATTCAGGAACCTGGACCACGAGTTCAGCAAGAAAATCCAGTTAATGGAATTTTACGAAATCCTCCACCACCTCTTAATAATAATAATCAACACATTGAAGATGCAGAACAACACATCTTTCGTCTGGCCAATTCCAAAGACAACAGTATGATGGATTATGCCATTCCTATTGTACACCAGTTGCAAACAGGAATACGTGATCCAACATGCAATGTCCCGCATTTTGAGCTAAAAACTGTAATGTTTCAGATGTTACAGAATAATGGTCAGTTTGCAGGATTGTCAAAAGAAGACCCACATGCCCATCTCAGATCTTTCTTGGAAATTGCAGGATTATTTAGACTTCGAGGAATTTCTGATGACGCTTTAAAATTAAAACTTTTTCCTTTTTCATTAAGTCATCATGCCAGAGCCTGGTACTATTCTTTAAAACCAAACTCTATTTTTACATGGGACCAGATGGCTGAAGTATTTTTGAAAAAATATTTTCCACCACTAAGAAATGCTCAGTCTAGAAATGAGATCTGCACTTTCCAACAAGAAGATGATGAGACAGTTCCCACAGCCTGGGAAAGATTTAAAGAATTGTTGAGAAAATGCCCTCACCATGGCATTCCCTACTGCATTCAGCTAGAGACATTTTATAATGGCTTGAATTATCCAGCCAGGCAGATGCTCGATGCTACTGCAGGAGGAGCTTTTACTGCAAGCTCTTACAATGAAGGATACAATATCCTTGAAAAAATTTCAAATAACAATGGTCACTGGGCAGACTCTCGTGCAAAACCTTTACAATTAACTGGTGTCAAGAACAATGATACTTATTCAACACTTGCTACCCAAGTACGTGATATGGCAGTGATGCTTAAAAATCTCACTACCAAGAAGCAAGTATTGTCTGGTATTGATGCTTCTAAGGCATCCGAGTTGCCTGTCCAATGTGCTTATTGTGGTGAAAATCATCTTTTTGATAATTGTCCGGGAAATCCAGAAAAAGTCAATTACATTGGAAATAATGACAAAACTGGACCTTTTTCACCAACCTACAATCCTGGATGGAGAGATCACCCACATTTGAAATGGAACAGCCCTTCTCTTAACCCATAGTTGCCTAGGATACAGGGTCAGACTAACCAGTATCCTCAACAACAAAGACAGTCCAACTTTCAAAATCAAGGGCAGTCACATTTTCAAAACCAGGGACAGTCACATTTTCAAAATCAAAAGCGTGTTCATTTTCAAGATGAGGAACCACCTAGATTTCAACACACTTCACACAACCACTCACAAAATCACCAACAAACCACCTCTCCTAGATATCCACCAAGGCAAAACCAACAGGTTGAACCTTCACTAGAAGCCATGATGAAAGGGTTTATCTCTCAAACCCAAGCATCAATCAAAAACCTTGAGACCCAAGTAGGTCAGATGGCTCTAGAAATTAGGAATAGGTCGGCTGGCTCTTTACCTAGTGACACTGAGATTCCTCAGAGACCAGGAAAAGAGCAGGTTAAAGCTGTGACTTTAAGAAATGGAAAAGACTTGAATAAGTCTGAAAAGAAGGATGGAAGTCCTAAAAAGGATCTTGCATCATCTTCTTCCACTCCAACACACACTGACTCACCTACTCTAGCTGAGCCAGCTTTCACCTCACCTGTCCCTGACTTTCCACTTTTGTCACCTGTAACATCTACAGGGACAGAATGGAGAACTCAGAGGAACACCAGTAAGAATGTATCACAATCTGGTGACAGTCCCAAGATAAGTAGTAACACACTTCCCAAGGAGACAGACACCACTTTATCCACCACTATGATGAAGCCTGTCTCTGTCACACCTTCACCATCACCATCACCTACACCTCAAAAGACTACCACTCCTACTCAAGTCCCCCTCTATATTCCATACCCCCAAAGGTTAAGGAATCAGAGAGAGGAAGCCCAATTTAAGCAGTTTCTTGATGTTTTCAAACAATTGCATATCAACATACCTTTGTTGGAAGCAATTGAAAGAATGCCAAATTACACAAAGTTTTTAAAAGATATTCTGAACAAAAAGAAAAGGCTGACTGAGTATGAGACTGTAGCTCTGACTGAGGGATGTAGTGCTCTGTTAACCAAGAAAATCCCCCCTAAGATGAAAGACCCAGGAAGTTTTACAATCCCTTGTTCCATAGGAGGTAAGACCATTAGGAGAGCCCTATGTGATTTAGGTGCAGGCATTAACCTTATGCCTTTATCTGTCTTTACTACCCTAGGAATAGGTGAAGCAAGACCTACCACTATATCTATTCAATTAGCTGATAAGTCCATAGTTTGGCCTAAAGGCAAGATTGAAGATGTTTTGGTACAAGTAGATAAATTTATTTTTCCTGCAGACTTCATCATTTTAGATTGTGAAGTAGATCAAGAAGTCCCTATCATTTTAGGAAGGCCTTTCCTAGCAACAGGAAGAACACTGATAGATGTCCAGAAAGGTGAATTGACCATGAGAGTCCATGACCAAAGGGTGACTTTTAATGTGTTAGATTCTCTTAAATACCCTGATGAGAGAGAAGAGTGTTCCACTTTGAGTGAAATAGAAACCTAGTGTGAGGAAAAGACTTTAGGAGAAATCTTGTGGGATGCAGACACTGATGATGAGGCAGAAGATGACAGTGAGGAAATACCCTTAGTAACTGCTGCATTTGAAGTTTTAGAGAATGAGGATAGGAAAACTCTTGTCCCCTCCTTAGAGGTTGCACCAGACCTAGAGCTAAAACAACTTCCATCAAATTTAAAATATGCCTTTTTGGGAGACTCAGGAAAGTTGCCTGGCATTATTTCATCTTCCTTAGAGGCAGATCAGGAAGAAAAACTAGTCCGGATGCTTAAACTTCATACCAAAGCCATAGGATGGACCATTGCTGATTTAAAGGGCATAAGCCCTACAATTTGTCAACATAAGATCATTCTAGAAGATAAAAATTTCAACTCTGTTGAGCCTCAAAGGAGACTCAATCCAGTGATGAAAGATGTTGTCAAAAAGGAAATTCTAAAATGGTTAGATGCTGGTATCATTTATCCTATTGCCAGTAGCACATGTGTCAGTCCTGTACAATGTGTACCTAAGAAGGGTGGGGTAACTGTAATCACAAATGACAAAAATGAACTTATACCCACCAGGACAGTCACAGGTTGGAGAATCTGTATGGATTACAGAAGACTCAACAAAGCCACTCAGAAGGACCACTTTCCTTTACCTTTCATTGACCAAATGTTAGATAGGTTAGCTGGTAAGGAATTTTACTGCTTTTTAGATGGTTATTCTGGTTACAATCAAATTGCCATAGCACCTGATGACCAGGAAAAGACCACTTTTACTTGTCCTTATGGTACATTTGCTTTTAGAAGAATGCCTTTTGGATTATGCAATGCACCTGCCACTTTCCAAAGATGTATGATGTCTATTTTCTCTGACATGTTAGAAAACTCCATGGAAGTTTTTATGGATGATTTTTCTGTATATGGGACATCATATGATGACTGTTTACAAAATCTGGAAAAGATTCTTAAAAGATGTGAAGAAACGGATTTGGTTTTAAACTGGGAAAAATGTCACTTTATGGTTAAAGAAGGCATTGTGTTAGGGCATCTCATATCCAAAAGAGGCATAGAGGTAGATAGAGCAAAGTTGGAGGTAATTGAAAAATTACCAGAACCAACTACAGTCAAAGGAATCAGAAGTTTCCTTGGCCATGCAGGTTTTTATAGGAGATTTATAAAAGATTTTTCTAAAATTTCAAAACCTCTTTGTTTGTTGCTGCAACAGGACCATGCATTTGATTTTAATGAGGAATGCAAAACAGCTTTTAATATTTTGAAAAAGGCATTGGTCACTGCCCCTGTAGTAGTCACACCTGACTGGTCAAAACCTTTTGAGGTTATGTGTGATGCTAGTGATTGGGCAGTTGGAGCAGTATTAGGCCAAAGAAAAGAAAAGATTTTTCATTCCATTTATTATGCCAGTAAAACTCTCAATAATGCTCAAATTAATTATACCACCACTGAGAAAGAATTATTGGCTGTGGTTTTTGCTTTTGAAAAATTCAGATCTTACTTAATGGGAACCAAGGTTATAATCCACACTGACCATGCTGCCATTAAGTATCTTATTTCTAAAAAAGATGCAAAACCAAGGCTAATAAGGTGGATCTTGTTGTTACAAGAATTTGATTTGGAGATTATTGACAGAAAAGGCATTAATAATCAAGTTGCAGATCATCTGTCTAGATTAGAAAAGCAAGACAATCAGGAACCTGGTACTGACATCTGTGAAACATTTCCAGATGAAAAGATTTTTACTATAACACAATTGTCAGTACCATGGTTTGCAGATATTGTTAATTATTTAGCTTGTGGGATTATTCCTAAGGAGCTAAATAAGCATGCAAGAAAAAAATTAATTTTTGATTCAAAAAAATATTTGTGGGATGACCCATTTTTGTTTAAAATTTGTGCAGACCAGATAATCAGGAGGTGTGTCCCTAAGGAGGAAACCACTCAGATAATCCACCATTGTCACTCTGGGCCATGTGGAGGTCATTTTAGTGGCAGTAGAACAGCTGCTAAAATTTTGCAGTCTGGATTTTTCTGGCCTACTCTACACCAGGACTCTTACAGTTTTGCAAAAAGCTGTAATGAATGTCAGAGGAGTGGGAATATTTCTCACAGAAATGAAATGCCTTTAAATGGAATTTTAGAAATAGAATTATTTGACGTTTGGGGCATTGATTTCATGGGACCATTTCCAATCTCAAATAATTGCTCTTATATTTTAGTAGCTGTAGACTATGTGTCTAAATGGGTGGAAGCTATGGCTTGTCATTCCAATGACGCAAAAACAGTAATTAAATTTTTGCAAAAACAAATTTTTTCAAGATTTGGTACCCCACGTGCCCTGATCAGTGATGAGGGTACACATTTTATAAATAAAATGTTGGAAAACGTCTTGGAAAAATATGACATTAGGCACCGGGTGTTAGGGTAAAAATCTACGATCGCACGACAACCAACTATAATCGTAAGGCAAATGTTAGGACAATGGTCCTGTATTAAGATAAGGTCCAGAGATAAAACCTAAAAGTACTATCGAACAAAGATTATTAAACATCGAACGATACATCGAATAAGTCGAACGATATCCACAATATCGTACGACAGTACTAACGAATAAAAATACAAAGTTTATATGTTTGATGCAGGTAAGCTGATTATCATATCTAACAATTGTCCACCTTTGAGGAAATCGGAAATTGAGTACTATGCTATGCTTGTTGAAGATCATCACTACATCGAACAAGTCGTAAGTTATGTATCGTTCGACAGCATCAAAGATCGACCGTTACAAGCAAGATTCTCGCAACAGTTACAATCTGGACATTAACTCTCAACAATACCGTTGGACAGTTACTCTCCGAGCATTAATTGAAGACAATAACGTTGGACGGTTACAATTCAATCATTGATGAGCCACAATACCGTTGGACCGTTATTATCAAGCCACTATATAAGAAGAATCAAGCTAGCATTGCAACACACGAAGTTCTATCCGAAGCTCACAAGTTCTATAATCGTTATTCTAGAGAATCATCTGTAATTTACATTCGATTTCATAGTTTTCTCAGTTGTAATCGTACGATCAAAGCTGTATACTTGAAGGACATCACCCCTGATTGGTGATCATAGTGCACTGTCGACTTATCTTTTAGGTCGACCGCAGGTTTTTTCCTCCGTCGTGAGGTTTTTCCTGCGTCATCAAATTATTTGTCTTACTTTACTTTCTCGCACTTATCATTGATTGTAATTTCTTTCTCTCGACGGTTAAGCCTCACACAATTTTCATTCGACATCGAGTTGTGTAATTTTTTACATAAACAGTTTGGCGCCCACCGTGGGGCTCCGTTTTGAGAAAAATTTCATTCGGTGAAAAGTGCGCCTTAGTACTAACCTTTTCTTTGAGTTCTCTTTGAGCTATTTGCGCAGGACAATGGATAACGGATTCATAGCGTCACTCCAACAACAATTGCAAGAGGCTAACAACGAAATTCAACGTCTTCGAGGTTTACCTGGACCATCGATGACAATCCCAATGTCTATCCCTCCACCATATCCTCCTCAACATTTAAGACCACCACCTCGACCACAGTTCAATGCCTCAATGCCATTTTCAACTGTGAACCAACAATACAACAACGTACGGCCATCTTTACCACAATTTACACCACCAATACCTCATGGCCCGCCACCTATGCCTCGAGGTCCACCTTCTATGCCTCAAGGAGCACCTATGTTCACGTTCGAGCCTTTTTCCCAACAAATTCCTATTCCTGGTCATATACCCACAGCTGCTAGTTCCACCATTCATACGACAATACCACCCAGTACTGGAATCGCTTCTAGTTGTATTCCAACAAACCCAATAAACATTGAAGACCCTCTGAACGTACGACTGAAGTCTCTAGAAGAACAAAATCAAAAATTGTTCGCGTTACTCACAAAGCTACCCGGAGCAGCAGTACCCGTCGAAGTCGAACCTAAAACTGGATTTCAGGCTTCACCGTTCGTTGATGAATTAGCTCTTGTTGACGTTCCTAAGAAATATACTATACCAGCTTTCGCAACAAAATATTCTGGAATCACAGATCCGGTCGAACATATAGCACAGTATAAGCAACTTATGTGGACAGTTCCTATACCGGCGCAATATCAAGAAGTCTGCATGTGCAAAAGCTTTGGATCAACTTTAACAGGAGCATCATTACAATGGCTTATTAACCTAAAGCCAAAAAGTATCGGATCGTTTGCAGAATTGGTGAACCAATTCACTCGACAATTTGCTAGCAGTCGTAAGATGGAGAAGCAGACCAGCGACCTGTACTATATCGTACAGAAATCTGGAGAAACAATCCGCGACTACTTCAACAGATTCAATGCAGCGATGATTGAAATAAAAAATTGCGACGTGAAAACAGCAATCGAGGCATACAAACGTGGATTAGAAGATTCCTCTGGATTATATCTGGAATTGACGAAATATCCACCAGAAAACTTCGACGACGTACGAGCTAGAACACTAGCTTTCATGAGAATAGAAGATGATGCTCTCTTCCGACGAAAGCATTCTGCAGAAAAGAAACCTCTTGGTGCTCAAAAACATGACTTTAAGCATAAAAGAGTAAACAAGATTGGAAATCCTCGATACGAATCGAAGACTCGACCAAGCAAAGGTACTGTTAAAATACGATATCCAGAGTTATCTACTTACAATTTTGCAGGTACATCGAAAGATTTGGTGGATTCGCTACGAAAGATTGATGCAAACGTACGATGGCCAAAGAAATCTGATAAACCAAGCAAGGACAAAGATCAGAACAGATGGTGCGACTTTCACGACGATCATGGTCATACGACGGATGAATGCATCAGTTTAAAGAAGGAGATTTCATATTTGAAATCTAAGGGGCATCTAAAAGGTCTCCTCCCAGAAGAACAAGGACGACCAGCGTCACCGGTTCATACAAAAGTTATAAACTGCATCACTGGAGGATCAGAAGTTTGTGGACTTACATATTCGGCTGCAAAGCGACATGCACGAGATGGACCAAGCGAACATCCAATCCCCGGAGAAGCCAAATCAAAAACAGAAAGAGAGCTCGATGCAATGGCAATCACGTTCGACCAAGACGATACACAGGGGGTCCATCATAAACATCATGACGCTCTAGTTATACAGTTGACAATCGGAAACTGTTCGACTAAGAGAATATTGATTGATGGAGGCAGCTCGGCTAACGTTATTTTTGCAGATACTCTTAAAGTCATGGGAATCGAACGGTCAGAAATCGTACGACGAAGTACTACTCTGATTGGATTCAATGGAGACCCGATGAACACTCTCGGAGAAATCATCTTGCCTGTCTACGCTAAAGGCATCAACAAACAAACAAAGTTCAACGTTGTGGACTGCCAATCAGCTTACAATGTTATTCTTGGAAGACCCTGGATCCACGAGATGAAAGCAATTCCTTCGACATACCACCAGAAGATTAAATTTCCTTCTCCATGGGGAATTCAAGAAATTGCTAGTGAGAACAAAATCGCACGAGAATGTTACAAGATTACGATGAAGACAAAGTCGCAGGACATCTAGCAATTACAGAGCCAGGATGAGAGGAAATCGAACGACGACCTTCGGCTAGAAGAAGTCGTCCTTGATCCTAAACATCCTGATCGAAAAGTCTTCGTAGGAGCCTCGCTCCCCCCTGACATAAAAAATACGATTATATCTTTTTTGCAGGAACATTCAGACTGTTTTGCATGGTCGCACGAAGATATGGTCGGAATAGATCCAAGCATTATATCGCATAAATTGAACGTGGATCCTACGTTCAAACCCATTAAGCAGAAACGTCGCAAGTTCGCGCCTGAAAGAAATAAAGTGATCAACGATGAAGTTGACAATCTGCTTAAAACAGGGAAGATCCGAGAAGTCAAATATCCAGAATGGTTGGCTAATGTAGTCGTCGTACAAAAGAAGAACGGAAAATGGCGAGTCTGCATTGATTTCACGGATCTAAACAAAGCTTGTCCAAAAGATCCTTTTCCTTTACCTCATATCGACGCCATGGTTGACTCGACAGCAGGACATGAATTGTTGACATTCATGGACGCGTATTCAGGATATAACCAAATATTGATGCACACGGACGACCAGGAGAAGACTGCATTCATGACCGATAAAGGCATATACTGTTACAAAGTTATGCCATTCGGTCTCAAGAATGCAGGATCAACATATCAAAGATTGGTTAACATGATGTTCAAGGAACATCTTGGTCGAACAATGGAAGTTTATATCGACGACATGCTTGTGAAATCAGAACGTTCGATCGATCACGTTGCACATTTAAAGCAATCCTTCGATATCCTACGACAATACAAAATGAAGCTCAATCCAACAAAATGTTCCTTCGGAGTACGAGCAGGAAAATTCTTGGGGTACTTGGTCACGCAACGCGGAATCGAAGCAAGTCCAGAACAAGTCAAAGCTATCGTCGAGATACAATCTCCAAGGAATGTCAAAGAAGTCCAGAAGTTAACAGGACGAGTGGCAGCTTTAACCCGATTTATTTCACGATCATCGGATAAATGCCATTTGTTCTATAATGTCCTACGAAAGAATCAAGGCTTCTTATGGACAGACGAACATGAGAAAGCTTTGCAAGAACTGAAGCAATATATGACATCACCTCCACTGCTGACAAAACCAGTCGAAGGAGAAAGTCTACAGTTGTACTTGGCAGTGAGCAAAAATGCGACAAGTGCAGTACTTGTGCGAGAAGAAGATCAACGACAACAACCAATCTATTATGTCAGCAAATCTTTCCTCGACGCAGAAACCAGGTACACATCAATGGAAAAATTACTACTAGGTCTTATGACGGCAGCAAAGAAGCTAAGGCATTACTTCGAGTCACATCATATCATTATTGTGACCAATTATCCACTCAAGACGGTGCTTCGAAAACCAGAACTGACAGGACGACTAGCCAAATGGAGCATTTATCTCAGTGGGTTCGACATTGAATTTAAACCCAAGACGGCCATCAAATCGCAAGTACTAGCAGATTTCGTGGCAGAGTTTTCTCCAGGATTGGAACCCACGACGTGCGACGAAGTTGTGATGATTTCAGACAACCAGCCTTGGATACTTTACGTTGATGGTTCCTCGAACGTACGAGGATGTGGATTAGGTGTTGTCTTAAAATCATCACAAGGGGGAAATATAGTATACTCCGTACGATGCGAATTCAAAGCCACAAACAATGAAGCAGAATATGAAGCTTTGATCGCAGGACTGGATATTGCTCTTAGACTGGGGGCAAAACGGTTGCACGTTCGAAGCGATTCTTTACTGGTCGTAAACCAAGTAAACGGAGATTTTCAAGCAAAAGACTCAAAAATGATGAGTTATCTCAAAGCCGTTAAAGATCGAATCGCACGATTTGAACAGTTCTTGATTGAGCAAATACCAAGAGATCTAAATATGCAAGCGGACGCACTGGCCAATCTGGGATCTGCATTTCATGATCCGTTCATGGAAAATATCCCAATACTTCATCTCACAACACCAACAATTGCGGTAAACGATGAAGTACAGATGAATGAGGAAATTTACAATTGGTCGCTCGACATATGGAACTACCTCAAGCACGACCAACTACCTGAAGATAAAATGGAAGCTCGAAAAACAAGATCGAAAGCTTCAAGATACACAATCTTTGAAGATCAACTTTATCGAAGATCCACGACAGGACTTCTTCTACGATGCGTTACAAATAAAGTACAAATCAATCAAATTCTCCAAGAGATGCACGATGGAGAATGTGGAAATCACGCAGGGGGCAGAAGTCTTGCTAGTCGAATCTCACGACAAGGTTACTATTGGCCTACTCTACGAGAAGATGCCATAACGTACGTCCAACGATGCGACCCATGTCAAAGACATTCGAGTATGGTCCATCGACCATCTGAACCTTTACATTCTGTTCTAGTTCCATGGCCCTTCATGCGATGGGGTATGGACATCGTGGGAAAATTACCTCCAGCCCCTGGACAAAAAGTGTATCTACTCGTGCTCACCGATTACTTCTCGAAATGGATAGAAGCTGGTGCTTTCTCACAGGTCCGAGATAAAGAAGTCATATCTTTCATTCAGAAAAACATCATTTATAGATTCGGGGTACCAGCTGAAATCATGTGCGACAACGGCTCACAATTTATAAGTGATAAGACTCGTACGTTCTGTGAAAAGCGAGGAATCAAATTAATCACTTCAACTCCGAGATATCCACAATCTAACGGGTTAGCAGAGTCAAGCAACAAGGTCATCATCAATTCAATCCGAAAGAGGTTGAAAGGAGCAAAAGGAAAATGGGTAGAAGAATTGCCATCTGTCTTATGGGCAAATCGTACGACACCTAGAGCATCAACTGGACAAACTCCGTATTCTTTGGTATATGGATGCGAAGCAGTCTTGCCAATCGAAGCTCAAATACCAACTGCCAGAAGTCGCACGTATGATCAAAATGCAATAAATTTATCTTACGATCTTGACGCCTTAGAAGAAATCCGAGAAAAAGCACTACGAACGATGGCTGCACAGAAAGGAATTGTCGAAAGACACTTCAACAAAAAGGTAAAGGCAAAAATTTTTCAAGTTGGAGATTATGTCTTACGACATGTGTTTCAAAACACACAAGAACCCAACGCTGGAAAACTTTCCATCAAATGGGAAGGACCTTACATAATTTCCAAAGTCATCAGAAATGGAGCATACAGACTTACGACTATGGAAGGTATGGAAATCCCACGAAGCTGGAACGCCCATCACCTCAAAAGGTATTATTTCTAAACATATTTACATATGATTTATTCTTTATCCATTACTGACTTAAGCATCGGAGCGCCGTTGGCTAAACCAACGGCCACCCCTTAGTCATCCTTTTTCGCAGGAATCGCACGATAAATCGCATGGATCGCACGATTAACGCAAGTATCGCACGACTTAAATGCATGCTTATCGCAGGGATCGCACGACAAAAATCGCATGAATCGCAAGAAAACCGCTATAACGCACGATTATATCGCAAGAGCGCAAGTCAACTCGCCAGTCGCACGAATACTCTCATGAGTACAAAAGAAACGTTTCTAAATCAAGTCTAAGGACTTTAAAACAAATGCATGCAAAAATAAAAGCTAAAACGCACGATACAGGCTAAAACGCACGACACGAGCTAAAACGCATGATAAAAGTTATAATAACACAACAAGTGATAAGTTAAAACACACGTTATTCAAACAAAATTTCATTCATTAAACTTTTCTTGCCTAAAAACGGCAGAGTACAAAAAATTTTCTACGATTACAAAGATTAAAACTATTCTAAAGGGGCGTCGGTGGAAGGTGGATCTGCGACAGGAGCCTCTTCAGTCTCTTCAGGATGTGCAGGAACGGATCCAGAGGTTTCAGGAACCTCCTCCCCGACACCTGCATCCTCGACCTCTGCGGGCTTTTCTTCGTCCAGGCCTTTTAGATCCTCCTCGTCAAGAAGGTCTTCAGAACCCATCACCTGAACGAAAGAGGCCACCTCGTCCTTCGCCATCTGAGAGGTGACAGTCCCAGCGGCTATTCGTCGCATGACCGCAGTACGTGCGACCACGCGAACTAAGGCGGCGTCATCTTCCAGTTCTTGTATCTTGGACGATAGAACTTCTTCCCTCTCAGCTTTCTCCCGTCGAACAACCAGCAACTCCTTCTCTAACTCCTTGGTGTGGTCCAAGGCCAACTTTAGCCGTTCTCGCTGTTGGACCTGAAATTGTTCGCTGAGTTCCAGCTTAGATTCCAGATCCCCAATTTGGACCGACTTGGCATTAACCTCGTCGGTCAATTGGGCCAGCTTCTTTTTGGCCTTGTCGGCCTCCTTCTTGGCCACTTTGGCATCGTTCTGGTTCGACGCCATCTCCTCTTTGATCTTAGCCATCCGTGTGTGGAGGCTAAGACTAGTTTGGAGAGCCTATACAAAAAGAAAAAAGAAAGAATTAGAAGCTGTACAAGTAAACCAAAAACAAAAAACGTACGACAGGGACTTACCAGGAAGGAGATACCCGCGATGGAGGCATCAAGGTCTTCGATGTCGGCCTCCTCCATACGCGCCTTCTGAGCAGGGACATGAAACTGCTCCAGGACAGGGAAAGTGGCCGCCGTCCTGATCACGTCGTCCACCATGAAGTCAGAAGGGATCTGGATCGTCATGGTCGTAAGACCAGACCCTTCTTTCTCCTTGCCCTTGTCAACCTTCGACACAGGAGGTTGGCTGGACGCACCCTCTCCCTTTACAGGAGGGGCGTAGCTAAGAGGGATAGCCTCTATCCCACCTTCAGCCTTTCGCTTGGCATCCTTAGGTGGGGTATCCAAAGAAACGTACGACGATCGCGTACGTTTAGCCACTAAACCCTCTTGGGCCGCAGCCTTCCTTTTGGCAGCACGAGCAGCTGCTTCCATCGTCGACGCCTTCTTAGAAGCTGAGCCTGCGCAGAAAAGAAGAATTAGAATCAAATGAAACTAATACAAACAAGAATATTAATGTCTGATATTTACCTTCCATATCCGTCTCCTCGATAATTTGCACTTCAGGCTCAATGTCGCTCTCCTCGCCGCCCTTCGACGTTCTATACGTGCGATCTGTCACACTATAACTCAGGAAGTGCGAGATCAGCTCGTTAGATTCTTCAGTCGTCTCAAACGTGAAGTTAACAACTGCAAGAAAACATGCGATTAGTCATCGAAATTGTGCAAAAGATGTATAAATAAGAGATGAATGCCTAAGTTACCATTTGAGTTCCACTCAGGAACAACCCAAGATTCATCGGAGACCGAAGACGTCTGGACGAAAACGTAACGAGACTTCCACCCTCGATCATTCACTTGCGTGCGATGAACAAGCATGGTGTCATTCCTACCCTTAGGAAACAACCCATAACGGTTGTAGGGTAGTTTCGTCACGTTGTAGGCAGAAAGAAGGTCGTCCACAGAGAACGCACGACGACCCCAATCCTTGGTCACCCGTTCGATCACCAGGATGACTCGCCAGAATTGGGGCATCAGTTGCCCCGGAGATAAGTTGAAACGAGACATGAAGGCTCGAGAGAGTGGGGAATAAGGCCATCGAAATCCGATTTTAAACGGATATTCAAACAGGGCAAAGAACCCCGTCGGAGTATCCGCTGGCCTAACCTCTCCGGCCACCCTTACTTGGGCGCCCTCTGGTAACCCAGCTAATTCTCTTAACTCTCCTACTTCTAAGCTCTCGGCAATCGAACTCTTAACTTCCGACGACATGATGAAATCTAGTCGGCTTAAACTATTTCTCAAACGTGTAAACCTAAGAACGTCTAAACCTCTATTACTCTTAGTTGCTATTGATTTCAGACGCATTAACTGAAAGAGAAAGAGGTACCTTATATGCCTAGTCGCATAAAATCCTTGCCGAAAATAAAGTCGGATTACGATCAAGCAAAAATTGAAAAAGATTTTGTAAAATCTTTCTTTAATCTAAATCCTCATATTTATAGTAGCCAAATCATGGATGAGTCATCGAAAAGAAGCAGGACACGCATCGCTAATTAGCCGTTAGAAGACACGCGTCCAGAGTAACGGCTAGATAACGGCTATAATTCCTAACGTTAATTCGACCGTTAAGCAACGTATTTTTACTTCTTGTCCAGCGAATTAAAGATTTAGATAAAATTAGAATTATTTTCTAAATCTTGGGGGCAAATTGTTAGGGTAAAAATCTACGATCGCACGACAACCAACTATAATCGTAAGGCAAATGTTAGGACAATGGTCCTGTATTAAGATAAGGTCCAGAGATAAAACCTAAAAGTACTATCGAACAAAGATTATTAAACATCGAACGTATACATCGAATAAGTCGAACGATATCCACAATATCGTACGACAGTACTAACGAATAAAAATACAAAGTTTATATGTTTGATGCAGGTAAGCTGATTATCATATCTAACAATTGTCCACCTTTGAGGAAATCGGAAATTGAGTACTATGCTATGCTTGTTGAAGATCATCACTACATCGAACAAGTCGTAAGTTATGTATCGTTCGACAGCATCAAAGATCGACCGTTACAAGCAAGATTCTCGCAACAGTTACAATCTGGACATTAACTCTCAACAATACCGTTGGACAGTTACTCTCCGAGCATTAATTGAAGACAATAACGTTGGACGGTTACAATTCAATCATTGATGAGCCACAATACCGTTGGACCGTTATTATCAAGCCACTATATAAGAAGAATCAAGCTAGCATTGCAACACACGAAGTTCTATCCGAAGCTCACAAGTTCTATAATCGTTATTCTAGAGAATCATCTGTAATTTACATTCGATTTCATAGTTTTCTCAGTTGTAATCGTACGATCAAAGCTGTATACTTGAAGGACATCACCCCTGATTGGTGATCATAGTGCACTGTCGACTTATCTTTTAGGTCGACCGCAGGTTTTTTCCTCCGTCGTGAGGTTTTTCCTGCGTCATCAAATTATTTGTCTTACTTTACTTTCTCGCACTTATCATTGATTGTAATTTCTTTCTCTCGACGGTTAAGCCTCACACAATTTTCATTCGACATCGAGTTGTGTAATTTTTTACATAAACACCGGGTAGCTACCGCTTACCACCCTCAAACCAATGGACTAGCTGAACTTTCTAATAGAGAGATAAAAGGAATCCTGGCTAAAGTAATTAAACCACACAAAAAAGATTGGGCATCCAAATTGGATGATGCCCTATGGGCTTATAGGACCGCCTATAAGACCCCTATAGGGATGTCCCCATATAAATTGGTTTACGGAAAGGCTTGTCATTTACCTTTAGAATTGGAGCATAAGGCTTATTGGGCCATAAAAAAATTAAATATGAATCATGACGAGGCTGGAAATAAAAGATTTTTACAAATTTGTGAACTGGAGGAACTTAGAAACAACTCTTATGAGAATGCCAAGCTTTATAAAGAAAAAACAAAAAAATGGCACGATAAAAGAATTATTCCTAAAGAACTCACTGAAGGACAGCACGTGCTTTTGTTTAACTCTAGATTAAAATTGTTCCCAGGAAAATTAAATTCCCGATGGACTGGACCATTCACGATAGCAAAGGTTCACACCTATGGAGCTATTGAGTTAATTGACCCTGAGAAAGGCACAACCTTCAAGGTAAACGGTCAGCGGGTAAAACCTTTTTATACATCACCAGAAACAACGAGGGCTCAGTGAGAAACGATTTTGAAATTTTACCAAGAATAATTTTTTTTTCTTTCTTTCATCTTTCTTTATCCTCGTAATTAATGTACGTAATTTTTATATATACAGGGATTTTTCAATCCAGCACTTATTTCACAATAAATTAAGCCCACAAATCTGCGGCCCAATCTCGATATTTTTATCAAAATTCGGCCCAACTGGAAATTTTAATCACAACCCAATAAGATATTTTTTGGCCCACATCTTAAAATCCTGATAATTCTTACAAATACTGATTTTTTTTTTAAGAAAAATTATATATATCTATAACAATTTTAATTTAAACAATTTTAATAAAGACAGTGCATTTAATGCACCAATAGGAGGCGCAGACTTTTGGCATGCAGATGACGTTTTTTTTTTCTTTCAAATCTGTCAACTCTCAAATCTCTCTTTCTCTTTTTCTCAATCTTTCTCTCAATCTTTCTCTCAATCTGTCTCTCTCTCGCCTCCGATCACGAAGACCGTCCAGCGCCGCCGGCGACCACCGCCCGCGCCGGTCACCCTCGTACATCCGAAGACAAAAGAGTACGGTTGTACTCTCACTACCTCGTACCCGCTCTGCAACCTTCTGACTCCTCTGATTCAACCCGTCGCCATCGCCGCCGTCGCGTCGATCGAACCCATCACCGCCGACCACCCTCTGCTCCACCAACGAAAAGACCCACCGCCACCATCCTCGTACTCCCGGTGATACGACAGCCGTCGCACCACCCTGCGACCACCGTCACCATCATTCGACAGCCACCGCCGCCCTCACCATCCACAGTCACGAAAACCGTAACCCTAACCCTTTGTCCTTCTTCTCTCGGCGATGGGAAAATCAAACCCCCTCCCCCCTCCTATAAATAAAGGTAAAACCCTAACCCCCATCCCCATCGATACCATGACTAGTCGAACCGGCCGCAAGAAACGAACCCACCGTCACCGAACCCGATCGGTGAATCGGACCTTCGTTGTTCCTACCACCACCGATAACCCATCCCTCTCCGATCAAGCTTCCCGAACCACGTCGGAGATAGAACTAATACCGAATGTGGCTTCGGACTCGATCCACGCTCTAGCCGATGCCGCGGCGATGATGGCTGCAGTTCCGGAATCATCGAAGGGAAAGGGTAAAGAACCAGTGGGTATGGACATCGATAGACCAAAACCACCCCCACCGAGACCTACGTTTGACCTCAACCATACCCCTGGTGAACCTACGGGTACGTCCCACGACGTCCCACTCACCCTTGAAGCGCTTATTGAAAACGCAAACCGAACCTTAGCCGTAAGTCTTGCAAGGTCCCAACTCGTGCCACCACCATTAGCGTTAGAACAGCTACAGAGTACCCCCGGTCACCCATTTTCTGTGATGAACTCTTACCCGCCAACTCAACCTAGTTTGATGATGCTTAACATGCATGGTATTCCTGTCCCATATGTACCACCACCCATAGCTGTTGATAGGCCCAACCCCTACTATGTACCACCCCCCATGGTCTCCATAACACCACCATCACGTGTCACGGTTGCTAGTGCCACGCCTGTCCCGATGACATCCACACCGAGACTAAACCCCCTACCCCCGATTAGGAACGTGTACAGTCGTCGAGCCAATAACGCGCAAGCCACTACCCCACCAGCCCCTAGTCCTATCTCTTGGGCACCACCTTCGGTGCCCCGCTCCAGCCGTAATACTCCGGCCTCTCGACAGACACGAGAGGAGGTACGACTCTCAACACTTTTAAGTAACGAAACGGCCTTTTTACGTTTTTATGTATATATGAATAAACTTGCACACTCACCAAAAGGATTTCTCGAGGACACGGTTTCTCGACTATCCGATATCAAAAAGGTGATCACCGCGCACGATTGGGATATTTTATGTGCCGTACCCAACCAATATAATTTGAGTTGGGTACGAGAGTTTTATACAGAGGCGTCTATACGAAAAGAGCAACAAATCCCCGTTAGGGGAATACTTGTTGACTATTCCCCAGCCTCCATTCATGCACTTTTAGGCACGCGTCCCCACACTAACTCGAAACTGGACGCCTTACGTAAAAATTTGTCACAAGAAGATTTAGATGATATATTGTTGACCCTTACCACCCCTGGCTCAGGTTGGTATTTCGAGGGTCACGTTAGGCACTTACGAATAAAAAGCCTTACTAACGAGGCTAATGTGTGGGCCCAGTTTATCAAGCATACCTTGTGTCCCACGGGCCACAATTCTAAGCTGGGTATTGATAGAGTTTTACTTTTATACTGTATCATTAAACATTATCCGTTTGATGTGGGTGTCTTAATATCCGCCAACATCAAATCCAGTTGTATCCGGGTAAATTGTAGACTTTTGTACCCCACCATTATCCACGGCTTAATGGCTAAGGCACAAGTTTGGATTTTTCCAACGGACATATTTCCAAGGGAAAAAATGGTTTTGGGTAGAAAAGTCTTGGGCAAACTATTACGCTCTTGCCCATCCGGGACGACTACTCTTTCACCACCAACTGAACCATCACCAACTTCTTGTAAACCCACCCCCCCGGACCATGTTCAAACTGGGAAATTTGTGGCTAACCCTCATTTTAAGATGCAGGATACTCGGGAGCTTTTTCGCTTACACCACAACCATCAGCGGACCCTCAGTTGGATTTCACGTGTCCTCTTCGAGTTCCGTTCCTACGATATCCACCGTGACAGAATCTGGCGTGATACGGTCCGAACCGTGAACCGGGACCTGCTGTATGGTATGCCCGCGTACCCATCTCTACCACCGTTGGAGCCACTACTCCAACCACCCACCCGCCGTTAGTCGGCCGCGGTTTGACATCTCTTTCCTCTCTCTAACCTTACTTTATCTTTCCGCATGATACCACTTTCTCTACATAGCTGGCATTTTAAGTTATCCTTCGCATAATTTACCCTTTTCTGCATATTTGTAAATAAAGTTTAGGGACGTGATTCTCCTTGTCACAAACAAATATGCAAATACTTTTACTACAGTTATGGATCTTTTGTTTCATATGAATCCATGAGTCCTATTTATCAAACCACATGGCTTCCATTTGCGTAAGCCATGCACTTGTTTGTTTGTTTCATGGCTATTTGCGCATAGCATCAAGCCACGGCTTGCCCGGCTTATCCATTAAGCCAAGTATGGTTATTTGGGCCTATTTGAATAAACCACCCCTTGGATGTTGATTATTTGCACATAACGCATGTGTTAGGATACGCAATACACGCATTTTAGACACACACACGCGTGCATGTTCGGCTTAATCATTAAGCCACCATACGACTGTTGGATTATTATGGGCCTGACTCAAGCACGGCCCACATCAGCCCCCCCATTTACAAGTGTGTATGTGATCCACGTTTCCTTACCGATATCGTATATGCATAGATATTTAATTTGTTCATAACACTAAGATACAACGTGTTATATGACAACCAATTGGTCGTTAAGTTTCGTATAAATAACCGTATGGCCACTACTTTGAATTCTCTATAGGTGCTAACGACTTTAAGCCCCCCCCCCCCCTCTTTCCTTTCTTTCCTGTTGACTGTTTGGTATAAACACAGCCATACGGCTGCTGTTTTGGCCCACACCTCGAGCACACACCTCATGATCTCCATTTTCCAAATATACTTATGCATTCAGCCGTGTGGATGAGTTCCACAACTGGAACGACATTTCCAGCTTATTCATTAAGCCATGTATGGCTGTTTAGATAAGCATGTGAAAACAGCCCCTACACGGATGGTTGTTTGCATACATCACTCACATACATTTACTATGACACCCCCCCCCCCCTTAGCTCTTCATGCACATGATATGGTACTCACTTCACGACTACAGGGTTTGGTAATACACACGCATATATTTACATTCATCAGTAATTCCGTATGGGACTGTTGGGTAATCAGTAGAGGCATGCCAACACTGCCCTTGGGCTGCTGTTTGGTCCAAAGGATGCCTCAGTCCGCACCCCAATGTTTCTATCCCACATATCCCACTTGAAATTGGTTGTTCCCCAATAGTAGCCACGGCAGGTATAAATTTCTACGAGACCCTTTCGGTTTGACTTGTCGTCTACTAGCCCTTGGAAATAAATGGTCCATCTCACCTTTTCAAATGCATTTCAAAACCTTTACCAAGTTTATCATTTTTTCCTTAATTTGTAATCCACTAGGTCAATACTTACTCTAGCATGAGTTGTCCCATACCACTGTTGTTTTCCTAAAGACCACTACGGTATCAAAACCCCCATTTTATTAACTTTTTCTTTCCTTATATGCACCTACCTTTACTTACATGACACTTTAAGGTTCATTTTTGATTAAGTTGCATATACTCTAACTTTTAGAACTTCTTCCACCTACTAAGCTCACAACTAACCTCTCTCACGATCACCTATACACTAACCTTTCATCCTAACAGCTTTTTGAACGTACTTTTAGGTTCGGCTGTTTTAACTCTCACCCCTCATAATACTACGCAATCCTCTGAGAGCATTAATTCTCTTTGCTTGAGGACAAGCAAATTTTAAAGTTTAGGGATGGATATACCCCCCCCCCCCAAAACTAACATGCAAATAATAATTTTTCTCTTTCTTTCTCCTACACTATTAACCAACCCACTTCACATAAACTCACATAGATGAGGTGATTGACAAAATGTCAAAGATACGCATAGGCCAAACTTAGCCTATACCATACCTCTTTATGAGAAGATGGCAGTAAAATTGTGCCATTTCGTAAGAAGTGTAAAGATACAATACGCACCTAAAATACATCCCTCTAGAACAAACCCTTGAGCTAACATTAGGATGGAAGAAATAACAAAGCTAACTATGCACCACTTTTTCATCTATTAACACTGAACTGTCAAGTTGGTAATTGTGTCATATAAAGTTTAATTTTATTATTTGTCATTTTCGGGAAAACAGCAGTCAAACTGACAATTTATCATTGATGTGGTAACTACCCTAGTGAGAAAATTTTTTCAAAAATTACCATTTTTTTTCTCTCATCGCTTGAGGACAAGCAACCATTCAAGTTTAGGGATGTGATAGGGTAAATATTTTACCCTCTTAACTAACAAATTTTACGCATTTTTCTCACTCATTTTATATTTTTTCGTTTAAATCGCACCAATTTGCATTACATACATTCTCTTATATATACGTATAGTTTCCTCGCATAATATCATTTAAACTTACGTAATTTTATATATTTTCAGGATCGGTGTCATGGGCCGTTTTTGTAGATCTCTTTTGACGGACCAAAGTATCAAAATCTCGAAGTTGGATCAAAGCATGAAGAATGGATGGCTGCGTTTTTGTTGGACCAACCGTGGCCCACTCGATTTCTTTGGGCCGAAGCCCATCTCCACTTTGATGACTTTTTGGCCCATTTGGCCCATGAACACTACTATATATATATATATATGTATGCTTGTGTATGTGAAAGACACACTAGATTCTCTACACCACCTAGCTAGGAGAAACTCACAATCACCACCTTCGTTTTTTTTGGGTTCTCGGTTTCCACTTCTCCACCGAAACCGGAAGTAGCACTCCTCCCTTTTTCGTTGATACTCTAGTTATTTGGTTCGGGTTTCCTCGTGTTGAGGCCGAATCATCTTTTGTTGAAAACACTTGGTGAGTTGCATTCGAGTCTCTATAAACTCTCTACCAATCTCGAACGCACGACCAAGTGTTTTGGTAACTTTTGAATTTCTAATCTAAGTATAATTTGCAGTTTAAAATTGTGTTGGTTCAATTTTTCTTTGTTTACATGCTAGTTATATACATATATATTTATATAGCCATCGTTATATATATATATATACTCACATGTATGTTTAGTTTGTTCTAGTCATAAATTAACCATTTTTATTCTATAATTGTGTTCAAATCACGCATCCGTATTATTAACTGGTCACTTTTCCAGTGCACCTTTATATCAACTGTTCTAAATTTTAACTGGTCAATTCCAGTAATTGTACCTGATCAACTGCTTTAATTTTTAACTGGTCAATTCCAGTAATTGCACCTTATGAACTGTTTTAATTATTGCATTTTATAATTACTCTTGTGATACTAACGTTCTCTTGTTCAAATAATTTAGTCGTAAAACACACCCAAGCATGATAGGCTAATTTCATAGCTTGGGGTGTAAGGTTCACAGTAGGACTTTAATATGGTAAAATGGAAAAAGAAATCTCGTATATAAAACTAAATTTTTATCACCTTAAGGAAAATGCCTCATTAAAGAATGTCTTTGGATTATTACCGGTTAATTAGATATATGAAAATGCGGTATCTTTTCAGAAGTTACTAAAATTTATTTTGGGGATATATGAGTGGGTGACAACGCTCGTTGCTATTATCTCACGTCTTTAGCATTTCATTAAAGAGTATATCCAAAAATTTACTAGTGATAATCCAAGGGCATGAAAATGTGTTAGTTTCTTAAGGAATTACAACTGGTATTATTCCTAAAGTTGGTATCAGATATAGTATCCCATTAAAGATTATAACTTGATTATTTACTGATGAGACAATTGTATGAAAATGTGTTAATCTTTTAAGGGATTACTTAAGTGTTGATTTTTAATATATTTTGACACTTCATTAAAGACTACTTTTAAACCTCATCAAGAAATAATCTAGTTATATGAAAATGAGTTAACTTTCCAAAAGTTACATGGATATCAATTCTGCATAATTAAAGTTATTATACGATTTGCCATCCATTTCATCTATTTTTATTCCAACTAACAATCTTACACCCCTTGCTCCTTTTTATAATTGTTCTCTTAACATAGCTCATAATCAACCAACCAACCAAATACTTTTTCATCCAAACCCCATTTGAAGTTAACTTTCACAAAGACTGAATCTCGAGAGATTGTTTTCACCGCTTCCCTGTGGGATCGATATCTGGTACTTGTACCATTTTTATTACTTGTTTAGAAAAACGACAGTAATTGGAGGTTTATACTTGGACCGAAGGTTATTAGTTTTATTTCTTTTGCACACCTGTTTTTGGCACCGCTACCGTTCAAATAATAATTAAAACATAAAAAGAGCAGGGGTGTGCGAAATCAGGGCGAACAATTGTAAATATTTAAAATATTTTTATATAGTATATATATTATATAAAAAATCATAATTAAATCAAAAAATATTTAATATTAGGCTCATTTTAAAGGTGTCGAAGAGACGATTATAATGATGTAATTTGTTAAAATTAAAACGTATTTTAGTTAATATACGATTATACGTGTTAATATAATAAAAACGTAAAATGAAATAAAGATAACTAAAGATATAAACTAAATAATTAAATAATTTGAAGGGTATAAATTGTAAATATTGTAATAAATTAAATATTAAAAAATGGGATGGATATCACTGTTGCTTAGGAACAGTGATATCCATTTGATAAATGTATATATATATAGAATGGTACCGTCTTGAGAGAATAATATATTGTCCGATACGATATATGATAGTGTTCAATTTTACTGGTAAACGCTTACCGGATAAGTGTTTAAGTAAACGCCTCTTAGAGGAACTTAAAATTGATTGAAAAAAAAATCAGTTTTAAGTTTAAAGCTAACAAGATTGGAACACAATGCTTCACATTTGAAAAACAATGAACCAACCAACTCTACCAAGGAAAGTTGTGTTTTTATTACACTTTCAAAATGTATACGATGACACACAACAAATTGATATCGTGACACTTTTCATGAACCTGTACTTTTTACACTACGACGAAGAAACGAAATGATGGCACGTGCCACCATATGCACAACCTTGGGGGTCGGCCCATGGCTTGAACAACAACCCGAGTATTTATATACATTTCTTTATTATGAATTTTCAAATTTTCTTTTTTGAAACAACAACTTTAATAGAAACACCGGGACTAGCGACACACTAGGAAAACCCGAAAATCAAGGACCGTACACCAAGTCACGGTTACAACACCAATCAACTCACAAGATCCAATTACAAGAGGAACTTCAAAATATGTAAATCAATAATAAAGTAGAATTCAAGGTACACTTTTTTAAATTAAAGTGATCATAAAAAAATCAAATAAACCAAGTACTGAAACTTAAGATAAAAATGAAACCATTTTTCTAGATTAAGGTCTTGTTTGACAAAAACAAGCTGATAAGCTAGTCCATCCAAACATGTATCATAAGCTAACTTATAAGTAGGGATGCAAACGGGGCGGGAAATCCCCGCTACCCGCGGAGATCCGGCCCGAACAGAGAAAGAAATCCCCGCTTTAGCGGGTAATGGGTCGGGGATGGAGCTTGATTTTCTTACCCGAAGCGGGGATGGGTATAATGGTACCCGCCCCGTTTAAGACCCGATATATATATATATATATATAATACTTATGACATATGTTATAGCATCCACTCCAATAAATATAAAACTTACGAGCAAGTTTTATATTTATTGGAGTGGATGCTATAACATATGTCATAAGTATTATCTATACTATATTATAAAGCATTTGTCCACCTAACTCTTAAAAACAAGTTTTAATGCACATAGTACTACATTTTAAGCACATTTCCTTAAAACTCTTAAAACTTCAACAATTTCAAAAATTTCAAAATCTCCCGCTTCAAAAACCCACAGGCAAATAAAATCTGTCAAAACTTATCATCTCTCTTCTTCCTAGAAGACTCTTCATTTCTATCTGACAATAAAAGACCCAAACCAACTATTCAAGTACTTTATATTCCCCTTGACGACTCTTCATTTCATCTCATTGTTTCTTCAGGTACATATTTCTTTTCTTCACAATTGATTTTGGTAATTTTCTTCCCTGATTTCATAGTTTTGTTTTCTTCACAGTCGATTTTGCAGCTTCTTAGATTCTTCACAATCGATTTCTTAGATCTAGGTATTGTTTTGAATCGATTTTGGGTACTGCAAACACCAGTTGAACTGAACCCATACCTAATCGATTTCTTAGGTATTTTCACTGATTTTTTTAGGTTTTTTAGTTCTCTTCTTAATTGATTACTTTATTCTTGATTTTTATTATGTCAACCAGGTACAAGTCAACGTTGATTTCTTTATTAGTTTCTTGCTGTTTCGATTTATTCTCCCTTGATTCAAATCAGGTACGTGAACGTTCGATTTCTTCTTTAATTTCATACTCAAATCAAAATTTTGTTTTGAAATTGATTTTAATTTTTGCTAAAGTTCTTCTGGGTTATGGAAATTGGTTTTGATTTTGATGTTAGGCTTTGAAAATCAATCTTGGTTAGGTTTTTTTTTTTTTCAATCTGAATGAGTATGTTAAGTTTAGATTTATTTTATTGCATTGTATGACCCGAGAAATATTACTATAATCAACACTATGGCTATAAATGATGATTATAATGTTGCTGAAGAATATAAAGATATGTTAAAACCCAAATGAGGTTGTTATCATTCTATGTTAAAAAGAAAGAATGGTTGATTGTGTTGTTTCTTGTGCTGAATTGTTGTCATCATGCTCTGTTTTCAAGAGCTGAATTGTTTTTAGGATTATTTGATTTGGCATTAAAAAGGTCTGTTTTTGTGGTTATTACCTTGATGATTTGTAATTTCTTTTTGCTTTTGGGCTGTATAGCTAGCTACTTCTGGATTACATCTCATTGCAGTATATGCTAATTTGAGACCAAGCTTTAGATTTTTTGGGCTAATTAAAACTTGTAAAGGTTGAAGCTTGAATCACAAATAAGCATTCATAGGTTTCTTTATTTGAGAAATGTAAAGATGTAAGCCTACAAAGCAATGACATGTATTATAAGCAGTTTCTAAATACTTATTTGTAATCATAAAGGGCAAAACATTAGCCGGGCTGAGAGGGTGAAAAGGACAGAAGCTGGGCTCACCTTCAGGTGGAGTTGGAGACGGCAACTCCGTTTGGGTTGGGAGATGGACATGCAAAGGGAAGTGATCAGCCTCTTTGAGAAGCTGCAAATGGTAGACGGAGATGAAAAATGGTACTGGGAGCTGGATAAGGAGGATATCTATACGGTGGCTTCTTTATGGTTAGCCATGGACGACATGAGGATCGCCAGTAATTTGGAACGGATGTGTGCCAAACAAAGTTAAGATATTTAACTGGCGGGTGGAGTGTGATAGGATTCTGACCAAGCTCAACCTCATCCAGAAAGGAGTCTTCTTGGGCCTTAGGTAGCGATTAATGCCCGTTATGTAATAATCGATCAGAATTCGTTAACCATCTGTTTATAGGATGTGGAAAGTCCAAGGAAGTTCAAATTGCTCTTAGCGCTTGGTGGAATGCTTTCTCGATTGACGACAGCAACCTCAATAGTCTCATTATTGTCGGGAGGCAAACAACGATAACACCAGCAAAAGGAAAATCGTAAAAGACGCGTTGTTGCATGTATATCTATGGGCTATCTGGAAACGCAGGAATGAAGTTGTCTTTAATGGTAATAATTTTCACCCGCGTTTAATTGCCAACGATATTCAAATGGAGGTGTTCTTTTGGGTGCGTTATAGAGTATCTTTGGTAGAAATTGGAATTGGGTTGAGTGGTATTGTAATCCTGAGTTATTGTACTGATGTTGTTCCGAGTTTCTAGCGCATTGTTAGCCCCGCTTTTATAATATTTGTCATTAGAAAAGAGAAAAAAAAGACTTTTTCATTTTGCCTATATTAGAGTCTCCATCGAATTTGATATTTTCGCATCTTGCTTATTTGTATCAGTTCTCTATTGTGGAACTGATAAATTAGCTTTCCTTAACATCATTTGTGTTAGTTTAATTTAGTTTTTTTAAATCTTTACCTTCATTATATTTGTATCACAGTCGATCATATTGATGTGAAGACAATAATAGAGTTTGTCAAGTCGATCATATCGCAAACCGGTGTACAATAAATTGAACCATTGGAGCAAACCGCTTCATGGTCCAGGTGGAAGAACCGGTGCTCAAATGAGAACCGCATCCTTTTAAGCTAATTGTGGTCCGACTCATCACATACTATATTTTTATTATGTTCATGTTATAAAAACCAACTTCTATATTTTCCTTAATTACAGATTGCATTTTATACTATTTACTAAATTATATAAATAATCAATTTTTTTTAGTTTTATTATTTAGCTATACAAATTAAATTAACAACTTCCAACTACACAATTAATTATCACATTTCTCCGATGTATCTACACAAGTTAAATTATCAACTCCGAGCATATTTGATCGAGCATATTTAAGAATAGTTTATGAAAGATTGATGTATATTTTATTGAAAATATTTTTTAGTTATTGTCATTTTTAATTATCAGGACTTATTTATTATAATTCTTAACTATTGTCTTTTGAATATTATAAGTATATTTTAATTATAATAAGTAATTTTTAAAAATTATATTTTTTTATTATATAAATATGAACCGGTTCATGATTGGGAGTGAAAGGTTTATAAAGTGTATAGGAAAGAAAAAGCTGATATGGCAGAGAAAGAAAGCTGATGTATCAGAGTCATGAATCTTTGAAGAAGTTTATGATTGTACATGCCCTAAAAGGCTAAAACACGTAATTGTATGGGGATGTTTCATCAAGCAAAACCAAGAAAATGTGTTTAGTACTTTAATGAATGAATATGCAATGATTTTTTGATTCTATTGTGTATTGTAATGAAAGCTAATTTTCCAACTTCTCTCTCCCTTATTTTATTTTATTTCAAATTTGACTCTTCATTCTTAGGATGAAATCTGAACTTTTATCTATTGTACTTAAAATTTTTTTTGGATAAGGTTCATCTAGGCTTTGCCTAGACTACATCCATGGCAATTTAGAACAGAAACTGAAAATTCGGCCGTCTGAGACTAAACGTGGCCACAAGATGTGCACGAGGTATAAAAACAATGTATACAACTTCTTTTCTGGACAACAACAATAATTGCTTCTAATGTAAATTTTTGGTAGAATATAATTTATTTTGTATTATAAATAAAACTACAACTCATTAAACACATTTTTAATATACTCGCATGGGGTGTTTGGGATTGGTTATTTAAAACAACGTATATTTTATTTAACTGTTTATCAACTTATGTGGTGTCAAAAAAGAATATTAAAAAGTGTTTGGATTAGCATATGATATGTACGAAATTGCAATAAGTTAATAAGTTGGTTTTTAAATGATTTTTGGAATTGCTTGTACATGTAAAATAGGTAAAAAGTGTGTAAAAAGCACAATAAAGTGTATAAATTTTGGCTTCACAATAGAAATGCGTCTTGCCGCCCGCCGCATTGCGCGGGTAGTCAACTAGTATATATATATATATATATTGATGGTTTTTACTTTAGTTTTTATCAAACTTAAGGTAGTAATCATCGTTTTATATTTTGTGGTATTTGCGAAATGAATTATATGAAACTTTTAGTTATTGTGATTCTTGTTTTATGATTCCATGTTTTTAATTTTATTAAAAAAATGAAATTTATTTACTAAATGGGTATCCATTGGGTTCCCCAACCCCGATGGGGATTTTCTTACCCGACTCCGATGGGGATTTGACGGGGCGGGGACAGGGACAGGTGTGGATATAAGAAGTTGGGGACGGGGACGGGTATTATAGTCCCCGCTACTACCTGCCCCCGTTTGCATCGCTACTTATAAGTTAGTTTATAAGCTAGCTTTTTGAAACGTTACTTTGAGTAGCTTTTTAGGAGCTACTGCCAATATGTTGTGAGAATCAAAATTATAAGTTGTGAGAATCAACTACCAATATGTAAAAAAAATAGATAGAAACATATGTAGGGGTGAGTTCATTGTGAACGTGAGGATGGATGAAAGAATGACACATGTCACATTTAACATGAGTTCACAACCAAACTTTTGTTCGTATGTGTATATATATATATATTTATATATATAACTAAAATACACAAATAAATAAAATTAGGAAAAAAAAACCTGCTACTACCAATAATATATAGTTTTTTCAGTTTCGAAACGATAACTTACTACAATTAATAATTTATAGTTATTTCAATTTTGTTTTTTAATTTAAATTGAAATAAAAGTATGCAAAAGAATTGAATTAGAACTGATATAAAACCTTTTTTTCAAGATATAAGTTATGAAGAAAAACAACCTCAAGCAAAGAGAAAAAAGCTCTAACACGAAAATATTAACAACTCAATTAGACTCGCATATAGTCAAAGTGATCACAATACTGGAGATTATTGTTACTTTTCGACCGATCGTTGGTTGGGAAAGGGGGCTTGAAGAAGTGTTTTAGTCAAAGTTAAACAACACATTACAATAATTGCAAGTAAATTACTAAAATGTCCTACAATTATACAAAATTAGGAAGCACTACTCTACTTGCATGGTGAATATAAATATTTTATGGGAATATTATGTTGGGATAAATCGATATATTATGATTTATGACAAAAAATATTAATTATATATCTCATTGTTATAAACAATAGTTTCAAATATTTTTTTTTATTATTTGAGTCGATTATAACGTATGTCAATATAAGACTTATTAGTTATTACTTTATTATACATATTAGAACTCAAAAGAATTATTACTTATTACTTTATTATACATATAAGAACTCAAAAGAAACAGTTAAAGATGATGAGGCAACTTCACATCAAGTCTAATATCAATTCTTTATTGATTTCATATATGATATTTGATCATCAGCTCATTTAACTACAATATTTTATAAAAACTTTATCAACACCGCATATACATTAAACTTCATCATTATAAATATTACATATAGATTTGTAACACAATTTTTTACATTAAAAATAATGATAGTATTTTTTTTAAATTCTGGGAATGACTTTTACATACCGCGCAACGCGCGGTTCGGTCTCCTAGTTATTGAATAAACCAAGATCGGTTCATATAAACTTCATCTCTCGGTGAAGTAGAAACAAAAATACTTACTTGGGATTGATAGTTTTGTTAAGATGATGCCATAATTGATTCCCTTATGTTTCCGTAATGGTGCCTTAGATGATTGTTCGATGATGGCTAAAGTACAAAAATGATGGTGTTTATACAAGGTGTTAGGAATTTGACCGGGATGGTCCTTCAAGTTCCAAAACCTCCATCCCTTAATGTGTATTTATTCATGATTATTGTACCTAATGGGTAAATTAAGAAAAACCATAAATTTGGTCCATTGAGTTATAAACAAATCTCATAATTATGTATAATCTCATAATTATGTATAATTGTCCAAAATATATGTTAAAAATGTAAATGTAGTGAAGAATAAGGACCAAAAATGTAATTACTCTATCCCTTCTCTTTATCAGATTATATAATCAATATATATACTAAAAGGAAAAACCACAAGTTATGATGTGGCATCCTCTAAGGCCAAGAAAATTATTTATCTTTTTTCTCAAATTTTTGATTTTTTTAATGTTGAATATGTGAAAGACATTTCCACCCCTCTATGGAACATGTATGTTTCATTAATAACTTGGGTACTTTTGTAAATTTGCATACCTAATATTAACTCCTACTCTAAGTTTAACCTCCAACTTTTTACATTCATCTCATTATCTCTAATATTAAATTCAATTGCATAACTCCAAACTTTCCACCTCCTTAGACTATTCATCCCCTCTTATATTGAAACTATATAAGTCCAATCATTTCTCCTCCAAGTCTCAACAATCACAATGAGATGTTTTGTTGTCAATTTGTATGGATAAAGTTTGATGGTGAAATAGTCTTGAAAATTGATATTGGTTGAGATTTTATGTTTTATTAGGTTGTGTGTGTTCTATTGCATTTTTACTTAACATAGTGAATCATTCTTTTTATTGTAGGATAAAAAGTCTATTTTTTTCTTCTTAATTATACTTTTATCAACATTGATTTTTTTATCAAAGAATAATCATGTTGTTAATATTGTTTGCTCAGGTTCACAAATATCAAGTTAGAAGAATGAAGTTTTCTTTCACTTAAGATCGCTAGAACTATAAAAGTTGGGGTGATTTAGATCATGTTGCAAGCATAAATGTAAAAACCCTTAATGCATCATGAGTATGATGTATATAATTTGCTATGTAAGCTTTCATATTCTTGATTTTTTTAAGTCACTTCCATTTTTTCTCATCTATCTCTCTTTTCCCTCTCTCTATCTCTATCTTTCTTTCATTGGTATCGAAAAAGTTTCGGTTATATGTCTACTTTATGTCATTTTCTCTTGAAAATGTCCTAAATTTCTCCATTATCCACTTGATGAGTTCCATGATGTTCCTACTTTGAAGTTTTCATTTACAATATAAGAGGTACTTACGAAAACAAAAATGACATAAAATTTCTTCAAATGAATGAAGCAATAAGTATTGAAATAACAATGATCATACCTCCTACTAATTAAAGCTATAAGGTTGCATCCAACATAATTGGTGTGTTTAACATTATTCTGATTGTATATATTCTCCAATAATATTCATTAAAAAACCACTCATCCGTTGAAAAAAATCCCACTCATCCATCTTCTCCTCCAAATTATTCAACTAGACTTTTCATCTTCATTCAATTTCATGTAAGTAATATAATTTTTAGAATGCGTTATCTTCTTTTAGTTGTTATGTAAGTATATAAAGAAAAACACATTTTATTTTCACCTCATTGTCGTTTGCGATTGTTATGCTTGAAGGTTTAATTTCAAGTCTCCTTATGGAAAAATATTATTTCAAGTTTGTCAAACTTCAAATAAATATGTTAAATTTAGGAGTTGGTATCTTCTTTTAGATATTTTTTAAATAAAGAATATATATATATATATATATAAATATATATTAATTTCAAACAATTATTTGGAAACCTGTTCATCAAAATATTATTAATATAATCATCAAATTTCTTTATGCTTCTATTTTTTTTACGTTTTTAACTGTTTAAACTTTCGTTATAGATATTTATCATTCAAACAAGCTCATTCATGCACACAACCAAATTCCTACTTAAGATCAACTTTTAGACTTTGCTAAGTTATAGAAAAAAGTTATCCTATTTTAGCAAAAAAAAAATATTACTCAATTTATTTGTCTCTTTCAGAAAACTAATCTTTAACCATTAGTTATATATGTTATATTCCATTTTTTTGAGTTAGTGTGTTTTTTTTAGTGTTAGAACACAATATTAGAATAAATTTACCAATTGATAAAAAAAATTGGTTTTTAAAATATTGGGATCAATATCAACATAAGGTAAGTACTAAAATAGTTATATTCATATTCAATATGGTTAATTTGTAATTTATTTCTAATATTTATATTGTTAGTTTTAACTTTTGAAACTATGTATAGTTTTATATTTAGTTGTAATAACTATTATTGATTGTACTTCAACACATCGACTTATAATTCTTAATGTATTTGAGACTCGAGAGTTCGCTTCTATTGTTTATAAAAATGATTATTCGTTTGGTATATTTTATTGTCTTATACTAATTTATAATAATAATCCATTAACTTTACTTATGAATTTGTAAAATATTGTGAACTTAAAATCAGAAATCGCATTGAAGTTAAATGATATTAAATAATATTCACGAATTAGTATTTAAATACATTTATTAATATTTAAATACATTAACTAATTTGTAAAATATTATAAACTTTAAATGCATTTATTAATATAGGGTTTATAACTTATAGATTTGTAGTAATAATGATTTAAAATACATTCCTAATACTAACTTATATTAATAATCATTTAATATCTCTTCTTATTATTTATGTACATGCTTACTATTTTTTATACCTAATAAATTTTGCTTACACATTTTTTTCATGAAATATATATATTGGACTAAAAGCTACCTTTAGTACATAATGGATGTTGGTTGTGGATATTACATTTTGTAGACTATGGGACTTTTTGAATCGTAGGAAGATCAAAATTTGATTAGTTTGGATTTGGTTTTAGTTAACAAAAATGTATGTTCTTATATTACTTTATTAATATGATTATACTGATCACTAACTAAGTTAGAAACGGTGGTCATAATTACATGAAAACTCTAATTTTGTTTCAATTGTTTGGGGTATAAAGGTTGTTTTAACAACTTATATTTAGGTGTTTTAGTTGGTGCATTCCATGTCAACATTAGTGGTATGTCCCATTTGAAAAGTAGACATGTATATGTGCGTTAGTTACGTTTTATTGAGAAATTATGTTTTATTTTAAATCTGCTCAATACTTCTATAAAAACATTATCGTTACCGTGCAACGCACGGGCCCATCACTAGTATACCCTAAAAATATCCCCAAAATATTCACGTACGATTGAACCACCGAGGCTCCCACCGCTCCACCACCACTGTCCACCACCGGACCATCAAAGCCTTCAGACTCTCTGCCCTACGCCTTATCTTCAGCCTTCAGGTTAGGGTTTGAACCACTATTTGTTTGACCGATTTTGACCGATTCGGGTCGATTACTCGGCGATTTGAGCCGATTACTCCTTGAACCGTGGAAGATGGCCGATTAGGCAAGAATCGGATCGGCCGACCACCGATTTCCGATTCCTCGGCGAGTACTCGGCCGAGGAATCTGATTTTTACCACCATGATTATTATAGGGATAAAAGATATATTTGGTATTATGAAATTAGAATATTCATGTTAAATGAAAATACCATCTTATTGCCAAAGTATCTTTATATCCCTTTATCTTTGGAATCCAATGCACTTTAAAAGTTCCCATCTAAAAAAGAATGAACCGCAGCAGAAAATGAAATTTGCTCAACCATATACATACAACATTACAATTCTATCAGATTCCTCAAGGAAATTTTCGAAGTAAACTCCGTTACATTCTATCTTACTACACGGTTGTCTACATTGCCATTGTAATTTGCAACCACCGTCATTGCGGCCCCACCAACATCGTCGCCACCATTAATTACTATCATGGTCACCACCAACACTGTTATCGTCACTACTATTGCCACGACCACCACTGTCACTCTCAACCATCACCACCACCAATACTATATTAATCAAACGAATAAAATATCTATTGAACGACTATATGTTCATTTCGCATGGTCAAATCCGATTAAATTTCAACATCTTTTAACTCATTATCTTTTAGAATGTGAAAAATGGATATTTGATGGGGATATTGAAAACGACAAAGAAAAAGATAAAAAAGAAAGAAAAGAAACGTTCAAAAATTGACTTCAATTATGCCGCTTCTTCTTCTTCACTGTCGAATATATTCTTCTTCCATTGTTCTTCTTGCTTTCATTATTGATCTTATGATACAATCCATCGATTGATTCTTGTAAACAACCAATTTGGATCCAATCCAATCCAAAATTCAATCCAACAATGGCAACAGCAGCCTTCAAATCCAACTCTAAAAGAACCACCAATGCCTCAGATTCCCCCAAAATCAACCACCCTCAAAACCCTAACCCCATTCCTCAAAAACCAAAATTGCGAAGGTCTTTGAGTGTTAGTGCCCTATCTCGATCACCACAGGTCGACATAGCTTCTGAATTCTTGAACAAAAGAGACAACCCTCTTTTTTGGGCCACCGGCGGTTCTCCTAACGCCGAATCTCCGACGACCGGTGGTGGTGGTGGTGGGGAGTTGGAGCCGGGACTTCGAAGAGTTCGAATGTGGGGGAGAGAGGGCGAACGGTGAGGCGGAATTCGGATTTGAGAAATGGTGGTGGTGGTAAGAAGGAGGAGGTGGTTGGTAGGAGGAGGAGTTTGTCTAGGGTTAATAACAATGGCGTTGGAAGCGGTGATGGGCGGCGGGGCCGGTCGGTTTCTAGGGCTAGATTGGCTTCTGGTGCTTCTGAGGTTGAGAAAGACTTTCTTTTACTTCATGAATTATATAACTGCATTATGTTTATTTGTTTTGATCATGTGTTAAAGATTTTGATGAAGCAAATAATGTATATTGGAAAAGTTGTTAAATCAATCTTTGTGGATTAATGTGTTTGTATAGATTGAGAAGGTTTTTGTTTGTAATGGGGTTTTCATAGATGCAAGACACTTTTTTGTATTAGGGAGGGGAAGGTTTTGGAAAACTTGGGATTTTATGCATAAAGCTCCCCTAGAAGTTTACTGATCATTAAGCCACTACCAAAGACTGATCAAATAAGCTGTGAGTCTTATTAAGCTTGTTAAGCTGCTAAGATGGTATCTGTTTGTTTGGGATAGAGAAAAAAAATCAATTTAATATTCTAAAAAGCTTCAATAGGAGCTTAAAGGTTCATAGACAGGCTATTTAGGAGAACAAATTTCTCATAGTATTTTTAAATGAAAAAGCTAATGATAGATGTGGAAATATTCTTGTGTTAGAAAGAGACATCCTTCTCTCAGAAATTATTCTCGTGGAAATCCCGTACATGGACGCCTAGACCTTAGTCGGCTAAGTGGGGATAACGGATAACACCAAACCAAGCACATGTAATATGTCACATTCGAAAGTGGGGTCGTAGTGGGATGAACGTAGACTTGTCATGTCCCCTGTTCCCCTCCCTTAAAGATTGTTTTAAAGAAGATTTTGGAAATAAAAGTGGGGATGAATTAATTTAAGCACATAAAGCATAATTACTTTTTTAGATCATGTGAACATATTAGAATAGAACTCTTAATTTTCATATTATTTTGATTCAATTACTTTCCTAATGTACTCACATGTTTTATATGTTTTTTGCTTGAGGTTTACTCATGAAGCTATAATATACTTCTAATGATAACTTGTTGGCACATAACTTTAGGAGCTTCATAGTTCATCCAATTGTGGTTGTTTGTTTTCTTTTTCTTTTCAAAGTTATACTTGATATTGTGTTTGTATTTTCATTTCTTTTTCTTTTAAACAACTTGCTAAGTAAATGGCGCATGTGGCTCATTGGAATGCTGAATGCATCGCAAACCAGCAAATTTCATGGAATTGAGAGAGTAGTAGTTTGATGAACTCTTTAATTTATACAAATCATTAGATTTTGTTTCAGATTTTTGAATAGAGCAATAACATATAGGAAAAAAATCTTTTGGAAGTTTTCTATGAATTCCAATAATGGGCTTCTCTCCCATCATTTTAAATATACAATTTACTTTTGATATTTAAAAATCAGATGACCTAATTCAATTGTAATTGACATGTTTATTCTTGAATTTTGATAAGAAGTGGACAAAATCTGAATGTGGGATAGATTCTACAGAGAAATGTCTTCAAATCTATTAGAAAAGTCTATATCAAGTTTGAATTATGAAATTGAAGGTTTGCCTACAAACGTTGAAGTGTTCCTATTTCTTGTAAAGAAGGGTTAGATTTTTTGGATGAGCATAGATACGTTTCAATTTTTCCCACCTAGAGGACAAGGTGAGAGTTGGTGCAGGTCTTATTATACCCTAGAAGTTGCTATTAGTTACGTTGGCTAAGTAAGGGCCTAAGGGGGTAGAATTGGGAGTAGTTTTAGTAAGGTTGTATTAGAAGTAGTTAATTGGAGCAGGGGCAATCTCGGAAGTGGGAGTTTTCTGTTCATGGGGTAAAATGGGAAAAGTAGCTTTAAGAGTTATAAATAGGTGACGGTGGGAGAAGTGCGGGGTATTCTGTGTTGGTGATTAAATTGGCTTGAGACTTGAGAGAGCTCAGCCTCTCGAATGCTGGTTTTTATCTTCTTATATTCATCAAATTTACTAGTGGAAATCATATGCAATCTTAAGAATTCTGCTAATTTGTGTATAAGAGTACATAAAATTATCCTTAATGATATTTTTCTCTCTGTAAATAGAGCGATGCTGAACAAGATTCAGGAATACCAATCACATATGGAGGCAGGAGTAGTTCTATTCGGGCATCTAATGTTACTGGGAAGCAACCTGTTTCTGGTGTTAAAGCATTTGGCCGTAGTTCCAGTGCTACCCGTACCCGCCATCCTTCAGTTGGTTCTCCTGTGAGCATTCATGGATTTATCTGTTATTTTTTTGTTACATTCAATCCATCTGTGTTTCAATGTGTTTTTTCTGTAGTGACATTTGCTTAATTTTGTAGTTTGATTCACGTGTTTCAAACTGGGAAGATGGGATCTCCACCAGTTCTTTGTCGGAAGCTGAAGAGAAAACAATTAAAGCTGTCTTTGAGCAGATGAAGGTTAGAATTTTGTATTTTTTGTGGACTTGGAGAACCAGCATTTATCTTCATACTTCGTCTGTCCGAAAATAAATGTCCACATTGAAAAAGACACAATCTTAGTAATGTCTAATTCTTACACTTATTAATCAACTAATTGACATTTTTACCCTTGCAATAGAGGAAGTAGTGAATTTCTTCACCTCACAGTTAAGAAAAGAACCCGGAAGTAAGTACTTACTTTTAAAATTGAAATGTGGACACTTGTTTTGGGACGGAGGGAGTTTAATCATTAATGATGTTGCTTACTAAAATCCCATTTAAGGGAAGTAAATGTAAACTGTAAGTTGTGAAACAAGATTATTTGTTTTGTTGTCTGAAGTTTGTCAGTCATTGCCTTGTAGTCATTTGAAGGGGACAACTTGAGAAAAGACACGGCCTCAAGTGAAATATATGAAACTGTGAGATCGGAAGTGAGACGTGCTATTGCTGACCTTCAAGATGACCTCCAAGATGTGAGTTCTTACTTCTTAAGGCTATCACTAATTAACAAAATCATTTGTATACCATATAATATGGTGGAATGAAGATATTCTACTTTATCAGAAGTTAGCTATGTTTTTCTGCTGTGTTGCAATTATGGTTTCTTTCTACACATTTTATGTTGATCATGCCATGAAAACACACACACACACACATATAGAGAGAGAGGAGAGTTCAAATGTAAACTCATATTTCATTGTGAACGTAAGGACCAACAAAATCGTTCCACGTGGCAATCTGAATCGCTGCTCAAGCTTTATTCGGACTAAACAAAGCTTTATTCATTTAGTCTGAATATTCATGCTTTATTATTCAGAGTGAATAAAGCTTTGGTGCCTTTATTCACTCTAAATAATGCATGATATTCAGAGTGAATATTGCCACATGACGCGATTTTAGTGGTCCTCACGTTCACAATGAAAAATGAGTTTTCATTTGAACTTTCCTCTCTCTCTCTCTCTATATATATATATAATTGTATATATATTGTGTGTGTGTGTGTGTATATAGGGGTGGGTTCAATTGTGAACCACTTTTTGGTTGTGAACGTGAGGACAACCGAGAGCGCGACACGTGGCGGATGACTAGGCGCCACGTCAACTCCACGGCGGATGACTAGGCGCGATTCATGGGAGGGCATTGAATTAATGAGGGGGACCACACTCAAAGCCGCCACGTGTCGCGCTCTCGGTTGTCCTCACGTTCACAACCAAAAAGTGGTTCACATTTGAACTTTCCTCTGTGTATATATATATATATATTTATAAAGGGAGAGGGGGAAAGAGAGAGAGTATTAAGTACTGTGAGAACCAATATATTCGTGATACTTATAATCCTCAAATAACTTAAGAAAATTCTCAATAAGTGGGATTCGGCTAAATACACATCGGAGACTTTGTGGGCCTTTGGTCCACCTACAAAAAATGCTGGGTTCGCTACTGAGCCAAGAGTATCGTATGAAAGTAGTTGCATCCATGTGAGTAGTAAAATTTTAATTTTTTGTTGGTCTGTATATCTATCTATATGTAACTTCTGTTCTAATATCTCTTTTAACTTCTGACCCTTCTTTATTTATGACTTTAGGCCATCCGGAGGAATAGTACTGGCGTCCTAGCGAGTACAGATGTTACTGAAATATCTCCCAAGTTGGTCAAACCTGGGGCTGTTGAGTTAGTGTTGGATATAAGAAGGGAATATGCCAAAGAACTTGAAGAGGTGATCTCTCTATATTTCCACTCTGATTAGGCATATATTCTTTCCCTGCCAAAATAAGTGTCTACTTTCCAATTCTACCCTTAACCATGAGAGGTAGAAATTCATTACTTTCTCTATTGTTAAGGGTAAAATTGTTATTTAGTTAAATTAATAAGTGTAATAATCACTTCTTTTTGAACTCTGTGCCTTTGTCATGGTGGACATTTATCTTGGAACGGAAGGATTGAATGAAAAACCATCCAAATAATCCCTTAGTCAATATGGTTTTAGGTTTAGCATGAAAACGGGTTGTGGGCGGAAAAATGTGATTGGAAATCGGAGCAAAATGGCCGTATATAGACATGATAGTGGCAAAACAACTAAATTAGATCATGATAGAAAGGCCAAACAAAAAATTAATAAGTTTTTTTCTCTTTATTATTATTGTTGATGTGAACTGTTTTATGGTTTCTTAAAATGTTTAGTCCCAAGAACGTGCTAGAAAACTTCGATCGGATTTAGCCATTGAGGAACATCGCAAGCAGGAGCTGAGCAGAATTCTCAAGGAGACGCTTCCTGAACCCAAGACGTCATCTGTTCCTCATAAGCCTCGTTTAGGAAGAAAAGTACGCCCTTTTTGTTATTTTGTTCGTATTTACGAATGTTGTTTTGTTTATCATAGAAAGTTGGTTGTCGAGTCTGGCTATTTTTCTCCTTTAACGCGTTCATGCACACACACACACACATATACATGCATGCATATATTGTGTGTCACATGCGTCTACTGCATGCACACACATGATACATACATACATATATTGTGTGTACATGAGAAAGTTCATTTAGGAACGGTAACTATTTTGAGAATCGTGAGAACTATCATTGGATGAGTTCAATCAAACGTTTCAGATGGTGTTTTTTGGGTTTTTAGGGTTCTTTCTGCATCTCTCTCTCTCTCTCTCTCTCTCTCTCTATATATATATATATATATAGGGAGAGAGAGAGAGAGAGAGCGTTGTAGACTGTAGAGTCCTTTTCATTTGGAACCACCAAAAGGTTGTAAACTACGAAACCTCATCATGGCCGTAGATCAAAATACGAAACCTCATATGAATTCATAGGAAATAAGGAAATATGGGAACGTTTCATAGGATTTCATAGTTTATAACCTTTTGTTGGTTTCATAGTTTATAACCTTTTGTTGGTTTACAAATGATTATGCCTCTAGCGGTGTGTATGTGTGTATGTGTGTGTGTATATATATATTAGACAAGGTCATGGTTTCATATTTGAGCTTGTATTTCAATTCTTTCTTCTGGTTTTGAATTCATAGGAAATAAGGAAATATGGGAACGTTTCATAGGATTTCATAGTTTATAACCTTTTGTTGGTTTCATAGTTTATAACCTTTTGTTGGTTTACAAATGATTATGCCTCTAGCGGTGTGTATGTGTGTGTGTGTGTGTATATATATATATTAGACAAGGTCATGGTTTCATATTTGAGCTTGTATTTCAATTCTTTCTTCTGGTTTTGATATTTTCGTTATCTTATTACAGAGAAGCAGTGAAAGAAAAAAAATATCAAAACGTTTGACAGATGAAGCGATGTCATATTTTGATGAGTGTGTTTCGATATCAACATTTGATAGCTCCGATTTCTCGGCAGCAGAAGATGCGGCCGTGAACTCAGTCAACACTACTACTCTTACAACAGGAGCCACCACATCCCAACCCCACGACACCCACTGCATTTCACCCTCCTCTGCTTGCATCAAACAACAGGTAAAACTGCAACACATCAATGGATACCGTATAATTTATATTTTTATTTTCCAAAAAAAAAAATCCTCTACCTATGTGTGGGATATACTGGGTTCATTTGGTCTAAATAAATCTGCTACGAAATAATCATATGGAGGGGGCCAAACACAATTTTCGTTGTACTAATTCGATATCAAATCATATTTTCAGATGATTGAAGGTGATCTAGGATGTAGTTCAACGGCTCGTAGCAGCAGTAACGACCTCATAACGGATAGAGTCGTCGAAACCACCACCGAATGGGAAAGGAAGTCTCGCTTCTCGTTTGGTCACAAACCATTGGAGCTGCAACATGACATAAAAAGTTACATCAAAACTTTTGAGAAAGACACGGGAATCGATGGAATCGCGTCGAGAAGTAGTTACAACGTTGATGACTATAATCTACTTGAGATCAACGAACGGCTGTTGTTCGACAAAGTGTTGTTTAGAAACCAACAAGAGTCCGGGAGTTTGCATATATGCGGCGGAGTTGCCGTTCCATTTTTGCCATTTGCTAGTCTTTTTTGAAGATGCTAGATATTGTGTTAAGTTCTTCTTCATGTATAAAAGGGTGTTGTTTTTTCTTCTTTTCTTTGTTGTTTCAGATATAACAATACAATCTGATCTTAGAAAGGTCTTGCTGAATATTTGGGTTTATATACAAGGGAATTTGTAAACGCTATTAAGATGAGAAATATTACTCGCACTTACCTTATCGGTCGTCAAAATGACATGGTAGGAATGTTGGTAAACATATACATATCTTACCTAATAGGAATTACTACCTAATAAGATTATCGGTTCTTACCATTCTCATGTTAAATGTTAAAGTAATCACTTTTGTAGTGCAAAAGAAACCACAAGTCTACAAACTAATTAAGAGACTCATTGGTGGGAATGAATTCTCCTTCTAAAAATGTTTATTTTAATTCGCCATTTTATTAGCGGAAATTTTGTCGGCAGAGTAAATTGCAAATTTGGTCCTTATGGAATATGGATTGTTGCAAATTACAATGGTTTATGTGTAGGGCTGATAATGGATAAGGGTAAACTAGTTTTTTTTTTTGAAAAGCAAGAAAGGTCACTAGAGCGGGAGCTTCGGCAAAGCCATCACCCCCACCAAGCGAACCCAAGAATTTATTGAAACCAAACTAGCAAGGCGCTAGAAAAAGTACAAGGAACAACAAAACTACCAACCAACAAAAGAAAAAACCAACCCCGATTACAACCGATGAGCAAAACCAAGAGACAATCATCTAAGGCATGCCTAAGCAAGCGAGAATCCTGTGGAGAGAATAAACACAATGAGTTAACCCAGCGGGTTTGAAACCCATTTATCCCAAGAAATTTTGACCGGGAGCATCTGTTTGCAAGCCATAAAGCAGAGAGCCTTTGGAGAGCTGGGAAAAGATCCTCTTCCAGCAGCTTTTGACGATCATCATCCGCAGCAAAAGCAACCTTGTTTCTTTTATTCCAAATTAGCCAGACAAGAATCAAACAGATAGCTTGAAAAGCTACCTTCTTCATCAACTTATCTTCGAGTGCAACCATTAGCTTTTTAAAATCTTCCAAAGAATAAGGCCTTGGCCCTCCAATTCTCCACCACGCCCAAACTTTTCTCCAAAGACCTTGAACAGAACTGCAGCTAAAAAACAAATGATCTGCAGACTCGACCGACTGGTTACAAAGCGTGCAAAGACTACAATTCACCACCAAATTCCTCTTGAGCAAATCGGCTTTCAACGGGAGAGCTTCGTTGATTAACCTCCAGCCGAAAATATTCACTTTAATGGGAATAGTCTTGTTCCATGGGAGGCGCTCACTATGACCTGCACCTTGAAGGAGCTTAACTTGAATACGGTCAGAAATCGTTTTAGTAGAAAAAACTCCTTTTGGATCCCACGACCAGAACCACATATCTTTTCCGGAAGTTCTAAATTCGGAGTTCGAAAGAGTTTCAACAAGTTTATTAAACTCATCAAAAGATCTCCCACGCAACGGAGACCTCCATCTCCAGACTCCATGCCAAATCCCGTTCGAAAATCTCCACCTTTCATTGAACAACGCAACTTTGTTTACCTCTAAAGCAAATAGACGAGGAAAAAGCTCTTTTAGACTTGACCCATTACCAACAGCCGGGTCCGTCCAGAAAGAAACATTTGAGCCAGCAGAAATGGTTTTTGAAAAAGACGAGATAAAGGGGACACCAATATCATCCAACTTTTTACAGCTAGCAACAATTTGTCCCCAAGTACTATTAGAGGACAGATTGGAAGAGTCATGAAAACCACCATCGTTACCATACAAATTTGAGATTACCTCTTTCCAAATACCATTATCATCAGATAAGAAGCGCCAATACCATTTTGAAAGGAGTGCTAAATTTTTTGCTTTTAAACTAGCGACTCCTAGACCTCCATCCTTCTTTCTCTTCAAGATTTTGCTCCACGATAACCAATTTAATTTCTTTTCGTCTTCCTTGCTTCCCCAGAAAAATCTTCTTCTTACAGCTTCTAAATGATTAAGAATACCCTCTGGAACTCTGAAAAGAGAAAAAAAATAGAGCGGCAACGCTGTGAGAACAGAATTTAATAAGGTGATTCTACCTCCAAAGGAAAGAGATCTGGATTTCCAACAAGCTAACTTTTTGTTCATCTTTTCTACAACACCAATCCAAGAGGATTTTCGCCGCATGTTAGACCCGACCGGCAAGCCCAGATAAGAAAAAGGGAGAGTCGCTGATTTACAACCGAAATCTTGGGCCATTGACTCGACCTCCTCCTTTCTAATGCCTATGCCCATCAAGCTACTTTTAGCCAGATTGATTTTCAAGCCCAAGACTTCATAAAAGCAGTGAAGGAGTTTTGTTAAATTTGAGATATTTCTCCTCGACCATTTTCCAAGAAAAAGAGCATCGTCTGCAAATTGGAGTAATGATAGGTTTTCCTTAGTACTCGAAAGACAAACTCCTTCAAAAAGACCCTTGTTACAAGCTTCCACCGTCATATTTTGTAACGCTTCTCCAACCAAAAGAAATAAAAGCGGGGAAAGCGGGTCCCCTTGTCGTAAACCCCTTTCCATAAAGAATTCTGAGGTTGGAGATCCATTAACCAGAACTGAAACAAAAGCTGACAAGAGACAGCCGCGAATCCAGTTACACCACTTCCTTCCAAACCCCATTTGTTCCATGATTGAAATAAGAAAGGACCAATTCACGGAGTCAAAAGCCTTTTCAAGGTCTATCTTTAGCAATAAAAGCTTCAATCTATTTTTTAAAGCGTGATTCACCGGTTCATTGGCGATCAGAATACCGTCGAGGATTTGGCGACCCGAAATAAAAGCCGTTTGGTTTCGGCTTATTAGCTGGTCCAAAACCTTGCCCAATCTACCTGCTAAAACTTTAGCGACAATTTTGTAAAAACAACCCAAAAGGCTGATTGGTCTAAAGTCACCAATCTCTAATGGATCCAGTTTTTTTGGAACGAGGGCAATGAATGAGGCATTACAGCCACGAGAGAAGCTACCTGATTTTTCAAAATGAGCCACTGCGGATAAGGGTAAACTAGTTATTCATTATGTTTCGACCCGTTAAATAACAGTACGGGTAAGAAAGCTTTTATTCATTTGTTCATTTATCCACTTATCTATTACCCGTTTATCCAAAATTTTAGTGGGTAGAATATGGATAAACAAAATTTCATTATTCTTTACCCCTTATGAAATAATATATCATGGTTCACAAATGAAGGTGCCTCTATATGTATATATACACATCTCCCCAAAACGCTATTCAAAGTAATATTTCAAAAAGCTACCTTATGATACATGCAAGTTTGAATGAATTAAGCTTATAAGTTAGCTTATCTTTGCCAAACACAGCATAATGACAGCAAAATAATAAGGTATCATTTTATTATCAGTTTACCTTAAGTTAGTTTTTATCCAAATATACAAGCAATAACAATGAAAACCACTGAAATTTAGCAAATACAAATATGCAAATCATGGATCGTTCTTGTCCGAAGGCCTTTCTGCACTTCTTGCTTCTTCAGATGAAGCTTCGAATAGCTTCCGATTGAAATTGGAAGTGGTAGAGATAGCTACAATGGAGATCTGAAAATGAGTTTTAATAATCGAGGAGGAACTTCATCATCATCATCATCATCGTCTTCTTCTTCTTCTTCTTCTTATTGAATCTGTTGTAAAATGTTTCCATCATCGCCATCGTCATTCACAATCATTCGTTTGTTTATACTCTTGATTGTTTTCATCTTCATATTCAATTTCTATAGTAGAGCTATCTTAGAGGATCAACAAAACCTAAATCTAAGCTTCTCATCATCACAACAACACACTGTTGTAGCTCACCACCAGCATAAGGTATACTTTTCTGCACTCCTCAATATCAAAAATTCAGATTAATTTTCGGACTTTGGATTGATTCTATATATATATATATATATGTATTTGTATTTGTATTTATCATTTTTGAAATCTTAATTGTGCTGGATGTAAATGTAATTGGGAAGAACACATCCACTGAAATTGCTCTAATGTTTTTGTATAATTGTATATATGTTTCGTTGCTTTAGGTTCCACAGAAGAAGCTGGCTAGTGAAAAACTTTGGGAAGCTCCTTTTAGTGGTGGTTTACATCCATGTGTAAATGCTACTTCTAGATATCAAGGTATCTTTGATTTTATCATCTTCTGTACTAGTGATTTTAGATGCTTATATTGTAATCTATCTATATTTTCAGCTTTTCAAGAAGGGGATCATTATATCACTGTAAGAAGCAATGGTGGATTGAATCAAATGCGTACTGGTGTGAGTATTTGATATCTCTCCTTTTTTCTTTCTGGTAGTTAATTGTCTTTTGTGATTCAAATATTTATATTGTGGTAGAATATAGTATAGTACTGCTTAAATGGAATTATGAGATGTTTAACATAGGAAGTATCTGTTTGTTTGACCCAAAGTTGGAATGACTTCTGTTTGATATTTGTGTTTCTCTTCCTCTCTCTTATAGAAGGTAGGCTCATGCCATAAAGTGAAAAACTTTGGGAAGCATCTTCCCATTTGACTAACTTGTCATAATATCCAAGATTTGTTGTAGTAGTTCCTGTGCTACCCTTAAACAGCATTATCTTGTCTATATGAGGTTTTTGAGAACTTTGTTACAGTTCCTAGTGCTTAGGACCATGACTTTGCTGGACATAAACATCCTTTTTGATTATTGAAGATGATTCAGAGGATGTAGCTACTCTAAGGGGTTGTTTGTTTTTAAATACCTCTTAAAACCTCTTAGGTCTGAAACTTAAGAGATTTGTAGACTTAAGACTGTTTGTTTTATTTTGAAGAAAAGGTCTGAAAGCCTCCACCTCTTATTTTTTAGATGTAAAATCAGACTTCATACCTTTAAAAAAACAATCGATACCTGAATTTCTTTGTTCAGAGGGAGTTTTGAGTGAAGGACATTGGGATCCTCGAGATTTTCTCAAGGATTGAGGTGGCTAGATCCTGCAATGATATCTTCTCATGTGTGTCGAAGAATGTCATTAATATTTGATGAAGTTGCATTATAATGATTAAGCATCTATGCACATATCCAAGAATCAAATATTTGAAGTGTGTCCCAAACAGATTGAGATGGATATTCATTGTCGTCATTAGGCTGTGTTTGGTACTTAAATGGATCCCATAGTTAGATAATTGGGCATGCGTAATATCTATCTTCCAAGTTCCAACTTGAAAAAGTATCATTAGAGAGAGAGAGAGAGAATATCTATGTCCAGTGTGGTATTTTATCTTCTGGTTACTTTATAATACCTGTGAGTTTTTCATTCTCACTTTTTTGGGTCCTGTTGCTTCCATGTTTTGTTGCTTAGAATTGAACAACCTCCTATTGTTTAAATATACATAACAGAGTCCCTTTGTTTGCCAACTTGGAACAGTGGTTCTCTTTCCTTGCTAAACAGTACTTTAAAAGGATAAAAAAGATATTATTGATGATCCTTAAAATTTAAAGGAGAGAAAGGGAAGGGGAGGAAAGGAAAAGAAAGGGAGGGAGAGAGTTATCCTTCCAAATCATCCCACTTTTGGAAGGAAATGGAAGGATAACTTTTAAGAGAAAAATAAGGGAGAGTTATCCCTCCTAATCCCTCCAAATCCTTTCCTTTCCTTCCTTTAAAAAACTCGAGAACACATATATCTTTCCAAATCCTTTCCTTTCCTCCCTTTAAAAAACTCGAGAACACACTTTTGTTACTTTCCTTAGAAATCCTTTCCTTTCCTTCGTTAAAAAAAACTCGAGAACAGGGCGTAAATAATTGGATCTTTAGACAAGGTATAGCTCACCGTGAACAAAATTATACTACATCTTTGACAGATTGCTGATATGGTAGCAGTGTCGCGAATGATGAATGCAACCCTAGTAATTCCCGAACTTGATAAACGCTCGTTCTGGCAAGACAAAAGGTACCCTTAAGTGCTACTGCATTAACCCCCTCTCTTTGTCACTCACCCACACATTTGACATTGTATCTCTAATTGGCTCTTGTGCAGTATATTTTCAGATATCTTTGATGAAGACCATTTCATTGAAAGTTTAAAACGAGATGTGAGAGTTATAAAGAAGCTTCCTCTGGAGTTGATCTCCGTTCCTCGAGCAAGGAAGCACTTCACGTCTTGGGCTGGTTTAGGTTACTATGAGGAAATGACCAAATTATGGGCGGAATATCAGGCATGTAGTTTCAGCACTCTGTTATGCATTCCTTTTACAGTCTTTCTACTTGTCATTGCTTTTATGAGGAAGGAAATTAAAATTATAGTTGAAACCACAAGGCATTTATTGGGTGTATTTATAAAAGGTGACATCTGCTTTGAGCTATCGTTTGTATCTACAAAATCTCATTCATTTGATTTAAATGAAAGGTTTATGCTTATACTTGTTCCTTAACCTGAGAATGAAAGTATATACATATTATATGACACACAAGCTTAATCATATTCATATATGATTAAGCATATGTTACATTGAATATACATGGTCGTTTAATCATATATGCTATCACACTGCTTGCCTTCTCGCAAAATGTTTAACTTCTCGCATGATCCTCCTTCTATGTATATATATATATATATAATATTAATGTGGCGAATAAAACTCAAACAAGTGAGTTTAGAATCCTTGACCTCGTGGAAGGTCAGGTTACCGGATCCCGTCTGGTCAAGGGCCCTTTGGTCTCCCAATATATATCTTAATTTTGTTCCACATCACTAAGTATTTTTGGTGCCATTTATTATGGTATTTATCTTCTAAATAACTAATTTTTTTTGTACATATTCAAATGTATCTGCAATTAAATCTAGTTTTTTGAGCATTACTGATTTTTTATACAGGTGATTCATGTCGCAAAATCAGATTCTCGATTAGCAAACAATGATCTACCGCTTGATATCCAGAGATTGCGTTGTCGTGCTCTTTACCACGCTCTTCGATTTTCTCCTTCTATTGAAACCTTTGGGAAGGTATGGATTCTCTTCATAGATCCACCTCAGTATGAGATTTAATTACATAATGTGTTATTGTAGCACAACTTTTTCTCCTGTTAACACTTGTGAGTGATGAGTTTTAAGAAATCTAGAGTAGGAAGAGTTTGGATGATAATCATGCGTAGAATTTTCAGGCATATCATGTTTGGGAGTTGCACAGATTTATTGATCAAATCACAATTCTTTTCCTAATTCACTATGTTGGTAAATTTAAAAGTCATCTATGGGAATCTATTTTATATTAGGCTCTATGCATACCCTTCATAGGCTTTCTTCCATAAACCATATTTTCCAGCATATTCTTTTGATTACTTGTTACACTCTGTGCACACCGATATTTGTTTTTTAATTGTTGATGATGCATGCCTGAAATGAGTTCATCAAGAAACAATAATTAGGAAGAGTTGGGATTACTGTCGCTTGTTTAGGTCTAAAACCTACGGACCATAGAGTTGCATAGTTTAATTAGTTAGATTAGAGATTATGGTTCCTAATTCTATATATGCCATGTATGTGTACCCATATGTCGGTGGTGCATTTAAGAAGTCACCGATGGGGATTTCTTTTATATTAGGCCCTGAGCATACGTGATGGTGACACCGCAGAAGCTAGTTGAGCGACTCAGATCGCAGGAGGGAAGATATATTTCTCTTCACCTGAGATATGAGAAAGATATGCTGGCTTTCTCCGGTTGTACATATGGCCTATCTGCTGCAGAATCTGAAGAGCTGAGATTGCTGAGGTGAAAAGTTTATTTATTTATTTATCTATCAACTTATATATCACATATGGGCATATACATGTCTCATGCGCAAAACACACATACATGCTAGCATCCATATCTAATTGAGGATAAAAGATATAAAGGAATAGAGAAGTAGTCAATGCAGCCTAATCCACTAGTTCTCTGTTACATGCTCACATTTCATGAATTTTGTTTCATACCGCAGGGAGAAGACAAATCACTGGAAAGTAAAGAACATAAATTCAACAGAGCAGAGAATTTCAGGTCTATGTCCGTTAACTCCCAAGGAGGTTGGAATTTTTCTTCAGGCTCTTGGTTATCCTCAGTCAACGGTTGTATATATTGCTGCGGGGGAAATATATGGTGGTAAAGCTCATCTTTCAGAGCTCACTTCTCGTTTCCCGAATGTAGTATTCAAGGTTTGCCTATTCCAAACCTTCCCCTTTTATATTTTGTCAAGATGTCAATTATTGCAGCTGTTGTTCTGTTAAGAAAATTGAACGAAATAATGACAGGAAACGGTAGCAACTGAAGATGAGCTGAGCATATACTCGAATCATGCTTCACAAACGGCAGCACTTGATTATATAATCTCTCTTGAGAGTGACGTATTCATACCAACACATTCGGGTAACATGGCAAGAGCTCTCGAAGGTCATCGCAGATTTTTAGGCCACCGGAAGACTGTTACTCCTGACAGGTACCCAAGCATTGATCTGAATGGCTACTTTTTTCTTAATTATTTTAGTTTTTATCAGATATTCTTATTCCTGTACAACCATGGGATCATAAGTATTTTTACCATTTTTGCCGATTGGAGACCCCAGATTTACAAATGTTAAAAACCTTCTAGAATCATTGTTGTGTATCTTCTTACTCATTTTATTGTTCAAAGAAGTGTAGAACCAAGATGACAACTACCTCAATATAGATAGAAGATTTAATGAGAATCCTCTGAAGACAATAAATAGTATACTCAATATTGTCTTATATCAGAGTGAATTTGGGTTTTTCAATGGTAGTTCCGAGTGGAAAATCTACCCGAGTTCTCCAATACTTGATACACGTAAGAGGAAAAAAGATTGTACAAAATATATAAAGAAATTGATATGTAGAATATAACACTGAAGGGACCATAATTGCAGGTTTCAAGCAATGGAGAGTGATAGTAATGTTATAAAGATCAAAGTTTAAACAAGTGTATCTGGATTTGTTTGATAACTTAATGAAACGATAAAAATTGAAATGTCTAGTGTAGAAACTGAAAATTGGACTTTTTGGGTACTTAAAAACACTTGTGCCAAAACAACAAATCGGGGTAAGGGTCTGTTTGTTTAGTAGCTTAAGGAGCTTAATGAATACTCACAGCTTATTCGTTCAGCTACAAATGACTGGTTGGTAGTGGCTTAATAACACACAAAGTGGCTTATTCAGTATGCATCTATGGAGGAGCTTTAAGCCAAGTTATTTCTATACCGGTCCCTCCCAATTAAAAAAAGAATGCTCATTCCATATGTTAACTCTTCCAAACAAAAGTTCTAATCTATAGAGACAGATAAGTAGATAACTTTATTCGTAGGACATATTTGTACACATTTTAGGAACGTTCATGTATGGTAACCATTGAACAAGATGGATGAATAAGATTTTAGTATGTGAAACTAGGAGTCTAATGAAGGTTGTTGAATGCCATCAATCCACGACAGGATGTTAGTTTCAAAACAGAAGAGGTAAACCATCACTTGTGCGTGCCCTGGTTTAATTATTATAAATACAAGAAAAAATATCTAATGAAAGCACTTGGACAATTTCTGTTACTTGTACTTGTCTCTTTATTTTGAACTTAGACCATCATTGTTAATATCTCTAACATGCTGTCCTCTTGATAAATGGGATTATCAGGAAAGGTCTTGTGGACATTTTTGATAAGTTGGAAAGCGGACAACTTAACGAAGGATCCACATTGCAACAACTTGTCAAAAACTTGCATCAGAAAAGGTAACAAACATATTTGGATGTTATTTCTTCTGGTTGGTTTGTTTTATTTATTATTTGGAGAAATAAATCATTTTCTTTTTGGCCAAAAACCTAACTAAACGAACCTAGTATATCCCGCATGGAGGTAGGTGGGGTCTATAGAGGGTAAGATGGGCCCTTTTTTGGGCACTTTTAGCCACAAAGTAGTCTTTTTGCAGCCAAAAGAAAGAAAGTTACTTGACCTATGTCACATTAGTGCTGAATGAGGATAAATTGTATATTTGTTTTAGAGTAATTACCATAAGTCAAACTGTTATAACAAAGCTTTGATGATCAGGCAAGGGGGTCCAAGGAAAAGAGAGGGTGCACCAGATGGAATCAAAGGACGAGCACGCTTTAAGGCTGAAGAATCGTTTTACCAAAATCCATACCCCGAATGCATATGCAGTTCTAAACATAGATATAGATGATATATATAATTCAAAAGGTCAGGTAAAGCAGCAATCCCTAAACCAATATCAACATTTTTTTACAAGGATTTGTATATCATAACTGTAGAAGTTTTAGTTTTGTTATGGATTTATTCATTCAATTCTAGAAGAGCACATAAAGACCTAGCTATTGTTAGTTTTTGAGATTCCACTGTTGGTGATGTATTAGGGCAAGATGTAATGTGTAATGTGCATGGAAAGTTCTATAGATCTACTATGTGTTAAGAGTAGTAAAACTAAGAAGTGACAATTTCTTATGTTATTGTATCAAGGGAGATTTTATACGAAAAGTTCGAATGTAGCAAAAAACGAGTGCTACCTTTTGATTTTGCATCTTGAATTGTTCACTTGGTTAGAATGCCTTAAAGTTTTAGTACAACTTCAGCCTAGCAGATAAAAGGTAGATATCCTTGTAGATGGAGGTCTAAGTACATCTTTGATGGATAGCATCAAATCCATAAAATGTTTGTGTATAATGGATAACATCAAATCTTACATCAAAAAATAACATCAAATCTTACATCAAAAATTAACGGTTTGTTTGGTTTGTAAGAATGAAATGAAATAAATTGGATTTCATGCAAGGATTGGATTTGGAAGAACTTGAATCATTTTGTGTGCTTGGTTGTGGAATGCAGTTGAATTCCATTAATAATAAATTAATAATAATGATAGAAAGTCATTAAAAATTATAGATATAATTAAATTAATTTTTATTTAACTAATTTTCTTAAAAACAAGTGTTTTTTAACATAATTTAAAACATTATTATATACAAATCATACGAAATCCCTTGGACTCCTAACCACCCATTCGGATCACAAAAATAATATATTTGAGGTGTTTTAAAGAAATCCTAAGCGTTGTTTGGTTCGCAAAATTAAAAGGATTTGATACAATTGGAATAACAAATTTCTTTGACCAAATTCCTAAATGATGTTTGGTTGGTTTGTGAAATGAACTTGATGGAATATGTTGAATTCCACATTTTAATGAATTCACCATTCCTTCTTTAAGTGAAGAAATTGAATTCCTACCAACCAAACACATGGTCAAATTCTATTCTACAAACCAAATGTATGGTCAAATTCCACCAAATTTTATTCAACAAACCAGCACCACTTAAGAGTCTGTTTGGTTTGCAGGAATAGAATAGGTTTACGAGGCTTTGGATTTCAAATCCATTTCAGTCTTATGTTTGGTTTGCAAGATCATCCGGATTTGAAATCCCTCAAACATAGGATTTTGAAATCCCATGGGGGTTGTTAGGATTTTAAGGGATTTCGTCGAAATTGTATGTAATAATGTTTTAAAATCTGTTACACACATTTGTCTTCTAATAATCAGTTAAGAGAAGATTTTATATCATGCCTGACTATGAAGGGTCCGACCTTCGAGTCTATCGGGAGAAGATGCCATGGTAAACCCCTTTAGCTATAAAGGGTGAGTTAACTATTTTTTAATTTTCCATAATCTTTTTAATGATATTTTATAAATAATGGGATTCAAAAATCTATTCCAAATCCTACAAATCAAAACCTCAAAAGGATTTCAAATCCTTCCAAATCTAAATTCCTACATGAAATCAAACCATTCCACTCCTACAAACCAAATGGGCCATAAGATTTCAAATCCGGACAATCCTGCAAACCAAACGCTGGATTGGAATGGATTTGAAATGCAAATCCTTCCAAATCCATTTCATTCCTGTAAATCTTCCCAAATCCATTCATTTCAGAGTAATTTTGCAGTCTCACCGTCTCACGTGAACCTAACCAGTATTCTCAAATACTAAGGTTTACAATAACATCAATAACAGTAAAGATATTCTGAAATACTAACGTTTACAATAACAATAGGCCATGAATTTACAAGTTCCTAAACCATATTCCCTAGCTTCAACTTTTGGCATCTTTTGGTGGAAGTTCTTATATAATAACCAAACCTACCTTTCTATACAAACAAAAATTGCTATTACATTGACAATGATATTACGAAGGATAAGCTATACAAGAGAATCGTACGCCTTTCCTAGTTGGTGTGTAATGGCATTCTCAACACTCCAACTTGTTGAAAAATGTCAATCATATACTCGTCGTTATGTGCAACCTAAATATGAACAAACTTAACTTACAAAACTGTTCCAACGTTGTTTTAGGATCGCGTAGGCCTCAAAACAAGGAATTGCTACTAATCCACCTTCGTCTTTTTTGATAACAAGATCCAACCTAATCAATGTATTTACAGCTTTATCGATTGGCATTTCCACCTGCAAAGCAAAATGCACGCATTAGAATGGTTGCTCTCTCTGTTCCAAAATAAGCGCATATCATATCACCTTACCTTCTTTTTGAACACATCATACATAAATCTTTCACATTGATCTTGAGCACTGTCTGCATAAGTTACCTGCAGAAACAACATTTTAAAACGCCATTAATATAATCCAAGAAACATTGCATAGTCATAGAATAGAATACAATAATATTTGCAGAGAAGGGGGAACCTGAGTACTCCCAGCTTTGAGTAAAATGGCATAAGCCAAAATGGCTTCCTTGTACTGCATATAACATTCAAACACCAAGTATTAGACTATGAAGGAAAGATGGTTGTTTAGCCCTTGTATGATCAAGTAAAATTCCATACTTGCTGCTGTTCAGAAGCATCCAAAAGAAAGTGAACGGATCCAAAACCACTGGCTAGAGTCTTCTCATAGAGCGTTCTGTTGACCAGAAGCTACAAAAAAAGAACATTTAAAAAATGAGGTTCAAGATACTACAAGTTATATACTAAAGCAAGCACTTGAAAAGAATATCGACTTACTTGATACCTATCCCACGTCTGCTTGTACCCCAAAATTATACGAGACAAATATATTACAAGAGCACTTGCTGCAATTACATCTAGAAGGAATGCTGATCTGCATTAAACATTAATTCAATTATCCTCATTTAAACAATTTGTTATCAACCATAGTTTTTTTGTTAGTAAAGAAAAGCCAGATATTTGAAGATTTGTTAGTTGATCTTGTACAAGCACGTTGTTTTGCATATTTGGAATATCCAACCTTAGTATCATCATCTCTCAATCCAAACTGAGTCTCCTCAAGATAAACCTTAATCTAAGTTGACAATCAACTTTCAATTGCATATTTATCATATATATCAAAACAATCGAAATCATAAAATTTCAAACACTCTCTCATTCTGATGCGTTGAAGATCATACTTCCAACATCTATATCAGTCATAATTGCTTAGGAGAAAAAACACATTTGCAGATAGAAAAGAAAACAAGTTTATTATCATGCCATTCTACAGAACCTTTTTAACAAGAGAACTATATTAAAAGCGAGGTGCTTACGGTGAGGACAATATGTTCTCAAATTTGTAGTTTATGAAGTAGGCCAAGAACCCCAAGACCGAGGCGATATCCAAGCGTACCTTCACAACAAGTAAACACAATAAATTCAAGTATCTAAATATCCAGATATACTCTATAAGATCACTCTTCAGAATTTGTACAACTCTTACTTAAACGATCGAGAAATATTAACATTAACCTGTTGCCAATGTTACCATTTCATATGTAACTTTCATTCTCGACATTTAAGACCTCAATTAAGTAATACAAGTTAAAACCAACCAAAGTAACTCAAATTGCATTGTATTTCAAAAACTATTATATATAAGCAACAAAAACACCCAAGAAAATAAAATTAACTTAATTGGTTGCTGAAAAAATTGTACTAATTTGCTAATTTTGGTAGAAGAAAGAAGCAACAAACCAAGTGCTTACAATTGCAAGCTAGAGGCTGGTAATTTGCTCACATTATTCAGCATGGTAGTACATTGCTTTGTTGTTCTCCTCATGAGAGTGATGCACCTTCATGCTAGGGCCTAGGACTCCATTTTAAAATATAAAAACACCGTGATTTTAATTAGAAATTACAATGAGAGAAATATAAGTTTTGCCATGGCATAAAAAATGAATTATTTTTTAACTAATATTTACCATAACTTAATTGAAACTTAAAATATGCCAAAACACCAGCAGACGGGCTAACCCCTAATTCAAAGCATAAGATAAAAACCAAAAACAGAAACATACAAACACAGATAAGCAGATAAAATCTTTTTAACCTATATTTACCGTGTCCAAAATGCGAAAAGACAGCTTCTTGTGAGGAAAAATAACCTGCATAAGTGAAAAATAATGTTAATATGATTTTTTTTTGTGAAATATCACAAAACCACACCTAGAAGCTGTGTAAAAATAAGCAGCATGGCTATGTTCACCGTTAAATCAGGAATAGGGATCATCTCATAGATCTTCAATTGCAACAGAGGAGATTGGTCTATGCGTTCTTTTTCCTCAGTTTCTTTTGTGTAAAGCAAAATCAATTCTTGGAATGCAGGTTCCTATAAGCAGAAAAGCTTCTCTTGTCAAGTTGATGATGCCACATGATGCTTAAAGCATAATAAAATATTGTGTCATTAATCAAAAAACAGAACCAAATATCAAATTGCCAAATATAAAAAGCAATGAAAAAGGTTAAAAAAATAAAAACATCAATGTCAAATTTGGATGTTGACTTCTAAACTGACAAAGGATGGACCCTTATATGACAGTTAACAAAATGCAGTGATAGTAAAAACTTGAAACCTCATACATGACAGCTAAATGTTAAAGATTATAGTGCTCAATTCTTATGTGTACGAGGGTAGTAGAGCAACCGTGGTTTGTGTAATACCTGAAGGATTGATCGCGATGCAAAAATTGAGAATGCGCTCTTCAACATTTTCCAAGGATTATTTCCACAAAATCTTCTTGAAGCCGGCTCCCATATATCACTAAGTGATATCCTTGACAAGAAAATTGGCCTGCATAAACACTTATTATATTACTTTTTTTCTAGACCTAAATAGAAATCCATTCAACTTAGGGTACAAGCCAGTGTATTTTTCATTGTGAAACCCAAAGGAACAAAGGAAACGAAAATGGAAAACTTGGAAGTTGTAAAGAATCATTCTATTAAAACATATCAGCATAATTAGACAAAGCAAATATGAATAGAATTCATAGTCGGCCAACATGCCAAAATATGAAACGTTAAGTTAATACAGAGATAAAAGATTAACGATAACTACACCTCAAATATGATTCTGATGCAGTGATATCTGAGTCAAGATTAAATATTTGTTCAGGTACAGAGGGTATAAGTCCTGTCCACGTCAGCAATTTCCTCAAGAGCCTGCCACGGGGCCCAGCTGACGACAGAATTCCTTCATAACGAGCAACCGCCCTCTGTGCAGCAAGCCATATGGGAAGGTCTTTATCTGAGAGTTGATCAGCTCCTAACATATCATCAGGCAAAGGTTTATCTTTATCAAACATGTATGATTTCTTGAAAAGACCGGCCTCCTTGAACCAACGCTTGATCCTTTTCAACCAAACCTCCTCCTCTACATCTTGTCCTCGGATGCTGCTTTCTAAGGCCTATCACAACAAGATATATTATTATATGTCAAAGAATGCCATAGTCCACTAACAAGATCATAATAAAGTTCTTTCTTCTTAATTGGGAATTCAAATAATCTCATGATTGTAAAGAATGATTGTTAAACATAATACATCTTTATCGTCAGTAAACCCTAATTGTTTCCATAAACTAGATAAATTTGTTTGTGAATGTTGAAGTATATAACAAAGGGGTTAAGTACACCAAAATGTATCCAAGTTGTCACCTTTTATCATTGTATGTACTCAACTTGAAAACTTAACATTGTATGTACTCAACTTAAAAAATTGTCATTTTTGCAGGTTCAGTACATTGAATGGTAAGTTTTTAAGTACATTAAATGGATACATAGAATGGTAGTTTAGTACATAGAATGACAATTTTAGCAGATTCAGTAGTACATACAATGGTCAGTAAGTTTTTAAGTTGAGTACACACACTGATAAAAGGTGACAACTTGGATACATTTTGGTGTACTTAACCCAATAACAAAGTGGAGGCCTGTTTCTCTTTCTCTTGATAGTAAGTCAATCTGAATTAGATCTTTCAAACACATTATACTTGTCTCTTTTTTAATGCCCAAAGTAGCTAGATGATAAAATCACAAAAAGAAGATGGCCCAAAATTTCAAATATTGTAAAAAATAAACCATTACCTCAGCAAACCACATCCCGACTTTCCCCAACGGTTTAGAGATACTAAAGAAGAGTGCTTGCAGAAACTTGGACTGCAAGTAATCCAGTTTTTCACCTATTAATAGACCCTTTTGCCTCTCGGTTGCATATCCCCTCCTGTAGGATGAAAGGTCAGTACATATTGGTGAACAGAGACCTGCAATACATTCTCCAAAGAATAAACCTGAAACCAAGTTAGATGCAATGGCAAAGTAATTTTATGACAAATACACTAAAGTAAGACAAATAGTAAAGACATCAAGACATAAAAATTTATACAAAAGAACCATCTTATAAATATTTTACACTTAGTAGAAGCGATGTGAGAGGTAAATATGACCTTACTTGAACAGGATCTGTTCTATAGGCTCGTATCTCTGTATTCTTGATGTGAGAAGTAAATATGCAACTTGAATGCAAAGGTTTAACTTGCTAGGAATATTCGACAGATATCATCAACAAACTCTTCTTCTCACACAATCCTTCGTCTACATATAAATCCTATATCTCAACAGAAATGATGTGAATCTTATATTGCTTGATGTTTCTTAAAACTTCAGGACTTATCTTTTGAACTTGAACATACTTAATAACCTTTGATGACCAATATAGAAGTAGTTATGTGTTTGCTTTAATGACTACTCTTGCAAGTGAGCATTAAGTAGGAGATATAAAAGAACAGAACAATATGTGTGATAATACTTTGTAGAAGGTGTATAAAGGCAATCAGGCATATACACCTTTGGTTTGGGTTAGATAGCCCAGCAGCTGTCCCTATTGCCCAGTTCCTTAAAGTTCATCTTGCTTGATAGTAACTCACTTAGTACACTCTACAAGACCCATATAGTAATTATAAAGGGACTATTTAATCGTAATGATCTGATACTTGTTCTAACAGTAATAAAAAAAAAAGTCCGAACAAAATGAGTATTACTAATTATAAGTTCTATCAAGTCATAACAATGATCTGATATATATCCTCTCGAGTTAAGATGATAATATGCTAATATAAGGACATACTTGAAAAAAAAACTGGGAGGATGATATTGCATTAAGGAATAGAAAACGGATTGTGTGTGTAAACATATATATATACACACACACATGTATATCTTTACTATATTATAAAGCATTTGTCAAACACTCTATTTTGTTCAAACATTAATTTCATATTTTTATTGTTTGATGAGAAGTTGCATTAATATCCCATTCCTGTTTTACAATAAAATTTTGCATCCTGCTGTAACACCTACGTATGCAACTATAACATATATACACATAATGTGTGTGTGTATATATATTTATATATATATATATATATATATTGTTGGACCATAGATCATTTTAACTGTATAGGAATAGTAATCAATTCTACCTTAAACAGTTTAGTTAATTCTATAGCCTAGTTAATATACATACTTCAAGGGGATTTTACATGGAATGAAAGAAAAAAATTGGATTCATGAAGGCTTAACTATTGAATCACTTCACAATGGCATGTTCCTGGTTCATTTAGGTGATGAAGATATTATACTAGGTATAATAGAATTCTTTTTAATATGCATGGAACCTCCTTTCTCTCCTCAAGTTGTGACACGTGGAACCCAGGAAGTATAAAAGGCTACAATTCTTTTTAATTATAACTTTATTCTTGTTAATAATAGGAAATACAAGAAAAACTAATTCCTTTCATCTCCAACCCTTCGTTCCCATTAAGAAAAAATTATAGATTGGATTAAGGGTTTCATTTTTTGTACCATTCCACATATGAGCATTAGTTTCCTTTGGCAACCTCCCCTGCTTTATTGACTGCAAAATTAAGATGACGAAATGCATAATAGAATCAGAACATTCACCTGAAAATAATAGCCTTAGACTCTGATGTTTTCTTCCAATCAACATAAACTGGGAGAGTGAGTAGATAATCAGTATTCAATGCCGATGTCAACATCAAGTCAGCAGCTGACAGCTCTTCAAATTGAGCATTGTAAAGTAGTTGCATAAAAGCACGCTGGAAACGGGTGTCAACTGGAACTCTACATGCAAACTTGGAATCAGTCAAGGTAATTAAATGATATCATTCAAACAATAACAGAAGCTAGACAAGTCTTCATAAAAAAAGATAAAGAAAAAGTCCTATTTTAATACTTAGTGTAAGCAATGCTGCTACAGCAATCAAAATCTGAAATTGCAGGCATGAATATGATTCGACATAACGGTTAGCGCAATGGTAGAATAGCAGTTTATATAATAATTAGAATATTATATATATATATGTATATTTTGGCAGTCAAAAGTCCATCTAACAGCTATTGAAATTGCATATGGATATGTACATTTCGGCAGCTCTACGTGCAACTAAAAAGAAATAACTCAAGTCTCATATGATTTATAAAGTCAAACAAACTAAATTTCAGCTTCAAAATTGACATCATATCAAAACATTGTTGAGAACTCAAAAGTCATGAATTTAGAAATCTTAACCTAAAGTCCTTCGGAGACATCCGATAGAATTGGAACGATACAGAGAAGACTACCATGGCCCCTGTGCAAGGATTACACGCACAAATCGAGAAATCTTAACCTAAACTTAAAAGAGCTCGGACACTTGGCATAAAAAAGAGCTTGATAATTTGAGCCCATTGCTAAATATCCCAACTAAAGTAAAAAATCAAGCACAAGATAAAATCGTGGATTTAGCACCGCTATTGCAACTAAAGTTGCAGTCATATTGCGAGAAATACTGTTGCTATTCACCATGATTTCACACCGTTACTTAGCACCGCTATTATCCCTTTAGCGGCACGATCAAAAACATAGAATGTAAGTCTCCTATTCTAACCAATGCATCGTCTTACATTGGAGATTACCATAACATATTAAGAATTTTATACCTTGTTCAAGGATGTGGGAACACATCCACCTCAGCCTTAACTTACATCATCTTGTATATATGTTCTTCCTATGAGTAATTTTTTGTTGAGCTGATCATAGTAGGTTTAATTGTTGTCTAATAGGACTTACCCTTCTTTCATACTAACAAAACAAAGAGAAGGTGATTCTATCATCACTTGCAGAGCATAATAATATAAAATTAGGCTAACCGGTCCTTTTTTTTAGAAGGGTATCCGAGGCTTTGCCCCGACTAATCCCGGCAAGGTTTACCGACAGCTAAAGCATGCTGCCCTGAGTTAATCCCCAGTGGCCACAATCTGGAAGCGCCTGGATTCGAACCTGGGGTAGAAGGGTTAACTAGCCACTTCCCCCACAAGCTTTAACCAGTACGCCACAACCTTGTGGTTTGGCTAACCGGTCCTTCTCAGCAGAGATTCTCAATCGTTCATGAACAATGTTCTACTTCAGGGCATCCACAACCGGGGTGGTATAGGAGCTTAATGAGAGTTGTATGGATTGTGGAATGAGTTGAATGGATGGGGAGTCTTATGACCATTGAACGTTGTATGGGCATAGTTTTATCATTTATGCTAATGTGGAAATCTTACGACTTTTTAGAGTCGTATGGATGGATTGTAAGTGTTAAATGGTAAAGTTGTATGATAGTGGAAGTGCGAAATGCTGATGTGACAGTCCATTAAACTCTTGTATGGATTGTGTATGCCCTTCCAACTTGTGAGTAAAAAGGAAATAAGAACTAGTTAAAGCACATTGAAACAAACCTGGAAATTTCTGCAGAATTCATCTCGGTACTTTTGGTTGAATATCCCAAAAAGTCCGAGAAATCAATGACTAAATCCTTGTCATCATCAGGCATTGATTTTCCTTCAGAAGTACCATCGTCATGAGTTGTAGAATGAGTAAGATCATAATCTGCACGCATTTCCTCTAAAATGCTTTTATGTTCAGCATGTAAAATCGAATCTAGGCACCTGAAAATTAAACCTAATCAGTCACAGCAATCAAAAACCTAAAATCAAACAAACAAAAAAAGAGGTCCACAGAATTAATTAAACTTACGATGACATCAAAAGGAATTCATCCTTCTCCTTTCTCGAATCAAACATCAATACAATCGCATCCAAGAGCTCCGACTTGGAAATGGCGATGTATTTAGGTCTTGGCACATGAACTCCACCTCCACCTCCACCATTGGAATTGGAATTACTATTATTAATTGTGGAGGAATAATTAACCTTTTCTGCTCTACTACTGCTAGTTGAAACACAACAGAAAGTAGAAGAAGAAGAAGAAGAAGAAGAAAACACAGAGGAAATGGAATTGTAAGGTTTGGTAGTAGAGAATGATAGAGGAGGGTTGTAGAAGGTGGTGGTTGGGATTTGCCACGAGAGATGCATTTCTCGTGGCGATGGAAGGAAAGCCGTTGAAACACAAAGGAGATAAGAAGAAGAAGAAGAATCTATGGAGGTTTTTCATTTTGGAATAATTAATAATTACAAACAATATTCATTCTTGCATAATTAGTCCTTTTAAAGTAGAAAATATCATCTTTACCCAATCTAGAGAAAAGTTCAAATGTGAACCACTTTTTCATTGTATACGTGAGGGGCAACCGAGAGCACGTCACGTGATAACTGAAAAATACACGACTAAGCTTTATGCATACTATATAAAGCTTTATGCAGTATGCATAAAACTTAGTCGCACTCTGACAAGGACGACTTAGCGCGCGGGCTAGCTTTATTCAGTTTGCATAATACTTTATGCAGTATGAATAAAGCTTGAATGAAGCTAACCCGCTGACTTTATGCAGATTGAATAAAACTAAGTCGCGGAAGTCAGATTATCACGTGGCGCACTATCGGCTGTTCTTAAGTTCACAATAAAAAAGTGGTTCACATTTAAACCCACCCCACCTAACCTAATATACAAATATCGTTACACCATTAATAATCTATCAAAATATCATATTTATCCAAATAACATTTTTTTATTAATTTTTAATCACTTCAAATCAAATTAAATAATTTATAGTTAAAACTTTAAATAAATGGACAATTTTACCCCTATTTAAATATGTTAAAACAAATGCTATACCCAAACTTCCTTTCTTTGTTTCCTTCTCCATTGTGAAATTGATTTACCCAAACAAAGTTCCAGATTTGATTCCAATCCTTTCTATCTATCTTAATTAATCAATTTACTATCATTAGCTTTTACTAATTTGTTTTAAGTATTTCTTTTATATATAGAGGAAGAGAAAAATAAGAGTCAAGTTCATATTAAAGAATTTGATCAATGATATAATTTCCATTAAGGGGTCAAAGGAGTTTAAAATACAACAAACAAATACGGGGAAATAAAATCACACAAGGAAATAACCACAATTATGAATATACAAATATGGCAGGAAATAATTACGAAATCCTTTACTCCCCCTCAAGTTGGAGCATGTAAGTCTCGAATGCCCAACTTGCCAAGTAGACCTTGCAATCTGTCAGTTCCCAAAGCTTTGGTAAACACATCTGCTATTTGAACTTTCGTGTTCACACACATCGGCTGTATTTCTCGTGACTCCACCCGTTCTTTAACAAAGTAGCAGTCCATTTCTACATGCTTGGTCCGTTCATGAAAAACCGGGTTGTTGGCGATGTGTCTTGCCGCTTGATTGTCACAAAAGAGCGGCGTCGCTTCTGTGGGTGCCACTCTTAAGATTTTTAGAAGCCATCGTAGCCACAAAATCTCACTTACCGTATGTGCCATGGCTCTATATTCTGCCTCTGCCGATGAACGTGATACGACCGTTTGCTTCTTGGTTTTCCATGAAATTGGAGCTCCTCCTAAGAAGAGGAGATATCCAGTCCGTGATCTCCTTGTGAATATGCACCCAAGCCAGTCAGAGTCACAGAACGCAACAAGCTTGGTACCACCATCTTTCGGTATTAGAATCCCTTGGCCTGGAGTGGCTTTCAGATAGCGCAGAAATCGGGTAGCAACTTCCATGTGCCTTTGTCGAGGATCAGAAACAAATTGACTCAACACGTTGACTGCATATGTGATGTCCGGCCTTGTCGCTTGCAAGTACAACAATCGTCCAACGAGTCTTCGGTATTGACTTGCTTCAATCCGTGGGCTATCGTCACATTGATCTAACTGTAAATTTGGTTCCATTGGAAAGGAACTCGGCTTGCACCCCATCATTCCACTATCTTTCAATATGTCAAGCGTGTACTTTCGTTGGCTCAAGACCATTCCTTCTGGTGTTCTAGCCACTTCAATACTATGAAAATACTTCAATGATCCCAAGTCTTTGATGTTAAACTTTTCGTCGAGGTAGGCTTTTGTCTCCTGTATTTTCGTCGCATTGTTTCCCGTGATAATCACGTCATCCACATATATTAAGGCCGCAACATAGCTTTCACCCTTTTCGTATGTGAACAACGAAGCATCTGCATGTGTTTGAGTGAAGCCTAAACTCGACAGGGCCATGGTGAATTTTTGGTACCAGTTGCGCGAAGCCTGTCGCAAACCATAGAGAGATTTTCTTAACCTGCAAACCCGAGTTTCTCCTTCTTTTGCAAAACCTTCCGGAATCTTCATATATACCTCCTCGTGGAGATCTCCATGCAAGAAGGCATTATTGACGTCAAGTTGGTGAACGATCCAATTTTTCTTCGTGGCTACAGCGAGTAGGGTTCGTACAGTGACTAATTTAGCCACCGGTGCAAACGTGTCATGGAAGTCAACCCTTTCTAGCTGCGTGTACCCCTTTGCCACTAATCGCGCTTTATACCTTTCAACTTCACCATCTGGTTTGTACTTTATCTTGTACACCCACTTCGAGTCAATGGCTCTTATCTCCTTTTGCATCGCTTCCTTCCATCTGTCGCTTTGTACAGCCTGTTTAAAATGCTTTGGCTCATCAATTGAAACTGATGGCCGCCAAAAAAGCTTTGTGTTTGTCAGAAAAGTTTTTATAAGAAATATGATTGGCAATGGGGTGTACCGTCAAGGAGTCTTGATCGTGCGGGGAGTGTGTGGGGTCTATCGAAGGTGGTAGATCAACAATGAAGTCTTCAAACCGTTTTAGTTGTGCTACGAGGTGGTAAGCGGCTCCTAGCACGTGGGAGTTGGGTTAGACGCAAGGATTTGCGTCCTTATGGTTGAGAAAACGCCGTCAAGCCTCATCAGAAACTCATAAAGCCTCTCCTTCTCCTTTGCTTCATTCAATCTTTTACCCAGGTCACACGTACACTTACCACACGAACATCTTGGGATTGGCGAAACCGATTGAATCTCATCCCATATCCCTCGCTACTTCATGTAGTAGGCTGATACTAAACTTCCATCCTGTTGAGTTGTGGTGAGCATCTGCTTTAGTTCGTAAGCACGGGGTGCGCTCTCCTTTCCAAATCTTTCTTCGAGATCGGCCCACATCTCTGCCGCTGTATTGGCGTATTTGAAGTTTGATCTGATCGTTTTCTCCATGGCCGTGGTGAGCCACCCTTTGATCATGGCGTCACAACGCATCCACAACATGTACTCCGACGAACCGTCCTTCGGTATTTTGATCGTCCCGTCCACAAAACCAATATTGTATTTTGCAAACAGGAAGTTCTTCATCTCCTGTGCCCAATCTCCATAGTTTCCGTCCGTTAGAACATCGTTTACGTGCATCTGTCTTGGGTACTCTAATGCATGTATGTAGTACGGTGAATTGATGTCGATACGGGTGTCGTCATCTTTGTCGGGTTTGTTTGCGTCGTCTCCAGCCATGATTCTGACGGCGCTTTAGGGTTTCTTGCGTAGCCTATGAAACCTGGCTCTGATACCATAAAGAATTTGATCAATGATATAATTTCCATTAAAGGGTCAAAGGAGTTTAAATACAACAAACAAATATACAAATATGAATATACAAATATGGTACGAAATAATTACGAATCTTTTACATATAGTCTCAATTTTAGAGCTAAAAGTGTCGAAAGAAATTTTGAATGTAAAGCTAGTAGTAGACTACCTCCATCCATAAACCAAACCAATCTATATTCAAACAAGACAAAAGAAAATTAATTAAAGAAAAAAGAAAAACACAAGTATTGTAAAAAGATTGTGCAAACTGTTTGCCCCTGCAAACTTGGTTTGGCATATTATTATATTAATTTAATTAAGATTATGTAGATAAAGCATATTATTATATTAATTTAGTTTAGATTTTGTAGATAAGGCAAGGTGTTAATATTTGATTGGATAATATATAATTTTATAATATAATTTTTAAGTTAGTTTGGATTGTGAATAAAGTATCAAAAATGTTAGATTGGATTGGAATTAAAGATTGGATAGGTGAAACAAAGAGAAATTAGTTTTTTATTAAAGATTAGTTTGGTTTGGTTTATGGATAAAGATAGCCGTAGATCACTATTTTTTTGTATTTCTTTATTGTAATTTTGTAAACATTGAATTGCCCCATCTCCAAATACTTTCATTATTTCCAATCCATGTAAGATTTATAGCCATGATTATTCATACGGTTATGATTCTAAGATTGTATTGTTCTTCTATAAGATCATTAATTCAATATGAGATATATGAGATTCAACAATTGGTATTAGAAAAAAATTGATTATTCATAATCGAACGAACGGATCTCCCATTTTTCATCTTATAGAACATAGCTCATTTCATCTCATTTTCTAGATTTTTGTTATATATCGTTTTCATTTTCTGTTTTCGAATTGATCTAAAAAAATTCTAAGAAATGTGTGTATAAATCTGTTTGTATTCAAATTATTTTTTTTTTGTTTCCTATTCGATCAACAAGTATATTTCATCATAACGTTGATTGAGAGGAAAAATGAAAGTCAACTGTTAAAAATTGATTATCCACACAAGGGTCTAGAAACAAATATTTGAAATCAACACTTTGATTTTCAATTGGTTGTGCAAAACGATTAATGAAAATCAAAATGTTAAAAATTTAGCGATGTTGTGCATCAATCGAGTTGAAATCAACACTTTGTATCTCGCTTATCAGTGCATCAATCGAGTTGATTTAGAAGGTCCTAAATGGAAACAAATATATCTACAAGTTCCATTTATGAGTTTTTAAAGATTCTGTTAGGTGTCTATTTTGAGTTTTTAAAGATTATGTTAGGTGTCTATAATTATATGTTATAGTTAAAGGAATGTTCTTAAAGGGAAAATTAAAACACAAACAAAACTTAAAAGTGGTATCATGTTCATGTAAATGTTTTTAAAATAAACCGATAAGGTATCAAATCAAATCAATTACCGAGTATAATAAGACAAAAAAGTTTTAAACATATGCCGAGTCAAAAATTGTTTTCAAACAAAAATTATACCAAGAGCTTGGTAGAACTCTTACAAAAAAAACGTGAGTTTTTCACCACCCATATAAAACACTTATTTTTTTTATTTTTTTTTGACGGCATACAACTTTCCAATTTTGGTATGAGCATTGACCAAGGTAGGTCGAATAGTGTAGTGCAAGATAAGGTAGGTTGAATATTGTAGCGCAAGATAAGAAGCCAATAAACGACCATGGTTATTAACGATCATCTTTTCTATTACCAAAGAAAAATTTTAATCACGGTGTTGCATTAATGACCACAAACAAAGATGCAACAACAAGAAAATTTTATTTAAAGAATTTAATTCTCGATAAACTAAACTGATTTGTTAACCTATGTAGATTTAGGCTCTAATACCATTTTTTACATTCATATGAGATGTCCTTAAGCATATGATAACAATAATGGAAGACATTGGAACATAAACACACAATCATAAATCAATTTAACATAATATCGTAAACAGTATAATAGATCTAACCTGGAGCACTTAAGTTAAACGCGTCGAATTTAATTAAAGTGGAAGTAGTCATCGTCATATATGGCTTGAAATCTTCTAAAGCTTTATGCGGGTTGCTTCAGAACGGGGCAGAAGATGTAGTATCGTGTAAGCAATAAGAACTTGATATCCTTTATTTATACGTTATATGCCATGAAAAACTAGAGACTCGTCCCATAAGGAATCCTAGTTTATTTTTATGTTTGATAGTTTGATATTCAAATATGAGAAGATATGCACAGATCTTAATGTTAACGAAGTAAATAACTAAATAAATTATTCAACTCATATTAAGATATATATATATATATATATATATATTATAACTAATATAAATATAATTATTCAAATCAATTATATATCCTTTAAGATTTAATATAAATAATGTTAAATTCCAATTTATTTCTGTCTTAAATGCCACAAAAGGTTTGGCAAGGCACCCAAAATAATATCGTATAAACTTTTTATAACACTCTTAAATAAAATATATAAGTGTTTGGTTTTATAAACTTAAATTTCCTAAGTAATTTTTTAGAAAATTAAACACTTTTTACGTATATATTTCAACTTTTTTTGATGATGTACGTTCATGTGATAATACTCGTGATATTCTTGTGTCTTTAGTTATTATTTTCTTTTCTTGTTTGTTTGAGTTTGGCTTTTATTTTGATTTTATCAATTGAAAAGAAGTTAAAGATCAAAGATAATTAATTAAAAGATCAAACAGAAGTCTAATAAATGAAACTGAGTCTTTGCATGTAACTATGTAAGGCCACTTGACGATCAAACATAATGGCCGCTAGCTGGATGAAGAAAACTTGTTTGCCAATCATAATAGCATGGGGTGTGGGTGTGGGTGTGGGTGTGGCCGTGTGGGTGTGGCATGCGGATCGGAGCATGGGTACTGAGGGGAACACCATGGCATGCTTCTCGGCATCGTATTGTCGATAGAGAGGGAAGAGAGAGATCTTAATTTATATTAAAGAAAATTGAAGCGTTAAAATGTAACACCCAAACCCATTTAGCAAATTTTAAAAGAAAAATTCATTAAAACCGCCTTAAGTGATTCAAATAAACGACCGTTCAAAAGAAATCCAAATAAAATTAACATTCGTATCTAATATCCCAAATAATAAATGTCATAAAGTTCACAATCGGATCGGAACGCCACGTCATGCCGGAACCTTCAAGCCGGAGCCTTGCCTTTGTCAACACCGGAACTTGTACCTAAAAAAATATTTAACACGAGGGGTAAGCTTCACCGCTTAGTGAGTAAGTTAACAATCAATGTACTACGATAATATGCACAACAGCCACAATAATTCAGCTTAACGGTTGCCCGTTCACCGGACCATCACGCAATCCGGTCTCCGCGGTTTCCCGCCCGTTGGGTCATCACGCAACCCGTGTTATCACAACACACCTCAATCACCGCATATAACCACATAAAATCATAACACATATCATGTAAAACCCACTCACCTCAAATTATCACGGATAAAAATCACAACTGTAATAGCGACTCAAATTGTTCCCGCAACTCTGAAATTTTATAATAAAATATACACCATAAGAATCATCCGGTACACGATTAGGTTATATTGGTCTCACTAGCATGGACATAACGGCTACCGGTTTAAACCGGTCACCATCTCGAATAACAAGCGGTGGCGGCGTCCACCGGAGCCGCCTCGCGGCGTGACCTAAGCCGTAACCACTCTCGCGGCGCGAGGGTTTTTCTACCCGTGGCCGTCCCGTGGTGCTAAAACCGACCGGGTTCAACCCCCCCCCTTCCCTTGATCTCACACTCGGCAGCCTCGGCGGTGTGGACCGCCACCGCTGTCCGATCAAACCACCGCACAGCAGCGGCAGCCGAAGAGCCCCGCCACCACTGCCGGCGTACTCGACCAACCACAGGCGGCAACGGCGACCACGGTCACCGCCGGCCATGGGAAAACCACCACACGCCGCCCTTGGCGGCTGGAACACAGCGGCGGCAAGCCAAAGCTCACCACCCCCGTCGCTCATCACAACGGATACCGCAACAGCGGCGGCGGCGCAGCCACCACCGCCGGGACGCTTGCACACAACACCACCGCGGCTGGTGGTGTTCGTACTCTCGCCGGCGCCAACAATGAACCCCAGCAGCCACAAACGGCCATGGCCGCCGTCTACACGAAGGTGGGACACGGCGGCAGCAACGGCGACGACCGCTACTACCCCCGGCCCCCGATAACCACGCCGGCTGCAAGGGTGGTGAACCACCACCGTTTCGTGACCTACCCTACGAGAGATTTAATGGAAACTTACCCACGACGCGAAATCCGAACCGACGACTCTTTCTCTCCCTTTCGGCCTCTCTCTCTCTCGATGGCTTGCACACCAAGAAACGCAATGATGCCAAGGGAGCGACTCTAGGGTTTTTATTTAGGTTAAAATGGGCCTCCCTCCTTTTCTTAACTTGCAAGCGACCCTAACCCTAATCCACTAATCCTAATCCTAATAATAATAATAATAATAATAGTAATAATAATAATAATAGTAAATAAAATAAAATGGGACGTGACAACTCTCCCCCACTTACAAGGATTTCGTCCCCGAAATCAGTCTGAGAACAGCTCCGGGTAGTGCTCTCGCATCTCTGCCTCTGGTTCCCAGGTCCACTCGGAACCCTTCCGATGCTGCCACTGCACCTTCACGATTCCGATCTCCCTGCGTCGCAACCTCTTCACCTTCCGGTCTATCACCGCTACCGGCCTCTCGACGTAATTCAGGCTCTCGTCCACCTGAATATCGTCTAAAGGAATATGAGCCGTCTCGTCGGCGAGGCACTTACGCAACTGCGAAACGTGAAAGGTGGTGTGGATCTGGCCTAGTACCGCAGGCAGCTCCAGACGATAAGCTACTTTCCCAACACGTGCGAGAACCGTGAACGGTCCGATGTAACGGGGCCCCAGCTTGCCCCTCTTTCGGAACCGAATCACTCCCTTCCAAGGAGAAACCTTGAGTAGAACTCGGTCTCCCACCTGGAACTCCAAATCCGACCTGCGACGATCAGCGTAGCTCTTCTGTCGACTCTGTGCCGTCCGTAACCGCTCCCGGATCCTCTGAATATCCTCCGTGGTCCTCTGTACAACCTCGGTGCTACCCAGGACACGCTGTCCGACTTCACCCCAACAGATAGGAGTACGGCATCTCCTCCCGTAGAGCATCTCAAACGGCGGCATCCCAATACTCGAGTGGTAACTGTTGTTATACGAGAACTCTGCCAGAGGTAGATACGTATCCCAACTGCCACCGAAGTCCAAAACGCAAGCTCGAAGCATGTCCTCCAAGGTCTGAATCGTCCGCTCGCTCTGACCGTCTGTCTGAGGGTGGTACGCGGTGCTAAAGTGCAACCTAGTACCCAGTTCCGAATGAAACCTCTCCCAAAACCGAGAAGTAAAACGTACGTCCCGGTCCGAGATAATCGACACTGGAACCCCGTGCCTCGTCACCACCTCATCCACGTAGATCTTCGCCAGCTGCTCTGCAGTCGAACTCTCCCGGATAGGAAGGAAGATAGCGCTCTTGGTCAAACGGTCAACTATGACCCAAATCGCGTCAAACTTCCGAGGGGTTTTCGGAAGCTTGGTGATCAGATCCATAGTGAGGTTTTCCCACTTCCACTCGGGAATCTCAAGAGGTTGCATCTTGCCGTGAGGCTTCTGATGCTCAGCTTTGACCTTTAGACAGGTCAAACACGACTCCACGTACCGAGCCACGTCTCTCTTCATCCCTGGCCACCAGTAACCCGTCCGCAGATCCCGATACATCTTTGTAGCTCCCAGATGAATTGAGAATCTAGACTTGTGGGCCTCCTCTAGCAAGGTCTGACGTGCCGTACCCGCACGAGGAACCCACACTCGACCAAATCTCGTCAGCAACCCACGACTATCTCTGACCAACGCGGCCATCTGTCCCCGGATCCGCTCCCCGTTCTGGTTCTCCTCCCGACTCGCCTCCTCTTGGGCCCGTAGAACCAGGTCCACAAAGGAGGTAGTCACCGCCATCTTCAGATGTGAAATACGAAGCGGTGCGTGCTCCGTTTTCCTACTCAAAGCGTCAGCAACCACATTGGCCTTGCCCGGATGATAGAGAATCTCGCAATCGTAGTCCTTGACTACGTCAAGCCACCTTCGCTGTCGCATGTTCAGATTCGGCTGCTCCAAGAAATACCTCAAGCTACGGTGGTCTGAGAAAATGGTGCACTTCACCCCATACAGGTAGTGCCTCCACAACTTGAGGGCAAAAACAACCGCCGCAAGCTCAAGATCATGCGTGGGGTAATTAGCCTCGTGAGGCTTCAGCTGCCTCGATGCGTAGGCTATCACCCGCCCCCTCTGCATCAGAACACAACCCAAACCCAGCCGAGACGCGTCGCAATACACCGTCATGTCCTCTACCCCTTCCGGTAAGGTCAGAACCGGAGCCTCGCACAGCTTCTGCCTCAGCGTGTCGAAAGCCAGCTGTTGCTCAGAACCCCAAACGTACGGCTCACTCTTCTTCGTCAGACGCGTCAAAGGTACCGCAATCTTAGAGAAATCCTGGATGAACCGTCGGTAGTAGCCGGCTAAACCCAGGAAACTCCGGATCTCGGTAGGTGCCTTCGGAACTTCCCAATCCATAACCGCCTCGATCTTTGCCGGATCCACCTTGATGCCCTCCCGGTTAATGATGTGGCCCAAGAACTGAACCTCCTCCAACCAGAAAGCGCATTTCGAAAATTTGGCGTAGAGTTGCTCCCTCCTCAAAACCTCAAGCACCTCCCGCAGATGCATCACGTGCTCCTCTTTCGTCTTCGAGTAGATCAAGATGTCATCAATGAAAACGATTACGGACCGATCGAGCATCGGGCGACACACCCGATTCATAAGGTCCATGAATGCTGCTGGAGCATTGGTAAGCCTGAACGGCATTACCAAGAACTCAAAGTGGCCGTAACGAGTTCGGAAAGCGGTCTTGTGGACGTCCGCTTCCTTCACCTTCAGCTGGTGATACCCGGACCGAAGATCGATCTTAGAAAACCACGAAGCCCCCTGAAGTTGATCAAACAGGTCATCAATTCTAGGTAGAGGATACCTATTCTTGATGGTCACCTTATTGAGTCCACGGTAATCGATGCACATACGGTGACTCCCGTCTTTCTTCTTTACAAACAGAATCGGCGCTCCCCACGGTGAGCTGCTCGGGCGGATAAATCCCTTCCCCGAGAGCTCCTGTAACTGCTCCGATAACTCCTGAAGCTCCGGCGGAGCCAGACGGTAAGGAGCTCGCGCAATCGGTGCCGCCCCTGGTACCAAGTCGATGCCGAACTCGATCTGCCTGTCAAGTGGAAGGCCAGGCAGATCCTCTGGAAATACGTCTGGAAACTCGCTGACCACTGGCACCTCTGCTACCGATAGCTTCTTCTCCTTTGCCTGATCCGCCATAGCATAGACCAAGAAACCCGTACACCCCGCTGGATGTACTTCTGGGCTTTCGCGACAGAACAGAAGGATGTAGATACCCTTCTCCCCTTGCCGTACACCACCAGTTCTCCCCCACTTGGATTCTGGATGCGTACCAGCTGCCCTGCTACGTCAGTCGTCGCCCGATTTGGAAACATCCAGTCAATCCCAACAACCACGTCCACTCCGTTCATGGGAATGGGGATGAGATTGATGCTAAAACGAACTCCGAAGATATCAATACTGCACCCCCGGTACACATGCTCGACCACCCGTACCTCCTCCGCAGCTACGTCGATTGCCTGAGGACTATCCAGATGACCGAGCTCGATCTGGAAGTCCTTACAGAACCTACGCGACACATAGGACCACGTGGCCCCCGTGTCGAAAAGCACTAAGGCCGGTTTCGAGTTGACAGGAAATATGCCTAAGGTACACATTAACGGCAGATACACTATTCTTATTACTAACAAATAAAGTAAGCTACTATCAATAATCGCATAACAACATAACAAGGAAAAACCTGTAATCACATCAGGCGCCGTCTGCGCTTCCTCAGCAGTCATCTGAAAGGCTCGCCCACGGGTGGTAGCTCCGCTCTTCCCTTTGGTAGTACCGTCAGTGATCATAAGCGTCGCCGGTGCAGGAGCCAGGGCTGGCGTCTTCTTCAACTGAGGGCAATCGGGCTTGATATGCCCCGGCTGGTAGCAGTGAAAGCAAAGCCTAGCAGTCTCCTTGCAGTCCTTGCTGAGGTGGCCCGTCTTGCCACACTTGTAGCACGATAACTCCCGCGGCCTGCACTCTCCCCGATGGTAACGCCCGCACTTCGGGCAACTCGGGGTCCCGCTCCTGGTATCGGTCCTCGCCCCCTTAAACTTCTTTGCTGGTGCGGACTGATCTTCTGCCTTCCGCTTCCCTTGCTGCAATTCCTCCAAGACTAGCTCCTGAGCCCGTGCTACCTCCTACATGTCACCGAAGGTCTTGCACCTCCCCGTGGCCACCGCCTTCTTGATCTCCGGCTTCAGCACTCCCAAATAACGAGCCATCTTCAGCGACTCGTCGTTCGCGTATCCAGGTACAAACAGCAGCTTCTCCAGAAACTGCGCAGTGATCTCGTTCACCGATTCCGTCGTCTGAGTCAGTTTCAAGAACTCAGATGCTATCCGCTCCTTTTCGATGCGAGGTGCGAACTCCTCGTCAGACAAAGCCCGGAATTCCTCCCAGGTCAGCGCGGCGATCTGTGCCTCCGTGTATTTCTTGAGCGTCAGGTCCCACCAATCCTTTGCAGCTCCACGAAGAAGGTTCACAGCGAAAAGAACCTTCGAACCATCGGGGCACCCACAAGTGCGAAATGCTCCCTCGACTGCCGAGTACCAGCGGTAGCAAGCCACGGGATCCTTCTTCCCGTCGAACAATGGCGGTTGGCACGCCATAAAATCCTTGAAGGTGGTTCCACGAGGTTGGGTCTGACTCGTGCTCCCAGTACCTAAGCTACGGGCCGTGAGGGCCGCATCGATACGCTGATCCACAGTCTGAATCAGCTCATCCCTCATCTGGTTGAATAGCCCCGGCAGCATCTGCTGCAGGGCCTCAGTGATTTGGGCAGCAACGTGATCGGACTGCCCGGGCTCATCATCAGTCTGGCTTCGGGTTAACACCATTCTGAAGATTTAAAATTTTTAGTCACAGCCTAACGAACATCACTATGCACTACTAAGGTACTCACACACAACTCTAATAATAGTGATCATGCCAACCTTAAAGCTAGTCTCTACCGCGCATGCTAAAACAGATAGGTTTACACAACATTTATTCACGCAGCGTCACAATACCGTAAGCATGCTAGAACCCTAACCGTCGTCAATAAGTTTAAAGTCTCCAGAACGTAATCAAATCCAACACTACACAGGTGTTTATAGTAATACTATTATTGGCGCCGTATTACTATACCCAACCATGCATGGTAGCCGGATCAAGACCACCGGGCAACAATCAAACAAGAACATGCCCGACGACCCATCCTCGACGTACCAAGGTGTTTACGTTTGGTCTTGATACCGTCCTAATTAGACCTAATCCCATTGACTAACAGCCACATAAAATCATAGAATACAGCTCAGCTTCATTCCCAACAAGCCACATGCAATTTTATAATTAAGCATGCGATTCAAGTAATTAATGCTACACACGTGCATATGACGATTTAGCAACTAAGGTACTAAAGCTTACCTCCGCCTTGACGGTTCCGCTGGCCGTTCCGATCTTATCCGATTAATTTCAACCGCCTGGTTTAAGTCCAACCACACACACACCCACGAGTGCATGTGCTGATTCTCTTAAACCCGGGCTCTGATACCAAGTTGTAACACCCAAACCCATTTAGCAAATTTTAAAAGAAAAATTCATTAAAACCGCCTTAAGTGATTCAAATAAACGACCGTTCAAAAGAAACCCAAATAAAATTAACATTCGTATCTAATATCCCAAATAATAAATGTCATAAAGTTCACAATCGGATCGGAACGCCACGTCATGCCGGAACCTTCAAGCCGGAGCCTTGCCTTTGTCAACACCGGAACTTGTACCTAAAAAAATATTTAACACGAGGGGTAAGCTTCACCGCTTAGTGAGTAAGTTAACAATCAATGTACTACGATAATATGCACAACAGCCACAATAATTCAGCTTAACGGTTGCCCATTCACCGGACCATCACGCAATCCGGTCTCCGCGGTTTCCCGCCCGTGGGTCATCACGCAACCCGTGTTATCACAACACACCTTAATCACCGCATATAACCACATAAAATCATAACACATATCATGTAAAACCCACTCACCTCAAATTATCACGGATAAAAATCACAACTGTAATAGCGACTCAAATTGTTCCCGCAACTCTGAAATTTTATAATAAAATATACACCATAAGAATCATCCGGTACACGATTAGGTTATATTGGTCTCACTAGCATGGACATAACGGCTACCGGTTTAAACCGGTCACCATCTCGAATAACAAGCGGTGGCGGCGTCCACCGGAGCCGCCTCGCGGCGTGACCTAAGCCGTAACCACTCTCGCGGCGCGAGGGTTTTTCTACCCGTGGCCGTCCCGTGGTGCTAAAACCGACCGGGTTCAACCCCCCCTTCCCTTGATCTCACACTCGGCAGCCTCGGCGGTGTGGACCGCCACCGCTGTCCGATCAAACCACCGCACAGCAGCGGCAACCGGAGAGCCCCACCACCACTGCCGGCGTACTCGACCAACCACAGGCGGCAACGGCGACCACGGTCACCGCCGGCCATGGGAAAACCACCACACGCCGCCCTTGGCGGCTGGAACACAGCGGCGGCAAGCCAAAGCTCACCACCCCCGTCGCTCATCACAACGGATACCGCAACAGCGGCCGCCGCGCAGCCACCACCGCCGGGACGCTTGCACACAACACCACCGCGGCTGGTGGTGTTCGTACTCTCGCCGGCGCCAACAATGAACCCCAGCAGCCACAAACGGCCATGGCCGCCGTCTACACGAAGGTGGGACACGGCGGCAGCAACGGCGACGACCGCTACTACCCCCGGCCCCCGATAACCACGCCGGCTGCAAGGGTGGTGAACCACCACCGTTTCGTGACCTACCCTACGAGATATTTAATGGAAACTTACCCACGACGCGAAACCCGAACCGACGACTCTTTCTCTCCCTTTCGGCCTCTCTCTCTCTCGATGGCTTGCACACCAAGAAACGCAATGATGCCAAGGGAGCGACTCTAGGGTTTTTATTTAGGTTAAAATGGGCCTCCCTCCTTTTCTTAACTTGCAAGCAACCCTAACCCTAATCCACTAATCCTAATAATAATAATAATAATAATAATAATAATAATAATAATAATAATAATAATAGTAAATAAAATAAAATGGGACGTGACAACAAACATGGGTAGTATCAAGGTTTAAGCATGCTTGAAGCATGAAATGCCTAATATTAATATGATGTTGAGACAGCAGCAGTGAAGCATGAGATACTTCAAACATATAATGCTAGTGACCCTTTCCATTAGTTTCATCAAACCATATGGACCGATCTCCATTTAACTCTATTTTTTTGTATATCATTTCGAAATATTATTCTCAATAATTTTATAGGTTTTTAATATTTTTGTTTTTGTTTTGAGTTTAATATAAAACAATTAACCATTATTATAGTTTTTATTTTGTAAAAAAATTACATGTTATATTTATAATTATTGATTTGATTTTATATATAAATTTAACTATGATTATTAAATAAATTTTGATTATATAAACAATTGATTACAATCTAAACGAAAATGTTGGACTTATTTACAAAATCAAGGATCGATCTAGAATTAAGGAAAAAGAAACTAATATGGCAAAAAAAGAAAGCTTATATGATAGTCATGAATATTGCGTACATCCATGTCAATGGATTCTCTTACATCAACATATGAACAATTAAAACTATAACGACCTTTGAGGTCTAAAACCCACGTGATTAAAAATTTATGATAGCCACTTGCTATTTACACATTTAATAATACCCCACCCTAGTTGTTCATAAAAAGGCCCTACCCTAGATGATATTTATATCTTATCCTTCTTATCTTATTTAATCATTCATATACAAATAATTGAATAAGGTATTACTAATACAAAGGAGACGTGAGATCAGTGTTGTATGACAATGGGTAGCAATGAAGAGTTCACTTATGCGATGCAATTGGTTACATCAATATCGTTGTCAATGGTGCTAGAAAATGCAATGAAGCTTGGTGTCTTGGAGGCTATAGCTAAGGCAGGTCCTGACGCCAAACTCTCGGCTCGTGAAATCGCATATGGTTTGTCGATCCCGAACCAAGATGCCCCTGACATGCTAGACCGAATGCTTCGACTTCTTGCTAGCTATTCGATTGTAACGTGCGCACAACAGGATCATGAAATAAAGTCGGGTCAAGTATATGGACTTGCTCCTGTTGCCAAATATCTTATTCGAAATGAAGATGGGATGTCATTAGGTCCGTTGCTAGAATTGAATCTAGATAAGGTGTTCATCGACACTTGGTAAGTCCAACAATACTTTATAATTGCAACTAGTTTTAATCCCGTGTAATACACGGGATAATTTTGAAAAATTAAGTGATGCCAAAAACCTTATATTAGAAAAATTAAGTCATGCCAAAAACCTTATATTACAAATATGAATTGTTATGCTATTGACCTTTTAACATCAATATTATTTTCTATCAAATACATTAATTATATTAAAAAAAGTACAAACTTTATTTATTTTTAATTTAATTCAATTGATATCAAATTATCAACAACGAAAATATAACAAAGACATTTTATAGATCAAACTATAAATTATCTTTGACTTTAAAATGACGTTAATATACTTTCACATATAAAGAGAAAGGTATACATACAAAAGTGTAATTGGAATAAATATAATAATGGATACGTTTAACATTAATTTGTTATAAAAATATTAATTAACTATTATATTAAAACTCAATGATTACCTTCATTATGTTTAAAATGAAATATTTATTTTCTATTTGATGACGTTTATCAATTAGTTATATGAATACAAATATAAATTATTATATAATGTGGAAAAAAAACTTAGTTATGCTTCTACTGATGTAGATCAAAAATCTAAAAAAAGTAAATCAGGAGAAAATCAAACCATATGATTTAGTTCATCATAAGAAAACAATGACACAAATTTTCTTACCATTCTTCAAATAATTGCAAAAACAAATAATAAAATAAATTTTATGTATGAATGTTCTTCGAAAAAATGGTTGACGAACTTACCTAAGACGTTTGCAAAAAGAGCAATGGAGGAACTTGAAAAATTAAAATGGAAAAGGTTGAATCTGCTTAGTATTTAAATATCAATTTAGGGAGAGAGATAGAGATATAGATGACTTCATACCAATAGATAGAGATAAAGTTTGTTATATTTAATAGATAATTTTGAATTAATTTTTTATAATTTTAAATTTTGAATCAGTGTCATTTTAGGGAGAGAGATATAGATATAGATGACTTCATACCAATAGATAGAGATAAAGTTTGTTATATTTAATAGATAATTTTGGATTAATTTTTAACAATTTTAAATTTTGAATCAGTGACATGTGTCAACATATGCATATGCATATGATGTGGCAATGGCTCACCAGAGCGCGACACGTGTCAATGAGTTACTCAGAGCGCGACACGTGTCAATGAGATACTCAGAGCGCGACACGTGTCAAATCAGTTACTCTTTTATTATATATAGATATATCAAATAAACTAATTGATAATTGAATAATTTGTGGTCTCAAAGAAAACTACACTCCAATTTACTATTTTGGGCATGTCTATTATTACCTATTTCAGGTAATGGCTCTTATTTTAATATCACATGTCTTCTATTAAATAGGACAAAAATGGTATTTTAGACTATCGTTAAATTTTGGACTCTTGTTAAATCTGTTTGAATTATATGGGAAATTTGGCCTCTAAGCCCATGACTCCACCCCAACATTGATCATATACCTATTTTCTCTCCTTTTTAGCACCTCATATCCCCCAAAAGCCGTTATGAAGACCGTTAAAACGGACCTATAGGTAGACGACAAAAAAAAAAACACATTTGACCAATTGAGTAAAAAAAAACTGTATAACGGACCGTTATAACGGTGTAACGGGCCGTTATGCCGTTATAACGGTGTAACGGGCCGTTATGCCGTTATAACGGTGTAACGAGCCGTTATGCCGTTATAACGGTGTAACGGGCCGTTATGCCGTTATAACGGTATAACGGGCCGTTTGACCAGTCCCCGTTAGAACGGTATAAAACGGCCCGTTACACCGTTATAACGGTCCGTTATACCATTTTTTACTGAAATTGGTCAAATGTGTTGTTTTTTTTGTCGTCTACCTATAGGTCCGTTATAACGGTCTTCATAACGGCTTTTTGGGGGTATAAGGTGCTAAAAGGGAGAGAAAATGGGTATATGATAAATGTTGGGGTACCCTCATGGCATAGGCGCCAAAATCCCGAATTATATGCAATTATTCGAGAAATTGGCCTCTATACCCATAACCCCACCCCCACTTTAACCTCATACCCATTTACTCTCCCATTTAGCAACTCATACCAAAAAGTATACATATGTTTATTAAGACTTAGGATCAGGTGAGACCAAGCTGTTTCCGTGAGACCGTGTAAGACCAATATTTTACGTATAAAACTTCACAAAAAAAACACCGTGAAGGTAAATAAAACTCGAATACGCAGACCTAAAACTCACTTTCAATGCAAAAAAAAATATCCAAAACAAGGTAAAATACGAAACCTTCACAGCTCAAATGTTGTGAAGGTTACAAATAAATAATGCGAACCTTCACAGCGAAAATGCTGTGAAGGTTTCGTTTTTTTTTTTTTACCTTTTTTGGATTTTTTTTTCTGTGATAGTGTTTTTTAGTATGTTTTTACAATGAATATTCAATTTTTTTTATCTTCATAAATGTTTTAATGTGACGTTTCATGGAACATATGTTGGTCTCACCAGTCTTACAGAAATAACTTGGTCTCACCAGAACTTAAACCCTGTTTACTAATCAAATGTTTTTATTGAACATATGTTAAATTACCTTTATACATTTTTTTTTGTAACAGTTGAATCTTAACTTAAGTGACCATAAATTAATTTTCAGAACCAAAAGCTACTTGATTAAAAAACAATATAAAATTAATTTTATAGAACGCTTAAATGTCTAAATTTCGTAATAAACTTTATGCTTTATAAGACTCAAATTTTTACGAGTAAACCAAAAGCTACATTTCTAAAAGTGTATATTATCGTAAATGTTAATCTGAATTGTCAATATTGTGACTTCAAACGATGTCAATTTATATATTAAAAGTTATATTATAGGATGTTTTTTATGGTAAAACTAATTGACAATATTATGTGAAAATGATATAATAGATAATATTAACATAGAAATAGTTATTAATTAATTTTTTATCCAAAAATACTAGAAGAATAGTTTTATATAAATTATTAGTATATCTTCAATTCAAAAATATGTTATTTTTTATAATAAAGACGATATACTAAAGATTTTTTCATATTTAACGGGCCCTTTTTTTACATCTTACTCGTAAGCTATAAAATGTCAGGAAAGAGGGTGGCCACATGGAGGGGGAATTTCACGATTTGTAGGTGTGCATGTGTATAGTATATAATATTAACAGATATTATTATATTAATAATTTAATATTAATTATACATACAAACATTTATAAACTTATTAGTTTTTAAATATTTGTAAAGAAAAAAAAATAATATAAAAAACAACTAAAATATCTTCTATTTAGCGAGTTCTTTTAATGGTCGTAGTAGGAGAGATCAATACCAAGAAAATTCGGAAACTGCATGCAATGATAAGTTCGTGTTAAGTGAGAATAACCGAAAATCCTAAAAATACACGGATGATAAAAAAAAATGAAGTTTACTTTATAATTAAATATATATATCATCATAGGAATATAGGAGAAAGTTCAAACATGAAACATATTTCAGTTACTCATCTTGCAGTTACGGTGGACGTGATAATGGAGGATTGACGCGATTCATGGAAGGGTAGAGATTATTAAAGGGGAAGGGGGATCGATCAAAGCTGTCTTTGTTGACCGGATGAGTGGTTGCGATTGCTTCTCACATTCTCTTAAATTGATATGTTTCTCGTTTGAACCTCCTTCTAGGAGGAATATAAGCATATAAAAAAAATAAGGAAAAGAAGTATGTTGTCATAAGCTCCGAGGCAATTACAGAAAAGAAAAAAAAGACAAAGGATTATTTTTCTTCTTTTTGATACAACAAGTTCTTAGTTGAGACTTTAATGATTTCAAACACATGGTAATATTCATTTGAAAGTATCTTGAAACATATATTACATGAATATATGTATATAAGTATATTAACCAATAACCATAACTGTTATGCAATGATTATATCAATTCTACCAAATGATATGTTTAAAATTCATAAATTTGTGATCTCATAATCTTTATTGGATCAAATGTTACTTTTTTATATTTCCATATATAAAAGTGCGCAACTAAAAAAGTCTAGAAACATTTTTACATTTTTATTCCTTTTCCATGTTGTTGATAATATTTTTTATTGGGATAGGTGTAAACTTAAAGATGGGATTGTTGAAGGAGGTGTTCCATTTGCAACGGTTCATGGATCAAGTGCTTTTGAATATCCGGAATCAGACACAAGATTCAATGCTCTTTTCAATAATGCCATGGTGAATCATAGTGCTATTGTGATCAAGGAAATTCTCAAATGCTATCATGGTTTCGACAACATCAAACAATTGGTTGATGTTGGAGGTGGTGTTGGAGTTACTCTAAATATGATCATATCAAAACATCCTACTATTAATGCCATTAACTTTGATCTACCACATGTGATACGACATGCACCGTTTTATCTAGGTATGTCTGTTATTTCTTTTCTAAAACAAGTGAAAACTTTCTTACATTTTGTTAATTATAAAATTAGGTATAAAACATGTTGGAGGAGACATGTTTCTTGATGTTCCTCAAGGTGATGCCATTTTTATGAAGGTAATTTGGCTTAAACACTTTTATGCCTTGAATTTTACATCTTGCTAAATAATGAATTATGTAATATAAACAGTGGATACTACATGATTGGAGTGATGATCATTGCGTGAAGTTGCTAAAGAATTGCTACAAGGTTTTGCCTGATGATGGGAAGGTTATTGTTGTAGAGGCAATTCGACCGTTATTTTCAGATGCAAGCACTTCTACAAAAGCAATCGCCAATATGGATGCAGTTATGATGACAAATTTTCTCGGTGGAAAGGAGCGCACCGAGGATGAGTTTCTTGCCTTAGCTAAAGGTGCTGGATTTGCAGGGATAAAAAAGGAATGTCAAGTTTGCAACATTTGGGTTATGGAGTTATATAAGTAGAACTGTAATGTCCACGTCACATGAAAACACTACGAATGTCAAATGAACATATGAGGCCCGCACGCAAAATATGTATGTCTCGAATTGATCATGAACCAAATATTTTACATTTTGTAATAAATAAAAAATAATTACTATTGGAGTAGTAATTATATAAATGCTTGTGTAAAATGCAATTATTATAGTTATTATACATAATTTCGGTTTAATGTAGATAATTAATTTTAAGCTAATAATTAATTAGGCCTTAAAGCCCAATATTGAAAGTAATGTTTTACTAAAGTACATTAATTATTTAGTTATTTATCAAAGGCTTTAAAATACTTGGAAGCTTAGTTAAATAAGGAAAGAATGATTATATAAACCTAATGATGTTTAGGTTTAAGGTTAAGTTTGCAAAACCTTCATCCCTCCCCTCCTCTTTTGTGGTTGTCGATGTACACATACAAGAGAATTCGTTTCTCTTGTGTGATTATCGGTTCATCAAGATAGCAACTATTTGGCATTGAAGCATTCTCACGTGTGAATACTTCTAGAGGAGAATACTTTGTTCTTTCATGTTTTAGACCATGCTATTGGAAAAGCCATTGAGGTAATAAACACCTTATGGTTGTTTTTTGTCCATATTCTCGTTAGCTATGGATCCGGGCTAGCCGAGGTTTCATAGTTACTTTAAAACCCTATAGAAAACATCGTGCATTGGGTCCTGGTTCGGTGAGATGTTGACCTTGACCTACCTAATTTTCGGTCTCGACCAATGGCTCAAGTTTTATGTTTTTGGCATAAAACCTTAATTCTTTCCGGTTTGGGCAAAGTTTTTTCATGGACCGAAAAGTTTCTTTTATTTGATCAGGTTTTGGTCCAATTTTCATTGGTTTGTTAATTGTATATTTGTTTGGACACAAACTCCATTTTGTGGCATGTTTGCTTTTTTTTTGGAATTGGTATCAGCCCCATTTGACCCGTTGTTCTATGTTTTATAGTTTTGGAAATTAAAATTTATATTTCTTGTGGGTTATGTATTTTATGATTTGCGTATGGTTTTATTTATCTTAAGTATAATGTAACACTTTAGTTAGAAGTTTTAGTCTAGTATAACATTGGTTTGAAATTAACTTTGTGATCGAAGAATCGAAAGACCCGAGGAAACAAAGATGGCACTTGGGAGTCAACCACAGTTGGCAGAGCTAAGATGTTCTTAGGTTTTGATCGAGGTTTTTACGTGGTGCAAGACACGGTTTAAAAACGGGTACGTAGCTTTACCGGTTTTGTATTGTATTTAAATGATAATTCCCAATGGTTAAAGGGTTAAATCGTCAAATTAATGAACTACTTATAATCTATGAGGTGTCTTCTAGAGAGTACCAAATAATTCCTAAAAACTTGAGGACATGTCTAAGCCTTTGATCTGAAAATGAGTATAAAGGGCATAATCGTCACTTTGCAAAAAAAGTTCACGGTTCATTCATAATATGAATCTTTAGATTAATAATACGAAAATCATATTCATCTTATGAATCTTAAGATTCATAATACGAAAATCAGATTCATCTTATGAATCTGAAGATTCATAATAGGAAACTTCGTATTCACCTTATGAATATTCACTAAATGAAACTCAAATTCATAATATGAAACTTCATAATCACCTTATGAATCTTCAAAATACATGCGTAAAATTAAAACCAACATGTAATACACATATAAACAGGGAAATGAATACATCTAAGTTGCAAAAATAAATTGATAAGTCGTATTTTTACACCTTTTGTTATCAAATTAGCCACTTATAAATGCTTTTGGGATGCTTAGAATGATCATATTAATTTGAGTTGATGTTTAATTGTTTGAAGCCATTTCAATTAAGAAAAGAAATAAATTAATATCCAAAGTTCTTAATTTTGGCTTCCATGCTTGGCAACATCATTTAGCTGTTAGCAAATAAAAGGAAAAGAAAAATAAAAGAAAGCAATTCATTTATTTCCTTGTTTTGTTGGCAGTAAATCAAAGCCCAATTTGAAAAGATGAGTTGCAATCCAAAAGAGAACAAAAGGAAGAAAAGCAATTAAGGCCCACCTCACATTTGTTTTAGAACAAGAAAGGATGCAGCCCAAAGAAAAGAAGAGAACACAGCAGGACGCCTCCCTCTCTCGTTTGGTTTTCAGTCCACGAGACTTCATCCGTGGGTTCAACCCACGGCCCAACCCTCGTCAGGGGCTGTTTCATCAAGGCACGCACGCCCAAAAATACGCCACGATCTCTTTTGGCGGTTATTCTAGATTGAGGGGATAAAATCAAGGAAGAACCATCGGTTTAGGGGGACGAAATTGGAGGGACGACTGGAAGGAACCGAAATCAGGGACGAAATTGGAGGGGACGACTTGGAGGAATCGATCAGAAATCAGAGGAAGAGAAGGGAAGGAAGCGATGTAGGGAGTTTCGTTTGGATTTTGTCAATTTCAGTAGGTACTTTAGACTAGGTTTACGTTTGCTTTTCTTAGTTGTTTCTTACTTTCAAGCGATGAAACTATAATTAGTTCGCTTTGAATCTTGTTGAGACTTGGATTTTTGTTAATTTTCGATTGAGTTTATTTATGCAATTCTTGTTCGAAAGAGTTATTCAATTTTTAGGGTTTGGTTTTGAGAAGGATCCCTTGAATCCTTAGCCTAAATTTTGATTTGCTAGTTGAGATTAAGGATACGTAATCGTTCTTGATTTCGACTTGGTAGCAAATAATGCATCTTTTGAGTACCATATCAATTGAATTGCATTATGGAATTGCGTAATCTAGCTTAAATGGTTGGGCGTCCGATCATTAGTTAGGATTGGTGTTTGTCGTAATCGTTAATGCAATTGATAGGATAAATTTAAGTCCGTGACTAGATTTAACTTAATCAATTAGGGACTAGTCATAGAGCTTCTCATGCTAGTTTATTCGTAAGGACAAACGGAGTGTTTGGTGCGTGTCGACACTCACGACCGGTCTGAATTCGATCGAGATAAGGTTTTATACAAGTCAATGATACGAGATTCCATAAAGAGGTAGTTAAAGTCATCGCTAGGATCGTTTCTTTATTAATTGAAGTTACTTTTACTTGTATGCTTAAGTCTATAATTCTAATCCACCCCCCCCCCCTCCTTTTTATATAAAGCGTAAACACTTGACGACGGTCACATCCAATCCCTGAGGAGACGACCCTACTTGCCACTTTTACAATTTAGGTTGTAATTCGAGGTAGATAGGAAAAAAAAACTTAATTTTATAAATTTGTCGGGCTCGACACCCGTCAAATTTTTGGCGCCGTTGCCGGGGATTGGCGACGTTGATTGTTGTTATTTTTTTACGCTTTATTTTTTTTCTTTTAGTCTTTAGTCTTTAATTTTTAGTTTTTATTTTAAGTTAATCGTGTACCTAACGCCAGTTTCTTTTGAGTGCTTTTATATATTTCATGGCGTATTATCCATACGATTATGGGTCACGATACACCACCATGGGATACGATCCAATCGAGGTACGTCTCTCATCCCTTGAGTCAAAAATTTCTGACTTAACCGATCTTGTGAAAGGTATGGCTTGTAGAAGTTCACCGTCGATGGGAATGTTTGGAACAAATGCTCAACATGCCCATTTAATAGACACATATCCAACTTTCCACTACAACATCGAGCCAACCTACACTTACGGAGGACTTCCATGCCCGAGCCATGATGTTTTTGGCTCTTACTCAAGCACTTACTATCAGGGATGGCAAAACCATCCAAATCCAAATGAGTATGAGTACAGATGGCAAGAGAATTCATTCTCTAGCTATGAAGTGACAACACCGACCACAAGCCCTAATTCTGAGAATTCAGGTATGTCTCTTGAAGAGATGGTTCAATTAATAGCTTTTAATACAACTCTACTTTCATTTCAGAGAGAAGTATTCAAGTTCGAAGAGGAGACAAGGGCTCAAATTAAAAGTTTAAAGGACCAAATCAATGAGTACATATCTTCTCAAAGTTGGTCGGAAGATAAAGAAGAGGAAGAAGAAAGATTGGTCGATGAGTTGAAATTGCAAGCTACCATAGATGAAGAGGATGAGGAAGTAACTACCTTTGATTCTGATTCGGGTAACAAGGGAGAGGATGTTGTAGAAGAAAAACCCATGGTGGTGCCTCCTCCTTTTCCTAAGCCATTAGTTGATCTTATCAAGGTGGAGGAAGAGCTTGTAGATACTTGGGAGACCTTCACGGAACTTGAAGAACCGATGGTTGATTATAAGAAGGTGATCCCGAGTGATGGTGTCTTTGCCGAGCTACAAAGAGTGCTAGAACCAAAAAGCAAAGACTCCACACTTGAAATCCGGATGGACTTCAAGGCACCCCAACATGTAAAGAATAAGTATGTATGGGGCATCGATTTATTGGATACCGGATAAAGTGCATGGAAAGTGTCTAGCCAAAGACGTAAAAGAAAGGCGCTACATGGGAGGCAACCCATGGGTTTTAAAATTTTTGCACTTGTTTTAGTTATTTCCTTTTGTAGTTCTCCCTATCATTGTCTAATCTCTCTTTTATATTTTTCAGGACTTCCAACTCTCGATATGGAGCTTAATTGGATGCGCTCACCTCGCTAGTTCGTACATTAGAGGACTATTCACCAAATCAGGGGAGTTTACTGTTTCCCCTCATTCTTTGATTGCTTTGAGTGTCCTATTCATAATGCATACATTGAGGACAATGTATGAACTAAGTGTGGGGTGGGGTGATTTGCATGATTTGGGCATATAGATGCATTTTTTTTTTGTAAAATTTTCGCAAGTTTTTGCGAATTTGTGCTTAAATGCGAGTTGTTGTTCGTCTTAGGTGGTACGTTAGCATGTTTATGAGCTTTAATTTGTCGATGATGATGAGTTTTTGATGCATATATAGCATGAATGAGCTTGATGATAGCACATAAAGTTAATTAGTAGGTGTGTACCGGTCAATTTTGATCATTGTTAATCTCTTGAACAAAGCCTAAACACCGTGAGACTTTGAGCCTTATAGACTAAACACTTGATATTAGTCTCACTTTCATTCTTGTGTGATTATGTCTTGCCTAGCTTTGCATTTCTAGAACTTGGATCATCTCTCCTTAAGACTACATTGATTTTTTTTTGCATGCAAATAAATATGATTAAGGCCATCATTTGCTTATTGTTGTTTTAGCCAATTAGCCTTAAGCCTACCCTTTTTGCATGATTATCCTTTTGCTAACCACCTTGAGCCTTAGCCTAATTTCATTCTTACCCAAGCTTTAAACCTATCCCAAACACAACCCACCCGACCAAACACCAATGGAGTGGTCCCGACATCATTTGTGCTAAAAAAGTTAAACTTATACGTTGGACAAGAATAGAAAGCATAAAAAAAAGAACAAAAAAAAAAGAAAAAAAAAGAAATGTGTGACAAAGAAGAACATATCGTCAAGAAATAAATAAAGACGACAAAAACGATGATAAGGTAGAATATATGCGTTTTATCTTTGTACCTATCATCCAAGGGAAATGTGCTTTATAAGATAGATATGAAAATCCCTTTGTGGAATGAAATTTCCATAGTTGAATAATCGGGTTTTTTCCATTTGGTGTACGGTCCTTAGCCACTTTTTTCCAAACATATCGTAACGTTACCCAAAGCCGAATACTCGTTACACCCGAAAGTCCTTTTGATTTATATGCATGTTTTAATCTAAGTAGTGGAGAGTGAGAGATTTTTCAAGCCTATGGAAGGTGCATGCTAGAGTAGTGACGGTTTTGAGCGATACACTTTAACCCAAGAGTGAAGAGAGTGTTTTGTTTGATTTTTCCCATTCGTGAGAGTTCTTGAGATTAGCCTGCGAATAACTGATCATGTGTGTGCTCACTAGTTGATGCTATGTTGCAAATCTCAAGTTCATGAAGTTCTATATGTGTTGATAAACTCATCTCGTTCCACTTTATAGTTACGTGCTAAGTCATTGCCGGGACGGACAATGATTCAAGTGTGGGGTGTTTTGATAAGTCGTATTTTTACACCTTTTGTTATCAAATTAGCCACTTATAAATGCTTTTGGGATGCTTAAAATGATCATATTAATTTGAGTTGATGTTTAATTGTTTGAAGCCATTTCAATTAAGAAAAGAAATAAATTAATATCCAAAGTTCTTAATTTTGGCTTCCATGCTTGGCAACATCATTTAGCTGTTAGCAAATAAAAGGAAAAGAAAAATAAAAGAAAGCAATTCATTTATTTCCTTGTTTTGTTGGCAGTAAATCAAAGCCCAATTTGAAAAGATGAGTTGCAATCCAAAAGAGAACAAAAGGAAGAAAAGCAATTAAGGCCCACCTCACATTTGTTTTAGAACAAGAAAGGATGCAGCCCAAAGAAAAGAAGAGAACACAGCAGGACGCCTCCCTCTCTCGTTTGGTTTTCAGTCCACGAGACTTCATCCGTGGGTTCAACCCACGGCCCAACCCTCGTCAGGGGCTGTTTCATCAAGGCACGCACGCCCAAAAATACGCCACGATCTCTTTTGGCGGTTATTCTAGATTGAGGGGATAAAATCAAGGAAGAACCATCGGTTTAGGGGGACGAAATTGGAGGGACGACTGGAAGGAACCGAAATCAGGGACGAAATTGGAGGGGACGACTTGGAGGAATCGATCAGAAATCAGAGGAAGAGAAGGGAAGGAAGCGATGTAGGGAGTTTCGTTTGGATTTTGTCAATTTCAGTAGGTACTTTAGACTAGGTTTACGTTTGCTTTTCTTAGTTGTTTCTTACTTTCAAGCGATGAAACTATAATTAGTTCGCTTTGAATCTTGTTGAGACTTGGATTTTTGTTAATTTTCGATTGAGTTTATTTATGCAATTCTTGTTCGAAAGAGTTATTCAATTTTTAGGGTTTGGTTTTGAGAAGGATCCCTTGAATCCTTAGCCTAAATTTTGATTTGCTAGTTGAGATTAAGGATACGTAATCGTTCTTGATTTCGACTTGGTAGCAAATAATGCATCTTTTGAGTACCATATCAATTGAATTGCATTATGGAATTGCGTAATCTAGCTTAAATGGTTGGGCGTCCGATCATTAGTTAGGATTGGTGTTTGTCGTAATCGTTAATGCAATTGATAGGATAAATTTAAGTCCGTGACTAGATTTAACTTAATCAATTAGGGACTAGTCATAGAGCTTCTCATGCTAGTTTATTCGTAAGGACAAACGGAGTGTTTGGTGCGTGTCGACACTCACGACCGGTCTGAATTCGATCGAGATAAGGTTTTATACAAGTCAATGATACGAGATTCCATAAAGAGGTAGTTAAAGTCATCGCTAGGATCGTTTCTTTATTAATTGAAGTTACTTTTACTTGTATGCTTAAGTCTATAATTCTAATCCACCCCCCCCCCCTCCTTTTTATATAAAGCGTAAACACTTGACGACGGTCACATCCAATCCCTGAGGAGACGACCCTACTTGCCACTTTTACAATTTAGGTTGTAATTCGAGGTAGATAGGAAAAAAAAACTTAATTTTATAAATTTGTCGGGCTCGACACCCGTCATAAATCCACTAAATCTGAATATCTACAAACCTAAATATGCTCAATTTAACGATCAAATACATAGCGATTCCAAAACAAGCACACAAATCAAAAAACGACAGTTAAATAAGAAACCCTAGAACATACAAATTGCATCCGATCTATATTTCGGAAAATCCGACCATCGAGATCGAGATTTTGAACGAAATCAAATCGAAATCGAAAATTTCAAGTTAGTTACATATTTTCCTATATTTATATATTTTGCTCTTATGATTTTATTACTAACACTTTTGAGACAAAGTATCCTAAAACACTTGTTAGATAATACTCCTTAAAAAAAATTCTTTTTTATAAAAACCTTTTTAAGTGTCATAAAAAGTCTGGTACAGAAAAGGCCAAAGGCTTTATAGACCTCTTCTGTGGTATCCAGCTCTTGACCGGTCTTCGGTTCGGTTCAAGGGCGAGTTTATGGGTTGCCCTTCGGGTCGGCTCATGGGCGCGGAGGATTAGTCGGTGCCCGTATGGATCCAGATACCCTTGGAACATGTGTGTGAGTTAAAATGTCGTTCAAAAAAAATAAAAATCGAACACTTTTATATAAACTTTTAAATAAAAAATTATAAATGTTTGGTTTTATAAACTTAGATACCTTAAAGTGATTTGTTAGAATAATTGAACACTTTTGATGTTCATGTGACGATAATGCTCATGATATTCTTGTGTTTTGAGTTATTGTTTCTTTTTATTTTGTTTGGGGATGGATATTATTTTAAGGGTTAATTTCATGTATGTCCTTGTTGTTAAAACTCAAAATATCATATTTAACCAACCTATTCTACAAATATCATATATACCCTTCTGAACCTATTGAAATATCATATTTAACAAAACAACAATTATCCTTTATATCAATTTCCATTGGAAATGAATAGTAAATTTATAGAATAAAGTACAACTTTGATCCTTATAGTTTGATATTTAAATAACTACCCATTATTCTTACTTTTTTTATTCCATTTTTATCCCTTCATCCAACTTTGTTAAATTAAGTTGGTTAACTAATCCAAACAAATATTTGATTAAATTACATATTTGGTTCTTATAGTATATCATCTTTAAATTTTTTATTCTCAAATTACATAATTCACATTTTGTTATTTTTACTTCATTTATTTATTTTATTACGACATTTTGTTTTATTGGTTAATTTATAAACTATTATAACTTTAATAAAAAAAATAATCAAGTAATTTTATTAAACCACTTATGATAAAATCTATTACAGTTTATAACCCGGCGCGAAGCCCGGGCTCTTAATAACTAGTTTTTATCAATTCTAAATCAAATTTAATAATCTATAATTATTACCTATAATGAATGGACATTTTTACCCCTATTTGAATTATATATTTTAACATAATTATCCAAGTTATAGGGGTGGGTTCAAATGTGAACCACTTTTTGGTTGTGAACGTGAGAACAGCCGAGAGCGCGACACGTGGCGGATGACTAGGCGCCACGTCGGCTCCACGGCGGATGACTAGGCGCCACGTCAGCTCCACGGCGGATGACTAGGCGCCACGTCAGCTCCACGGCGAATGACTAGGCGCGATTCATGGAAGGGCATTGAATTAAAGGGGGGACCACATTCAAAGCCGTCACGTGTCGCGCTCTCGGTTATCCTCACGTTTACAACCAAAAAGTGGTTCACATTTCTAACTTTCCTCCCAAATTATATATACACCCAAAGATATCGTGAAACCCCAACACCCTTCACCATCCCGGCGCCGTTTGTCATCTCCAGCGCATCTCCGGCAAACTTTCCCTGCCTCTCTATCTCCGGTCACACGAATGATATCACCGTTAAACCCCTCCAATCATCATCTTCGTCACCGGTCACCATCTCCGACGACCATTTATCTACTTGGTTCTTGATTTCTACTTGAAAACCACATATGGTTTCAGTTTATACTAAAAAAGGATTTGGTTTCTTCAAAAAAGAAAAAAAAAATAGATCGAGTACATCAACAAAACGCAAATACGCAATGAATTTCTCAGCTTCCGAACAATTTGTAGAATACCTCCATCCACACAAAACCCACAAAAATTTCAAGGAGAAGATTGATATTTCTTATTGGGTTTGGGAAAAAAAATATTCAAACTTCTCTGACTTTCCAAACAAAGCCTCCCATTTTCTCAAAGAATTGTGGTTTGCTTTTCAAAATAGAAAATGAATTTCATACTTTAATCTACACAAAGAGGTGGATGCTGAGAAGAAATTTGGGAATATAATTAACTTTTATTTTAAGAAACTATGCTTTTATGCTTTGATTTCTTAGGTAGAGATTTTGAAGCCCAGATGTTATCACCTATCATTAGATCTTCAATCTCACGTTTTAAGCACTTGATTTTCTGGGTATTGTTGATTTTGCAAACACAGGTTAAAATAAATAATTGAGTTAATTACATTTTTGGTCCTTGTGGTTTGATGATTTTAACACTTTGGGTCCATTTTTAAAATAATTATGGATTTGGCACCTGTGGTTTACACTTTATAACGCTATGAGTCCATAAAACTAACGCGGTTTGATTTATCTTAGTTAGAGCCCTCATGTGCAATGCACATGATGGGCATTTTGGTCTTTTTAGCTCACTTATGTAATTTTCAATTAAAATAAAGATCACAAGGACCAAAGATGTAATTTATTCTAATATCTCAATAAAAAAATAAAAAAGAACAAAAGAACTATAATTACTATTTATCTTTAAGTAAATCAACAACCACCATGTCTTTCTAATCAACAAAACCCTAGATCTCCACCACCACCCACCCACCCACATCCACCACCATCCTCTTCAGCACCAGCCATCATATCTCTACCGTCCTCTTAACCACCAACAACCCATTTCCACCATCCTCTTCACCACCAGCAACCCATCTCCACCATCGGCTACCTACCTCCACCACTCCGATAACATTCTCTCCTTCGTCTTCACCATCGTTTGAGACCACTGCCGGTTCACTACCGACCGTCTTCCCTTTCACGTTCAATCATCAGAACGACAAACAGATCTATCGCATCGACCGACAGGTTTCCTCCCCCTTTCACATTCCCCTTTCATTACTGTTTCGATGATTGAACAAAGATGAAAAGACATGGTCGGTAAGATCTTTTGTTCCCCTTCACGTACATTACGGATCTGTTTGCTGTTCTGATGATTTATCTTTGTTCAATCATCAGACATGGTCTTTTCATCTCCGTCCCCAAACAGATCCATCGCCACCACCGACAGGTTCCATACTCGGCCACCGGTGACTTTGTTTTCATCCCCGGTTCCTGATATCGCCTCCATCTCCACCTCGTTTTCATTCTAGTTTCATCTTGTTCGTAAGATTTCCTTCTTGAATATCTGGTAGCTAAAAGGGTTTCAATGTTTTTTCAAGATCTAGGTTTAGTTTCCAGATCTTAATAGCTTTAGGTTTCAATTTTTAGGCTACATTGATTTGGGATTTTTTTTCCATATCTGGGTTTGGTTTCCATATTTTAATAGGGGTTTCCATTTTTTAGGTTTAATTGGTTTGGGATTTTTTTTCCAGATTTGTGTTTGGTTAGAGCCCTCTTGCTGTTGGGGATTTCTTGATTTTAGATTGTTTATTAAAAATGGGGTGGTGGGTGGTAATAGTGGTGGTGGTGGGTGGTGGGTGGTGTGGTGGTGGAAATAATGGTGGTGGTGGGTGTTGGTTGAAGGTGGATGGTGGTGATAGTGCATTGAAGATGATGAAAATCAAACCCAAGAAAAAAATTAAAAGAAAATAATGACATTATCAAAAGACCAAAATACCCTTATACTAAATTCAGTTAACAGAACAATTTAACGGAGTTAGAATTTATGGACCCAGAGTGTTATAAAATGTAAACCACAGGTACTAAATCCATAATTATTTTAAAAATGGACCTAGAGTGTTAAAATCATCAAACCACAGGGACCAAAAATGTAATTAACTCTAAATAATTTAAACAGGGGTAAAAATGTCTTTTTATTAAAAGTTATAATTATATATTGTTAAATCTGATTTAAAATGATTAAAATTTGATAAAAATTAATATTTGGATAATTGTGATATTTTGATAGTTTAGGAAGAGTATATATGATATTTATAGTTTAGGTTGGGTAAATATGATATTTTGAGTTTTAATAAGGACATACATGAAATTAACCCTTATTTTAATTATTATTAATTGAATAGAAAATAATAGAGAAAAATAGTAAAAATAAAATAAACAAACTTGGTCTTCACATGCCACTAATTTAGTTAACGATCCAACATAAGATAAGGGTGTTTAAAAGAACCGAATAACCGAACCGAATCACATGATCCGAAACCGAATAAATTGATACCTGAGCAACCCGTGACCCGAAAAACCCAAAAATAAGGTACCCTTTAAGTCGCGGGTCGGGTTCGGTTCTCAAAATCTACTACCCGCGGGTACCCGCCCCGCCCCGTATATATTTAATTTAGTAAGAAAAATATATTTATTAATACTTCATAATAAAATATTACTAATCTTATAAAAATCTTCATCACATATCGTGTTTTCTTCGTTCACCCCCTACTCCCATTCGTTTGTCGGTCAAATTCAATCTATGTCGTTTTTGATACTCGTATCGACGACAATCCTCGATACTTATATTTTCATTTTCTTATACTGTTAGTGTTAATTGTTTTAGTTTGTCAGAAAATAACATCATTTTCTAGTATATATATTTTGTGTACATCAAAACACTCGACAAAATGCAGGTACCCGTGAACCGAACCGTCGGTACCCGCTTCTTTTCGGTTTAGTTCGGTACGGGTACCCGCCCCACGCTGTTCACTTTCGGATAGTAAAATTAACTATCCGCCCCGTACATGTGGTTCTTGAAAATTTTACTATCCGTCCCGCTCCGTCCCGTGAACACCCCTTAGGCCCTTATTAACATTCATTAGCAAGATGAACGAAACCTATTACAAAAAGTTGAAATTACAAGAACACTATCAGTCATAACAACGAATAACCCTTTTCCATTAGTTCCATCAAATCATATGGACCACTCTGCATTTAACTTTATTTTTGTATGTTATTGGATGTTGCTATTCGTCATGGACATGCATATGTTTGTAGCTATGGTTTCTTTACATTGACATTGAACAAAACTATGACATTTGAGGTCTAAAACCCGTACCATTTAAAAATTTATCGTACTTGCTTACTATTTACACGGTCAAAAGTACACCACGTCTAGATGATATTTACACCTTATCCTTATTGTATTTTACTATGCATATAAATAGTTGAATAAGGTATATCTCTTCTCTTCTCTTCTCTTTTCAAAAAAAAAAGGTATTACTAACAGAAAGGAGAAGTAAAAGTGTTGGGTGAAAATGGGTAGCAATGAAGAGTTCACTTACGCGATGCAATTGGCTACATCCATATCATTGCCAATGGTGCTAGAAAATACAATGAAGCTTGGGATCTTGGAGACTATAGCTGAGGCAGGTCCTGATGCCAAACTCTCAGCTCATGAAATCGCGTATGCTTTGTCGATCCCTAACCAAGATGCCCCTTACATGCTAGACCGAATGCTTCGGTTTCTTGCTAGTTATTCGATTGTAACTTGCACACAGCAGGACCCTGAGATAAATTCTGGTCAAGTATATGGACTTGCTCCTGTTGCCAAATATCTTATTCGAAACGAATATGGAATGTCATTAGGTCCGTTGCTGGAATTGAGTCTAGATAAGGTGTTCATCAACAATTGGTACGTTCAGCAATCTATGCTATCTATTAAAATTAGGTTTTTGCTGACATCATCAATACTTAAATTGAGCCATTTGATTGGCCAATTAAAAAAATACATAATTTGATGATGTCATCATGTATTTCTTATGTTTTTTTTTCCTTAATAGCGTATAAAACCGTATTTGAAACTAACAAATATGGAAAAAGTATTTTCCAGTCAATTTCTCACTAATTTATTAATTTCAATTTTATAATTTACATTTTATATCTTTAGAATTACGTGATTAAATTACTTTTTATCCTTTAGTTTTTCATTTTCCACTTTGCATTCTTATCATATTAACATAAATAATATATATGAACTAAAATGTATTAAATTTTTTGTTTTTCTTTTCAATAAATTACACAATTATAATCGTCTCGTTAATACCTTTAAAATGAGTTTAATATTGAATATTTTAAAATGTAATCATATTATTTTTAATAAAGATATTATTTTTTTCTAATATTAATTCTAATATTGAAATTTAGGTATTTCATCTTTTTAATTGTCAAATATTTTTAGCAAATATTTCAAGAATTCTTGAAATATTTTTTTAACAAATTATGCTATTATACTCATGAAACTAAAACCTTCAAAATCAGTTCAGATGTTATGAGTTTGAAGACCCACTATCGAACGAATTTCTTTTAGGTTTTTTAATCACTTGACCTTGAATTTTATACAATATAAAATTCAATTGTTAATGTATATTTTTCAGTTTTTCGTGCTATAACGAGCACCGGTACGTATTTAGTACTTTATAATTACAATGTATGATTTGACAATCGGAATATTTTGTGTTGTAAAAAGAACTACACTTTCATATATTATTACCTAGGATAGATAATGACTTATTATATATATATATATAACAAAAACCAAGAACTATCAACAGTACCACACCGACAAATCCTTTTATTTACGTTTTCAACCAAAATTTCAAATTTAGCCCTTAGACTTATGATAATTATTTATCTTATACCTTTTAGTTTTCAACATTTCATTTTACGTTTTAGTCATATATTGTATATTGGCTGAAATATGTTTAAAAAAAATACGTTTTAGTTTTAACAAATTACGCCATTATAATCGTATCGTTAATACGTTTGAAATGAGCCTAATATTGAATATTTTTTGATGTGATTATTTTATTATATATTATATATGCAGTACGATTATATGTAGCCAAAACACTGACATTTTCAAGAAATTACATTTTGTCCTCCTAAACTTATAATATTTCATCACTTTATACGTTTTAGTTTTCTATATTTTATTTTATATTTTAGTAATACATCGTATATTGCTAGAATATGTTAAAATATATATATATATATATATAGAGAGAGAGGGATTTTCATTTGTGAACCAATATTTTGGTGTGAACTTGTGAACTTAATCCTAGCCATCCAAATCATTTTTTGATGGTTAAGATTAATTACATGATTTATCTTTATTAACCACCCATGATTTTAGGAATTTTTCATGATTAATTTTGACCATTGATTTTGAATTTGTATGGTTAAGATATAGTTCATAAGTTCACACCAAAATATTGGTTCACAAATTAAAGTCCCTCTAGATATATATATATATATATATAACAAAAACCAGGAACTATTACCACACCGACAAATCTTTTTATTTACATTTTCAACCAAAATTTTAAATTTAGCCCCTAGACTTATGATAATTATTTATCTTATACCTTTTAGTTTTCAATATTTCATTTTACGTTTTAGTCATATATCGTATATTGGCTGAAATATGTTTAAAAAAATACGTTTTAGTTCTAACAAATTACGCCATTATAATTGTATCGTTAATACGTTCAAAATGAGCCTAATATTGAATATTTTTTGATGTGATTATTTTATTATATACTATATATACAATACGATTATATGTAGCCAAAACACTGACATTTTCAAGAAATTACATTTTGTCCTCCTAAACTTATAATATTTCATCACTTTATACATTTTAGTTTTCTACATTTTATTTTACATTTTAGTAATATATCGTATATTGCTAGAATATGTTAAAAATACGTTTTAATTTTAACAAATTACGTCATTATAATCGTATCGTCAATGCGTTCGAAATGAGCTTAATATTGAATGTTTTTAGATATAATTATTTTATTATATACTATATATAATACGATTATATGAAGTCAAGACACTGTTCATGAACAACAGCTACCGGCATTTGCAAAAATTACATTTTAGCCTCCTAAACTAATATTATTTATTCACTTTATATCTTTTAGTTTTCTATATTTCATTTTACCTTTTAGTTATATATCGTATATTGACTGAAATATATTAAAGTGTCGGTAGCTATTGTTCATAAACAGTCTTTTGGCTTCCTGGTAATTGTTAGTATTATTAAAATATCTTAGAATTAAAATTTTTTGTTTTTTATTTTTTAAAATTTATTTATTTATTTTTTAAACCTTTCGTATGACAACTTATGTATAAACTTTATGTTTCATAAAAATCCGTGTTACTACTTATTATCAAATCTATCACATTCTATAACCCGGCGCAAAGCCCGGGCTCTTAATAACTAGTTTTAAAATTAATTGCACGTCTTATATTAAATAGGATAGAAATGGTAATGTTGACACATTGCAATCCTATTAAATTTGGACGGCTCTTAATTCACTTTATGGCTATGTTTGGTAAACGTAGCTGATAAGCTAGCTAATAGCTAATAAGCTAGTTGTTGATTGATAAGTTTGCTAGTAGCTGATAAACTGACTTATGAACAAATTATGTTTGGCAAAAACTAGCTTATAAATATGTAAAATGACCAAAAATGATATATTTGAATTTAATAATTAATATTAATAAGGGTATAATTGGAAAAAACTACAATAAGCTAGCTTATTAGCTAGTTTATTTTTGCCAAACACAGCCTAAATTGTATGTAATTATTCCATGTGTAAAAACTGACTTTGAGTTTAGTTATTTAATATTAGATATCTATCCGTGTACGTTGCAACGCAAAGCACGGATCAATAACCCGACCTCTATAAATTGTATCTAACTGATTGAATTTTATGTATATAATTCAAGATCAATTGGTCAAAAAATTGAAAAGATTCGATCGATAGTTAGTTTTTAAACTCATAACATTTGATTTGACGATTAAAAGTAAGACCTAAGACTCTTGACACTCATAATATTTACCTGGCATAATAAAAAATTGTGATTTGACGATTAAATGTTACACTCTTGAAATTTCAACAAATTTTGAAATTAACTGTAATAGTCTCATTACATAATAATATAGATATAAATAATATAGATAAAAAACAAATGAATATAATTTTATAAGTTAACACATATATAAAATATTGATAAAGATGTAAAATGAAAAACGAGAATGTAAAAAAATATAAAATTAGTTAATTTGTATGTTTTGTTATATTAAATAATACGATTAAATTCAAAAATATTCAATAGTAGTGTCATTTTGAAGGTATTGTCGAGACAATTACAATGGTATAATTTGTTGAAAAAAAAAAACGAATATTTTAATACATTTTAGTTCATATACATTATTTATGTTAATATAAAAAAGGTAAGTGAAATGTAACATCCAATTTTCAAAAAAAGGGGATTTTTAAAGATTTTAAATAAAAAGAATTTAATAAATAAATTTATTACGAAGTAAGTACGTTTTCACGGCTAACCCGCTCAATAAATGTCAACTAAAAATAAGTAACTAAAAATCTCATTAATTATAAAATAAAAATCCACAATTAAATGCCTAGGTGTCGCTAGAACCGTCATCTACAGGAAAATCAAGTTGGGGCCTTGCCCTTATCCACTTCCAAACCAGAACCTGGAAAAAAAGGTAAACAACGAAGGGTAAGCGAAAACGCTTAGTGAGCTAGTATTATACCTATTTCATACTGCCATGCGGGCACATACCACAACCAGTGCCATCACAATCACACATACCAATCACATCATATCCACATCTTAACGGTTTCCCGCTCTTCGGATCATCCCGCAATATGGCCTTAGTGGTTACCCACTCTTTGGATCGTCCAACGACCCGGCCTCAGTGGTTACTCACTCTTCGGATCGTCCCACGACCCCGCCTCAGTGGTTACCCACTCTTCGAGTCGTCCCACGACCCGGCCTCAATGGTTATCCACTCTTCGGATCGTCCCACGACCCGGCCCATCGAGACATCGACATACATATATATATATATATATATATACAGGTTATAACACAACGTACGTAAAACCCACTCAAAAATATAAAAGTGACTCAACCAAATAATATACCATTCTCATGAGAATATAAATTTCTGCTTGCTTAGGACACGGATCTGCCCCCCACAACTCATCAAGGGCATGTGGTTCCCTTCACACACAATCATGCATACATACACACGAAACAATATAAAACAAGCACAGTGTAACTCATCTTATAGTAGCTTAGGGTACTCCTCGGTATCCTCACGATAGCAAGTTAACCCACCTAAACAATTCAATCGTAAAGCACATTACTTACTATCAAATCAATACGAAGACTCGATACTGAAACAAGGGTCTTAGACGTAGCTAGACTAGTCCAATTGCCCCTAAAATTCAACCATTGCTATCCTATAACATCACTATCCATTCCAATACCAAAAACCAACATTAAACGACTTCTAGCAACGAATTAACGGTTCAAAAACAACATTAAACCCTAGCCTATCGATTACTCGATAATCACTTCGATTAAACCAACAACATGCTTAAGATTCTTACCTTGCGATCGGTTAACAACCACACTTGATTCTTCGTCGTTTGCCTTTGAAAATTGCACACACCGCTTAATCATCCAAATTACCGAATTCGCTTTTCCTGGAAAACAGCCAACTTCGGCTGGTTTCTGCTCCTTACTGGAGCCTCCGATGCTCGATCCCTCCGGTCAGATTGAAGAACAATGAGTCATGAAGCTGCTGTCCAAATTTCACGACGATCCGACGGTTAACGAGGGAGAACGAACCAATCTCCCACGGCTGCGCAATCCTGACAGCAATTTCGAAATTTAACCCCAAACTCATTATAATCGATTTCAAAGCAAAACCCCGACAATACTTAGTCCTAGATTCGATTTACATTGAAAACCCAACCATAAACAATCTCAAAACATCAACAAATCAAAACCCTAACTTACGAAATCGATTAACAACGAGATTAGAAACCTTACCTTATGCAATCGAAACTCGAATCCAACCCTCGATCAACCTCTTCTAAATCGATCTCCCTTTCTCTCTCTCTCTCTCTCTCTCTCTTTCGGTTTCTCTCTCTCTCTTTCTCTCTCTCTCTCTCTCTCTCTCTCTCTTTCTTTCTCTCCAAGCAAAAGAATGAGATTATGATGACTAATTAGGAGAATTTGGGGTATTTATAAACCCGGGTCGGGCCTCTCTCTTAGGCTAAGCCCACTCCTAATCGTAAGCCCACAACACTTCCTAATTTAATTACCACTCCAATTAACCTCTACTTAACTTAATACAATAACTTAAATAATAATAACAATCCAAAAAAAATTGGGACGTTACATGAAAAATGAAAAAGTAATAGATAGAATATAATTTAATAAATTAATTAATTAAAGGGTATAAATGTATAAGTCTTTTTGAAGAGATAAATGTATAAGTTATAATTTGAAAATGATGAACGAATATTTAATAAAGTTGCATTTTGAAAAATTGAATCTTCAATCTTGAAATTTGAAATAAAATTATTATATTTATATAATAAAATATATAGTATAATTGCATCAAAATATTCAATATCGGGTTCATTTCAAAGGTATTGACGAGACGATTATGATGGTATAATTTGTAAAAAAACGTAATTTTAATACATTTTAATTCGTAATATACACCTATTTAGGTTATATAATATGATTTAAAATAAAAAATGAAAAAGTAGAGAATTAAAAGTAATTTTAATAACTAACTACATGAATATTATGTGTAACTATAGGGTCATTATGTGTAACAATTTAATTATGTTTATAAATTAGTTACCTAAATTTAATAGTTATTTATTTTACTATTAATCTCTTATTTTTTTCATTTTTTATTTTACACCTTTATCATATAACATAGATAATTGATATTATAAATTTAAATGCATTAAAATTACCTTTCTTTTTATTTTTAATTTATACCATTATAATCGTCTCGTCAATAACTTTGAAATTAGTCTAATATTGAATATTTTTTATTTAATTTTATTACTAGATGTTAAGAATATATAAAAAGTAATATGTTTCACATTTCTCATGTTTTCATTTTTTATTTTACACTCTTATCATACTAAAAATATAGAATCATGGATTAACTAAAAGACATCTATTATTTTCTTATAAATTATACATGTATAGTTCTATAATCAATGCTTTCAAAATAAATTAATTATTGAATATTTTTACCTTGAATTTTGTACATTTGATATGCAATTTAAAAACACATAAAATCATGAAATTAGCATCGTGTGATGCAAAATAAAATGAAAAATGGACCAAAATTATTCTTTCAACTTCTCAATCTCATATTTGAAAAACTTCACTCCGCATCATGCGCAGGTATAATCTAGTTCGTAATATACGACTATTTAGGTTATATAATATGGTTTAAAATAAAAAATAAAAAAATAGAAGATTAAAAGTAAATTTAATAACTAACTATAAGGAAATTATGTGTAAACTATAGGGTCATTATGTGTAACTATTTAATTATGTTTATAAATTAGTTTCCTAAATTTAAACACAAATTATTAAACCATATCATTAGTCAAAATAATTTCATTTTCAAAATAAATGAAGTTGTACTTTTTATATGCAATGCAACTATTAACTTGAACAATGTTAAAATAAAATTAATTAGTCAAAATAATATTATAAAACTCAATAATTATGTTGATTATTTTTTATATTTTATAAATCAAATAAGTCTAAATAAATTGAAAATGTAAAATGCGTCCAGATACATGATTAGATGGGAAAATTTTGAAACCGATTCACCAGACGATGACACGTGACAGTCCAGTTACTTATTTATTATATTATATTATATGAGTCAAATTCATTTAGAAACCAAAAAAAGAGTAAAAACCGTAGAAACTCATGGTTTCATAGCTTAAATCAATGAAAACTTTTTGTAAAGTTGTTTAATATGATGCAAATGTTTCATATAATTCATTTTTTGATGTTCTTTTTGTAAAAATAACAAGGTTTCATAGGATTAAAGAAAATACGTAGAACAGTTTCATAAGCATGAAAACATGTATGAAACCTTTTCATTTTTATATATAAAACACCAAAATATGAAACAATTTCATCAAAATATAAATGGGGAAAGTACTACAAAATGTATCAAACTATACCCGAAATGTTATTGTGTGTATCCACCTTTCAAAAATGTTTTTTGATGTATCAAACTTTATTTTTTATGTTATTGTATGTATTGCGACTTGTTTAACCGGTCAACTGCCGGTCACCTGCAGTTGGGACGACGGCCGGAGGTGCTGGGGGGCCGGCGAGGGTGGTTTTAGGTGATGGTGCTTCTGGGTGGTGGTTTTGGGTCGGAGATCGGAGCGATGGTGGTGGTTTTGGGTCTGAGATCGGAGCGATATGGTGGTGGCCGGAGATCGGAGCGACGGTGGTGGTGGTCGGAGATCGGAGCGATGGTGGTTTCAGGTGGCGGCAGCAGTGGTTTTGAGTTGCGGTGGTGACGTTTACCGGTTCTGGATCTCCGGCGGTCTCCGACAATGGTTTCCGGTAGTCTCCGGCGACGCTTTCAGGCGGTCTCCGGCGAAGGTTTACCGGTTCAACCGGTTACAAGTCATCGGATACACACAATAACAAAAAAAGTAAAGTTTGATACATCAAAAAGCATTTTTGAAAGGTGGATACACACAATAACATTTCGGGTATAGTTTGATACATTTTGTAGTACTTTCCCCAATATAAATTATATGAAAATTTGCATCATAATAAACAACTTTACGAAGAATTTTCGTTGATTTAAACCAAAACACCATCGGTTTGTAAGTTTTTACTCTTTTTTTGGTTTCTAAATAAATTTCCCTCTATATTATATAATTAATAGTTATCAAATTATTAGTTTAAAAATAGTTATAAAGAAAATAAGAAAATAACTAAAATAAACAACGACTAAGTTAATGTCCTCTAACGGGTTTTTTTGATGGCCGTGAATCCGTGATAGATTCAAGACCAAAAAATACAATGACGAGTTTGTGTTAAAAAAAATCTTTAGGGACCAATACCATCATAAATTTTGAAAACACACAATGACCAAATATAAATATAAGCATATAAGAGAAAGATAAGGAAAATAAAACTATTGTAATAAACTATGAGAATTAAGTCATGAATAGTAATACCATTATAAATTTTGGGTTCAACTCTACAGTGTTATATTAGAGTAATATCAATTTTCCACTTTCTCATTCTTAAATCATCATCAACCTTTCAAATTTCGTAATACTATACAGATTTTAGGCTCAGCCCAATACCATTTTTTATTAAGTATATATATATATATATATATATAAGGCATAATCAAATAAAAACCATTTTTTTTGTAAAAACTTTAGGACTAATCTCAACCATTAAAATTTTTTAATCAATGGTTGTCAATATAAGAGACCATGATAACATTTTTTTGTAATATACACCTAACCACACTAGAATTAAAGCCCAAAAGGGTATTTGGGTCATTTTAATCATCAAACATGGACTAGACAAACAAAAATGTTAGGGTTCTTGCTAACAAGTGCAAAATCCAGCTCATGTCGATGGCCTTCATTGCATTCTCCGGACCACCGCCGTTCACCTCCGCCATCGTAACCACCGTCGTTCACCTCCGCCGCCATAACCACCGTCGTTCACCTCCGCCGCCATAACCACCGCCGTTCACGTTCATTTGCACCGTCGTTCACCTCCACCATAACCACCGCCTGCACCGCCATTCACCTCCTCCAACTCACATCTACCTCTCCGCCTTCCTCCTCTGTCACCTTCCGTCTCTAGATCCAGATCCAGATCTGTTGTGTAGATCGGATTTACATTCCAGATTCCAGATTTGTTATGTTGAAGCACACCAGCAAGAGCGTCATCTTAGAGTTAAGAAATCGACGTTACGACGGTGCATCACCGGAGATTGCTGGAGGAGGCGTCTGAATCCGCTGATTGATTAAGCAGTTTGATGATGTTAAGGTAAGCTTCAATTAGGGCTTCGTAATTATGGATCGTATTCATATCTACACTTCAATTAGGGCTTCGATTTATGTGGAAATCGCTTTGTTTTGGTGTTCGTGTTGATCGGATCTTGAATAAATATACCTTATATATTGTTCATATTCGTTTAGATATTGTTCAGATTCTTCTTTGTGCTTTTTGTTTCATTCAAACTCTGTTAACAGAAAAGTCAAAAAAATTGGTAGAACAATGGAGATATCTGTAATGTAGCAATACGATCAAATTTTGGATCTAATGGATATTTTCAGAAAGAAAACATGGAAGTCGCCTTTGGTCAGGCCTTAAGGTGCAAATGGACTTTGGAGTAGTTGAAATTTGCAGAAACATTTTTTTAATAATTAATCAGAAACATAACAAACATTTTTTTATGCTATGTTGTTTGCAGGCAATCTATTGTGTTCATATTACAAATTTTCAAACGAAACGATTTCAATTTCAAAATCTGTATGAAAATGAACGGATCCGAATCATCCGGAAGGATTTTTGAGCCGTCGAAGGCGCCTGTGACGTCTCCACCGCCGGTCAACAGCATCCGTACGACGTACACTCGGTGGTGAAGTCGTCGGATTTAATGGTGGTGGTGGCCAGAAAGAGAGAGATGAGAGCTATGGTTGTATGTATTTAGTTGTTATTTTCTTATGAATATAAATGCAGTGGACATTGTGTTTTCTATTCACAAGGTGAATATTGTGAATGAATTTATATAATTTTTATCTGGTGAAAATGAATATATTCATAAGGTGAATATATGGGCATTGTGTTTTGCATTCATATGGTGAATATGAATATTCATAAGGTGAATATGAATATTCATAAGGTGAATATGAATATTCATATGGTGAATATATAGTGAATATATAATATGGTGAATATGAATATTCATATGGTGAATATGATGGTGAATTTATATAATTTTTTATCTGGTGAATATGAATATTCATAAGATGAATATGAATATTCATATGTTGAATATACGATGAATATGATATGGTGAATATGAATATTCATATGGTGAATATGATAGTGAATATTCATATAATGAATAAACTGCGATTTTCAGATCAAGGACTTAAATTATTCCCTAAGTTTTTACAAAAAAGTGAATATATATATATATATATTGTAAAAACCACATATTTTGTAAAAACCTTTTCTTTTGTAAAAACTTGAGGAATAATCTAAAATGACGATCATGCCCTTTTTAGATCAAAGGCTTAGATTATTCCTCAAGTTTTTACAAAAAAAGTGGTTTTTCCTTGAAGGACCCTCTATATATATATATATATATATATATAGAGAAAGGTTCAAACAAGAACAAAGTCAATTTGCAAGAACAAAGGAACTCTTTACAATCACATATGATGTGGGTCCATGCAGGTCCCACTTATTAAAAAATCATATATGATTCAGATGGGTTCCACCACTAAATCATATATGATTTTTTAATATGTGGGACTCACATGGGCCCACATCAATGTGTGGCTCAAAATGGTTCCTTTATTCTTGCAAATGGAGTTGTTCTTGTATGAACCTACCTTTCTCTCTCTCTCTCTCTCTCTCTCTCTCTCTCTTTATATATATATAATAGAGAGAAAGAGAGAAAGAAGAGAGAGCCCGCATCGGGTTTGGGAGCTCGAGTTGGAACTCATGGTGTGAGCCCGATTGGCGATTGCCATGTACCAAGAACGGGCTGAGCCCGATTGAGCCCCAGCACGCCGGCCGTTGAGCCCACGGTGTGGTACACACGGCCTTATTAAAAAAAGTTATGCCACATTAAGTTTTTTGATGCCGTACAAAAAAAAAAGTTTTTTGATATAACAAGTTATTAGTTTAGACTGAAAATTTTGTTTAGCAACTCTATAAGGATTTCCAAATACATGGTAATATTAAAATTTAAAGTATCTTGGAACATAGATTACTTGTATATGTGTATATAAGTATTATTAATCATAACTGTTATTGAATGACTGTATCATAATTGTACCAAATGATATGTTTAGAATGAATAAATTGTGTGATCTCATAACAAATATTTGTTATTTATATTATTATTTATAAAAACGTGTGACTAAAAAGGTGTACAGAGATACTTCTACATTTTTATTGATTTTCCATGTTCTTGATAGTATTTTTTTATGGAGAAAGGTTTAAACTTAAAAATGCGGTTGTCGAAGGAGGTGTTCCATTTACAAAGGTTCATGGAACAAGTGTTTTTGAATATCTAGAGTTAGACACAAGGCTCAACGTCACTTTCAATAATGCTATGATGAATCATAGTGCTATTGTGATCAATGAAATTCTCAAGTGCTATCATGGTTTTGACAATGTCAAACACTTGGTCGATGTTGGAGGTGGAGTTGGAGTTACTCTCGAGATGATCGTATCAAAACATCCTACTATTAATGCCATTAACTTTGATTTGCCACATGTGATACAGCATGCACCAGTTCATCCAGGTATGCGTGTTCTTCCATTTTCGAAACAAGTAAAAACTTTCTTACGTTTTATATTATAAATCAGGTATAAAACATGTCGGAGGAGATATGTTTCTTAATGTTCCTCAAGGTGATGCCATCTTTATGAAGGTAATTTGGCTCAAACACTTTTATGCCATGAATTGCACATCTTGGTAAATAATAAATTATGTAATATGAGTAGTGCATATTACATGATTGGAGTGATGACCATTGTGTGAAGCTGCTAGAGAATTGCTACAAGGTTTTGCCAGATGATGGGAAGGTTATTGTTGTAGAGGCAATTCGACCATTATTGTCAGATACAAGCACTTCTACAAAAGCCATCACCCATATGGATGCATTTATGATGACAAATGTTATTGGTGGAAAGGAGCGCACTGAGGATGAGTTTCTTGCATTAGCTAAAGGTGCTGGATTCGCTGGGATAAAAAAAGAATGCCAAGTTTGCAATATTTGGGTCATGGAGTTATATAAGTAGAATGCCAAGTTTGCAATATTTGGGTCATGGAGTTATATAAGTAGAACTGTAAAGATATACGTTTAGGTTTCTATATTCCCATGTCACATGAAAACACTACTAACGTCAAATGAACCTATGAGGGCTGAACGTAGAAAGTACGTATATCTCGAATAGATCATGATGATTATGAACCAATATTTCACATGTAATAAATAAAGACGTGTTTGTAAAATATTATGATAAATACATAATTTGGGCTTAATGTCCTTAATAATTAATTAGCCCTAAAGCCCACTTAGTTGTTTAATTATTTAGTTAATAATTAATTTAGTTGTTTAATTATATAAACCTAATGATGTTTAGGCTTAGACTTAAGCTAGCAAAACCTTCCTCCCTTCCTTTCTCTATGGCCATCGATATACACACAAGAGAATTCGTTTTTCTCTTGTGTGATTAATGGTTTATCGAGCTAGCAATCGTTTGGCATTAAAGCATTCTCACATGTGGATACTTCTACAGGAGAACTACTTTGATCTCTCGTGCTTCTGACCATGCTGCTAAAAAAACCCATTGAATTAATATTCTAAAACACCATATGATTGTGTTTTGTCCATATTCTCGTTAGTTATGGATCTAGGCTAGTCGAGGTTTCCGGATATATTAAAACACCCTATGGTTGTGTTATGTTTTTCGTTGTGTTATTGTGATCCCATTGAAACCTTGTAGTGGTGTCGTGCGTTGGGTCCCGGTTTGATGACCTCACACTTTCGATCACTGGGGTACTGGGTCGTAGCCTTGGTGGTCTGTGAGATGTTAGCCTTGATGGTCGTTGTGATGTTGGTCTTGGTGGTCAGTGTGATGATAGCCTTAGCCGACCCTAATTGTTGGTCTCGACCGATCGCTCAAAATTTATGTTTTAGCATAAAACCCTAATTTTTCCAGTTTAGGTTAGGGGTTTTCGTAGGACAAAATGTTCCCTTTTATTTGACTAGGTTTTGCCCAATTCCACAGGCTTGTTAATTTTATGTTTATTTGGACCCAAGCCTAATTTTTGTAGCATGTTTGCTTTTTCCAGATTTGGTATTGACGATCCGTGGTTGTATCTTTTATAATTTTGGAAATTAAAATGTAAAATTCTTGTAGGTTATGGATTTTAACGATTCACATATGGCTTTATTTATTTTAAATGTAATGTAACAGCTGGGTTAAAAGTTTTAGCCTGGAAGGCTGGTATAACATTAGTTCAAAATTACTTTTGTAACTCATGAGTTAGAAGACTGAAGGAATCGAAGATGGCATCTAGGAGTCCACTATAGTCGGCAGAGCTAGTGGGAGCCAAGATGTCCTTAGGTTTGAGGAGGTTTCTGTGTGGGCTAACAGAAACCTCGATAGTGGGTCATACCAAATCCAACATGTTATGTTGTGTTTTTGTTGTTTATTTTTCGCTATATCTTTGCGTTATATTGATATGTTATAATTATTGAAATGTTTGTAAAGGGAAAATTAAAACGCAAACAAAACTTAAAATGGTATCATGTAAATGTTTTTACAATAAACTGATGAGGAGTCCACTAAGTCGAAAATTGTTTTAAAACAAAAATTATTCTAAGAGCTCGGTAGAATCCTTACAAACAAAACGTGAGTTTTTCACCACCCATATAAAAAAATTTATCAAGCATACAACTCTTCAATTTTGGAATGAGCATTGGCCAAGATAGGTAGAATTGTGTAGTGCAAGATAAAGAGTCAAATTATAGTAGGTTGTGTATTGCCCGCTTGTTGTGATAATCATTCCCGAGACAATCAATTTATAAGTTGATACTCAAAAATATAAATTGTGATGCTCTAGAATGGTTAGGCTTGTTTAAGGTATTTATACATTGTGTATTGCCCATCCATAAGTAGTCCCAAGATGAAGATGTGAGATTAAACATGTCTTTAACTGAAATAAAGAATCTAAGAGTTGTGATGATCACAACTGAAAGTTGCCTACCTAAATAACTATGTATCACGATTTGCGATTTGACCAATCGTGAGATTCAGCAAAATAATATGGGTAATAACTCAACTTTGAATTTTAAGGTTTATGCAAACTTTGAGAACTTAGTACTAAAAATAGACTTTAATTTTCTATAGTTGTTTGCTAATCAAGAAAACATAAAAAAAACTCAAACCTCAATTAGTTCACTTCTCGCTCGATCTTAGACAAAGAAAAGTTGAACAGTGAAACTTCTTGGAATGGTTCTACTTCTTAAGGATAGTTCTCAGGCATGAAGAGAAGTTATATGTTTTTTAGAACCCCCCCCCCCCCCCCCCCTCGGCCGCCCTCACCAAATCCCCCTGCTAGGAATGCTTCTGAGAGCGTTTGAGTTTCTTATGGTTAGTATGGTCGAAACTCTCATATTGTTCCATGTTTGATGTTGGTCTCAATGACCTTAAAACTTTTAAGGGATCATGAGGAAAAGTCGGCTAGTGAACATATAATTCATGTAGAAACCAGCTCAAAATATTAATATGTGAATTACACTGATTCACATATAAACATATCGTTCATATATGAATCACATGAGTTCATATACGAGTCCGGTTTTCGCTTATTTGTAAAAGTTACAAAACCATCCATTTGTCTTTTACACAGCCACAAATTTGGATCGGTCAAAGGTGCAATTCTTGACTACTCAGTGTCATAATTTTTGACTAGTCAAATTTTATCATAATCATATCAAGGGATAAGATCATTTTTCTACTTCTCATTTGAACATTCGGTTACACACACACACACACACATATATATAGGGTTAGGTTTAGATGAGAAGCATGAGAAGTGTTATCAACCGTTGGATGGGAAATAAACAAACATTATGATGAGATGCACTCAGATAAGATGCACCAGATTAGTTCCTTTATAAGCTGCAATTCATGGGAGGGTATTTTATTTAAAAATGATCAATGGTTTAAAAGTATTTCTCAAACTTTCCAAAATTTATAAATCTCTCTGATTAATATATTTTGGATTTAATGAAATTTCATTTACTATGATCTAAATATTTATGGATGACAATTAGAGTTCCTTAATTATGTTCAACACTTTATATTGGAAAACTATCAATATATTTATGAAACCAGATATTCGTGAGAGGGTGTTTGGGAGTGCTAATTTGAGGGTGCTTTTAACTTATTTCATCTCACAAAAGCAAATAAGTTATTTTTGGTGTTTGGATGACTATTTTCAAAAGATGCTTATTTCATCCCACAAAAGCTAATAAGTTATTTTTGAGAAGTCACTCCTCCTAACTTGTTAAAAACTCCTTATCAGCTTTTAAAACCAAATTCCAATTTTACCCTTTTTTGTGTTGCTCTATTTTATCATCACACACAGACTTCTCGCCTCCATCACCCTTGTTCCAACGTTCTTTCAATAATATGAAAGAATTGTGGGGGCTTATGGTGGGTTTATGATAAAGTTGATGTGACGTTGATATGACTGAATGGGCTTATAGCCTCGGTGGGCTGCGCTCCTGATAGCCTCAGGAATAGTAAGATTTTAAAACTAAAATCAATATTAAATGTAAAAAAATTAAATTTATAAAATTAAATTTGAGTTAATTTAGATTAATTGAGATACAAAAATAGAGTTAAACGATCTCTAAAATTTTAAAAATTAACTTAAATTAATTAAAATTTTCTAATTCAATTTAATTTAAATAAAATGAATTTCAAATTAATATTTTTGATGAGTTTGCAATTAACTTTTACTTAATTAAAACTTAAAAAATAACTTAGACTAATTAAAATTTTCTAATTCAATTCGATTAAAGAAAAGCAATTGACGAAATGGAAATAATTAAAAGTTTAAACGGTTTAAAATATCGAACTAGAAACTAATAAAAGATTTTAAAAGTTTTTTTATGAAAAATATTTAAAATTTTAAATTAGTTCTTTTTATCAAGGTGGTCAAACGTAAGAAACCGGGCCGGCTAAAGTCTCCGGTGTAATGTGTATGTGTGTTGAAGGGGTGGCGCTCGGACAACGATAGCTCCCACAAATATCATATCTATACACTTGAATTTTAAGATATCAGCAATGCGTACAAGTCTTTAATGCATACAACTTCCCCCACGTCTTCTCTTCTCCCCCAACTCCTTATTCGAATTATGCAGTGTCAATGGCTTCCTTCCCATTCAACCTATGCTCTCCTCTTGGTATGACAATGCAATTGCAACTCCTCCACTCTCTCCCAAATTCCCTTCTTCCTTGTTCAAACTCCATGTCTTCGTCTGCCAGTTTCCTATGCTTGATTCGTTCTAATTTCGGAAATTAGGGCTTACATCTGCTTGGTACGTTCTTCAATTTGGGAAATGTACGTTCTTCAATTTCTTCAAATTCGGAAATTAGGGCTTAATTCTGCTTGGTACGACTTCTTCATTTTCAGAAATTAGGGATTTTGTTATGAGCTTATTCTCTTTCAAGTATCTGAATGCTACGTTTATTTGGTAATATCTTATTCTCTTGATCTATTTCTTTTCTTTCTGTACATTCTAATTAATTGGTTCATGTATCACTTAAAGATCATAGTTTTGAAATTTGGATACTGTGTTTGGTGAATTAGCTTTGAGCTTGCTGATTGAATTGGGAATTTTGTTCACTTCCGGGTGATTATCTCCTATTCATGAAATTTTTGATTTTAAATACGATACACGTCGGGTAATCTTTTCTTTCCTCTTTTGCTGCCACTTTAATTTGGTTTGTGAGCAAGCATCCACCTTTTTTAATCATCACCCCGAAAGAACAAGAGTATTAGATTTTCTTCTTGTTTGTTTAGTTGAAATTCATGTATATATGTGTGGTTTTTGGCCGGGGAGCATGGCAACTTTCAGAAGCTGAATAGCAATATCTGGAAGTTGAGTATGACAGATTGTAATTAGACAAATCTTACCGGCGATGCATTTGCCCGATCAACTATTCTATTTGTAAACTCATGTATTCCTACAACTTTGAAAAAATGTTAATATTACATGTTAATGTGATCATATCGACAACTTCGGTTTAAACTTGTAAAAGTATCCATTATATAATTATAATCATTCTCCAAATCTTTACGTTTAGAATCAAGTGGATTTTTTTTTGTAAGATTTGGGATAAGTAGTTTGCACGGGATACAATTTGGATGAGTTTGGAAATCAATTAAGTAGTGTGTCTCTTTCCATATGCCAATGAAGGCAAATGTGTTATTGCATTATGATTGACATAACAAATAGAGCAATAAAATGAAATGTGCTTGTTGTTTCGAGTTTTCAGTTTCGATTATGAGTCGTCTCCGTTAGAGAGTAACTTCTCTATGCCAACCTTCAATTTATATATTATCCAATTTGAGATATAAAACCACATAGATTGACAAAATTAATATCGGAAAAGATCGAAATAGAACAAAAAGCTGAACATGATTGTTGTCTCGAATTCTCTGCCACATCATGTATGTTTATATACGTTGTGTTTTAAGAGGTTCTATTTTTATAATTTTGAACAAATCTTATTTATTTGTTCTAATAGATTGAACCCAAATTATGAACTAAAAATAGTTTTATAAAATAGTCAATTTAAAAAACTATTATAAATAAAATCTTATTTATTTGTTCTAATAATTTTGAACCCAAATTATGAACTAAAACAACCCAAATCTTATTTATATACATAGATTGACAAGATTTTATAATTTTGTTTTGGATTATGAACAAAAACAAATCTTATTTATTTGTTCTAAATAAAATAAAAAGTGATTTTATGATTTGGGTTGTTTTAGTTAAAATTGTAGTTATATGAAAACAAGAAAACCATATCAATTCCATCAGTTAATAATAAAATAAAATTTAATGTATTTGATATAATTAATCGTTTAAAAAATCTAATATAAAACAAGATATTATCAATTTAATTATATTACGTATACAAACATATATATAGACACATACTTACTATGAGTGACATTAAATCATATAATAATATTCGTTCTATATTTGATTATTTAAAATTTTTAAAAATATTAATTATATTAAACACATTTATTTTTATTATTTTCGTCAAATGATAGAAGATTATATGGTTTTATTATTTTAATATAGCTAAAATTTTTAGTTTAAATAAACCAAATAATAATACTTTATTTTGCGATTCAAAAAATTCATAACGCTTTATATTATTTTTTTAGAACGAAATAAAATTAAGTATGTTTTATGATTTGATTTATTTAAATTAAACATAATAATTAAATTTTATATGATATAATTAATTGTTTAGCTTAAGAAAATCAAATCATAAAACAATCTCTTATTTTATTTATTTTGTATTATTCTATATATAAATTTGAGTGTTTAAAATAATTCTTTTACTTTTTTACAAAAAATATACAAAAGTATAAAAAATTTACTAAAATAATCCTTAAACTAACGGAGTTAACGAATCAGTTACTTATAGGGACCATGGCCAAAACAAAATGAAAACCACAAGGACCATATCCAAGAAAAACATAGAATAAGGACTATGACCAAGAAAATTATTTAACCACAGGGACCAAATTCACAATTCACTCCTTATTTTTATAATAACTTTGATGCTCCCAAATCACTCTTGATTTTTGAAAGATGAGATAGTCATTTCGTTAAGCGGATTTGGTTAATGTTATTTTCAAAAGCAACGTTACTCATAATCCAAATGTCATCGGTTGACTCTTAACCTTTTAAATTCATTATATAGTTATACAACTTCATTATTAAGTTTTTGGCTGAACGATCATGTTAACCATCATATCAACCTATCAACACCTGGTAATTATTCAAAACTAAAAAAGTTTAAGATAACTTAAAAGTTTGAGTTTATGGAATCAAAAATCCCGCCGCAACGCGCGGGTACCTAACTAGTTTACCTGAATAACAATTTTTGTAGAACTTTAATTATTTTAAATCATATTTAATAATCAAAATAGTTAAATTACTATTATACGGTTTTTAAGTCTAATCTACAAATATCATATATGTCATTTCTCACCTATAAAAATATAATATTTACTCAAATAACCATTTTTGGCAATTTTTAATCATCTTAAAATGAGACCTCCAATGGTCGGCCAGAACTGTCCAACATACATGTCGCCTTCAGGCTGGGCTGCACGCCACCTTTGTAACCTTCTTCACCTTTTCGGATCTTTTTATATTTGGCGAGCTTTTCTTGTTCATCGATACCAACGAAGAAGGTATCAAGAAGTAAATGCTACCCTTTTTTGATTAGATTCACGGTTACTAAGGATCCAAATAGATTTTCTTTTCCTTTCTTTTCTCTATCAATCAACTACACTTGATGATGGGTACCAATGGCAATAATAGTCACTCCAAGAACAATAACAAGAAGAAGAACAACAAGCATGGTGGTACGAAGAAAAGGATGATGGTGGAACAATCTCTTGCTTACAATCCGTTAGTGAATGGGTTTGCTTGGACGATATGTCTTCTTCGGCAAATTCGGCAATCACCATTGATGATGATTTCAAGGTGAAGTTGGAGCATACCAAGGTTTCGGCTGAGAAATTGGTGTTTGAATTACATTCTGATTCGACTTGCAATGATAGGTTCTTGTCCCCTTCCAAGCTTGTGGAAAGATCCCATCGGCATGGGGTATGTATAAGCATCTAATTCTGCTTATTTTCAAACTTTTAATCAAGACATTTTATCAAGCAAACGGTGTGCATTATCTTGATACCTATGTATGTGTCTTGTAAGGTTTAGTTGTAGTTACCTAATTTGATATTCTTCTTTGTAACTCAGTTAGATATATAATTGTCATGGAACTTGAACTTTTTGATAAATCTTTAGAGTTTATAACATTAGAACTAAATATTGTTGGTGTTACATATTCAAAAGAAAAGTTAGTTTGAATTTGAATAGGGGTGAGCTATTTACACTCTTTCAATTACCAATCACACCCCCAAAAAAAGTGAATTGCTTTCACACCTATCAACATCAATTTCCCTTTTTTACATTCTCAATGCACTTTTTTACATTCTCAATGCAACCCGCACCTATTAAAAAGGATGCAAATAACAATCCCCTTTTTTCTAAACTCTCTAACAACATTGCTATCTTGCTTAAAACTTTAAGATTTCCTAAATTTAGAGAATTCTTTAAAACTTAATAGTAGGAGAAAGAAATAAATATTTTAGAGTAAATTATGGATTTGGTCCCTGTGGTTTGATGATTTTTCTGGATTTGGTCTCTAAACTTCAGTAATTATGGATTTGGTCCCTGTGGTTTGCAATTCTTTTTGAATTTGGTCCCCCATCCTAACATCAGTCCAACTGGTCCGTTAAAATTAGGGGCATAAGGGTCATTTCAACTTTTTATCATTTTGTACTTTAAACACATCAATTAGAATGTGACATGTGTCTTTTTATCTTTTTTTCTTTCACTTTATTAACTGTAAAATAGAAAAAGGAAATTGTGTATTATATATCTATATGTATTTAGAGCTCCATGGAGCCTATACATCTTCTCCGGCAAAGAACGCAGAGAACTCCGGTGAAACCACCACCACCATCGTGACCTCCCCGCCTGAAACCCACCACCACCGTGAGCTTCCCGTCTGAAACCCGCCACCACGATGACCTCCCCGCCTGAAACCCCCACCATGGTGACCTCCCCGTCTGAAACGTACCACCATGGTTACCTCGCCGCCGGTAATGCACCGCCACGTTGACCTCCCCTCCTGAAACCCGCCACTATCGTGACCTCCCCGCCTGAAACCCGCCACTACCGTGACCTCCCCGCCTGAAAGGCACCATCCAGAAAAAAGGATTTTCGCCGGAAGTTGCAGGTTCGCCGGAAGAGACGCCGGAGTGTTCAGTATGTGCTACAATGGAGGTTTCACGAAAGTATGTCTGAAATATGGTGGTAGGGGTTAATGGAAGGTTTCACAGTGGGGTGGTGGTGGTGGGTTAATGATGGTGGTGGTGGTGGACCTGGTGGTGATGGTAGGTTAATGGTGGTGGTGGTGATGGTGGGTTAATGGTGGTGGTGGTGATGGTGGATTAGCGGTGGTGATGGTGGATTAGTGGTGGTGGTGATGGTGATGGTGGGTTTAATGGTGGTGGTTGTGGTGGAGGTGGTGGGTTAGTGGTGGTGGTGGTGGTGATGGTGTGTTAATGGTGGTGATAGTGGTGGTGGTGGGTTAATGGTGGTGATGATGAATTAATGTTTGGCATAGAACATATAAGGCCATCCACAGCCGTGCAGGTGGTATGACCTGCACAGGCTGTCACCTCAGCACCACATCAGCTTTACCACTACCTTACCATATCATCCACAACCGTACAGTTCATACACATGTATTATTTAAATAATAAAATATAATGTTTATATATATATGTATATATATATATTTTGTATGTATATACATGTGTGTGTGTGTTGCCGAATGGTAAGTACTCACCGTTGGGTGAGCTTGCAACTCACATACCGGCACACCTCGGCGGTGTTACCGCCGATATGGGGCCGGTGCAGACGTCTCACAGGGATGGCCGCGGATGGCCTAATTGAGAGGTGTTTTAATTGGTGTGTAAAATCACAAAAGGACAAAACAATTTAATCTATTTAAAGAAAACAGAAAACAATATTAAAAATATAAAAAGACATTAATACCCTTGAAATTAACAGAAAGAAAAAACAGATGTTTGGTCTAGGGACCAAATCCAAAAGGAATTGAATACCATAGGGACCAAATCCATAATTAATAAAGTTTAGGGACCAAATCCATAAAAACCTCTAAACCACAGGGACCAAATCCATAATTTACTCAATATTTTATTAAATCTCAACAATGAGATTAAATCTTTATCATTTTATAATTAATTCTTTTTTTAAAGTGCATTGAGATTACGGGTGTAAACGAGCTCGAGCTCAGCTAGAGACTTTATGTTAAGCTCGAGCTCGACTTGATAGCTCGACGAACTTTCATACTTCAAGCGCTCGAGCTCGACTCGTAAAAGGTACACTATAGCTCGAGCTCGGCTCAAAAAGCTCGAAAGTACATAAAAAACAGGTTATTTAGGTTATAGTTCGAGCTCGGCTTGAAAAGCTCGTAAAGCTCGAAAGATACATATTTAGGTTGCTTTAATACTTGCCCCCTTATATATACGTAATATATATAATAATATAAACAAATATATATGTTTTTTACAAGGCTCGAAAAGCTCGATAAGAACTAGAGTCGAACTCTTAAAAGCTCGAGCTCGACTCGTTAAATATTCAAGCTCGTTTTTTTGAGTTCGAGCCGAGCTCGAGTTCGAGTTTGAGTTACTCAATAAAAGCTCAATTCGTTTACACCCCTAATTGAGATGGTAAATTATAGAATGCTATGATAATATAATTTGGGTAAAAATCTTTAAAATAGAAATCTGTCGAAGTTGGATGTAATCTTTTTAGAGATTTTAACACTTGTTTCTTTATTTTAGAAAACATATAGAAAATCCTGTTAGTTAGGCTATGCGTAGCAGAACCCTCCTAACCCCATTGCCACATCAGTTTTTTTCTAAACCCACAATAAGCCTTCCGAAGTGCTCTCTATTTAGTACCTGAACCCTCCTAAACCAAATATCCAATACAATAAAAAAAAAGAGTGTGAGAAAGAAAGAGAGCGAGTAGACGATATAACCACACCATCGAAGCCCGATGCCGTTGAGCTCGCTAAAGGTGTAGCAAAGCTCGCCCAACCCGTCGAGCTCGAGCCCGACCAACCCCAGCTATTGATACGCACGGCCTTAGTAATGCGCCAACAAATCCTAAATCATAAACATATAAACCAAAGACAACAATAATTTTTTTTTAAATAAACCACAAGGACTCATAATGTAATTTGCCGTAGATATTTAAGGGGTAGAGTTGGAATATAAATTTTGTCAACAACTTTAGTGGTCACGTGGTGAGTGTGTAGTAAGTGCTCCTCGATTTCCGTACCTAAATTTGAATTCAAAATCAAAACCCTAAAAATCCCCCCCTCTTATAAATTTCACTTCTTACCTTCCTTCTTCCGTCTTTTCTTTCTAAAACCCTAAATTACACCTACCATCTCCAATCTCCATCACCAAACCCTAATCCATGGCCAAGAAGAAATCAAACCCTCCCCAATCCGATGACAAAAAACCAAATCATCAACAACTTCCTCCTCAAGAATCCATCGACGATGCCGCCTCTGAGAAGCTCCACAGCCTGAAATCGCTCAACGCCATGCTGCTGAAAGAGACGGTCGAGCGCCGCCAACAGGTCGATTCGTTAAGCCAGGCGAACGGATCTCTGGAATCTGAGCTGAATCGGTGTAAATCTGAGCTGAATCGGAGTAAGTCCGAGCTGAATGAGGTAACCGAACGAGCGGTGATGGTGGAGATGGAGACGGAATTGGTGTCTAGGTTTGTTGCAGTGCAGGTGAGTGAAATGGCGAAGGTTAATCGCAGGGAGAGAGCTGCAATGGAGGACAGAATTCGTGATTTGGAGAGAGATGTACGTCGAGTGTTGAAGGAGAGAAATGAGATCGAGAAGGCGAAGAATGGAAAGGAATCGGAGATCGATCGTCTGAACGGAAGGTTGAAGACGCTCGTGGATGAGATTGGGGAAGAGAAGTTCGTTTTGTCGCAGGTTTGTGAGGAGAGGGATGAGATTAGGGCACAGCTGGATGATCGAATTCGACGTGAAAACGAGCTGAGATCGAAGCTAGCTGAATTCGAGAAGAGGGAGGAGAAGGTTAAGGTTGATTATAATGGTTTAATCGAAGAGAAAACTCGTGTAGAAAGAAAGGTGGATTCGGTTTTGAGAGAAAAGGATTCGATTGCTAGAAGTTTAGCTGAATCCGATGGGTTGGTCCGCGACCTGAAGCGAGATATTAAGAAGGTCGTTAACGAGAAAACGGTTATAGAAGACGAGAGAAACGCGCTGGAGAGAACGATACGCGAGATGCAAGTTTCGGTTGACGGGCTGAACCGATTGGTGCACACCCTTAAGAAAGGGGAAGAACAATTGCTTGAGAAAGTTGCTGATTTGGAGAGGAAATGTGTTACGATTTCGGAAAAGGAGGCCGAAATGAGTACCGAGATCGCCCTCTTGGTGAAAGAAAAACAAGAAACCGAAGGAATCATTCGGAAACTGACCGAAGAAAAGAGCTTGCTTTCAAAAGATTTGAAGGAGACTTCAATTACGTTGGAAAAGCAGAAACTTACAATCGATCAGATGATCGAAGAGAAAACGAAGATCAAAAACCAGGGTGAAAGCGACATCGTTAAGCTGAAGGAACAATTCAAGAACACGATCGCAACGCTTGAAAAGTCGAGCAAAGTTCAAACCGATAAGCTGAAGCAGTTAGAGTCCGAAGTCGGCCGCTACAAATCGGCATTGGATCAAGCCACAACCGAAGGAAACAAGACTCGAGCGAGTCTTGATGACGAAAAGCTCAAAGTGAAGAATCTGAGCGAAAAGCTTTCCAAGATGGAAAAGGGTACGGAAGAAACCCGCAAGAAGCTGTCCAAGATGACATCCGACACCGAGAAGCTCGCTGCAGAGAAGCACAAGCTCGAAACTGCCCGTGCAGCGTTAGCAAACGATATTCTTGCGGTCGAGAAATCGCTTGCGAAATCCCGGAAGGAGCACGACGACACGAAAGCTAAGCTAGAACGCTCGGAAGCCAACTCGACCAAAATCTTGATGATCTTGAAGAAATGCAACTCGAAGGAAGGCGATAAGATGCAGGAACCTGAATTCGGAGAAGATGTAGTTGAAGCAATCAAGAAATGTTTGAAGGATAGGGAGAATGTGGTTCAAGAGCTGAATAAGCAAATGGATGTGCTTAAAGTATGTGTGGCAAAAGCTGATAAAGGGAAGAGCTTTTGGACAATGGTGTCATCTGCAACAACTCTATTAGCAGCTGCTGCTGTTTCCATGGCTTATGTTGCTGGTGGACATTAAGTCTTAAACAGGTTAACATCTTAATCTAATGTTGTTATAAGTTAATCACTTGATTTAGCTGCTTAAATCTGAGCTCTTGATTAAATAAACTTATGTTTTTTAAAATTTATATGAGTAAGTTACAATTTTTGTCCCTATGGTTTGTTAGTAAGTTTGATTTTTGTTCCTGTGGGTTAAAAATTGCGGTTCTTGTCTTTGTGGTTTGCAATTTATTGCTATTTTCGTTCTTGAAGTAATTTCTATCTTTTGAGTATAAGAGAAAAACAGTAGAAAATTGTAAACCACAAGGACCGAAACACCAATAGTTACAAATCAATAGGACGAAAATAGTAACGAGATGAAGACGAAAACCGTAATTTGTAAACCAGAGTGACGAAGATCACAAAGTTTAGTAAACCGCAAGGATGAAAATGTAGTTTACTCTTTTAGGATCATACTGAAATGTCTAATATCCGAATTTTGCTACATGTTTTCGGGTTCTTGGTTCTTTTTGAATCCTTTGTATTGATCTCAGCACTTGTTTCTTAACAGCTTAATAAGCTTAAGCTTAATGAGTTATATATGATTATTTGATAATGGCTTAATGATACATAAAGTGGCTTGTACGGTAAGCTTTTAGGAGGCTCTTGTGCAAAAAAAAAAACTTTTGTTAAGCTGATAGATTAATCGGTGCACACAAGTTTATTCATACAAGAGTTAATAAAAAAACCAATAGAACCACTCAATATCATCTTTTTTTTTCCTTCTGAAAATGGTATCAAATTGGGAACCATTTTTTCATAAATTTCTATTTTTGGAATCAAACTTTCAAAATCCATATGTAAGGGTTGAACCAAAGTTTACATGATAATGATAACGTGCTCAAGTATTAAGTCAACAAAATTTCGATGTTGTTATCAAATTTACAAAAATAAAACAAAGACACCGTTTGGTACTTAGACATGAGTAGATTGGACTAGACAAGTAGACAGAACAAAATTTGGACAGGGCCAGATAGGACAATAGAGTAAAATAGGACTGTATAGAACAAGTGTCTGTTTGGTGTTTGGTATGTCTAGGACTGAACAAGACAAAACTACACAAGTTCTTCAAAAAAGTTATTTAATGATTTTATATATTACATAAAAGTTATAGTTGACATAAATAAAGTAAATTGTATAATTTACAAATATTTTATACAATTTTCATAAACATATATATATATATATATTTACATTTGAACCTCCCTCTCTCTATATATATATTATAGCACCAAATTTGAATACATAAATACATATATAATAGCACAAATTTTGAATAAAAATTTGATATAACTGGTGGTGGTGGTTAGGGTAGAATTGGAGGTAATGGTTGACAATACTACTTGTGGCTGATGTAGTGGTTGTGGACTTGTGGTGGTGGTGGTTTATGGTAGTAGTGGTAGCAATAAATAGTGGTTGACGATAGTTATAGAGGTGGTGAATGAGGTTATTATGATAGATGAGGAGAACGATAGTTGTGTGGTATTATGGGTGTGCAAAACCCTAATAATCCGAATTTCGAACCTGAATCCGAACCGAAAACATGATGTTTAAGCAAAACCCGAACAGTCCGAAATTCGAAAAACCAAAATCCGACTTTTATGTGGATATTTGGGTGCGGGTTGGGTTTGATCATTGGTCACCCGGGCCGTCCGAAACCCCGAAATAAGATACATATATATTTTAAGTATTATATAAATATATTTATTTATCTAATTATCTTTTGAATATCATCAAATCTAGTCGGTCAAAATGTTTTATATGTTTAACTTACTTTCGATTTCATCAAACAATTGAATTTTTCATCAAAATCGATCAAACATATATATATATATATATATAGGGGTGGGTTCAAATGTGAACCACTTTTTGGTTGTGAACGTGAGGACAACCGAGAGCGCGACACGTGGCGGATTACTAGGCGCCACGTCAGACTCACGGCGGATGACTAGGCGTGATTCATGGGAGGACATTGAATTAAAGAGGGGGACCACACTCAAAGTCGCCACGTGTCGCGCTCTCGGTTGTCCTCACGTTTACAACCAAAAAGTGGTTCACCCCTATATATATATATATATATAGGGGTGGGTTCAAATGTGAACCACTTTTTGGTTGTAAACGTGAGGACAACCGAGAGCGCGACACGTGGTGGATGACTAGGCGCCACGTCAGATCCACAGCGGATGACTAGGCGCCACGTCATATCCACAGCGGATGACTAGGCGCCACGTCAGATCCACAGCGGATGACTAGGCGCCACGTCAGATCCACGACGGATGACTAGGCGCGATTCATGGGAGGACATTGAATTAAAGAGGGAGACCACACTCAAAGTCGCCACGTGTCGCGTTCTCGGCTATCCTCACGTTCACAACCAAAAAGTGGTTCACATTTGAACTTTCCTCCATATATATTATATATATATATATATATAGAGGGATTTTCATTTGTGAACCAATATTTTGGTGTGAACTTGTGAACTTAATCCTAGCCATCCAAATCATTTTTTGATGGTTAAGATTAATTCCATGATTTATCTTTATTAACCATCCATGATTTTAGGAATTTTTCATGCTTAATCTTGACCATTGATTTTGAATTTGTATGGTTAAGATATGGTTCACAAGTTCAGATCAAAATATTGGTTCACAAATGAAAGTCCCTCTATATATATATATATATATATATATATATATATATATATATATAGAGGGAGGTTCATTTGTAAACCTCAAATATCTTGTAAACTATGTGAACCCATCGTGACCCTTGATCAAAAAAATCAAAGGAGGATATGGATTCATAGAAAATAGAGTTAATTACATGATTGGTCCCTGTGGTTTGATGTTCTTAACACTCTGGGTCCATTTTTAAAATAAGTATGGATTTGGCACCTGTGGTTTACATTTTATAACGCTTTGGGTCCATGATTTCTAACTCCGTTAAATGGTTCTGTTAAGTAAGTTAATTACAGGGGTATTTAAGTCATTTTGTTTGTTTTTTTTTTTGTTTTTTATTAATGCTTTTCTTTTTATTTGAATTTATATAATCTATCATTTATATCTTTATTATATATCTAGTATGTGTATAGATCCAAACACACAAACCAACTCCCCCTCCGACCACCTCCTCACCGGCCACCTTTCCGGCCAGTCGCCTTTCCGACCACCTCCCCACCAGCATAAACCCAAACACCCAAACCACCTCCCAATCGGCATAAACCCAAACACCCAAACCACCTCCCACCGGCCACCTCATCTTCAACCCAACCCAACACTACCACCACCAATCACCACCCATTGCCACCACCAACCACTAATCACCACCCATTGCCACCATCATCGGTCACCACCATCCATCGAAAATTGTATGAACATTCAAAACCAAATAAAAATTGTATGAACATTCAAAACCAAATATGTAAACATCGAAACCAAATATGCAAAAATCAAAAACCGAATCGTCGATCGAGATCCAGAAACTTAAAATCCCTAAATTGATTTGAAACCAAATCAACATCATCGATCAGTCTTTGCCGATGAAATCTTTGCCGATGAAACCAAACCAAACCAAACCAACACACCATCAGATTTGTGCAAATAATCAAAATCCCTAAATTGATTCAAACAAAAATACCAGTACCTGAATTCAATAAAAAAAAACCTCAAAACCTAGAGCTTGAAGATACATCAGATTTGGACGAAGGTTTTAACGAAAAAAAGATGACGTCGCAAAAATGAGAGGCGAGAGCATCGAGAGTTCAGATTTAATCTGACGAACACGGTGGCTGTGGTTTCTCTGAGTGTTTTCTCCGGTTGTTGTCGTGATCTCGTGGAGGTTGTCGGTGATGCAATATGTAGACGATAGCGACGGCAGGTGGAGGTCGGTGGCTGATGGTGAACACGACGGGTGGAGATTGATCGATAATGGTGGAGGTAGGCGATGGTGACGTGGGCTGGTGGTGGGGGTGGAGCAATTGGCTGGTGGTGGAAATAGGCGATGGTGTAGGGTTTTTTTGGTTGGGGAAGATGAAGGAATAAAGGAAGAAGGGTATCAGTAAATATCTTAATATAAAACAAAAAAATATACAAAATGACTTAAATACCCCTGTAATTAACTTGCTTAATAGAACTTTTTAACGGAGTTAGAAATTATGGACCCAAAGCGTTATAAAGTGTAAACCACATGTGCCAAATCCATAATTATTTTAAAAATGGACCCGGAGTGTTAAAATCACCAAACCACAGGGACCAAATATGTAATTAACTCTAGAAAATATGGAAATGTGAAATATATGGTAAGTTAATGATTATGGAAATATAGAAATGTGAAATATGGAAACGTTTTTTAAAATCAATGGTGTGGATTGGTTTACACGGTTTACAAGATATTTAAGGTTTACAAATGAACCTCCCTCATATATATATATATATATATATATATATATAGAGTCTCCTTATTTTGGAAACCATGAAATATGTGGAAACTTTGGAAACTCGTTATTGTCTGTTGATTAAATAATTGTATGGCTGAGATTGCGTTTGAAATTCAAATTTTGAAATCCTAGGTTAAGAAGAAGGTTATAGCTGAAATTCAAAATTTGAACCCTATTTTTAAGCTTCTAATCCCAGTCATACAATTATTTAATCAATGGACAATAACAAGTTTACAAAGTTTCCACAGATTTCATGGTTTCCAAGATAAGGAAACTTTATATATATATATATATATATTTGCATTATAATAATACCCGAATGCAACCGAAATAAACCCGAAACCCGACCAACCCAAACCCGAAAAAACAAAATCCGAAAAGCAAAAGTTTGGGTCTTATTTTCATATCTGAAATCCGATCGGGTTTTTGATTTTCCCTCCCGAACCCGCCCGATGCACACCCCTATGTGGTATGGTTGTGAAAGAGGTTGTTTTGATATAGGAGATGGTGGAGAACAACGCTATCAATCATAACAACCATAAGGACTTAAGTAGTTAAGAGGGACTCTTTCCATTAGTTTTATCAACTTACAAGGACCAATTTGCATTTAACTGTTTTTCTTAAAACATATTGAAATATTATAGGTTTTTTAATATTGTTTTTTTTTTTCTAATCTTATCTATACATACTACCCTTATAAAAGGGTTATAACAGTTGATCTTGAATTTTAAGGTAACAGCATACCAATATACCATACAATCCAATCTTACAAACATGTCACGTTTTATCTCTCCTCCTTCACCATCCCATCATATCTTTAAAACCAATCAATTTTAAATAATAAGTTACACTTCATAACCTACCTTATAATTTGTTGCTTAATTTAACTTTAATCTTTTGCTTTTTTTCTTTTATTATTTTATACTCTGATCAAATTAAGATGGATAATCCTAAAATATATTCAGAAATTTATTTTTCTTTGTAACAAATTATACTATTATAATCGTTCGACAACACTTTCAAAATGAGTCTGAATATTTTGTGTTTATTCATTTTATTAAATATAAAAAATACACAGAAAATAATTTGTTCTATATTTTTTATGTTTTTATTTTACATTTTCCACTCTTATGTATACTACTTTATTAAAATTCTATCTATATCAATTACCATTTTTTATCTATATCTATATTATTATTATAAGAGGGCTTTAACGGTTAATCTTGACTTATAAGATAATAGCACACCGTATAACCCTTGCTATTTTAGGAAAGATAATAAAAAACAATCAAATATGCCCTAAAACAACATTTATTGGTTAAATGTGCCCATGAGAATGGGGTGGGGACGGGGAAATTGGAAATTTGATCATATTCACATCCCAATTGGAAATAGGGATTATTTTTCCGTTCATGTTAGCGATTTTTAAATGAAATGTTTTGGGACATGATACATATTAATAAACCTAACATAAAAAAGGAAATTTAATTTAATACAAAAAATGTACATAATCATATGATAATTTATAAACATAATACCCAAGAGAATCAAATTTAATCCGAAAAACATAAATACTAAAATGTTTCAAGTAACATCCAAAATATATCAAAAAGGAACTATCACATACCCATGTAATAGAAAGAAATTATATATATATATATATGGTATAGCGCAGGGTGGGGAATGTGATACCCATCCCTTGGTTCCCCGTCCCCAGGACCTGGTTATTGGGAACATTTGTGTAATATCCCCTTTGTGGTGGGAACATTTCCTGGCTCTTCTATTGACTCGCGTTTGTTTTTAATCCTACAACACACATAACGCAAAAGGAACATATAAAGATTGATCGGTAAAGAATACTTTTAAATCACCGAAACTAAGTCCTGTAATTGTGAAAAGCCTTTGCAGAATGAAGATCAAGATTGAGTTTCATATGGACAACTTTTAGACGTGAATAAAGCATCTTAGTTTTTACCCTTTTAGAGTAAACCTGAAAGATTCAAACATGCCTGAAGAAGGGAAAGGGCAGAAAGGTAATTCAACATAAAAGAGTCATCTTCTTTGTTGGTAAAAACTATTACAATGCAAAGAATCCTGTAGACTACAGTATTGTAAGCAAAAGATGGTTCAAAGCTTGAAACCTTTGACACATTAAGAGGTGGATAATGCCCCTCTTAAAATTTTAAAAGGACGGTAGGAGGGTTTTCAGACCTACTTTTTAAATAAAACAAACAGTCTTAAGTTTGCAAACCTCTTAATTTTCAGACTTAAGAGGTTTTAAGAGGTATTTTTAACAAAACAAACAGCCCCTGAATGTCAAGTTCAAGAGAATAAATGGTTGTTTTTTGGGAATATTTTGTATGGTTCCAATTTTAGTTATACTGCCTTTTATTTTCAATTTAAAATATATTTATTTGTAATCACTGCCTTTTATTTTCAATTTAAAATATGTTTCTTTGTAATCACTATCCCTGGATCATCTTATCTAATGATGGAGAAGCGTCAAATTTTTTAAAAGTTGTTAAGTGTATTTTGTATATAGGCCCATGGGCTTTAGGGCTTTAGGCCTTCTCTTGTAACCTATGTATAAATAGATTAGGTTTACTTTTCTCTCTCTTGTTCTAACATGGTATCAGAGCATTAGGTTGCTCTCCATCGATTCCGTCGCTTCCGTATCGTCATCATCGCCGTTATATCGCCGCCGCCGTCGTCGCTTCCGTCGTATCGTCGTCATCGTCGCTTCCTTCGTCGTCATCACAATCACCACCGCTGATTGTGTTGTTTCCGCCACCATCACCGTCGCTACCATCGATCGTGTTACCGCCGATCGCATCAACGCCACTTGCCGTCTTAGTTCTTTCTGCCATATTTGCTGCCTTACAAAACCCTAGATCGAACATCGGATCTAATCTTACCCAAATCTCGTTTTCCAAGTCGGTTTCCCAAGTCGATACGAAACCCTAGATCGAACATCAGATCTATCCTTACCCAAATCCAGTTTCCCAAGTCCAATTTCCCAAGTCCAAGTCAAGTTTCCCAAGTCAAGTTTCCCAAGTCCAATTTCCCAAGCCCAATTTCCCAAGTCCAAGTCGAGTTTCCCAAGTCCAAGTCAAGTTTCCCAAGTCCAATTTCCCAAGCCCAATTTCCCAATTCCAAGTCGAGTTTCCCAAGTCCAAGTTAGTTTCCCAAGTCCAAGTCTCAGTTTCCCAAGTCTAGTTTCCCAAGTCTCAGTTTCCCAAGTCTAGTTTCCCAAGTCTAGTTTCCCAAGTCTAGTTTCCCAAGTCGGTTTCCCAAGTCTAGTTTCCCAAGTCGGTTTCCCAAGTCTAGTTTCCAAAAAAAAAAAAACCATCTTTTGGTTTCTCTCAAACCCAGCTTACACCGGGCTTCAAACCCAAGTCTTCAAACACCGGGTTTCAAACCCAAGTCCTCAAACACTAGGGTTTCATCACCATCTAACACCGGGTTTCCAACACCGGGTTTTCCAACACCAGACTTCGGGTTTCCAAACCCCGCAACCTTTATCTATGGCGTCCAACATCAATCATTTTAAACCCAAATCCACTACTTCAAATAGATCTATGTCACTGGATCCATCACGTAAGGCTGAACTAATGCAACTCATGCGTCAGAATCAACATCTCATGCAACAACCAATGTCTTGGACTATGGGCATACACTCTTCGCAATCATCCACGACATGGAACTTCTGGATTTTTGATTCTGGCTGCTTTAACCACATGTCACCATATCCTGCCGGTTTCATCACTAAGCAACCATCTCAGCATCCAACCGTTCGCACGGCGGATCTTACTCCCAAGCCTGTACTATTCAGTGGGAATTTCTCTAATGACACGATTCAGTTACCTGATGTACTGCATGTACCAGGACTAGCGATAGCGCTAGTCTCTCTTACCCAACTTCAGGAAATGGGTCTACTAATATCTTTTGATTTCTCTGATTGTGTTATACAGGACCCAAAGACAAAGCATATTCTTGGAAAAGGCCGTAGAGTTGGACGGGTACTTGAGGTCGTCTATCTTCGCTTACCTTTATCTTCGTCGTATACAAACCTTACTGCGTCAGTCTCCAAAAGCCCTTCCTTAGACCTATGGCATGCTCGCCTAGGACACTTGTCATCAGCCAGAGTACAGCTATTAGCCAACTCTGGTCTTCTAGGTAATATCACTTCCAATGAAGTTTCTTGTTTGTCTTGTAAACTTGGCAAACATCATGCTCTACCTTTTGAACTCAATGACTATAAATCTGCTTCTGCTTTCGATCTTATTCATTCCGATGTATGGGGACCAGCACCACATCCATCTATGGGTGGTTGCAGGTACTTCGTTATCTTCGTTGATGATCACACACGTTTCACATGGATTTATCTTATGAAACATCGATCAGAACTACCTCAGATTTATATTACCTTTGCCCGCATGATACAAACTCAATTCTCAAAACCCATAAAGATTCTTCGAGCCGATAACGCTATGGAATACAAAGAATCTTCTCTCATCGCCTTTCTTCGATCTCAAGGTACTATCTCTCAGTACTCTTGTCCGGGAACTTCTCCCCAAAATGGTCGTGCTGAACATAAACACAGGCATATTCTTGATACTATCCGTACCTTGTTAATTTCTGCCAAATGCCCGGAACATTTTTGGGGTGAAGCTGCCTTTACTGCTGTCTATACCATTAATCGACATCCAACTCCCACTCTTCAAAACAAGTCTCCTTATGAGACTCTTCATGGCATCACCCCTGCATATGAACTTTTAAAAGTGTGGGGTTGTGCATGCTTTGTTCAGTTACAACCTCACGAACATACCAAGCTTCAACCTCGTTCCCGTCTTTGTCTTTTCCTTGGTTATGGTATTGAACACAAAGGATATCGTTGTTGGGATCCTATCTCCAAGCGTCTGCGCATTTCTCGTAATGTCACATTCCGGGAACATGTTCCTTTCTATACCATGCCAAACTCACACTTTGAAACACCTACCTCTATCGTTCCCTTCTTTACAGACTCATCTATCTCACTAGACCTACCATCTTCTACCTTTACTCCAAATCCAGAGGCTTATGCACCTGTTGCCTCTCCTGCTCCATCTATTCCTCCACCTGTACCTATTGCTTCTCCAACTCCAGAAGCTCCTGTACATGTTCCCATTCCTCCTCCGACTCAATCATCCGTACCGACTTAAAGGTCTACTTCTGAGCCATCTGCCGAGTCTGCGGATCCTGGACCATCATCATCAGAGAATGTACGCCGTTCAAACCGGGTAAGACAAGTTCCTTCTCACCTTCGTGACTATCATTGTTATGCAACTTTGCTATCCAATCATGAGCCCACTTCCTACAAGGAAGCCTCTTCGAGTTCACATTGGCAGGCAGCTATGCAGGAGGAACTTCAGGCACTTGATAAAGCACAAACTTGGGATTCTGTTCCTCTACCCCCTGGTAAGAAACCCATTGGCTCTAAATGGGTCTTCAAGATCAAGACAAAGTCTGATGGTTCTATTGATCGATATAAAGCCCGTCTTGTGGCAAAGGGCTTCAATCAGGAGTATGGTATCGATTATGAGGAGACATTCGCTCCAGTTGCTCGCATAATGTCTGTTCGCAGTCTTCTTGCCATTGCTGCCACTAAACGCTGGTCGCTTTTTCAGATGGACGTTAAGAATGCATTTCTGAATGGTGATCTATCTGAAGAAGTCTATATGAATCCTCCTCCCGGTGTCTCTCTTCCTACAGGGCACGTTTGTCGGCTTCGAAAAGCTCTCTATGGTCTCAAACATGCCCCTCGAGCTTGGTTTGTAAAATTAGCACCACGGTCTCTTCCTTGGGTTTCTCTGCAAGTAACTATGATTCTGGGTTGTTTACTCGTACCACTGATGCTGGCACAATTCTACTTCTTCTTTATGTGGATGATATGATCATTACTGGTAGTGACTCTACAGGCATCACGCTTCTTAAACAATCTCTCAGTGCCAGTTTTGAGATGAAGGATCTTGGTAAACTACATTATTTTCTTGGTCTTGAAGTCTTATCTGACTCCAGAGGTACCTATCTTTGTCAGGCCAAATACACATCTGATCTTCTTTCTCGCGCCGGTATTACTGATCAAAAGGTGGTCTCTACACCTTTGGACCCGAATCTTCACTTGACACCAAATGCAGGTCCTCCGCTGAAGGATCCTACGTTATATCGCCAGTTGGTCGGGTCTCTTGTTTATCTCACAGTTACTAGACCTGATATTGCCTATGCTGTTCACATTGTCAGCCAATTTATGTCTGCACCGTGCTCAGATCACTATGCTGCTGTTCTACGCATTTTAAGGTACCTAAAAGGGACTATGTTTCATGGCTTATATTTCTCCTCCACATCTTCCTTAATTCTACGAGGATTTTCTGATGCGGATTGGGACAGCGATATGACTGATCGCCGTTCCACTACGGGCTTCTGCTTCTTCCTTGGTGACTCTCTCATTTCCTGGCGTAGCAAGAAGCAGTCCCTTACTGCCCGTTCTAGTACTGAAGCTGAGTATCGTGCTCTAGCTGACACCTCTCAGGAGCTCATCTGGCTCCGCTGGCTTCTTTCCGACATGGGTGCACCTCAACTTTCACCAACTTTGCTCTGGTGTGACAACACGAGTGCTATTCAAATCGCTCACAATGATGTTTTTCATGAGCGCACAAAGCATATTGAGATTGACTGCCACTTTGTTCGTCAACATGTTGTGCGCAAGACAATTCAACTCCAATCTATCTCCACAGATGATCAACCAGTTGATATCTTCACCAAAGCTCACCTTCCAGGACGTTTTCGGGAGCTTGTTTCCAAACTCAATATGGGTCATTCTTCCCCTGATTAAGTTTGAGGGGGGGTGTTAAGTGTATTTTGTATATAGGCCCATGGGCTTTAGGGCTTTAGGCCTTCTCTTGTAACCTATGTATAAATAGATTAGGTTTACTTTTCTCTGTGCTGTAATCCTTTTCATTCTCAATCAATATACGGCTACACTTTTGGCCTCTCACTTTTGGCCTCTCTCTTGTTCTAACAAAAGTGATTATCAACCGTTGGATGGAAAACAGATGGAGCTTAGGATGAGATGCACCAAGATAGGATGCACCGAGATGCATTGGATCAATTCCCTTTTAAGCAGCAATTCATGGGAAGGTACTTGGGCATCATTTGGTAAAAATAAGCTAGCTTATAAGTAGGGGTGTAAACGAGCCGAGCCGAGCTCGAGCTCGATTAGGCTCGAGCTCGGCTCGTTTAAGTGTATAAAGCTCGAGCTCGAGCTCGGCTCGTTTCGAGCCTTATGTGTCAAGCTCGAGCTCGTCAAGAATTAAGCAAGCTTGGGCTCGGCTCGAGCTCAGCTCGTTTACCTTTAAATCGACATTTATTATGTATTTTTTATTTTTTAATATTTTTATTATTTATTATTTAATTATTTAATAGTTATTTTTTAATATATATTTATATAATATATATATATTAGTTGGGGCTCGTTTAGGCTCACGAGCTTAATTGTAAAAGCTCGAGCTCGAGCTCGTTTATTAAACGAGCTTGAAATAAGGCTCGAGCTCGGCTCGGGCTTGTTTAACTCGAGCTCGAGTCGAGCTTTTAACGAGTCGATCCCGAGTAGCTCACGAACAGCTCGGCTCACTTATACCCCTACTTATAAGTCATGTCCATGTTTAGATGAACCATAGCTAGCTTTTTAAAAAGCCACTCTCACTAGCGTTTTGGTGACTTATGAGACTTATTATTATTTTTATTCTAAATAAACCCTGATAAGTTTTATACTACCAATTTTTAAACATGACTTTTTTTGTCATTATACAATCATAAGCTACCTTATCAGCTAGTTTTTGCCAGACGCAACTTGTTCATCAGTCATCCGCTACCTTATCAGCTGCTTTGCCAAACATAACCTTGATTAAAAGTGATCAACAGTTTATAAGTGTTTTTTTTGTTGGGAACCATAGGCACTAAAGGTACGCAGCGGATAACAAAAACTGATTCCCAAACAAGGATCTAATCCTAAACCATACAGATTCAATTGAGGATGTTTAGAAGATTACCTTTGCGATAAAAATTCTGAAACGCAAGTAGGGGATACACCGCTACTGACACCGGTTGAGATAGTTGCTAGACCACCACCGAGGATTACCCGAAAAACGACCCTGATCACTCCTTGGATGTAGGCGCCGGTTTTGGATGTAGAGAGCGAGAGAGAAACTTTTCTGAGTTCTGGGATTTGAATAATGAATCTGATAAACCCTTAACCCTTATTTATATGGATAAACCTAGCAGTGTCTGTTTCCATATAAAATTCTTTGGTAATTATCTCTACAATAATTTCCATAATTATCTATTAATTAATCCATTTGATTAATTAATTTACAAATAAATAATTGAGCTAATTACATTTTTGGTCCCTGTGGTTTGAGCGTTTTAACAGTTTGGGTCCCTAAAACAAAATATCTATGGATTTCGTCCTTGTGGTTTGCATTTCATAACGAATTGAGTCCCTGAAATAGATGTCGTCAAATTGTGCTCCGTTAGACCCATCATGTGCATGGCACATGATGGGTAGTTTAGTCATTTAGCTTGTTTTTAATTTTCAATTAATTCACAGGGACCAAAATTGTAATTAGTTATATAATATATTAATAATTGACAAAATAAATAAAAATTAAAAATTAAGGATATATCATAAATCTTTACCCAGATTCATCTTCATCTTTTAAACTTTACCCACTACCACCACCACATTTATCCACCACCCACCATCACAACAACTCACTTTATCCACCACCCATCACCACTACCATCATCCACTTTATCCACCAACTATTACCACCACCATCACCCATTTTATCCACCAACTATCACCATCATCACCACCACCACCACCAACCACTTTATCCACCAACCATCACCTCCAACACCACCCACTTTACCTACCACCAACACCACCCACCAACCACTATCCACCACCACCACCACCTACGAATCTATAATATACATCTCTCACATATATATATATAATATAAGTGTATATCTATCCCCAAATACACCTACCACCATCGTTTGAATTCAACCTGCAACTTCATATTTTCGACACCGGCGACCTGCGTCTCCATCACCATCTTCTCCGGTGAAACCTATCCTACCTGAAAATCTTTACTCCTTCCCCCATTTTTCGCCAACCCCTTATCCCAAGTCCCAACAAATAAATAAAAAACCCACAAACTTGAGAAACCCCAAAATTTAAAAATCAGATCTGGTTCTAAAAAATCGAATTCAAAAGCATCTGCACCATACCTCCTTTTTCCCATCTCTGTCATATTCTCCATGGGAAACAAAGGGGGAGTAGGGTTTGGCGAAATCTGTCGACTATGATGACTAAAGGTGGGTGTATTCGCCGGAGGGCTTGTGAAGAAGGTAGTGTTCGTCATATGTGTGAACCGTGGAGGAGGTGGCCGGCTGGTGGTGTGAATGGCAGTAGAGATGAACGGCGGTGGTGGGCGGCTTAAGGTGGCTGGATAGTGGAGGAGGGCGGCGATGAAGGTGGCTGGATGGTGGAGGTTGGCGGTAGATGGTGGAGGTTGGCGGCAGATGGTAGAGGTAGGCGGCGGTGATAATGGCTGAGATCAAAGATGAAGGTGGAGATAGAGGGTTGGTGGGTATCCATTTGGGGAAGATGAAGTGTTGCTGGGAATCCATTTGGGGAAGATGATGTACAGTTGGGAGGAAAAACATTTATGATAAATTTCATGTATGGTTCTTGGAGTTTTAGAAAAAAACAAAATGAAATATAAAATGACTAAAATGTCCTTGTCTTTAATCTATTTAACAGACCATTTAAACGGAGTTAAAAGTCAGGGACCCAATTCGTTATGAAATGCAAACCACAAGGACGAAATCCATAGATATTTTGTTTTAGGGACCCAAACTGTTAAAACGCCCAAACCACAGGGACCAAAAATGTAATTAGCTCTAAATAATTTAACTAACTATTTATTTATTTCTCTCTTTAAATAATTAATAATTAATTATTTATTTCTCATGTAATCCAAACGTTCTCATTTTGGTGTGCAGCGGTGTGACCTACTAGTGTCTTATAACATTGGACACGATAACCCTGTTACTGTCTCGCACATAATCCTAACATTTTTTTACCAAAAATAACACTTCTCACATGATCTCACGCCCTCGTGTATAATCTTTATAGGAACAAATGTTGGTATATATGCTTTAGCTTGCAAATACATAGGTACAAGTGAAAAAAGCATCCACGGATTTCGCAGTGCGATTTTACCCATGATTAACAAGTACTTTGCCAAGATCTACTCCTCGTCATATGGTTCCATCATACGGAATACTTATCATAACTTTGTAAAAAGTACAACGTACATAGAAACTGCAAAAAATCCCATGGGGTAGAAGCAATTAGAATGTTTTTAACAATGTGACAATAGAAAGATGAAACCAAAAAACTTCAAATTGGAGCTTGAAACAAGTTTAAGATTTACATAAACTTACGTTAATCAAGGGACCGATGGAGTTGTTGGCGTTGAAGATGCCAACGGTGGATCCTTCCGGAACTCCTTGACAACAGCAGCGAGTGCCTCGGGGTTTAGTCCGTGGTCACAGAGTGCAATGAGCACAGAAAGTGTGTGGCGATCCAACCTTGTGTCGAGAATGTTTGACATCTGAAAAACCAACTCCAAGGATTCCCGGGCAGTGCGTGCAGCTTCTGGATCCATGAATTTTAAACTTCAAAGAAATAACTGGAAAGTTCAAAACCAACTTCAAAAAGTAAGAAAATCATAACAGTTAGACATTATATGTAACAACTTGTCCACATGGATCAAAAACGGATTTGTGAGCTCCTTATAAGGCATTGTTTGGTAAAAGTAAGTTAGCTTAGAGCAACTCCAATGGGCCGGCAAAAACATCAAATTTGCCGGCCATTGGTTCCAACCGTCCTTTATTTCACTAAATCTTTTACCAGCCATGAAATGAGATTGAGGAGATAACACCAAATTTGGTGCTTACTGTTCACCCTGTAAAGGTGAGATGGCCCACTACTTTTCATTTCTTTAATGTTTTTTTCCCAAACATAATCAATTTTATAGCATTTTTAATATTATTAAATATACTTGAGTGAATTACACCGGTGATCCCTGTGGTTTGCTTAGATTTTGGATTTGGTCCCTAAAACGAACTATCTACACTGGTAGTCCTTAACTTTTTATTTTCATAACATCCATGGTCCCTCGACTTAACGCCGTTAGTTTGACTACGGTTAAGTAATATCATGTGCACTGCACATGAGGGCAAAAATGTCTTTCTCGCTCTTTCTTCCCCAATCTTTCTCTTCTTCCTCAACACCACACAGCCTTGCCCCTAATGTGAAAATAGTTTTCATCAAGCATATCAATAGCAAAGAATTAGGTCAAGATTTCATCGAAAGACTCTACTAACCATCTGGAATAAAGATATATTGGGACCAATATTTAATCAGATTTAATTGAAAGTCTCTGAAACCACAAATATATTCACTAAGGTCCATTGTCAAAAGGGAAAAACGTTTGCAACAACCACCAAAATGTTTTCTACCACTTCTGCCCGGTATGCTACCATTACAAGCAGATTCCATGGTCGATTTCCGGCTTAATGTGGGAGAATCATGGGAAGAAATCGTGCTAAAATGTTGGTACACTTACCGAAAGAAATCACGGCGTCGATAACATCACCACTCCCAGCTTTAGTTTCTGTTTTCATCTTTGGTAAGATGGTCGGGACCTTGCAAACGCTGCTATTGATTTATTATTTTTTTTTCTGTTCGTGGCCGCAGCTGCTGATTGCTTTTGTTTTGTTTTGTTTTTGTTTTGCTTTATAGCCTGCGGCTTTGTTTATTTCGTTTGCTACCTCTGTACCTAGTTTTGGTGGTAATAAATTGTTATGGTGTTGCTTTTCAAAAATAAAAACATAAAAATCATTGAAGTCATCCACTCCAATTCCACACTCAAGTCTCCTGTTCACCTGTTCTACTAGAAAGCAAAGAGTTGGTATTTGACTTTTGATATCTGGTGGGGTGGTGGGAAAAGAAGGTTTATTTTGGGATTTGGGATTTCGATATTTATGTAAATTTAGTTAGGGTTCATCAAATGTCGAGGAAGAAGAGAAAGATTGGGGAAGATAGAGCGAGAAAGACATTTTTGCCCTCATGTGCAATGCACATGATATTACTTAACGGTAGTCAAACTAACGGCGTTAAGTCGAGGGACCGTGGATGTTATTAAAATAAAAAGTTAAGAACTACCGGTGTAGATAGTTCGTTTTAGGGACCAAATCCAAAATCTAAGCAAAGCACAGGGGATCACCGGTGTAATTCACTCAATATACTTTAATGTTTATAATATAAATAAAAGTGAGATGGCCCACCAGTTTGGTGTATTTTTTTGAAGTGTGATTGGATTTCAAATTATTTTTGGTGTTCAAGGGACCCAGCATTTTTAATGTTTTGGTGTGTTTTTTAGTGTTGTGGTTGGAGTTGGTCTTATAAGCTAACTTAAAAGTCAGATGCATGTTTGGATGAACCATAAGGTAGCTTTTCGAAAAGCTACTCTCACTGGCGTTTTGGTGACTTATTGGACTCTTTACTTTTTTTTATTCCAAATATACCCTTCTAATTTTTACATTACCAATTTTTAAACATGTATTTTTTGTCATTTTACAGTCATAAGTTGCCGTATCAGCTAGTTTTTGCCAAACACATCTTATTCATCAGCTAGCTTATCCGTCATCAGCTAGCTTATCCGTCATCAGCTAGCTTATCCGTCATCAGCTACCTTATCAGTCATCAACTACCTTATTAGCTAGCTAGTTTTGCCAAACATAGCCTAAGTCTCAAGTTGTGGGCTACCAAGTTCGAAGAGAAATCATATTTCCTCCTACCCTTTTAGCCTACCCATCTTCCTACCTAGTTCATCATTTGACAAGTGTTAAAATTTAGGAATTATATAAAGAAAGAGAATAAATACATTACACATGTCAAATGATGAACTAGGTAGGAGGATGGGTAGGTTAAAAAAGTAGGAAGAAAAATAATTTCTCAAGTTCGACTAAGATGACTGATAAGGTAGTTGATGATTGATAACGCTATTGAGAGTAGCTTTTCGAAAAGCTAGCTTATGGTCCATCTAAACATGCATCTGACTTATAAGCTAACTTACTTTTACCAAACAATGCCTTATAAGGAGCTCACAAATCCGTTTTCGATCCATGTGGACAAGTTGTTACATATAATGTCTAACTGTTATGATTTTCTTAAAACTCAAAAAACAAAAGAAAACAATATCTAGATACGAAATTGGAACAATCCTAATTCAATTTTCAGATCGTAAGCGAAGATATAACCTTTTGATATCCCTAATTCATAGGTAATCGCCAGTGTTTGTTATTCATGTGATTTAAAAAAAAAACAATTAACAATGCAGGAAAATCATGAGGTTAGGTTTCTAGAAGTTTACCTGTTGGAGCTCAATGGTGTTTCTGTAGATGGAGAAGGATTAGGGTTTTGCAGAAAGAGTAGTTTGGATCTGGACTCTAAAAAGCCCATGGTTTGTGGCCTTCAGTTTTAAGTGCAGTCCAATAGGCTATATTAATCTTTTATGTGATTTGCAATTGTTTAGAACTTTAAGGTTTAATGGTGGGACTTATGACCCTGTGGTCTACATTTGTGAACCCTACTTGCCTCCTACCTTATAAGTAAGCATCGGAAAAGACATCATGTCCTTTCCTGGAATTGAACACGGGTGGGCACACAACCCGGGGTAAAGGTATTTGCGGAAGGAGGTGGCCACTAGGCCAAGGCCTAATGGTCGATTATTTGATTGATTTTGGGCAATTCTCACACACACACACAAAGTTATTTATAACTTTGTGTGTGTGTGTGTGTGAAATGCCCAAAAACTATAATCATTATATTCTTGGATATATTATTTAAAACCCATGTGTCATAAAAAGTATCATACGTACTTGGTATTTACATGGTCGACAATCCACCAGATGTTAGTTATACCCCGTTCTTCTTATCTTATTTTATCATACATTTATAAACCGGGGAATAAGGTATTACTAACACAAAGGAGAATCGAAAGTGTTGTATGAAAATGGGTAGCAATGAAGAGTTCACTTATGCGATGCAACTGGTTACATCCGTATCATTACCATTGGTGCTAGAAAATGCAATGAAGCTTGGGGTCTTGGAGGTTATAGCAGAGGCAGGTCCTAACGCCAGACTCTCGGCTCATGAGATCGCGTGTGCTTTGTCGATCCCGAACCAAGATGCCTCTAACATGCTAGACCGAATGCTTCAGTTTCTTGCTAGCTATTCGATTGTAACGTGCACACAACGGGATCGTGAAATAAAGTCGGGTCAAGTATATGGACTTGCTCCTGTTGCCAAATATCTTATTCGAAACGAAGATGGAGTATCATTAGCACCACTACTGGAGTTGAATCTAGATAAGGTGTTGATCAACAATTGGTAAGTATAACAATATTTTATAGTTGAATCTAATTATATCATTATTAATATTAATTATTAAATTCAAAGATATTTTTTTGGTCATATTACATACTCATAAGCTAGTTTTTACCAAACATAATTTGTTCATAAGTTAGCTTATCAACTACTAGCTAACTTATCAATCAGCAATTAGCTTATCAACTACCAGCTAGCTTATATTCAAATTTGCTAAACATAGCTAAAGTACTGGCTAGTCATCAGCAAAGTCAAAGCCCCTGTTATTTTCTCATATTTGTTTTTAGGGTTAAGTACACCAAAATGTATCGAAGTTGTCACCTATTATCATTTTGTGTACTCAACTTTAAAACTTACCAATTAATGTACTGAACATACATAAAATTGTCATTGTATGTATCCAACTTTATCAAAACCTACCCTTTAATGTATCCAACTTGTCACTAAATACATTAAATGACAATTTTAGAAAGTTCGGTACATTAATTGGTAAGTTTTAAAATTAAGTACACACAATGATAAAAAGTGACAACTTGAATACATTGTGGTGTACTTAACCCTTGTTTTTAATATGCTAAAGTAATATATGTCTAAAACTATAATCAAAAAGTGGAAATAGTAGAATATATCTAAAATGTTTGTAACTTCCCATTAAAGAAAAGGGTTAAAGATAAATAGAACCAATGGTAGTAGAATCTGTTTTATTTTTTATCAAATATATTACGGTATTTATAATAAAAAAATTTATTTTTATTTTTGATTATATGTTGATGTTGGATGGAACTTGGAACAAACAACTTATGAAATACGTACATATAGTTTCATATTCATTTTAGTAAGGCATGCAAATTAAACGAATTAGCAACTATTGGGATTATTTACGTTCAATTCGGTAAGGCATATATCATTTACTTTTGGATTAAATATTTGTTAATTCTTGTTAAATTAGATCAAAGTAATATAATTAAGAGTAAACTTTATTCTTCTATCCTCTCGGTTCGTTAAAATTCTTGATTTTGATTTTTAAAGTTCATTTGATACAGATACGCCTAATATCAAGGTTGAAAAATCAAAGATTGTGGCTTTAACCAGTTACAACCGCAATCTTTCACTGGTCAAAATTCGCGACTACGCACAAGATTAAAGGGCATTTTCGTAACTGTTACAAATAAGCCGAAAACTGGTTCGTATATGAATTGTGTAAATCATATTTTAATTATTTTTAAGTAATGCATACATGAACTATACATTCATATATGGACCTGTGTAATTCATTAACTACTTTTTAACTAATTCATGTATGAACTATACATTTATATATGAACTGTGTAATTCATATACATGTTCATATATGAACATGTATAATCCACTAGCTATTTTTTAACTAATTCATATATGAACTATACGTTTATACTATGCGTGAATCTGTGTAATATGCATACACTATCATGTATGAACTTTTATAATTCACATATTAACTATTTTTAACTTATTCATATATGAATTATACGTTCATACTATACATGAATATGTGTAATTTACATATTAAGTATTTTTAGCTGATTCATACATGAACCTATGTAATTCATATATGAACATGTTTGTCGACTATTTGTAAAATTTACAAAAATACCCTTCCGTGTGCTACAGCCTGTGCGAGAAATTATCCAGTGCTTCATGGTCAAAGCCGCTATTTTTGACCAGATGGACGATTAAGATCGTTTCTCTATTTCACATTTTTACCACTTCTCATTTGAACATTTCGGTATGTGTGTGTGTGTGTGTGTTTTCAAATGGAAACCCAAATTTAACTGTGAAGATGAAGACAACCGAGAGTGTGCAACGTGACATATTTAGGCCTGTGCATCGGTCGGGTTCGGGTTATTTCGGGTTGAAAAGTTCGGATATCCGAACTTTTCGGGTTGGAAAAACTAAAACCGAACTCGACCCTTAGAATTTCGGGTTTGATCGGGTTCGGGTGAAGTTCGGGTTGGGCCCGAAAACCCGAATTTGGGATGAAGTTTCAGAATATGGCCCAATACACTCTTGAGAAACATAAAAAATCAACAATAAACAAAAAATTTAATACTATTTGTGGAACGTAGAGTGTCGACTGAGTATATATGAAAACTATATTTGGATCAGAAATGTCATATTTTTGAACATTTTTAAATCTACTCTCTCAGTTTTTCTTTTCTAGTTTAAAAAATGATTGAAATATGGATGTAAAGTAAATTAGTTCTGAATTTGTCAAATACATATTCATATTCATATATAGTTCTGAAATATGGATGTAAAGTAAATTACTTATTACTTATTAGTTAAGTAGTCATTAAATATTAATTATATTATATATAAAATAATTTTAAAACCTCTTTTTTTTTTTTTAAATTTCGGGTTTCGGGTCGGTTCGGGGTTGGATAAGTGAACCCAAACCGAACCGCAATATACTTTCGGTTTCTCGGGTTCGGGTGAAATCGGGTTCGGGTGTCACGGTTCGGGCCATTTTGCTTTAGTTCGGGTTCGGGTTCGGTCGGGTTGTCGGGTTCGGTCGGGTTGTGCTCAGCCCTAGACATATTCACTCTGTATTATCATGTATTTATTTAAAGTGAATGACACAACATTCGAGGTAAATAATACAACATTTTATATTATTCACTTTAAGACCATCTACGGCCCGATCGACAAAGGCATAAAATTGTAGTATTTGGTACATGCATATGTCAATAAATAATGTGAAGCCACCTATGAAATATTTGAAAAAATTAAATCGGAAATATGAAAAAGCAACAACCATATGCTTATATTGTTTGAATTTGTAGAAATTGTTATATTATTAAATATTAATTATATGATAATGACTCCATCAAGGATAATGCATAAAATTAGGAAAACAATTGGTTATCTATATATATATATATATACTAGATTTGATCCTGTGTAATATACGGGATAATTTAAAAAAATATATATACCAGAAAAACTAATATTATAAATATGATTTGCTTAACTTAAATTATTTACTATAATTTAGTTTATGTTTAATAGTAGTATATCTAGTAATTAGTTTATTTTAAAAGTATTGACAATAGACTTATATTATATACTCTATTATTTGCATTTCAATTAATCCGTCGAGCATCCATCAATATGTATATATGTATGTATAATAAATTATTTACGAAAATTAATATATTTAATAATGTAAAACATATAAATATATTTAAATTTATAAGTGGACTTTTAATTTAAAATAGATAGATTAGTTTAATATTTGAATTAAAATAGGTAGATTAGTTTAATATTTGAATAAATAGAGATATAATAGTTTAATATCTGAATTAATAGAGATAAAAATATTTGATATGGTTGATTTGTTATAGTAGATAGAGATAGAGATAAGAGATAAAATAGGTAGGTTAGTTTAATATTTGAATTAATAGAGATACAATAGTTTAATATTTGAATTAATAGAGATAGAATATTTTAAAAAATTTAAAACCAGACAACACCAGAGCGCGACATGTGGCAGACCAACTCACTAGAGCGCGACACGTGGCAGACCAGTTACTCTTTTATTATATATAGATATATATATATAGGGGTTGTATCCGTTACAAACCGTATAGTTTGTACAAACTATACAAACCAATCTCCACCCTACATGTAAATGATCAATGGTGTGGATTAATTCAGTTCCTAGATTTTCTCTTAACTACATTTGAAAATCACCTAAAAGTTAGGAGATAAACAAAATCAATGGATAAGAAAACAAAATCAATGGTTAAGATTAGGTTTGTATAGTTTGTACAATCTACATGGTTTGCAACGGATACTTCCCCTTTATATATATATAAGGGTTTACTTCCCCAAAATGTATCCAACTTGTCACCTTTTGCTATTGTATACACTGTACTTTAAAAATTACCATTTGATACATCATACTACCTAAAACCTAACATTTTGATGTATCTGACCTGCTATCAAAGGTTACCAGCTGGTCACCCCCCCCCCCTCCGGCGACTTTTCCGGCCATCCGGTCATCTTCTCCGGCGACATTCCGGCGACCACCACCATCTTTTCCGACGCCTTTTCCGGCCAGCACCATCTTCTCCGATGACTTTTCCGACCACCACCGTCTTCTTCGACAACTTTTTCGGCGACCACCATCTTCTCCTACGACTTCCCGGCAACCACCATCTTCTCCTACGACTTCTCGGCAACCACCATCTTCTCCGGCGATTTCCCAACGACCACCATTTTCTCCGGCAACGATGCTGATGATTTCGGACAATGTACAACTGTTTTCGGATTGGAGTAAGCTGATGAGTTTGCGGAAGGGCTAATGAAGGTCGCCGGAGAAGATGGTGGGTGGCGGAAATTGACGTTGCCGAAGAAGATGGTGGGTGGCGGAGATTGACGTTGCCGGAGAAGATGGTGGGTGTCGGAGATGAAGGTTGTTGTTCATGCTAAAAGTCTCGCCGGAAAAAGATGGCTTATTGCCGAAGGTTGCCGGAAAAGATAGGTTTTTGATGGAAAAAATCTCGCCGGAGAAGTTGACCAGGTGGCCGGAATGACCGGCTACCGGGTTTACAAGTCATTTAGTATTTAAAATGTTAGGTTTTAGGTAGTATGATGTATCAAATGGTAAATTTTAAAGTACAGTGTATACAATAGCAAAATGTGACAAGTTTGATACATTTTGGGGAACTAAATCCTATATAAAAACGATATTTAAATCAAAATTGGATATTAACATCTATACCCTTGTGATTAAAAACAATTGTTTGCATAACTAATAAAAGATTTTGAGTAAATTACGGATTTGGTTCCTGTGGTTTGATACTTTTTACGGATTTGGTCCTTAAGCTTTGATAATTATGGATTTGGTTCCTGTGGTATACATTTTCTATTGGATTTGGTCCCTAGACCAAACAACCGTCAAAGTTAGTTGTTAAACCCAAGGGCATTACTGTCTTTTCATATTTTTATACAATTTTTTGTTTTCAAATGAATTAAATTACTTTGTTTTTACCAACCAATTAGAATGTGACAAATGTCATATATTATATAATATTTTTCATTTTACTAACTATTAAAAAAACAAATAAAATACTATAATATATATATATAGATCTGGCGGTTTCGCCGGAGCTCTCTGCCTTCTTTGCCGGAGAAGATGTATTAACCTTCCATGGAGCTCTCTATATACATATATATGACACTGTTTTCTTTTTCTATTTTACAATTAATAAATAGAAAAAAGATAAAAGAAACATGTCACATCTTAATTGATGTGTTTAAAGTTTAAAATGACAAAAAGTTGAAATGACCCTTATGCCCTTGTATTTAACGGCGCTGTTAAATGGACGTCAGGGTCAAGGACCAAATCCAATAGAAAATGCATACCACAGGGACCAAATCCATAATTATCAAAGTTTAGGGACCAAATCCGTAAAAAATATCAAACCACATGGACCAAGTTCATAATTTACTCAAAGATTTATTTAGATTAAAGGCTAGGATGGGTTTGTAAGCATGCAATAAATAGGAGATATATATTTAATTTTTCCTCATAAACAATATATCATGATTGTACAAAATGATACATTTACAATGAATAAATTGTATGATCTCGCAGTGTTTATTTGATCAAATATATTTTTTAATTTCTTTTACAAAAATGTGTAACTAAAAAAATGTAGAGAGATACTTTTATAGTTTTTTTATTATTTTTTGTTATTGTTGATATTATTTTTTTATGTGGAGAAAGGTCTAAACTTAAAGATGCGGTTGTTGAAGGAGGTGTTCCATTTGCAAAGGTTCATGGAACGAATGCTTTTGAATATCCGGAGTTAGACACAAGATTTAATCGCATTTTCAATAATGCCATGGTGAATCATAGTGCTATTGTGATCAAGGAAATTCTCAAGTGCTACCATGGTTTCAACAACATCAAACACTTGGTTGATGTTGGTGGTGGTGTTGGAGCTACTCTAAATATGATCACATCAAAACATCCTACTATTAATGCCATCAACTTTGATCTTCCACATGTGATACAAGAAGCACCATTTTATCGTGGTATGCGCGTTCTTCCTTTTCTGAAACAAGTGAAAACTTTCTAACATGTGTTTACTATAAAATTAGGTATAAAACATGTCGAGGGAGATATGTTTCTTGATGTTCCTCAAGGTGATGCCATTTTTATGAAGGTACTTTAGCTGAAACACTTTTATGCCCTGAATTGCACATCTTGCTAAATAATGAATTATGTAAAATGAACAGTGGATACTACATGATTGGAGTGATGAACATTGCGTGAAGTTGCTAAAGAATTGCTACAAGGTTTTGCCAGAGGATGGGAAGGTTATTGTTGTAGAGGCTATTCGACCGTCATTGTTAGATACAAGCACTTCTACAAAAGCCACTTTTCATATGGACGCAATTTTGATGACACACTATGTTGGTGGAAAGGAACGCACCGAGGATGAGTTTCTTGCCTTAGCTAAAGGTGCTGGATTCTCTAGGATAAAAAAAGAATGTCAAGTTTGCAACATGTGGGTCATGGAGTTATATAAGTAAAAGTGTAATAATATATGTATTTAGGTTATAAAAGAATGTCTTATATCATTTTAAATATATCGAACTATCATATGTCCAAGATCTTTATTTCCAATTTTCAACAAAAAATTGGAAACCAAAATTTGATAAGTGTATGAGAAGAATTACAAGAACTATTGTGTCATTTGAATGTAACATGGTGATTTTTATGGTCATTCAAGGATCAAAAGGTAACACAAAACGGAGTTTACGGGAGAGTTAGGTTATAAGTGACCATGCTAGGGTCACTTAAATTCCTGGTGTAACTTGGCATGCGACCTTAACTCACAACCAAGTTCGTTTGAATGAGTGTAGGCTCGACCTTAAGTCACAACCAACATTGTAGCCAGGAGACTCCCCAATGTGGTTTTAACCCCCTTTATTAGGGTTTTGTCATTAGGGTATCATCTTCACCTTTCCCCCTTTTTATTTCCTATTTATGGGTCCATTTTGGAGCACTTTAAGAAGCATTTGAAGTTCTTTTGGAAGCTTTGTTGTAAGAACTTGTATCCGGACATATGAGGAATATTTTTGGACATATGGATATCTAGTTTGACATTTTGTGGACTTTTTGTGATGATATTGAAAGTCCAAGATTCAAGTTCTAAGCATAGAATTAAAGCATAGTGATCTGGAACACAAGATTTGAATCAAATTTTGATGGAGAGAGAATTACACATTATGATATGAGTTATGTCTTATATGCATAAAGAAACAAACACTAACCTACTTATACAACTAAGGAATTACAAAGAAATCACCATACAAGATAGAAAAATTACAATATACTGCATGTAATCTGAATATAACTATATATGTTTTAACAATCTATTTCTCTCTTTGGATTCAAGATTACAAAAAAAGAATATCTACTGACAAATTTACCATAGAAACAAATCTTCCCCTTTGAAAATAATCTTCATTCACAGTCTTTAACCAATGTCTTCTAACAGTCATTTCGCTTGAAACCAAATCTTCTCTTTAATCAACATTCTCTTTGATATTGATCTTCACCAATCTCTTTCAAGTTAGCAAAAACTTCTCCTTGTCTCTCTCTTTAACAAACTTTTAAAAAAAACTTCAGTCTTTCGTCCGTGAATAATGCCACACTGAAAGGATTCCCGGGCAGTGCGTGCAGCTTCTGGATCCATGAATTTTAAACTTCAAAGAAATAACTGGAAAGTTCAAAACCAACTTCAAAAAATAAGAAAATCATAACAGTTAGACATTATATGTAACAACTTGTCCACATGGATCGAAAACGGATTTGTGAGCTCCTTATAAGGCATTGTTTGGTAAAAGTAAAGGCATGTTTGTTAGTGGCTTAAATGGCTTAATAGAGCCTTGAGCTTATTCGCTCAGCTCAACAGAATTGTTTGGAAATGGCTTATTCAAAAATATGAGAGCTTATTCGCTCAGTCAAATGGACCTCCCTTTATCCACTCAGCCACTCCTATTCCTTAAATGCCCGTATTGAACATTTTCCAAAGGAGAAAATGGGATGCCTGTTCCTATCCGCCCCCAGTTGCCTTTCCGTCATCTTGCTGTTGCTGCTCGCCAGACGCCGGAGCATGTCGTTGGGGCGTCTTGTCTCCGTCCTCTCTTCTCCTCTCCACGCTGCTACTCTGTTTGCTGGTAAAATCAGCTAACATGTCTATTTGCTTCACGGGTTTCTTTGCAACCGACTAGTTCTTGAAATGGTTTTTTTTTTTCAAATTTTTTGGCAAAGTGATGGCGTTTTTCGTCGGTCAAGGTGAGGAGTTTGCCAAAGTTGATTAATTCTAGGTTGTGAAAAAAGTTTGCAAATTTATTGATGTGGGTTTTTCTTCTATAAATATGAGGAATGCAATATTAAAATCATTGAAGAGTTTGATCTGGATATTTTCCTTGACAGTGGAAAGTGGAATAGTGAATCATTGAAAAATTTGCACATTCATCTCTAACCTCGTTGGTGGAGGGCGATTCATCAAATATGTTGATAGTATTTTATTAATTTGGATTTCATAGGAGTAGAGCAGGGAAATACAATTTCGAAATAGGGTATGAAGGGTTAATTACATAGGTATGTATCAAACTTGTCACGTTTTATCATTGTATGTACTTAACTTATAAATTTATCATTGTATGTATCGAACTTGCTAGACTTGCCATTGTATGTATCCAACTTTATCAAAACCTATCATTGAATGTATTTTACTTGTCACGAAAGTGTATCGAACTTGAGGTTTTGATAAAGTTGGATACATACAATGACAATTTTAAAAAGTTCGATACATACAATGGTAATTTTATAAGTTGAGTACATACAAAGATAAAATGTGACAAGTTCGATACATACCCATGTAATTAACCCTTTCGAAATATATTGAGTTTTAAAAGAGGGTAAAATAGTAATTTTCATAATTCAGACAGTTTATTCAGCATAATACACAAACAAGTTTTTTATTTATCCATACAGATAACTGTATCCACACAGCTAACTTTATCCATACAGGACTTAATGAAAAATCAACCAAACAGGCCCTAAATTAGCTTATAAGCTAACTTATAAGCATGTTTGGATGGACCATAAGCTAGCTTTTCGAAAAGCTACTCTCACTAGCATTTTGATGACTTATTGGACTTTTTACTTTTTTTATTCCAAATATACCCTTCTACTTTTTACTTACCAATTTTTAAACATGTCTTTTTTGTCATTTTACAGTCATAAGCTGTCGTATCAGCTAGTTTTTGCCAAACAAATCTTATTCATTAGCTAGTTTTTGCCTTTTTGCCAAACACATCTTATTCATCAGCTAGTTTTTGCCAACTTATCAATCATCAACTAGCTTATCCGTCATCAACTACCTTATCAGTCACAAGCCAGCTTATCAGCTAGTTTTGCCAAACATACGCTAAGTCTCAAGTTGTGGGCTACCAAGTTCGAATAAGATGACTGATAAGGTAGCTGATCTATTGTGACTTATAAGCTAACTTACTTTTACCAAACAATGCCTTATAAGGAGCTCACAAATCCGTTTTCGATCCATGTGGACAAGTTGTTACATATAATGTCTTACTGTTATGATTTTCTTAAAACTCAAAAAAACAAAACAATATCTAGATACGAAATCGGAACAATCCTAATTCGATTTTCAGATCGTAAGCGAAGATATAACCTTTTGATATCCCTAATTCATAGGTAATCGCGAGTGTTTCTTATTCATGTGATTAAAAAAAAACAATTAACAATGCAGGAAAATCATGAGGTTAGGTTTCTAGAAGGTTACCTGTTGGAGCTCAATGGTGTTTTTGTAGATGGAGAAGCATTAGGGTTTTGCAGGAAGAGTAGTTTGGATCTGGACTCTAAAAAGCCCATGGTTTGTGGCCTTCAATTTTAAATATTAATCTTTATGTGATTTGGTTAAAAATGCACCCAAATGTAGTTTATTTCCCAATAATCATTGTTATTTATAAAAAGGGTTTAGTTCCCCAAAATACATCCAAGTTGTCACCTTTTGCTATTGTATACACTGTACTTTAAAAATTACCATTTGATACATCATACAACCTAAAACTTAACATTTAGTACATTGTGACCTGCTATCACAGGTCAACAGCCGGTCACCCCTTCTCCGGCGACTTTTCCGGCCATCCGGTCATCTTCTCCGGTGACATTCCGGCGACCCATTTTCTCCGACGACCTCAACCTCTTTCTCCGGCGACCTCAACCTCCTTCTCCGGCCTAGCAAAGTTCCCGGAGTTCTCCACCTTCAACCACCATCACCACCACCACTATAACACAACCACCACCGCTGCCGCCATCACCACCCCTGTAACACCACCACCACCGCCGCCACCACGACCACCACCACCATTCCCGGAGTGGTGATGGTGATGGCACCGATTATCCGAAATGTCAAACGCCGACAACCGAACCAACGACCCGATTTGCGGCGGAATCGAACCCGACAGCTCGTTGCCGTGGAGGTCGATCACGTTGAGGTAAATGCACATCGGGAGCTCCGGCGGGATCTCGCCGGAGAGGCGGTTGGAGGAGAGGTTTAGGACGGTGGTGGTGGTCGTGGGTGGCGGCGGTGGTGTTGGTGTTACAGCGGTGGTGATGGCGGCAGCGGTGGTGGTTGTGTTATAGTGGTGGTGGTGATGGTGGTTGAAGGTGGAGAACTCCGAGAACTTTGCTAGGCCGGAGAAGGAGGTTGAGGTCGCCGGAGAAAATGGGTCGCCGGAATGTCGCCGGAGAAGATGACCGGATGGCCGGAAAAGTCGCCGGAGAAGGGGTGACCGGCTGTTGACCTGTGATAGCAGGTCACAATGTACTAAATGTCAAGTTTTAGGTAGTATGATGTATCAAATGGTAATTTTTAAAGTACAGTGTATACAATAGCGAAAGGTGACAACTTGGATGTATTTTGGGGAACTAAACCCTTATAAAAATCCAAATACTTCAAAGTTCAAAGTCACGTATTTTGCAATTATTTATAACTTTAAGGTTTAATGGCGGGGACCTATGGTCTACATTTGTGAACCCTACTTGCCCTACCTCATAAGCAAGCACCGGAAAAGACACCGTGTCCTCTCCTGGAATTGAACCCGGATGGGCAGACAACCCAGAGTAAAGCGTTTGCAAAAGGAGGTGGTCACTAGGCTAAGGCGTAATGGTCGATTATTTGACTGTTTTTGGGCAATTCACACACACACACAAAGTTATAAATAATACGTTAACTATTTATAACTTGTGTGTGTGTGTGAATTGCCCAAAAACAGTCAAATAGTCGACCATTAGTTGTAGAAAGCACACTAACTTTGATTTGTAGTACAAGCTCATGAAATCACCATAAAATCCCAAAATCTTTATGTATTTTCCAAACATTAACCCAATACAAGACCAACTGCTCAAATGGTTAGTTAATTCGGTTATTGGATAGGTAAAACTTCATGGTGGACACTAAAAAGAGAATGTTTTTTAAAATATGTACAATATTTTTACAAAGTAACATATATTCGTACTGCTATATTAAGTAAAAACTAGTATATATATATATATGTACTGATTATGTACAAAATGAAAATGTGGGACTCTTACAAATCATGGACCGGTCAAAAATTAAAGAAAATTTTGATTTATAAGTTTATAAAATCTATATGAAAGAGAAATTGAAATGGAATGATAGTTATGGGAATTGATGTCAAGCCATGGCTGTACATAAATATTTTAACAAAACTATAATCATCATAGTCTTTGAGATATTATTTAAAACCCATGTGATAAAAATAAATGTATCTTCCCTACTTGCTATTTACATGGTCAAAAATGGACCACCTCTAGATGTTAGTTATACCTTGTTCTTCTTATCTTATTTTATCATACATTTATAAATAGGTGAATAAGGTATTACTAACACAAACGAGAATCGAAAGTGTTGTATGAAAATGGGTAGCAATAAAGAATTCACTTATGCGATGCAACTGGTTACATCCATATCATTACCATTGGTGCTAGAAAATGCAATGAAGCTTGGGGTCTTGGAGGTCATAGCAGAGGCAAGTCCTAACGCCAAACTCTCGGCTCATGAGATCGCGTGTGCTTTATCAATCCCAAACCAAGATGCCTCTAACATGCTAGACCGAATGCTTCAGTTTCTTGCTAGCTATTCGATTGTAACGTGCACACAATGGGATCGTGAATTAAAGTCGGGTCAAGTATATGGACTTGCTCCTGTTGCCAAATATCTTATTCGAAACGAAGATGGAGTATCATTAGCTCCATTACTGGAGTTGAATCTAGATAAGGTGTTGATCAACAATTGGTAAGTATAACAATACTTTATAATTGCAATGTATCAAATAAACTATCTGGTCTGATAATCAAAATAATTTACGGTTTCAAAGAAAAATGAACTCTAATTTACTTACATTATTGCTTAGTTTAGACAATGGCTCTTATTTGAGCTGTGTTAAAAGTGACTGAGTTTTGTTTTTTAATGTATTTTGGTAAAATTTATTAACTAAACATTTTTATTAAACGCTTGATTTAGAGACTACAATTTTTAGATAGATGAAATAGCAAACATGTACAATCACTATAACATTGACTTTGGTGTTATATATAATGAAAATTTATTGTGTAATTGCATATAAAATATACATCTGTTTATCAATAATTTTTTTATTAGATATATGTCAAATTACCTTTTTACATATTTGTAATTGCTGTTAAACTAGATTAAAGTAATATAATTAAGAGTAAACTTCATTCTTTTATCCTCTCGGTTCTTTAAAATTCTTGATTTTGATTTTTAAAGTTCATCTGATACAGATACACCTAAGATCAAGGTTCAAAAGTCAAAGATTGCAGCTTTAACCGGTTACAACCGCAATCTTTCACTGGTCAAAATTCGCGACTACGCACAAGATTGAGGGGCATTTTCGTAACTGTTACAAATAAGCCGAAAACGGGTTCATATATGAATCTGTGTAAATCATAGTTTAATTATTTTTAACTAATTCATACATGAACTATATATTCATATATGAACCTGTGTAATTCATTAACTACTTTTTAACTGATTCATATATGAACTATCCATTTATATATGAACTGTGTAATTCATATACATGTTCATATATGAACATCTTCACTAGCTATTTTTTAACTGATTCATATATGAACTATACGTTCATACTATACATGAATCTGTGTAATTTACATATTAAATATTTTTAATTGATTCATACATGAATCTGTGTAATTCATATATGAACATGTTTGTTGACTATTTGTAAAATTTACAAAAATACCCTTCCGTGTGCTATAGCCTGTGCGAGAAATTATCAGGTGCTTCGCGGGCAAAGCCGCTATTTTTTACCAGATGGACGACTAAGATCGTTTCTATATTTCACTTTTTTACCACTTCTCATTTGAACCTTTCCCTATGTATGTGTGTTCAGATGGAAACTCAAATTTGATTGTGAACGTGAAGACAACCGAGAGTAGGCGACGTGACATATTCACTCTGAATAATCATGTATGTGCGTATATTATAATTTATACGCACATACAAGATAACATTTTCTGGATATGTGCATCTATGTGCGTATAGTATAATTTATATGATCCATTTGTAAAAACAAAATATAACATTAGTGCATATATATATGAGCCATTTGCAAAACCTATATAACATTAGCACATATGTGCATTTAGGGGTGGGTTCAAATGTGAATCACTTTTTGGTTGTGAACGTGAGGACAGCCGAGAGCGCGACACGTGACGGATGACTAGGCGTCACGTCAGGTCTACAACGGATGACTAGGCGCGATTTCTGGGAGGGCATTGAATTAAAGGGGGGGGGGACCACATTCAAAGTCACCTTTATTGACTAGTCTCCGTCACGTGTTGTGCTCTCGGCTGTCCTCACATTCACAATCAAAAAGTGGTTCACAATTAAACTTTCCTCTGTCCATCTATATGCATATGTACTTCCATATATGTTGTGGCCTTGTGGGTATGTATATGGTATATGCATATGTGCATGGCATAGTCACATATGCAAATACATATGCTTTAATATTTGTATTATGCATAAAATTGTATTATTTGATATATGCATATGTGAATAAGTAATGTGCAGCCAACTATGAAATATTTGAAAAAAATAAACCGGAAATATGAAAAGCAACAATGAATGCTTATATTGTTTTGAATTTGTAGAAATGGTTATATTATTAATTATATGATAATGACTCCATTTAGGATAATGCTTAAATTTAGGAAACAAAAAGAATTGGTTATCTATGTATAAAAAAACTATATTTAAATCAAAATTGGATATTAACATCTATGCCCTTGTGATTTAAAAACAATTATTTAAATTAGTAATAAAAAATTTGTTTAGATTAAAAGCTAGGATGGGTTTGTAAGTATGCAATCAATAAAAAGTGTGTATTTAATTTTTCCTCATAAACAATATATCATGATCGTACAAAATGATACATTTATAATGAATAAATTGTATGGTCTAATAGTCTTTATTTGATCAAATATATTTTTTAATTTCTTTTACAAAAACGTGTAACTAAAAAAATGTAGAGAGGTACTTTTATAGTTTTTTATTATTTTTTGTTATTGTTAATATTATTTTTTTATGTGGAGAAAGGTTTAAACTTAAAGATGCGGTTGTTGAAGGAGGTGTTCCATTTGCAAAGGTTTATGGAACGAATGCTTTTGAATATCCGAAGTTAGACACAAGATTTAATCGCATTTTCAATCATGCCATGGTGAATCATAGTACTATTGTGATCAAGGAAATTCTCAAGTGCTATCATGGTTTCAACAACGTCAAACACTTGGTTGATGTTGGTGGTGGTGTTGGAGCTACTCTAAATATGATCATATCAAAACATCCTACTATTACTGCCATTAACTTTGATCTTCCACATGTGATACAAGATGCACCATTTTATCGTGGTATGTGTGTTCTTCCTTTTCTGAAACAAGTGAAAACTTTCTAACATTTATTAACTATAAAATTAGGTATAAAACATGTCGAGGGAGATATGTTTCTTGATGTTCCTCAAGGTGATGCCATTTTTATGAAGGTAATTTGACTCAAAACATTTTTATGCTTTTAATTGCACACATTGCAAATATTGAATTATGTACTATCAATAGTGGATACTACATGATTGGAGTGATGAACATTGCGTGAAGTTGCTAAAGAATTGCTACAAGGTTTTGCCAGAGGATGGGAAGGTTATTGTTGTAGAGGCAGTTCGACCATCATTGTTAGATACAAGCACTTCTACAAAAGCCACTATTCATATGGACGCAATTTTGATGACACACTATGTTGGTGGAAAGGAACGCACCGAGGATGAGTTTCTTGCCTTAGCTAAATGTGCTGGATTCGCTAGGATAAAGAAAGAATGTCAAGTTTGCAACATGTGGGTCATGGAGTTATATAAGTAAAAATGTAATAATATATGTATTTAGGTTATAAAAGAATGTCTTATATCATTTTTTTACATATGAACTATCATATGTCCAACATCTTTATTTCCAATTTTCAACAAAAAAAATGGGAAACCAAAAATTGATAAGTGTATGAGAATCATTACTGAGAACTATTGTGTCGTTTCAACGTAACATGGTGATTTTTATGGTGTTATATATACTTAATCATATAGGGTCATTCAAGGATCGAAAGGTAGCACAAAAGGGAGTTTAGGGGTGAGTTAGGTGACAAGTGACCATGCTAGGGTCACTTAAATTCCTGGTGTGACTTGGCATGCGACCTTAAGTCACAACCAAGTTCGTTTGAATGAGTGTAGGCTCGACCTTAAGTCACAACAAACGTTGTAGCCAGGAGACTCCCCAATGTGGTTTTAACCCCCTTTACTAGGGTTTTGTCATTAGGGTATCATCTTCACCTCTCCACCTTTTTATTTTCTATCTATGGGTCCCATTTTTGGGGCACTTTGAGAAGCCTTTGTAAGAGCTTGTATTCCGCACGTTCTTAAGGAGGAATATTTTTGGACATATGGATATCTAGTTTGGTATTTTGTGGACTTGAAGTTTGTGATGATATTGAAAGTCCAAGATTCAAGTGCTAAACATAGAATTAAAGCACAGTGATCTGGAACACAAGGTTTGAATCAAACTTTGATGGTGAGAGAATTACACATTATGATATGAGTTATGTTTTATATGCATAAAGAAACAAACACTAACCTACTGATATTGCTAAGGAATTACAAGGAAATCGCCATACAAGATAGAAAAATTACAATACACTGTAATTTGAATACAACTATATATGTTTTAACAAACTCTCTTTCTTTGGATTCAAGATTACAAAAACAAAATATCTACAAACAAATTTACCATAGAAACAATCTTCCCCTTTGAAAATAATCTTCAGTCACAGTCTTTTAGCAATGTCTTCTAACAGTCTTTTCACTTGAAACCAAATCTTCTCTTTAATCAACATTCTCTTCAATAATGATCTTCACCAATCTCTTTCAAGTTAGCAAAAAACTTCTCCTTGGCTCTCTCTTTAACAAACTTTTTAAAATAACTTCAGTCTTTCATCCGGTCTTTTAGAATTTAAAAGTTAAAACAGACACTCTTTAAAATTCGTAACAACTTGAATTCTTTCATCTTCTCTAACCTTCGAAGCATATACTTTATCTCCTCGGATCAGATCAATTTCTTTGTTGTATCTACCCATTTTTGGTGATTATGAGCATCATGATCATCAAAGCTCACAAATTATGATAAACTATATGTAACACCCTAATAATATAGGTGAATTATAGCTTCAATATTTGCAGTTACAACTTTTTAAGAGTAAGAAACTATCTCGGAAAAAATATGCACAACAATTAATAGGTGTTATTATATATCTCCAAATGTCACTCTTCACAAATGGTCTTCTCACTATCAACTATTACATAACCTGTCACCATAGTAATGATATCAGATATGTGACCCTAAAAATGATTGATGAAATCAATTGCTAAATGTATGGGAGGAAGCCAAGTCGAGTCAAGTACTAGGTTATTCGAGGAGGGCACAAAAATCTATACCAAGCTCGAGTTGATGCTCGTTTATGGACTCGTACTTGCAATCGATCAAATCTTATTCGTTTGAGGTTGATAATTTATATATTTTTATTACATTATTTAATAACATATTAGCGTGTTAGGCTTGAAAAAGTATATGCTTACATGGCTCAGCTTGGCTAGATTTCACTAAAAAATCTTAATTAAGCTTTCTAACGAGTCAAAGTCGAACATTGGTACATTGGTTATATGAAGTTCGACTCATTAAGTTAAATGAGTTTTATTTTATGTCCGATAATGACTCAAGTTGTCAGGCATGCGCTTTAAACTGGAGTTCGGGAATTATTACACCGAGTTTGAGATAAACAAGCTTAGAGTCAAACAACTCGTTAAAAACGATTTATTTACACCCGTAATGTAAACCCTTCCATCCTTGATTAGTATATTTTAATTTAATTTCTTTAAATTAAGTAAACACTTCTTTAATTAATAAGCATGCAAGGCGCCGTAGATACCATTTCTTGTGGCATCTTGGTTTATTCTTTGGAATTAATAAATGAATTATTTAATAAAAATGGGTTTCGTGACGTAATGTAATTTTTCCACATTTTCCTCGATTCTTTATTATTTATTTATAATACTTTTATCATCCAGCCCCTCATCCTTCAACTAATGTCAATTCACACCCTAAACTTATAACAACCAACCCCTCCACACCCTTGCAAAATAGGTAAAATTTAGGGCATGTAAAAAAACGGCCTTGCCCAACAATATTGTACATGTTAACCAACCAAGCCATCCTGAAAACTGAGTGAAACCGAAATTTGAATTCAGATTGAAACATTTTAAAGATCAGATCAAATTACTTTAAGTTGGTTTGAAATCATGATCGAATATTCCTTTTAAATTTTAGTTTTTAAACTTAAATGATAGATAATACCGTCTAAATTAGAAAACCCCCGCATTTGTGTTAGGTTATGTTTCAATTTTTGGTTTCGTTATCTTTTACCTGTTCTTGAGTTTAAAATTTAAAGGAGAGAAAAGGAATGAGAGGAAAGGAAAAGAAAGAGAGGGAGAGAGTTATCCTTCCAAATCATCCCACTTTTGGAAGTAAAGGGAAGGATAACTTTTAAGAGAAAAATAAGGGAGAGTTATCCCTCATAATCCCTCAAAATCCTTTCCTGTCCTTCCTTTAAAAAACTCGAGAACACATATATCCCTCCAAATCCTTTCCTTTCCTTCCTTTAAAAAAACTCGAGAACACACTTTTATTACTTTCCTTAGAAATCCTTTCCTTTCCTTCATTAAAAAAAACTCGAGAACAGTCCAGTCCAATTTTAAACCATGTGGATTTTATTATTACTATTTTACAAAAAAAGAATTTATAAATCATATATCTATATGTTAAATATGCATGAAATAATGTAGTTGATATAACTTTAAGCACAAAATAGGATCCTAATAATTACTTTTAGTCGCGTGACATTTGAGTATTTGATCGGAAAATAGTGAAAGTTCAGTGACCATTTTATTGATTTATTTTCAAGGAACGGTTTGGAATTTTAAATTATAAATATGAAATATCATAAATAAATACAAAAATTTTGTGAACCAAAATTTATAAACAGTTTTTATTAAAAAAATGTTTATCTACTTATGTGGTATGGAAAAGAAGTTGTATAAAAAAATATTTGGATTAACTTATTGCTTATCTAATCGTTGAAAACCCTAGTCAAGTGAAACCAAATAAGTGAAACTCTAAATCAATCACCCAAAATCGATGACAAATCATTTGAAACCAAAATCGAATACCCAAATAAGTAAAACCCTAAATCACAAACCGGAATCGATGCAAATCGATCCCAAATCGCAAACCCTATAAATCGATTGTGAATTAGTGAGATTGCATTCAAGTGAGTGAGAAATCCATGTGCAATCTCGAACCCCTAATAAATCGACGTGTTCTTGAGGAGAAATCAGTGACAAATCTTACCAATCGATGTCCAAACGGAGAAATCGATCGCTAGAAGTCACTCCATTTTGACTTCTCAAAAACTTCGTTTCTACTTCGCCTGGACGCGATAATGAAGTTTTTGAAGCACAATCCCAAACACCTCAAAACTTCGTTTCTGGATTTCCTGGACGCGACAAGTCGTTAAGTACTACCATTGCTTGTAATCTTAAATTTTAAAATAATTGAAATTTAAACAAATGACACCTTGTGTTTGACAACTTATTTTAGTTTTTGTCAAATGATTTAAAATATAAATACGTAACGTAGAAGGTGTACATAAACAAGGACTCGAAGTTACAACCTTTAGGATGAAAGTTTTTATTTGAATTCCCAATACGGATTCCATGCATGGTACCCATGGATCATAAAAGATGAATTTCTATATTAAGAAAACGAACATATACGATCTAAGTGATTATCCAGTTTACATATGATCAAGAACCCTTCATATCTATCAAATGAATAATACCACGGGAAAAGTTTCATGCTTACATTGTATGTTTCAACACACACACACATATATATATATATATTAGGGATGGCAATGGAACGGGTATGGGACGGGTATTGATAATCCCAGTCCCATACCCTATTATGAAACCATGTCCCATACCCGGTCCCGTCCCGTCGGATATCCCATTATCAAATAACCATTGGGGTCACGGGTATTCCTGTGGGTATCGGGTATCCCATTTATATTTTTAGTCGATTAAAATTTAGTAAACAAAATTTCATTTATTAAAATTATATGCAAATCACGTCAAACAATGAGTTGAATTCTTATTAAACTTTCATTTTCTAGCAACATAAAATATTCAAGAAGTTCAACATTTAACTAAATGTAAGATGAATAAAATCAACATACAAAGTTTAAATTATTCGAATTTCATGATAATCTAATGTAAATCATTACATAGATCTTAAATAAAAACACTAGTAATCTTCATTCATCCATATATATATATATATATATATATATTTGTGATGTATATTATAATAATAAGAAAATTATTGAATTGTCAAATATATATGGTTCGGGGTCGGGTAAATGGGATTGGGTATGGGATCGGGTAAATGGGCGGGTATTGAATAAAACCATAACCGTCCCAATCCCGTGAAAATTTTTTGAAAAAATCCCATACCCGGTCCCATAACCATTTACCCGGCCCAATCCCGTCCCAAAAGTTTTGGGTTCGGGGATTCCCGTTGGGATCGGGTATTTTTGCCATCCCTAATATATATATATATATATATATATATAGAGAGAGAGAGAGAGAGAGAGAGAGGAGGTGTTAAAATGAGAACGATACTTATGCAAGGAAATATGAAAATGGTAGAATCACTTGTGATTTTACACTAATATCACGTACAAAATCACATGTGATTCATGCCACTTTGCCACGCAAACTAAAGATGCGGCCAAAATCGCCCTCACACCCTTTTTAACCGTTAACGTAAAATCACATGATTGATTTGCTATTTTCTTAAATAGTTAGCATTCTCGTTTGATAAACCCCCCCTCCCTCTCTCTCTCTCTCTATATATATATATATATATGTTCTAGTTAAGAAAGAAACCCCAATAAAGTTCAGGTGTGTATATATATATATGTACATGTACATATAAACCAAAAAAAACACTTTCAGTTACTTTTTCTATATCAATGTGTGACAATAATTTATAATTTAGTAGGCAAACAAATGCAAAAAATTGCTCATATGTGGAAACCATCTCTATGGGTCTCTTTTGGTTGTTGCCTAATTTTCAACAAATGATAAATACAACACCAACCTATACTGCGATAAATAAAATAAACTTAGTACAATCAAAATCAAGATTTTATATACAGATTGTCATTCATCAATGTAGTTCTAGAGATCTTTGTTGTCTCAGGGAGCTTATGAAAGAAAAAAAAAATGAAGTAAACACTATCTCAGTGAATTTCTTCGTCATTCTAGAGATCTGTCATTTTTGTTTATCAGTGTTTTTTTATATGCCATTAGTAAATCTCATCAATTCTCTATAAAGAAACCCGCTAGAGTCCTCTTTCTTTATTATCACAACCCTATCTACTTAAGCCCTTAAATTTAAATAAATACTTTACACATAGTAGACACTAATTAAATAGAGAAATGAGAATATGGTCATATGTTACGAGGGTGCGAGAGCAATGACGCGAGGAAGGAGGTATGCGAGTACTAACATTATAAGTTGTAGAATGAAGGTCAAGAAAAAAGGAACCATCTAAATGGTTTAGGTTGACCATCGATAAAAGATCGCTCAGAGCTATTTGGAATGATCTATAGGTCAATTTTTTATTCTTTTTTGTCAGACAAAATCCTCTTTTGAATGAATAAGATCTCTTAAAAGGTAAATAATCCACCCTTCTTGTTCCTCACATCACCAACAAATATGTTTTCTGGTTTTGAATTCGTTTTAAGTTTTGAAGCCTTATTCTTGTTCCTTCAAAGTTGATTTAGGTTTTGGTTTATATATTTGGTTTATATTTTTTAAATGGTTTTCATTATATTATGTTCCTAAAAATGGTCTTACATTTGATTATGTTGTACAAAAGATTTGGTTTTGGGTTATTTTGTGAGGGAGAGAAAGAAAGAGAGGGCTTGATCATGTATGAGTTCTTGATGGTCGAAGTAGATGACCGGAGATACTAGAGATAGGTTGGACAAGGTGGGTGGGGGAGAGGGCTCGATAATATGGTGTGAGGTTTGGAAAGAAATGAGACATGTATATAATTATAATATAATAATAATAATAACAAATTATAACATAATATTATATTTGTTTTATTTTTAGTTGTAAATTAAAGAAATACTAAAAGGATAAAAGATCATGGAGTTAACACACTTATTTAATAGAAGTTAGCCTAAAGGACCAAAAAATAAAACAAAATGACAACATAGTGACCAAAAAATAGAACAAAATGACAACACAGTAACCAAAAAATAAAACAAAATGGCAACACAAACTATTTAAGAACTCAATATACTATAATAATTGAAGATGAACAAAATTATTTAAGAAGCCGAGGGTTAAAAAATGACAATAAGATAATATCGAAGGACTCAATATGATAAATTCCGAAAACTTGCTTACGGCGCAATTAAACGAAGCAGGTTTTCTTCTAATCACAGATGAATAGAGAGAGAAAGAGAGAGAGGAACCGTCGCTGTGAAGGTCAAACCCAACAAACAAAAACTCTTTGAAAATCTCTGACCTCCGTCGTATTCTAGCAACTTCTTCTTCTTCCTTTTTTCCGGCGAAGTTGATGCCCTATGCTATACTGAATAATCTTCTTCGGCGGTTGGTGGCGGTGGCGGTGGTGGTGGTGGTGGACAGGTGCCGGTGAAGTTAGTCGATTTAGTTTGATTATGAGGAGAAACCTAAATAACGCTAATAATGATAAACATGAAAACTCCAATGGCTTAATTCCTAATTCATTCAGATTCATTTCTTCCTGTATCAAGACCGTCTCTTCAAACGTCAGGTCTGCCGGAGCCTCCGTTTCCGGATCGGTTTCCGGCGATTCTTCCGATGAACTTCGGAAAGACCAGGTGAAACACGATCGATTTGTTTACTTCGTTGATTTCGGTTCACTGTATTGTTTTTAGGATAAGGATTGATTTTGTTGTTTCTGATTTGGTAATGGCTTGCGTGTAATTCGTTTGATGTGTGTTTTGTTTACATTAAGTGTATATTGTGGAAAGTTGTTCATAGGTTTTTTGATGATGTTGAGAAATGAAATTCGAATTTAGTGAAAAATGAGGCATTAGAAATATGAATGGAGACTAGTGGATGAGAAAGCTTGATCTTCCCTTACATTTAGGAAAGATGTATATATGTATATATATATATCTGTGGTTCTGGAGATATTGGAGTTGAGAATTGTTTGAGGATGCAGTTTTGGCAGGGAGTCACTTTGGTCATATGCTTGAATTGTTGAGAACTGATACCTTAGGATATGGAACTTGGGTACAACATACTTAAATGTAAAAATAAGAAAAGGATAGGGATAGAAATTTAGCTAAATTCTTTCTGAAACTTAAAATTGTAAGCAAAAAAAGGAGAGGAGGTGTCAAAAGAAATTGCTTCTTCTTGGTGGTAGCTAGTCAATCTCTTGGTGCTTCTTCTTCGAGTTAGTATTTCATGTCTTCTTTCTTAAAAGTTAAAATTCGCTTTGTTTGTTTGCACTGTGTTGTGTGTTGAATTTTTTGGAAATAGTCACACTTGTCATCCATGTATCATGTGGCTATGTTCTTGCACCATGGGTAGTAGTTTCTTTGCCTAAGTGAAAGAAATGAGTTAACTTTTGATGGATTAATGAAAGGGGTAGAGATGCCATCTTGTTAGCAGCCTCTAGGATTCATATATACTACATAAACCATAGGGATTTGTAGGGTAAGTTACAAGGACAGGGCATGGATATGTATGCTTATAAACTTAAAAAGAAATTGCTGCTATGAGATATTTCTGATTTCACTTGCTAGGCAATATATGGATCCTATGGTGCTACATTTATGAATGGCATTTTAATATAAAAAGTCCCATTGGTTAGGTTAGGTTAAAGATAATCCATAGGATGAGACTTTGTGTTACGTCTGTCGTTTTAAGATTGTCAATCTTATTGAACTCATATACATTTTAAGTATAGAAGGAATTGTGAACATTAGTTTTGTTTATATATGTTATCATGATTTCTGTCCATGTATGCTTCATAGACTACATGAAAGAAGGACTAGAAAGAACACTTGTGATATTGTAAAAAGTGCACCAAATAAAGTATTAAGTAGTTAACAGAGAGCTTAAGACAATATTGGGAAAGGAGGCATGAAAAAGTAGAGCAAGCAAATATGATAAACGACATGAAAAATGATTTAAACATGTAGGAACTAGGGACACTAAAGGCATACCTGGAGGCTAGAGGTACATAACAGCTAAATGATCTAAAGATAGTGCAGCAAAATATTAGAGATCAAGTAAGTGAACCAAAAGAAACTTTGCAAAAAAACTACTACCGGCTGAGAGATAGATGCTGCTTCTGTTGATGAGATTTATAAGGAGAACCAGGGAAGTACTAGAGACCATGTGAAACAATGACAATCATCTTCTCCGAATACCGCTTTTGAAATTAACAATGTGTAGGAAAACAAACTATATCACAATCTTGATTCTTAAGGAGTTTGGTAACCGTTATTAAAGTAAAACGAAGGTTTGGCACATATAAAACTGAATTTAGTTCCAACTCATGTAAATAATATTCCTAGTGCTAGTAGAAATGAGGAACATTTCTATCAACAACTGGACAGTGATACAGTTGATGGTGATTTAAAGTCTCTCAATAATTATGTTTCTTGTCATATGATCAAAAGAAGGGGTATGAGCCTATGAGGGTATCTACGATCCGTTCTTCAAAAAGTAATCCTTTCGTGGGAGATGGTAAATATATTTACTTTGGTGTGCCCCATTGCCGGAGTTGAGGATGAGTTGGTTGGTTGCAAGAGGGTTCTCAGTACCTCCATTTGGGTGACTGAAGGGCTTGGAGATGGGATGTTTTCTGTAGGTCATGAGCATATGTAGTCACTGATTGTAGCCTTCAAGATGTCCAGTTTGGAGGCTTTCTATCAAGATTTCAACAGTGGTCCTTGGTAAGATACGGTTTCTTGCAGTAGTTACACCAGACCTCAACATTTTTGGGTTTTGCATTCCTTTGTCCTTCAGATCTGTAGGTAGCAAGGGCAGATTTTTGGATTTCAGCATTTGTTAGTGTATGCAGCATCACCTTGTCCAACTTTCTTCTCGTTGGACTTCTGCAAACACTACTCTAAGAGAGGGCAGGGGCTTGGTACCTAGAACTCTACCCCTAACCTCTAGTTTCTTGTTGAGATCGTAAAGGAAATAAAAGATTCTGTCCTTTTCGAGCATCTGGGCATAATGAGTACTGGCTTGAGGACATGACACATCACACATGTCATAAAAGATGTCCATCTTCTGTCATAATTCGTTAGTGCATTGTAGTTGATTACATTTCTTTCTCCTTGGCTGGTATTACAAAGAGACGTTCGAATCACAAAACACTTTTGTGGTGCTTTCTTGAAGGACTTTTAAGGACTTTCCAGATTACATATCTTGAGATTACATATCTTGAAGGACTTTTAAGCACTTTTAAGATCAGATTACATATCGTGAAGGACTTTTAAGCACTTTTAAGATCAGATTACATATCTTGAAGGACTTTCCATTTTGTGGGCGGTGTTGTTGTACAGATAAGCTTTGCCAATATTTAGGTTCATTGAATTGATAAGCCATGCCGGTACAATGGAGATTTTAGTCTAGATACTATTATTTTATATGGTATATGTCTGCATTTATAAGTTCTGGCTCTATATTCCATCATGTTTATAATAACCACTCGATGTATATTTGCTTGAGCAGGTTCTGTGGTCTTGCTTTGATAGACTCGAGCTTAGTCCATCAACTGTCAAGAATGTCCTTCTACTTGGTTATTCTAATGGTTTTCAAGTACTCGATGTCGATGATGGTTCAAATTTTACCGAATTGGTTTCAGCTCGTGATGATCCAGTCACATTTCTACAAATACAACCAACGCCTGAAAAGTCTGAGGATCATGAGGGATTCAAGATGTCACACCCTTTGCTATTGGTCGTGGCTAGTGAAGAGACAACGTTTTCAGGTCCGTCGTATAATGAGAGAGATGAATCATCTCAGTTGGAAAATTCCACATACTCTCCTAGAGTTGTTCGGTTTTACTCGTTAAGGTCACACAGCTATGTTCACGTTTTAAGATTCAGGTCTACCGTGTATATGGTTAGATGCAGTCCACGGATAGTCGCTGTAGGTCTTGCTTCTCAAGTAAGTACCCATCTACATCGGTGTTTAAGATTAGAGTAAACGGATTTGGTCCCTGTGGTTTGGTGGTTTTTACGGATATCGTCCTTAGGCTTCATTAATTACGGATTTGGTCCTAGTGGTATGCATTTTCTGTTGGATTTGGTCTCTATTGTATGCACAGATTTATTGAATGGCATACCACAAGGACTAAATCTGTAATTACACTGTGTTCTCAAAAAAATGATGGAAAGGAAAGGAAAAGAAAGGAAAAGGAAGTAAATTTTTTTATTTGTGTTCTTGAAAATGGAAGGAATGGAAAAGAAAAGAAAGGAAATGACTTTCTTTTCTTAGCTTTCCGTCCAAATGTGGGAGGAAAGTTTTAGAAGGAAACTCATCCTCATTTTCCTTCCTAATCTTTTCCTTTCCTTAGTAAAAGAGTTTCGAGAACACGATCTTTTTTTTTTACTTTCCTTTTCCTTCCTTCCCTTCCCTTTCCTTCGTTAAAAAGGTTTCGAGAACACAGCGTAGTGAAGCCTAGGGACGAAATATGTAAAATCCACCAAATCACAAGGACCAAATCCGTAATTTACTCTTAAGATTATCTTGGTTTCCTGATTCCACTTATGAAATTTCCCTGTCATTTTATGTCTAATTCAGTTTCCAATTTGTATGAGAAAGGAGCTGTGCTGAGTATAGTTGTTGAAGTTCACTTTTTGTTAACCTTGAGTTTCAGATTGATGCAATAAAGTGATCTCTAGAAAAGGCATGGATCATATCAAGATTTTATTTTTCTTTAATTTTTAAAGGAATGCCATGGAACTGTTAACCAGATGTATTAAATAAGTGTCGATCTTAGATGGCTAAACTAACTCTGAAGACTCTAAAACATGTACAGTATCGAATTTTGCTTGTAATGCAATCTCATATCGTTTATTTTAACTTTTCATGGCAGATATATTGCTTTGACCCGCTTACTCTTGAAGAGAAATATAGTGTGCTCACTTATCCGATATCTCAGTTGGGAGGACAAGGACTCTCTGGGATCAATATTGGTTATGGGCCAATGGCTGTGGGGCCTAGGTGGTTGGCTTATGCTTCCAACAATCCATTGTTAACGAACACTGGCCGCCTAAGTCCTCAAAATCTAAGCCCTTCCCCAGGTGTAAGTCCTTCAACCTCACCTGGTAGTGGAAGTTTGATGGCTCGATATGCCATGGAATCCGGCAAGCAGTTGGCTAGTGGGCTTATTAATCTTGGAGATTATAGCTACAGAACTTTGTCAAACTCTAGCCGGAAAGCTGGTAGGGCTGTAGCTCATTCAGCTGAAAATGCTAATGCTGGAGTGGTAAGACTTCTGTAGTTTGATACTTTCATAATCAATTAAATTATATATAAGTATTAGATTTACTTGCACTTAAAATGCAATTGGCAGGAAAATGAAATTTTGATTTCGATCATGCAAGACATCCTCTATTTGTACCTGCTTTCGTATATTTTTGTTTGTTGTTTTTCTCTATGTTTTACTGTTGCTGCCTACTACCAACTCGTTTCTAATTTTTAGCACTGGCATTCATATTTTTAAGTTCTTTTTTATGTTCTTTCTCTGCAATTTTATTTGAGCAAGCTTTCATACAATAAATTTTTTTATTTGAATCGTTTCATTGCAGGTTGTGATTAAAGATTTTGTATCTAGTGCCACTGTTTCGCAATTTAGGGCCCATCAAAGTGCCATATCTGCACTGTGTTTTGATCCGAGTGGGACCCTTTTGGTCACTGCATCAATACAAGGGAGCAATATCAATATTTTCCGAATTCTTCCGTCCTCCTCGCAAAACGAATCAGGCGGCCGAAACTTTGATTGGAATTCTGCTCATGTGCATCTTTATAAGCTCCATCGTGGGGTGACTTCTGCTGTGTGTTTTCTCTCTGCTTGTTATGTTTTTTTTTCTATTTCCAGATTGATTATTTGGTGATCTAATTTCTAACCTTTTTGTTTCTTTAACAGGTGATACAAGACATTTGTTTTAGTAACTATAGTCAATGGGTAGCTATAGTTTCATCTAGGGGCACATGCCATATTTATTTATTATCTCCTTTTGGTGGTGAGACTGGTATTCAGTTGCAAAATTCCAAAAGCATTGGCCAACCACTATCGGCTTTAGTCTCGGTACCTTGGTGGTTTACTTCGTCTTTCGTGAAAGATCAATCGTTATCACCACCGCCCCCAGCAGCAGTCACTCTGTCTGTGGTTAGCAGAATAAAAAGCAACTCTGGGTGGATTAATACGGTAAGCAGTGCCGCATCAGGAAGGGCGTCTGTGCCACCTGGCGTCATTGCAGCCACTTTTCACAATTCCGTGCGTCAGAGTCCGGAACCTTCTTCTGGCTCAAATGCCGATATTTTAGAGCATCTGCTGGTATACACTCCATCTGGTTACGTGATTCAATACGAGTTGTTGCCTTCTATAGGGAGAGAGCAAGGTGAATCTCCTTTGAGGGCGGAGACCGCTTTTCAGGCCCAAGATGAAGACTTGCGGGTGAAAGTCAAACCAAGTCAATGGTGGGATGTTTGCAGGAGAAAGGATTGGCCAGAAAGAGAGGAGCTTATTGGTGTGGCTGATTCTAATCCAGCTGAGGAACATCTTACTACTATGGAGAAAGATTTAGGTAAACAGCAAGAACGATCACGTTGGATTCCCCATGCCGAGGTGCAAATGAGGTCTGGGAGAGTTCCAGTCTGGCAAAAGTCCAAGGTGCTGCTGCTGCTACTTACAAATCTGCAATTGAATGTTCGATATTGGTATTTTTGCGGAATTACTTATGATCTGATCATGTTATGCAGATATATTTCTATGCGATGGCTGCTCCACAGTTATCTGAAGAGCCAACTGTCGGTGGAGAGGTTGATATTGAAACAATCCCGGTGCATGAGGTTGAAGTTAGGCAGAGAGATTTGTTGCCCGTCTTTGACAGCTCTTCTGTGGTCCGTTTGGGTTCGACTGATGGCCGGTAGTCTCACGTGATCTGTTTTAATTTTTTTTATCTCGTTGCAACTTCATTATAATGTCGGTAACTTTAGACTCTTAGGGATGTTTACTAAATGCTTACCGTATAAGAGCTTGCCAACAAGAGTCACCATTTTTCTTTATTTTATTGGGCAACATTCTTGGCTATCAAAATTGATTGTTGGTAAGAGTCTTTTACCTGGTAAGCGCCGAGTGGGTAAGAGTCTTCTTTCTCACTTAATGGGTAAGAACCTCAATTCTTGCCATGATGCCTCTTACTGGTATAGAATTGAAACATGACTATTATGCATAAAATAGAAGGCAAATAAGAGAGTATTCTTGCTTTGTTTGAAACTAAAATTTGAGGTGTTTTATCTTATGTATTTCTTGTTTGTTATGTATTTGTTTGAAGAGTGTTTGGTGGTGGTAGATATTCTGCTGCTTCGTCTTCCATCAATGATGACAAGTTCTCTCAAGATTCTACAATCTCTCGTGGTAAGCCGGTTTTGTATAAGTTAGTTTTTTTCTTTCTTTTTTGCACCTGCTTATATTTGTATGTTATTGCTTTAAACAAATAGCCGGTCTAGTCATTGAGGTAGACTCGGGATACACTTTTATTTTGTTTTGCGATGTAACATGGTTTTTTTCTATTAAGGTTCGTCAGTGGCAGCTGCAAACGTGGAACAGATGGATCCACTTCAATCTTATCCTATTCATGCTTCAACTGTAAATAATAATGATGGTGTGAATAGAATAAGTGGAGTATCATCTGCCGTTGTTCCATCTTCAGAAAGCAATGTGACCAGTGATGCGGGTTCTAACCCTGGTTCTAACCGTTCCGACTCAAGTATGAATGTGGTTGATGAAGTTCCCATGCATGAAGAGTTTGGACATGAATACATTTCTCCTAAAGTTGACGAAAGGGCTGATGATGTTGATGGCAACCACCAGATGGAGGAGGAAGATGAGGAGGATAATGATATGCTTGGAGGGGTGTTTTCATTCTCTGAAGAAGGTGAGTATAATTTAATCATTTGATATCTTTTTTTTTTTTTTTTTTAAAATCTTTTTGAATTTTTAACATGAACTAGTTAGTAATGAGCTGAAATTGGTGGTTGCAGGTTGATGGCAATGTGTGTTTGTAACTAACAGTGATTGATTGGAGAGGAGAGGGTGAAAACTGTGACAAATTCTTGGTTTTCTCTGTTCTAATTCTTGTGTACATTCATCATGTATAGTAGCCAAGCAAGTAAGTAGTCATTTGTTTGTGTAACATTACTTTTTTACATTACATTACTTGGTTCTTTTCAAAGTAAATCATCTGGATATTCTTTTATCATCTATCTCTTCATACTTACCTCATCAAATACCTAAGATTCATCAATCCTTTTGCACCTTACCTGGTGTTCACACAAAAGTGAGTGTTAAATTAGTCAAATCTATTAACAAGTTGTTCCACTCATGAAAATGCTTCACTTTGATAAGTTTTTTCAATGTTTGAGTTTGAGCTACATACCAGTTTAACAATATATTTGTCTTAAACATTTTTCATGTACTTAGGGGCTGTATGTTTTTTAAAAAGTAGCTCTTAAAACCTCCTAAGTCTCAAAATGAAGAGGGTGTTTGGGATTGCTTTTTTAAAGTGCTTGTTGACTTATTGACTTTTCAAAAAGCCAATAAGTTAAAGTTATTGTTTAGCAATCTGAGAAGCACTTTTCAAAAGTGCTTTTGGAGTAAGAAGGAAAAGTTGTTTTAAAAAAATAAGGGAGAATTGACTTTTTGATTTTGGTCTTTGGCTTTTAGCTTTTCTGTCTCACATAGCCCCACTTTTAACCCAAACATTCTTTAACTTATTGACTGTTACCATCAAAAAAGTTAATCCAAACATTTTTTTTTAAACTTATTTTTCCATCACCATAAGTTAATAAGCACTTTTGACCAAAAACACTTTTGGACTTCACAAAGCAATTCCAAACACCCTCTAAGAGGTTTGTAGATTTAATACCGTTTGTTCTATCTTTAAGAAATAGGTTTGAAAGACTTATTGTCCTCGTAAATTTAAAAAGGTACACCATCCATCTCTTATGTGAAATCAAGACTTCAAACCTCTTAGAAAAACAAAAGAAACAAAGTATCATCTTTGATATCGAGTCAAATTGAGATGATTAGTAATTCAGGACGGATTGTTGGATATGTTTGTGAATCCCTAATATGAACCTTGAGTCATCAAAGCTTTTCTGACTTAGCTACATGACTGCTAGCCAACAACAAGTGCCTTTGGGGGCTTGCTTGGCTAGAAAGAGATGGAATTTAAGCACAATTTATGGAGCAAAGTAACACACACAACATCAATTATACACGCAACACTATATGGGAAGGCATAGGCAAGTTGATAACCATTGCCACCAAACTAGAGTTGACAAAATGCTTGCCTCTAAGGCTCTGACAACCGGTCAAAGTTGAAAATCCAACACTCTGATTGTCTTAAAAACTTTCTAACTTATTTATTACTGGATTTCATTTTGAAACGAAAGGCTCTTCTTTTCTAAAAATAAATAACAATGACTCAAATATGTTTATAAACCGAACCTTTAAATGAATATCATCACTCACTAACAACCAACAAAAAAATGATCATTTTTCAAACTTAATAAAGCTTCAATTCTCATTAAAAACAAGTTTATTAGAGCTTGAGCTCATACAACAAAACACTCAATTATTCAAATACTTCATCTTGTAAAAAATTTATCATTTTGATGGAAGATTGAAACCAAATGTTGCAGTTTTGATCCTTTCACATATTCTATTGTATAATTGTATGTGCAATTAGTAGTTACAAGATCATTAAGGTATAACAGATATACAGTTTAGAGACGGACTATACATACATATACGAGGATGGAGAGAATAAATCATCATCATATCTACAAGTATCATTTATTATTATATGTTGTTTGGATCGATGGTTTTCTCTATTATATCGATGCAAGAAGCGATGGATTTTCCGTCGGACATGGCCTTCGCCAGATTAGCTCGGGTTTGTTGGTGACGACGCAAGATTAAGATGGTGTTGAGTACAGCCCATCTCACTTGAGAATCTGCTTTCTTCTGAGTAAATCCCAAGCTTTTTAGCAACCCATCCAACTGTTATTATTATAACACAACAATTAGCAATCACTTATTTATTCAATCAAACCACAACAGTTACAAATAAATAACAAGTCCTTTGTCTTGTTTGTTTTTATCATTCATTAATCAAGGAACAAATGTGATTGAAGGTAAGAAAGTGTATGTACCGTGTTAATGTCTGCAAGGCCTCCTTCAGAGTAACCATAAAGAAGATATTCGGTTGCAACTCCTGCTAATGCTATACATGAAAACTTGTTCAACATCTGAAATCATCCCATACATCAATTAACCTACCTTTTCTCATTAAGGAGGTATCATCATCATCATCCCCTACACTAAATAGCACGACTTAAAAAGGCTTGGCTGTAACACCTTCGGCATATCCCATATCCCCATGGATAGGAGTGATGCTGGGTTCATAAGTAAACCTTGGCCTCCCAAGACAACAATGCGTTTTGGGGCCATATGCACGGCAGGTTCTTGGAACACTGCAGTTAAGCATGCTTGGGTGGGAGTAGTACCAGGATGGGTGACCCCCTGGGAAGTCCTCACCAGGTCGCCAGAAACAAATCCATGAGCCAGTGGAGCAAAGCGGACAATATTGCGTCGAGGAAGGCAGGGTGTTACATTGGCTCATTTAAATACTATATACAGGGTCAGGTTCAAATGTGAACTTAATTTTGGTTGTGAACGTGAGGACGAATCTCAGCCACACATCTTCGGTTACGGTGGACGCGATCACGGAGGGTAGAGATTATTAAGGGGGGGGGGGGGGACCGGTCAAAGCTGCCTTTATTGACTGGATGAGTGGTTCACATTTGAACTTTCCTCTATATATATGTGTGTGTGTGTTTGTGTGTGTTCATCGAGATTATGTGATAAATATGAGACATACCGTGGCTGTTACTCTTCCTGCGCTTATCTGCACATAATATACAAACTTGCACAATAAAGACCAAAAATTTGAATTCAACAAGTACAATTGGAAAAAGCAAGCTTGCTTACTTGGTCAGTGAACTCAAAATCAACAAAAACAGTCCCTGCTTGAACATTGAGTGATCTTTCCCTCTGAAAAGCTTCCAAACTTGATAGTGTATATCCCTTGGGAAGTATTCCCACCAAATATGCAATCAAGAAATGTCCAGCTTCATGCTACAAACACACACACATATTATATATATATGCCTCAAAATCTAAAACACATTTTGTATTCATGACAATAAAAATTGAAAAGGGGTGTTACTTGGATAACTCTGTTGTGATACTTTTCACTGATCTTATGCCCAATAGTATCAAGAACCAGGTTGCTAAATCCTCCATCGAAAGCCACCTACAAAAAATCAATTCCATTAGACTAGAAAAACTTAATAGACAAATGTACATAAGTACTATTAAAACACATAACAGCAAAAAGTTTTAGAATACATACTGAATCCAGTGTCCATATTAAAGAGACCCCCAATAAGACATATAAGAGCTCCTCTGGGCCAAAATCAAATACGTTCCAAGCAGAAATGAGGCCTAAAAGAGCAGCAATCAGCAGATTTCTTTCTATAGCTCCGAGGGTGTTGTCCTTTGGCGATAAAAGAGCTGAAGCCTCTATGCCGTTCAGTTTCAGTTCGTCCAAGCTGTATAACCTCTGGGGTACCTGTATTAAATCTTCTTATTCAGTCATCAAGATTTGAACTGTACAAAGTGAAAAGAATATAGTTACTGAAGGTTATAATAGTCTACAACATAAGTGATAAGGAACCACAAGAAACCGTACAGTTTCATGATCTATAACATGTTCAGTTAAATGAAAAAAAAATACATGATCTTGAACCATAGAAGATGATATATTGAGATGTCATGTAAAGTGTATATGAAGAGCAAATGAAATGCTACTGTCTTCCTTAAAGAAAAGAACTACACTTTTTATTTTACTATGTCAAGGAAAATTTTATATGAACATTGTTGCAAATATTAAACATTACAAGGAAATACTTGTTATAAAGGCCAACGCTTTTTTTTAAGTATACAATATTAATCATTTAAATCTGAAATAAAAGAAGAGTGAGGATGAGTAGAGAAGTGACACACATCACAGATGGAGATATATGAATGCAAACAAATCCTTTGTATCACATCCTCACTCTTATACAATTTAACTTAAATATAAGAGCGGTCTACGTTTCTTTTGTCCGAATGGTTCGTGAAAAAGCCTATTTTCGTCCTCGTGTTATGAAATAACGGTTTTTGTCGCTGTGGATTGTACTCGTTGCCTTTTCTGTCCCTGTGGTTTGCAATTCGTTGTTGTTTTCATTCATGGGGCAACACTGTTAAAAAAGGTCTATTAAATGGGAATAATTTGGTCTTTTTATCTCTTGTTGTTATTTTCCATTAAAAAGATTTAAGATTATTTATATTTATGTATATGAATACACACAGACTTGAAAGTTACCATAGAACTCTCATGATAACGTCTTAAAATTAAAAAAGTGATCAAATGCACATTGTAATGTTTTATTACCAGTCAGATTTGGCAAATAAAACAAGGAAATCTAGTGATTATTAGAATATATAAGAGGTATCTTTGGTATTTGAGTCCTTTCCTAGTGCTTTAGTGTATCTTTAGCCATTAAGGGTTTATTCTTATTCATTCTTTTGTAATCTATCTCTTGATTAGAAACCCTAGCCTCTTTGGAATTTTTGACTGATCTTCTTGAATACTTATCATGGTAGAAGCAAGATTCAAGGGATTCTACTTATTAAGCTTAATCACAGTTTTTGCAGATCCAACTCCGTGGTGAGTTGGTTGGGCGTTGCAGGGGCAGTGCAGAGTGCACCCACGCTCGCGGTTCGGTGCTCTTCCCTGAATTATACTTTCTTTTAATCAACGGCAGCAAAATAAGTGATTTTGAGGATTTAATGATTTTGGGTTTTCGATAACGGCATAACCAAGGTTTTGGCTTTGGGGGGGATTTTGGCAGAAGCAAGGGTTTCGGATTCCGGCCCTTCATCAAAAAATTTGTCACCTTGATTGCTTACAAGTAAGTTTTCCACAAACATACGACACGTAATAAGATAGATTGTCATTTTACATGTCACCATCTAAAGCTTGGCCTTTGTTCCTTCCTCCTTGCAGACTTATTTATCAAGTAACATGATTTTTGTAAGCAAACTCTCAATGCTTCTTCCTGCCACATTGTGAGTTTGAAGAGGATACTAAAATAACATTGCAATTTAGCTATTTTTTTTTGTATATTCCTAATGCTTTGGTGTATTTTAGCCCTAATAGGGTACATAAAAGAGCAAAAACTTGTGCATTCGGTTTTATTGTGCATTCATTCTTTAGTAATCTATAACCTCTTTGTATTTTTTTTTTCAGAAATCTTGTTAATAAGATATGAAAAAATGAATCCTTGAAAAAGTATCATATCATGTATGTATATATAGAGTTATTTATATTACCTGTTGAGCAGCTCCAAAGCATCTGAGACCCCCTGGTTTAGATTGCAAATCTTTAACAAGAGAGAGTGCAGCTCTATCATCACCTTTGCTAAGCTCCTTATCCACTTGTTCCAATTTACCACTACTAACACCACTAGTTTCTGTTTCTGTTTCTGCTTCTGATGATGATGATGATGATGATAGAATCTTTACATTATTACGATTAATGATCAAATACCTTGAATTTGAAGTTGAAGTTGAAGTTGTTAATCTCTGCTTCAAACTCCATTGTTGTTGCCCTATTGTGGTAGGGTATGCGGATAACAGCAGACCCCCATTCATAACCCTAATTCCAACAATGTATGTTTCTACTAACACAGTGGATGTAGTAGTAGTAAGCTTTCTAACGCACAAGTATCTCTATAAGCAATCAAAAATAATTTCAAGGATCTTCTGAACCACTCGTATTAGTACAATTTTCTTTGGATTTTTCTATCTTTATTAGTCACTCGTATTATTTTGATTTTTCTATCTTTATTAGTCACTCGTATTATTTCTCCAAATTTGGTAACAGTAAATATTCAAAAAGAATATATGAACTAAGAATATCCTATATGATTCATACGACTTTGTCCGCTACTTAAGTCGTGGTAGTTCTCATATTCTTTTGAATGGATATGGTTCTTGTAATCTAGTTTAAACCCGTCTCTATCTCTCTCGTTTGAACTTCATTTACTTCAACACACTTAAGATCAATATCCGATCAACACCCAGTTAATACTCGGTCAACACCCGATCAAACCCATTACTCGACCCGGTACTATCTCGTTTTGTACTTTTTTGCTACAATATACAAAAAACTAGAAATAGACATAGTTTTCATAATATATATATATATATATATATATAATGGTGGTACAAGGCAAATTAGGAGTATGTCACCGGCCCCAATTTAAACATATCGGTATTTTGGGACCCTTTTTTGAGGGGATTCCTAGCCCTGATCGATTGGGGCAAATTACCATTCCTAGAAAATGATTTTTGAATAGTTTATCCATGTTAACTTTTCAAAAGAGAAGACAAGCCCTTTTCAAAAGCATAAGACCACCCTAAGCCAAATCAATTGAACTCAATAGCCACATCAGTTTTCCACTATCTTATCAAAAACAAACCCATTTCCATCTACAATGGTTTGTCCAAATACTACCCCATTACATTAAATAAATAAATAAAAAGAGGAAAAAAGAAAATAAGAGAGAGAAAGAAGGGAGAGATAGAGACAAAGAGAGAGAAAAAGAGAGGGTGGGGTGAGATATTTCTCTCAGGTTGTAGAAGCTGAATGGAATGGGGGTGTTGGAAGCCAAGGATAGCACGGCGGTGTTTGTGATGCTACTCGATGAAGCTGAAGCTACCTGAAGATGAAGCCAAAGGTGGGTTGCAGAGTTTGGGATTGCTTATCTAAAACCATTTTTCTTTTGAAAAGTCAAAATAGAATAGCCTTAAAAACACTTTACTCCTCTACCGGAAAAAAAATGGTAAAGGCAAGCAACTTTTTAAAGCCCTATCAAATTGAGAGCAATTCCAAGCATCTTGAGTTAGTTTGGGGATTGTTATATGCAGTGGCGGATCCAGGAAATTTTCACAATGGGGGCACCTTTAAGGTGGATTAAAGACTCGCAAAGTCGTGAGATGTGTCTTTAGCCTAATTCCATTGTTTCGAGAGATTTTTAAAGTTTTTTTTTTGTTGGTTTGAAGGAATTTATAGTTTTTTGTTGATTTCGAGGAACTTTTTAGACTTTTTTGGTTGATTTTCAGAGTTCATTTTGTTTTTTGGTTGATTTTGAAGGTTTAGTTTTCATTTTTTGTTGATTTCGAGAGTTTATTTTTCGTTTTTAGTTGAGTTTGTGGGTTTCGTTTACGTTTTTGGTTGATTTCGAGAGTTTAGTTTTTGTTTTTTGATTGGTTTAAAGAATCACTTTTCCGTTTTTTATTAACGGGGGCCATACAAAAATTATTGGGGGCATTTAAGGTAATAAATTATAAAAATAATTAATTTTAACCTAAAAAATTGGTTTTTCATATTTTAATGGGGGCCTATGCCCCCATCTTATTCCACTTGCATCCGCCCCGTTATATGCACCTTATTTATGTTAAAATCAGCTTAATTCTAACATTAGGAATATAAAAAGCAGTTTACGATAGTGATATATGTAACAAAGAAATAATATATTTGATAAATTTTTGGATGCATTTAGCATAACCCGTTAGTTTTTGTCTTTGACAAGTAATCCCAAACACCCATAAGTTGTTTTAGATAAGACAAAAAAACGGATTACTTGGTAAACCATTCATGAATTGTTCTATTGTAAGATGCGACTGAAGATAAATGGTTTGCTCTGTTGGCGGTGCGATTGGGCGGGAGATTTCGTTAGATTTCCGGCGACGAACCGGTGGAGCAACGGTGGTTGCTACCAAGGAGGAATGCGACGGCTCTGGTGTACGCCGCCGCCGCCGTGCGGCACTTAGAATGGTGGATAGGCAGCTAGCCAAAGGCAACTTCAAATTGGCCCTTTCTTTAGTCAAACAGCTGCAGCGTCAACCACCTCCGGCCGGTGGTCTCCGTGGTTTCGCAGCTGCCAAACAGGTCCTTGTTTTTAGTTTTGAGTCCAATCATTGTTGATTGATTAGCTGGTGGTAGTTGAGACAAGACTCCAATTTGCTAACCTAAATGCCTCATAATATGCTTCATTAATTGTTAAGATTTTGAATTGTGAATAGTAATAATAATTTGACAAATGTGTTGGATGGGAATCATGGAGGATATGTTTTTTTGGATAAGGAAATCATGGAGGCTTAGGCTATGTTTGGCAAACTAGCTGATAAGCTAGCTTATAACTTATAACTGGTAAGGTAGCGGATGACTGATAAGCTAGCTTATGAATAAGATGCGTTTGGCAAAATTAACTGATAAGGTAGCTTATGACTGTAAAATGACAAGAAAAACATGTTTAAAAATTAATTGGTAGTGTAAAACTTAGCAGGGGTATATTTGGAATAAAAAATAATGAGTCCCATAAGTCACCAAAACGCTAGTAAAAGGTAGCTTATAAACATGTACTTGACTTATAAGCTAGCTTATTTTTACCAAACAATGCCTTGGTACACAAGTAGAGAAGTATTCGATTTTGGAGTGTATCTCATCTATAAATGGCATACTGGTGGCTGTTCCCTTCTGATTTTGTACATTAGAAAACTGGTGCTACTAGTTTGCATTATATTAGTTCGAGTAAAATTGATGTTAGAGAAGACATTGCATATGTTTATTTAAAAAAAAAACCTAAAGCCATAAAAAAACCATTTTCAGCCTGTTGATCCTAATTGATTGCTAGGTTGACTAGAAAGGTCAAAGTAGAGTCCAGTTGTCGGATGGAGGGAGGAGTAACTAGCATGTCCATTCTGTTTATATTATCCATTTTTAAATGTTGCTGAAAGATATGCTTTAACATATATAGGTGCCCCGTAGAGTCTCGTCGGTAGAGGATTTACATCTCAGTGTGACAGAAACATCAGCTCTTCAATCATTATTTGATTCCATTCTTGATTTAATCATGAGTAGCCTTGAATCGTCGCCATCGGAGGAGGTACTTCTGTTTTCTTTGTATTATATATTGATTTCTCCTAATTTTGTTATTTGCTAACCAACTGAGATGCTGATTTCTGTCAGCAAACCTGCCATCTGTTTTTTTAACTGTGGCTTTCTAAGACAGCTTGCATGTACCTCGGCTAATCCCATCACTCCTAAGTTAACAGCTAGAAAACGTCCTGAGGACACTCGAACTGGTGACCACTAGGGAGTAAACCCAAGACCTTACAAGTTGAGCTACCCTTGAGGGTTAAACCTGCCATCTTAGGTTGTGGTGCTAGAGAGTTAAACAGGGATTCACATGACAAAAGGCATTCTATATGATGCCACATGTTTGGCATGTAGTTTCACATTTCTTATATGTCTAATCTCTGCTAGCATATCATATGCTTCTTACATTAGCATTAATGCATGCAACAGCTTATCTAAGTCAAACTCCTTGGTTGTATTGGTATCCAGTCAAATCCTTCTAATACTTCACCCCATGTTAATTTTTCTATGTATCTATTAATTTCTTAATGGGATTCACCAATAAAGAAAAATAATATAGGGGCCAAACATGGATCCTACTCACTCTTGTTTGCACCATCTCTTATTTTATGGTGCACCTGATTTTAAGGAACTCTTAGTAAAGAATGCACACATGATAGCCAACAACATTTGTTTTTAGCTGAATAAAGATTTTCCAAAAAAAAACATCTTTTAGTTGTAATTGATAATGCATTTCTCATCACTAAATATAAGTGTAGAGATGGTTTACATTGAATTATATCATGCTGAAGTGTGGCTATTTACTAAATGGTTTTGTTGTGCGAACAATGCTTGAATCTCTTTCTCAATCCAAAGGAAACACTAACAAGTGAAACTTGTATTTTGCATTGCCAATATGTAAACTGATGACCGCCTAAAACCTTTGACATGATTAATAGTATCGTTGTTGAATTAAGTTGGGCTTATTGGTTTTCTTTTTGTCAAGTTCCATGTACATTGGTATATATTCAAGAGACCCTGAAGGTTGGTGGTCTTCATGGAACTGCACACAGTGTTATGTATATTATGTTTGACCTACTTCTTTTCATCCTCGTGTTTCCCTTATCTATCCAATCGTTAATTGGCTCTAGATTAATCTATTAAATTGATTAGAAAAGGAATCATTAACTTTGTATCTGATAGGCGTCATTGCTTGGACAGGGGCATTCCGTAACTAGTGAAGGCAATGGTTTATACCTTGAAGATGATATAGTCGATCACAAGTAAGATCTCTTTCTACTACCACAGTCTCCACATCATATTTCTATAAAAAATAGAATATTTGTACCTTCTTTGCTAGCAATCTCTTCTCCTTAGTTATGCTGGAATTCTAAATGGTTGCCGCTAAATTGTGTTTTTGGAAGCCTTTAGAAGTCTTCACATAATCCATCCATTTAGGTTGCATTCGGTACGTGAACTCAAGCGGTTGAACTATATCGGACAAGACCAGTTGTTTGTAGAATGTTTGGTAAAACTAGTATAGGCCGGATAAACGGAACATATTGACGCTAGAGTGTATTTTAATGTTTGTTTACCAAATAATAATTATTAATGAAAAATGTCGAGTAATATTTAAATATAATATAGTATTAAACATTCATACATAATTTATCAATATAATATATTATGTTATATATAGATGTATAGACATAAATATACACACACACACACACACACTAACACATTTACACACATATGTAAGGTCGGGCATCGGTGAGAACTGCCCCTTTTCTTGAGAACCCATTTACAACCCTCGATCTCTTTTGCTCCAATGGAGATGATAACACATGTTTTTGGTATAGGTCAACCAAGTTATTGGGCAACCTAATCATACAAGTTTAATTGTAAACGATGATGAATTTGCATTGGATTGGAAATTTTGGATGCAAAGGCAGATTAGCAAGTCAACCAAATTATAAGCAACTAAATGTTCCAAGTCAACCGGAAGAAATTATGATGTTTTAGTTTTGGAGGAGAAATGTTGGATATAATGGCAGATAGGAATAGCTCAAATTCGTCATAGTTTAACTATAATCAAATATTAAGAAAACTGGCGAGCTAGTTAGATGACGTTATCTTGGTTTGTTGTTCCATCCCAACTTATAAAAGCGTTGACCATGGCCGGCTTACGTGTTTGTTTGCAAAGTGCATTCTTAATTCCTTCTGAACACGCATCAATTTCATGTATATATACTCTTGGTTTTACGATTGTATCAACCTGTCTACTAATGATGCCTTTTGGAAGTTTGAAGCCAAGTGGCGCAACATGAAGCAGGTCATTTTTTAGTTGGCTACTTGCTTGGTGTTTTACCGAAAAAATACGGCCTCTTCAGCACGGAGGATATGAAGCAGGACAATATTCTTGATGCAAGTGTAAAGTTTATCGGCTTTGAATTTTTGACAGAGGTAAATGCAAGAATTTCTTTAGGTTTTCCCCCACTCAATAAGTAGTACCTTTTACCACTCTTATCTGTTAAGCACTTGCCAACAAGAGAAATTACCCTCACTTACCTTGTCATTTAACATTCTCGGCCATCAAAATTGATTGGGGGTAAACATCTTAAAGGCTAAAGCTGCTAAGAATTTACCGTGTATGTCTTTTGGTAGCTATTATGCCTCTTACTGGGTAAGATTCTTGGTCCGTATTATGCCTCTTACCGAGCTCAAGCTCCTCACCACGAGCTCGAGCTTAAAAAAGACTAAACGAGCTGAGCTCGAGCTCAAGCTTAAAAAAGCCTAAATGAGCCCGGCTCGATAAATGTCTGGCTCGGCTTGTTTACATCTCTAGTCCGTATCATGATCAATCTGTAAGGTAAATGATATCACTGAACGCTTAGTTGGCAAGCATTTAGTAAACGGTCCCTTGGCTACCTCCTATGGAAAGGGTTGAAACGCTTCTTGAAGATTATTAACAACCAAAGGGAGTTTATACAAAATCATCTACAAATAAAAGGAAGAAGAAATCTACCTAATTAAGAATATTTACTTTTCTAGCTAGACAGGATTTACAACTAGCAGTTACATAAAAGATATTAAAACAATGATATGAAAATGAAAGACTGATATCTCTTGATTGAAGCAATTTAGGAGGTAATCAACAGAATTGATCCTTATCTCGTGTAGGGTAGATAGCCTTACAATTAAGCACTCAAATACTCTCCAATATTATAATAGAGTTTCTAAAAGAAAAAAGAAGGAAATGAAAACAGAAGTAGTGAAAAGTTACTGCAAAAAGACTTCATACATTATAATAAAAGGACTAGGCTATATATATATAGCCTTACACACTACTAGGAAAAAAATCAACATCCCCGACTAACCTAAAACTAGGCACATGGGATACACCCTCCCCATACGTGCAATACAAGATAGAAACTACCATAATTTACCAAATCAAACTAAATAAACTAGTAATTAAAACATAACTAATTTAATAATAAACAAACTAATACTAGCTTAATCAAGATTACATCCAACATCTCATTCCTGCAATACAAAAATCCAAGCATGGTTGTTTTGACCATGTTGTAGTAGCTTGTGTCACTACATTTGAAGATTCTTCCAATTTAGTTTTTGCTTCTCTATTAATTCATAAGAAAGAGTAGTTGTTATTATACAGTTAGAAGATGCAGTACCATCAAAGAAGTTGCAACAAGTCAAGCCAGGTCATCGGGTGAGCCTACTCTTTCCTATACACTCGTATATTCCTCAAGGATGGATGCTAATTAGCTGATCTGTATTTGGTTATAGAGAAAGGTTCAAATGAAAAGTGCTAAAAAATACGAAGTAGAGAAGTGATCTCCACCACTCATCCGGTCAATAAAGGTGGCTTTGACCGGTTACGGTGGACTCGATCACGGGGGATTGACGCGATTCATGGGAGGGTAGAGATTATTAAAGGAGGGGACCCGGTCAAAGCCGCCTTTATTGACCGGATGAGTGGTGGAGATCACTTCTCTACTTCTCATTTTTTTAGCACTTCTCATTTGAACCTAATACTTTGGTTATATTTATATTTAAAACTTACGATGATGCCATCTTTTTTATTAACATTTCAAAATCATAGCCAATTATGAGGCTGATATTGCTAATTCTGTAGTTTTCAAAGCAATCTTTTGATTAGTTATTGCCAATTCTTTGTGTATTCAACATGTTTTATTAGTTGATTATAGCACTGTACAAATACATATCTAACACGCCCACCCCGTTCCACAATGCATGCATGCAGGCCAGTAAGGGCAAGTTGTCTTCCACGGTTAGTTACTCATTCTGTATGTACATACTTTGATTTAGATATAGGAAAATAAAAATATAAGAAAAATAATAAACCTCAATCGTAGTTTACTCTTTGGTTTCGTTCTTGTTTGTTAGGTGTTAAGCAAGTTGTTATGTGTGATCCTTGGAGGCTTGGTGGCAGAGCATCTGGTGTTTGGATACTCCAAAGGACATCATGCTGATGTGGAAATGGTATTATTCATTCCTTAGACAATTATTTAATAAGACCTTATTGCATTTAGGATTCTTCATATTATATTAAACAGTTGGAGAGAGTGCTTAACCAATTCACACAAGATGAAGATGAGGCAAACACACTGATCAGATGGTGTGTGCTCAACACACTTGTCGTATTACATCGTCATGGTGAAGCTACATCCATGTTAGCGGAGGCCATGGCACATGGAAGATCGATCGGGAATTGCATTGATATAATAGAGATTACTCTCCAAAATTATCAACACATTTAAGCAACTTAAATCTCTAATCATGTGGTTACTTTCTTTCAAGATTATTATTTTAAATCTTGAATCATACATAACTTAATGGTTGGCATGAAAGACCAAGGTTATTGCTAGCATGTAAATTTTGTATTTGGTTGTTTAGGACCATGGGCCTTAGGGTTTCTCTTTGTATAGGTTTAATTGCCTATATATAGTCCTTGTATCCTTTCATTGTATGCTCAAGATATATAATACAATATCTAATTACATGGTATCAGAGCATGGTTTCATGACAAACACTTCACGGATTTTTTTCCGGTTTTTACTCCTCGTTTTTCTAGTTTGTCGACTTTCTGATCAGCTTTTTGTTCGTTGGTTTTTCTACACCTCGTGAGTGCATCGTTTATTGCTTTGTCTTTGTTCGTCGGTTTTGTTTTTGGCACCAGTGAGTGCACCGTTCTCTTTCTGGTTTGTTGTCCTAGTTCAACGTTTTGTGGTTTGTGGTTTATTGGAAATTCTAAATGAATAAGAAAATGATATAAAATGTATAGTTTCTTTTAATTCACAGAACAGATGCATAAGAGTACGAGATTACCCCCATAAATAACCGACATAATCTTAAAAATAATTTATGAAATCAACAAAATAATGAAAAAGTTGCTCGTAACGGCGAAATTCAACTAAAAACACAACTGACATAAGATGTGGTTTTATGTTTTGCTTAAAAGGTTAAGGTCATAGTCAATTCAATTTTAAAAAATATATTATTCCCAAAATCGATATAATTGACTTCTTTTTGGGTCAAACCGTGTCGGCTTTCTCTCTGCTCAAACCTTCCTAGACTTTGATCCACCTTAATTAAATGTGCACCCGCTAAAGGAATTTGCTGGGTCCGCTAGGTATATTCATATGTAAATGGACGTTACACATATATCATCTAGCTTATTAATTAACAGTTAGACTTATAAGCTATATAGTTTGCCAACCATTAAAAAGAACTCAAAATAGAATAAATGGAACTAAAAAGATTCAAAAATCGACCCATCAAACATTTCTAAATTTTGGTTACATCATAAAGAAATACAAGAATCAGATTTAAAATCAATTTCAATTAACTATTATAATTAACTTATTATAACAATTATACATTTCATGGTCAAACATGTAATAGTGTTTTTTTACATATAGAAAATGTCAAATATGCGTAAGTAGCAAGAAATAATGGGACCTCCCAAATCGACAAAATCGACATCTCAATTTGGAAAGTGGTCCATTATAACCCATTTTTCAACAAATACACATACTTTCTTTTAAAATGATCTTAAGTTACACTGTGCCGCAAGCTGAACTTGTTACAAGACTTTTAAAATCGTCCAATGTTTCTTTTAACAGAACTTATATGTCTTTTCATAACAATTTACTTTTGCTATTAGTCTTAATTTCAAACCCGTGTTACATTGATTTAAAGCTTAGAATAAGCACGCTCAAGGTAGAGGTATTTTGTGGCCAAAAAAATTAGAATCGTTAATTTTTTTTTTTTTTTTTGAGAAACTTGTAGTTTTTGTTACATTTATCATTTTTTGTTTGAACTTTTATTTGACCATCATCTTTTATTTGCTTGTCTATGTTTAGTACTCTTGTTACTTTAAGATGGATGATCATCGTGAATTCGAGTTTAAGCCTAAAACTTATGGATAAAAATGTGTTGTACCAAATTCACCTATCTCATTCTTATCCAACCAACCAATGCAAGAATGATAAATCTAATTTTTATACATTTTGAATTAATTTTATCTCATTTCATATTCTCTCTAACGATGTGTCTCTGTCTCATTAAAGGACATAATGACTCATTAAAGGACATAATGACACATGAATTTTAACACATGTGATTTCTATCCCCTACGTAGTACCGTACTACCGTGCATCATTAAATCAAAATATAATAAATGTCCAAAAAGAGCTACCATCTAACTCTATAATCAAACAGGGTACCAACAAATGCTTTTATTCTAATAATTTTTATTACCAAGATGCTTTATCTTTTTGAGTTGAAAATTGGTTGGATATTTTAGAAAATCTATCAAAATAAAAAATATAAAAATCTGGAACTCTAAAGTCCACACTCCACACAACCCACTTGGCTATGCTATTATTATTCTTGGCCACCACGTTATTTTTTTCAAGAAAATTGATATTAATTTCTTCCTTGTAAAAAAGACTATAAATTACAAGATCACCCATTAAACCATCACACACTCATCATCATGCTTCATGAGTAAAAACAATATAACATCTTGCTCTATATATATACAACCAATGGAGATTAATCCTAGTATTGCCATTTTTGGTATGTTTTACAATTCTATAATCATCAACCCAATATTCTTACATGGGTTCTGTGTTGCTTCCATACAAGTTTGTTGGAAATAGTGTCCAAAATATTAACTAGTGATAGTATTTTAATAATGGTAGAGTCCTTTTGGGTTGCCCTTAAGACCCAAATAAACAATCAGGAAATTAGAGGGGGTGAAAGTGATTAATTTATTTATCAGTTGAGGATAAATATAATCAATTAGATAATATCCAAAATATAATTAATTGGATTAATTATATATAAAGGATAATAACTTGATAATAATTAAAATAGTTTTAATTGGTTTATCAGTTTGTGTAGGATTAGGAAGCCTCAATCAAGAGATTATAAATAGATGCTTTGGGATCAAATCCAATTGATCAATTCATTCATTATCTCTTCTGTTTGTGGCATCCTTCTCTTTCCCTCTCAAAGTAGCCAAAAGGTTTGAGCGTTCTTGGTTGTTAGTATTTGGTGATCTTAGGTGTGAGCCACTAGAGGGATTCATACTATTGGTCCTTGACATCCGAGAGGCAATATCAAAGGTTTGATTTTTCCATCGAGCTAATTCTTCAACAATCGCTATCAAGTAAGCTTTCTTGATCATTCTTTTGTAGTTAAGTTTCTAAGAACATGTGCATCCTTAAAGATTATTAATTTGTTGTTACCATAGTTTTTTTAATATGCTTCCGTTGCTTGAATGTGGTAATAGATTTGATTAAAAACCTAACAGTGGTATCAGAGCCATTGTTTTTGAATTTTAACTCAAAAGATGTGTCAATTTAATTTGCAAATCTGTTTGTGTTGATGAGGCTTTCGAAATCTAGGCAAGCTATAAAAAAAATTGTTTTTTATTAGCAACTGTGTTTTGATGGATAAAATAGTTTTTGGAAACTTTGACAAAAATTGTTTTTGGAAACGTTTTTAAAACTTGCGTAAAAAGTTTACATATTATTAGCAATTGTTTTCTTGCCTATTAAGTTTTGATTTCTTCATAGTGAATGATGAGTTTTATGCAATATTAATTCCTAATTAATTGTTGGTAACAGTTTTAATTGATTACAAAAGGTGTTTGTATGAAAACGTATTTACCAAAAGGAATTTAAATGGATTTGCAAAAGTGTTGTATTTGCAAAAGGATAGGTGTTTTGTATTATTAAAAAAATCGATTTCCTTTTTGATTTTAAGGATAAATATCAATTTTTTAATTATGGAAACTTTTTTTGCATAAAAAAAAATCTATTAATAATATTATTGTTTATGGTACCTATAAATTTTGATTTTAGTAGGTATAGTTTTTTTTTAATGCAATGTTTATCCCCAATTGCTTTGGCTAGTTTCCTAACTTGCTATAATTCAAAATTTTGAGTTTTTTCAATTGTTGAAAAGATAAACCCAAAATTATTTTGGCTAGTTTCCTAACTTGCTAAAATACCAAATTTAAATTTTGGATAATATAGTAAGATAAATATTGATATTATTTATATAGTGAATATAAATTGGATATATCTAAAATTAATCATTAACATGTGTCCTCACTTGTTTAATTGGAATTAATTATGGAATCGATTATATTAATTATTTAATGTGTTACCACATAGTTAATTTGAATTAATTAGATAATCATAATTTTAAATGTTTTAAAATTTCATCCAATTATATATATAATAGAGCTTAATTATATGTATAAAATTAAATTATGCATTGATAGTCAAATCCAGGGGCGTACTCACTATAAACACTCTAAGGAGGTTTAAGGAGGTTGCCTATAAAATGGTAACTGAATGAGAATGGTTTTTCAAATGCTTTAGCGTTACCATTCTCACCGCCTCTTGTGTGGACTAGTGGAATTACCGAGAGGTTTGATAGGTCAATGTAACAAGTTAAAAGTATTAACTATAAAGTATAAAACAAAATCCCGTTTTAGATACACTAAGAAATGTGAAAGTCATATGCTTACCCATGTAAATAACACACATAATCTTATAATTTGTTAACGGAGCGTGTGCGGTTTGCCGGCACGTTAATTTGAAATTATAGTAGAAAATGATATGGCGCTCGTGATTCTCAAGCGTACTTGAGCCGAGGGGTCCATGTGTTTTTACATGGTCGATTCACTATCTAGTTTGTGATCCCCGGCATCCCAGTCACAAATGGAAGATAAGCATAATCGAGATTAACATGCCATTGACATAAGTCGATGAATCTCAAAAGAACTAGGAGTTTTATAGTGAATGAAATTAACAAAAGTATTGTTTACCTAAATAACTTTGTGATGTGATTACGGCATCCCTTTTCGCATCATAAAGTGAAATATGGATCCTAGCCTTTTGAATAATCTTAGGGTAATTATTTTTAAGGATTAAATATCAAACCAACTAAAATTATATCTATCAAATGGTTGAAAATCTTCTTCCTCCTCCTACCCACTCAACATCCAACCTTACGTTACTCTCTATCCTAAGTAAAGATAAACTCACTGTGCCAAACTACTTGGATTGGATTCGTGCCTTGAGAATTGCCTTGCGGTACGAAGACAAAGAGTATTTGCTCGATGAGGACCTTCCTATACTCGATAATGAAGCAAGCCCTGAGGCAGTAGACGAATATAATAAACATGACATGGAATCGAGAAAGGTCGCATGTCTCATGTTAGCGTCAATGTTCCCGAAACTTCAAAAGAGTTTCGAGAACATGGAGGCGTTTGACATAAGTAAGCAGCTTCGTGAAATGTTTCAGGAGCAAGCAAGACAAGCAGGATTCCAAGTCGTAAAATCGCTTATGGAATGTAAGCATCAGGACGGTGCCTCTGTGTGTACGCATGTGCAGACAATGAAAGCGTACATTGACAGGTTAGGCAATCTAGGTGTCAATTTCCCAAGAGAAGCTCTCTTAGTGGGGCATATAAACAGTTCATAGTGAACTTTAATATGAACAATATGGACAAGACCTTGATGGAACTCTATGGCATGTTGAGAACTGCTGAAGCAAGTATGGGTAAGATCCAAAGTGCTCACTCAACTACTCCCGTCCTGGCCATTAGGGAAGGTGGTTGTAAGAAGAAGAAAGTTTCTCATCCCAAAGGGAAGGGAAAGGCTAAAGTTGTTCCTCGCAACCAAGGCCTTAAGAGAAAAGTTGAAACTTCTGACATATCACCAACAAGTGACCCTAAGGAGGCCATATGCTTCTACTGTCAAGAAAGGGGCCATTGGAAGAGAAGTTGCCCAAAATATCTGGAGGACTTAAAGATGAACAAAGCCAAAGAGTGTGGCACCTCAGGTATTTTTATGATTGAACTCCATAGTACTTTAGTTTCTAACTCTTGGGTCCTTGATACGGGATGTGGTGCTCACATTTGCTCCAATTTTCAGGGACTAAAGAAAAGTAGAACGTTAAAGCATGGGGAACTGAATCTGATCATGGGAAACATGATGACTCTTGTTGTTACCAAGATTGGAGATTTAGAACTAGTGCTTAGTAGTGGTCTTTCAATTAAGTTATTAGATTGTTGCTACTCGCCAGAAATGGCTCGAAACATTATCTTTTTCATGCATTATACAAGGATGGTTTTAAATTTAAATTTGATAATGATAATGGTTGCATTTTGGTTTATAAAATAGTTATTTTTTAAAGATACTCCTTGTAATGGTGTGTATGAAAGTATGATTTCTGTTGGTAGAAATAATAATAATAACTTAACTCTAAATGTTGGTTCCTCCAATAGTGAATTGGATAAATCTCATTGTTGTGGCATCATCGTCTTGGCCACATAAACAAGAGGCGCATCGCCAAGCTCCAATCGGACGGGATCTTGGAAACATTCGACTTAAAGTCGGATGAAGAATGCGAATCTTGCTTATTTGGCAAGATGACTAAATCACCTTTCAAAGGATTAATGGAAAGGGGTAAGGATCTGTTGGACTTAATCCACACAGATGTATGTGGACCGTTCAGATCCGCCACAAGAAACGATGAGAGATACTTTGTTACTTTTACTGATGATTTCAGTAGATATGAATTTATCTATTTGATGAAAAACAAATCAGACACCTTTGAAGTGTTCAAAGGATTTAAAAACGAAGTAGAAAACCAACTGGGCAAGAAAATCAAGATTCTCCGATCCGATAGGGTGGAGAATACTTGAGTCATGAATTCTACGACTATCTAAAGAATTGTGGAATAGTTTCACAATTATCTCTTCCTAGAACACCACAACTTAATGGTGTTGCTGAGAGAAGAAATCGAACGCTACTTGATATGGTTCGATCCATGATGAGTCGTGCTACACTTCCAATGGCTATGCCTTAGAAACTGCAACTCATATCTTAAACCTTGTTCCAACTAAGAAGGTTGCAAAGACACCCTCTGATATGTGAACCGGGACTCGTCCCTTGTCAGAACATATAAAGGTCTGGGGTTGTGAAGTTTTCGTTCGGCGCGAAACTAACGACAAGCTGGAACCAAGGGCAGAGAAATGTCTATTCGTTGGTTATCCCTACAAATCCTTTGGATATATATTTTACAAACCCTCTGAAAACAAAGTGTTTGTGGCTAGAATGAGAGTCTTTCTAGAAAGGGAGTTCATTTCCAAAGAGGATAGTGGGAGTAATATTGATCTTGAAGAAATTCAAGAGATAACCAATGATGAACCTATAGTTGACACTAGCCCCCAACATGAGGTTGAATCACCTGTTGAGAAAACTAATACAACTCCACCACCTCTTCGCAGAACTAGTAGAGTTAGTAAAGTTAATCAAGCTCCTGAATATTATTATGGTTTTCATATTACAAAGGAAGGAGATACACTAGTAAATGATAAGACATTTGATAGTGCAGATGAACCATCTAACTACAAGGAAGCGATGGCAGGCCCTAAGGCTGCCAAATGGAAAGAGGCAATGGAGAGCGAGATTCAGTCCATGTACGATAACCATGTTTGGGAATTGGTTGATCATACACCAGGTCGCAAGACAGTTGGTAATAAATGGATCTTTAAAAGAAGACCAACATGGATGGGAATGTGCACACATTCAAGGCTAGACTGGTTGCAAAAGGTTACACTCAAACTCAAGGGATTGATCATGACGAAACCTTCTCACCAGTATCTAAGATTAAGTCTATCAGGATACTACTTGCCATAGCTGCATTTCATGACTATGAAATCTGGCAAATGAATGTAAAAACCGCTTTCCTTAATGGGAAACTTGATGAGGATGTGTATATGGCACAACCTGAGGGTTTTGTACATGCCAAGTATCTAGATAAAGTGTGTAAGCTTAAAAAGTCCATTTATGGACTTAAACAAGCGTCTCGTAGCTGGAATCTTTGTTTTCCATGAAAGGGTCAAAAAGTTTGGATTTTCTCAAATCAAAGATGAGTGCTGTGTATATGTTAAGGCTAGTGGGAGTAATGTTGTGTTCTTGGTCTTGTATGTTGATGACATACTACTCATAGGAAACAATGTTCCGATGTTGCAAGATGTAAAATTTTGACTCGAGAAATGTTTCGCTATGAAAGATCTGGGAAATGCAGCATGCATACTAGGAATAAGAATCTGTCAAGATAAACCAAGCGTTTAGTTGGATTTAGCCAAAGTAAATACTTGGATAAGATATTCCAAGAAAAAGTTACTTACACATGGCATAAGATTGAGTAAAGATCAATGTCCTAGTACTAGTGAAGAACTGGACGGTGTGACAACCGTCAGTTCCGACCTCCAGGTTAATTTACGCGTTCAGTCACTCTACAGCATTTCCGTAGGTTAGGAGTTAGTTAAATAAGTTTTAAGATGAAAATAGATTAGTTTGCGAGAAAAAGTTAGGTTAAAATCCTAAGAGTTCTGAAAACTGCCCGAAAAAGCCCGAACCGGCCCGAAATCACCCGATAATCCTAAAATGCCAGAATTAAGATAATTTTTGGAAAAATTAAGTTATAATGTTTAAATTATATGTAAAGTGAGTTAGATAACCTAAAACCACTTTCGAAAAGTTAGAATTTGCGAAAAAACGACAAAAACCCGGTACCGCGTCAAATTAACAGTGTCAAATGTACACTGTTTTATTTTAAAAAAAAAAATATATGGAGAGTGGGTGGGACCCACTAGGGGCCGGCCACACCACCCCCAAGGTGACCTTTCCCCTCTTTGATATAAAATCCATCATTTTTTCATTTCCCCAACAAATCTCATTATCATTTTTTCAAATCTTCATCTCTCTCTCTAATTCTCTCTACTCTCTCACTAAAACTCAGCCAAGAACACATCTTCAATCCAGATTTTTAAAGGTTTTAACAACCTATTTGAGATAAAGATTAAGTGTTCATCAAAGGTAAGCAAAGTTAGGATGTTTCTACTTCGATTTTCAACTCATTTGTGAGTTTTTTTCTTCTTTTTCAAGGGTTTTAACCCCTTTTTGATTCAAGAAAGAAACTTGTGTTTGGGAAAGAGATTTAACCTTAGGAAATGTTGTATAACAATCTATGAAGGTGAAAATCAATGATTTCCCCATAAGAACACAAGAAATGAATCAAAAATCGTTTAGATGATGTTTTTGACCACCAAACTTGTGCTAAACTTCATCAATAGTTCATGCATGGGTTTGGATGGTATGAAAGCATATTTTAGTTATATTACATTTGAATAATCTGAGTTATGGGTGAAATAGCAAGAAAAACCCCGAAATGGTATGATTTTATGTGTTTTGGTAGCATATTGGATGTTAATGTTGGACAGATTCTGTCAAAATGGTTGCATGTACTTTACACGACCCAAAAAGGGCTTTCTTGAACTTATTTCTTCATGAAAATTTTATGGGATGATATTTAATGTGTTAGGGTTCAAACCCCACTGGAATGGTGCAAAAACACCAAGATTTGAACCCAAACACACCATAAAACATTTTTGTGTGCAACAGTGTTTGGTCAGAAATTTTGGTCAACTTCAAACTAGCATAACTCCTTGATTATTTATCTAAAGTACGATTTTCTTGATTCTAAACTCAAGTACTTTGAGTTAGCTTTCTAAAAAGTCCAAGATCATGTCATTTAGAGGAGTTTTGAGACTTCAACCAATGAGTTTGAGTTGGTGGTGTAGGCTGTCCTCTTATGGCAGATTACACATGCACCACTTGAAAAGGTCATATCTCCCTCAAAAATCATCCTTATGACATGAAACTTGTCTCAAAAGTTTGGTATATGTTTTAGCTAGAAAATCTCTTTGGAAATTCGTGATAAAGTGGTGTATAGAATTATTTATGAACTAAACTTTACCTAAAGGTATTCTGGAATTTCAGCCCTTACCACTGATTTTGTAAAAATGTTTAAAAATAGTAAAAATTCTCTAAAAATCATGAAACTTGGTGAAATTGTTCCTAACATTCCCTAAAACAAGGGGTAAAAATTTAAGGACTTGATATTGGGAGGACCTAAGTTCAAAATGGTAATTTTTGCAACCTAAAAACTATGACAGATTCTGGAATTTTGCTTGAGAAACCAAATTCATAAATTCTAAACCTTCCAAAATGTGGGGAACACACCAAAATGCAATAAGATGAATTTTTATTATTTAGGGCAATGTAAATTAATATAATGGCATTATATGGACATCGATGTGATTATGACTTAGGAACCGTTAAGCTTAGAACTTACGATAAACCTATTGTGTCTTTTAGGGTGAATAGTATCGGACCGGGACTTTACCGCACATCATCACTTACCGACCCGCATCAAACGCTCGAGGTGAGTATTCACAGCCCCACTTTTACCGTTTTTAATCGTTTTGGGGTGAAAAGCATGATATGATTGAATGAATTTATGAAAATGTTATGAATTGAACTGCTTCGAAATGAGCAAAATGGATTTAAATGAATTGAATTGAAATGAAACGTAAGTGAGTTAAATTTGATATGTTTTAAGTTTGATATAGTGAGGTAAAAGGAAAAAAATGAATAAGTCCCCGAAGACTACTATTAACTCATAACAATGGGCCTAAAATACATGTGGATAGCGCTATTTGGATTGACATACCCACCTAGAACTGACGAGTGATAGGTGCACTGTATTGAACAAAACGTTCTACGCAAGTGGGATTTACTTCCACCGCTGGGGTAGATAGGGGCAAAGCATGTCATGAATTGGAAAGGATTGTAGTAACTCACTAATTATCTTGCGATTTACAAATCATCCGGAAAAATTTACTCACTGTTGGTAGTGAATGAACGGATTCACTCTAACCGTATACGATAACTTAAGCGAATGAACGGATTTGCTTAGTTAAATTTTTGAAAAGTGTAGTGAATAAAAGATTCACTGAAATGTCGTTGCATTTAAAATATTTGTGCATATAAAAACCTGTGAACTCACCAACTCTTGTAGTTGACACTTGTTTATCATGCTTTTCAGGAAATCCGAAGGTTTGATAAGATCATTAAGGGAACTTTTGTATAACACCAGTCATGTCAATTCATATTTTGTTTAGATTTGTAAACCTGAATGATGGTTGGATTGTAATACTTGAAATACTGTGTAAACTCTTTTAAATTTTTGATATGAATGATTGGTGTGTTTTATTTCCTATCGCGATGAAATCTTGACTGTGGCACCTCGTGGTTCCGCTTTAGCGGGGTGTTACAGATTTGGTATCAGAGCCATAGGTTATAGAGAACATCGGTTTTTCATAAAAAAAAACCAAGTACTATAACCAACCTTTTCAAAAGAAATTAAAACCTTTAATTAAAAAGATTTCTAGGTATAGGAAAATTCAAAAATTCGTATGATTAGAATAGGTACTGTTCTGGTATATCATAGAAATGCGGAGCCTGATCACCTACGCATAGCCATGATATAAGTAGAATAAGACTTGTGAACTAACCATGCTGTTAAAAATTTAAAAAGTCGAAACTTTCTGGGAATTTCCTGCAGAACATTTTTATTTTTGTGAGTTCGCATTAATATGTACAAGTTTTGAAAATATTTCTAAATTGATAACTTAAAATTTTCTATCGCAGTTACCATGTCCCAGGAGACCGACCCGTCTGAGCACCAGTCCTTGGGGTCCCACGGACCCTCTAGGAGTCGGAGTGTCGCCACGCGTTCCCAGACCATCGACCGGGAACGTGACCCGTACAGCGACAGTGACGCTGACTCCCATCAGGTCCCCGTCCGGCCCGCCAGTCCGGCGCGACCTTACGGGCCTGAGACCCATTATGGCCTTAGGGGCAGGCGCACCGCTCGAAAGAGCGTGCCACTGCCTACCCAGATGACCTTCCGCATTCCCTCTGGGGATGGGGCGGGGCCATCACGGGTAAGGGGCCAGGGTGGGTCGTCGTCGTCGTCGTCCTCGTCCTCTACATCATCTGGATCTCCGCCACCCTACCGTCCGTCGTCGCCGATAGCTAGAGTTGCCCGACCATCACCCGATGCCCGACCACCGCCTGTCGTCCGACCACCGCCGATAGCACCGGTTCCTAGGCACCCACCAGTGGCCCGTGCCCCTGTCCTATGCCTGAGAGGCATGACCCCGCTCGAGCGTCAGGAGGTCGAGCGCTTAGCCCGGGGTCAGGACATCCACGAGCACATGATCGATCATCATGACCACATGATCGATTCCCTGATAGGTGTAGCCGGAGCGGATAGCCAGCAGCTATCCAGAGTCGTGGCCCTCCTAGGTCACACTATGGACTCGCTCGGTCACCTATACACCTTGGTGTATATGGTGATTGCTCTGGCTATCATCTTGTTCGTCTGGGCTATGTGGGGGGCTGGCTACTAGGAGATGGGATCTTATGCTGATTTATGTTTTGGGGCATGATGCCCAGTATTTGAACATTTATGACATTTGATATTTTGGATGACTGTAAAACCGTACGATTGTTTGGTTATTTTTGGGAAATGATATCGATGCTACTATGATATGGTTTGATATAAGTTGCATGTTATATTTGCATTTTTACGTATGAATGGAATGTTTAAATTAGTATACATCTAATGACCTCGTTAGTTGATATAATAAGTTTAATAGGTTGCGTAAACACTATGGCTTGAATGAGTAGATAGTTAGTAAATTGCAAGAACTTAGATTTGCTAGCTCATCACTAAATGCCTTTATTATGGTTATGTTTTAGAAACATGCCTCCAAGAAGGGAAGATCCGGAACTTGCAAGACTCGTTTCGGAGCAAGTCATAGCCTCTCTTCCTAATATAGTTAGCCAAGTGGCAGCTGGATTCAATGCTAATCAAAACCAAAATCACGAGCGTAGAGAAAGGGAATGTACGTACAAATCCTTCCGTAGCTGTAATCCTAAAGAATTCCATGGAACCGAAGGAGCGGTTGGCCTGTTAACTTGGATAGAGGGCATGGAATCTGTCCTCCATATCAGCAAGTGTACGGAGGGAAATAAGGTACAGTATGCTGCCTGCTTGTTATAAGGACGAGCTTTAACTTGGTGGAACACTCAAATTCAGACCCGTGGACGTGAGGCAACCAATCAAATATCTTGGGAGGATTTCAAGAAGATGCTTAAGGATGAGTTTTGCCCGCGAAGTGAGATACAGAAACTAGAAGCGGAGTTGTGGCACCATGAGATGAAAGGAAATGATGTCACCACTTACACTACCCGATTCCATGAATTGGCTAAGCTAGTACCGCATTTGGTAACACCTGAACAGAACCGTGTAGATCGATACGTCTGGGGATTATCACCAGTAATCCGGGGAAATGTAACCGCAGCAGACCCGAAAACTCTGCAAGAGGCAGTGAATCTGGCAAATCGACTCACCAACAATGCAGTCTGATCAGGAACCTTTCTGAGTGATGGGGCGAAAGGAAAGAGGAAGATAGAGGAGTCTACCAAACCACAATTCAGGGGAAAGATGGGCAAGGATAGAAGAGTAACCAGGAGCTACGGATTGCAGACTCAGATGGCAGAAAGAGAGAGAGGAACGAATCAGAAGTGTGGCAAGTGCGGGAACCTTCATGGTGGGAGGTGTATTGTCTGTTCTAGATGTGGCAGGGGAGGCCATACTGACAAGGGCTGTAAGAAGGGAACTTGTTTTGAGTGTGGGAGCTTAAATCATTACCGAAATGATTGTCCCAAGTTGAATCAGAGACCCTACGCAAATCGAGTGCAGCCGGCAAACCAAGCAAACCAAGCAAACCAAGGAAACCGAGGAGGACTAGCTCGAGGGAGAGCATTTGTGATTGGGGCAGAGGAAGCAAGGCAAAACCCCGACGTGGTTACAGGTACGTTTCTTCTCAACAACTATCCTGCTACTGTGCTTTTTGATTCCGGAGCAGATAGGAGCTTTGTATCGTTAGAATTCAGGCCTAAGATAAATAAAAAGTCACAGAATCTGAAAGAGGATCATATAATCGAATACTCCAACGGAGAATTAGTTAAGGCTGATAAGATAGTCAGAAAATGCACACTAGGATTGTCTGGAAAGGATTTTAGCATAGACTTGATCCCGATTAAGATAGGGAGTTTTGACATAATTGTTGGTATGGACTGGATGTCCAAGCATCGAGCAACAATATGTTGTGCTGAGAAGATAGTCGTGATAGCATTACCTGATGGGAGATTTCTTGAAGTGTATGGAGACAAGCCAAAGAGAGACATTAAGATCGTGTCTTTTATGAAAATGCGAAACCATCTACGAAAGGAGTGTGTAGCATTTATGGCGCACGTGGTAGATAAGAGTGCAAAAGAAAAGCAAATCCAGGATATTCCAATCGTGCGAGATTTTCCTGAGGTTTTCCCAGAAGAGTTACCAGGATTACCCCCGCAGCGACAAGTAGAGTTCCACATCGATATAATCCCTGGAGCAGGCCCTGTAGCAAGATCACCTTATCGTCTAGCACCATCCGAGATGCAGGAGCTGTCAAACCAACTTCAAGAACTGTTAGATAAGGGATTCATCCGACCCAGCTCTTCGCCCTGGGGAGCCCCTGTGCTGTTCGTCAAAAAGAAGGATGGATCATTTCGCATGTGCATTGACTATAGGGAACTGAACAAGATCACCATCAAGAACCGATACCCTCTTCCACGCATCGATGACCTATTCGATCAACTGCAAGGAGCAACGTACTTCTCCAAGATCGATCTTCGATCGGGATACCATCAAATGCGAGTTCGTGAGGAAGACATCGCAAAGACAGCGTTCAGAACTCGATATGGTCACTATGAGTTCTTAGTCATGCCTTTTGGATTGACGAACGCTCCAGCAGTGTTTATGGATCTAATGAACCGAGTGTGCCGACCCTACTTAGACAAGTTCGTAATTGTCTTCATAGACGATATCCTGATTTATTCGCAGAGCAAGGAGGATCATGAGCAACATCTGAGGCTGGTATTGGAATTGCTAAAGGCTGAAAAGCTTTACGCCAAATTTTCGAAGTGCGAATTTTGGATCCGAGAAGTTCACTTCTTAGGACATGTAGTGAACAAAGAAGGAATACATGTCGACCCAGCCAAGATCGAGGCCGTAAAGAAGTGGGAAGCCCCAAAGACCCCAACCGAAATTCGACAATTTCTCGGTTTGGCAGGTTATTACCGAAGATTCATAGCAAATTTTTCTAAGATTGCGCAACCATTGACAACCTTAACGCAAAAAGACAAGAAGTTTGTCTGGGGAGAGAAACAAGAGGAAGCATTCCAATTACTCAAGCATAAGTTGTGCAATGCGCCCATTCTAGCGTTACCCGAAGGAACGGATAACTTTGTAGTGTATTGCGATGCTTCACATCAAGGCTTAGGATGTGTCTTGATGCAGAACGAGAAGGTTATTGCCTATGCATCCAGACAGTTGAAGGTCCACGAGAAGAACTACACCACTCACGACTTGGAACTCGGAGCAGTGGTGTTTGCCCTTAAGATCTGGAGACATTATCTGTACGGCACCAAATGCACTATCTTTACGGATCATAAGAGTCTTCAGCATATTCTGGACCAAAAGATGTTAAACATGAGGCAGAGAAGATGGGTGGAGTTGCTCAGTGACTATGATTGTGAGATCAAATACCACCCAGGGAAGGCGAACGTAGTGGCTGATGCGCTGAGCAGAAAAGAAAGAGTGAAGCCTACAAGAGCACGAGCCATGGGAGTTTTGGTCCAGACCAGTTTGAAAAGCCAGATATTGGAAGCTCAAAGGGAAGCCTTAATGACTGACAACATAAAGAAAGAAACCCTTCATGGCGTAGAAAAGGAATTCGAGAAGAAAGGGGATGGAGTATGTTATTTCAAGGGAAGAATTTGGATTCCAAGTGTGGAGCAGCTGAGGAAAATGATCATGGATGAAGCTCATCAATCAAAATATTTGATACATCCAGGATCCGATAAAATGTACAAAGGACTGAAGGAGCATTACTGGTGGCCCGGTATGAAAAGAGATATCGCCACTTACGTGAGTAAATGCTTGACTTGCGCGAAGGTTAAAGCAGAGCATCAGAAACCGTCAGGACTTCTTCAGCAACCAGAAATCCCAGAGTGGAAATGGGAGCAGATATCGATGGACTTCGTGACTAAATTACCCAAGACCAAAAAGGGGCATGATACGATTTGGGTAATCGTTGATCGACTCACGAAATCAGCGCATTTCTTGCCAATAAAGGAGACTTATAGCATCGATAAGCTTGCACGGTTGTATGTCGATGAGGTTGTTATGCGACATGGAGTCCCGATATCGATCATCTCTGATCGGGATAGTAGATTCACCTCGCGATTTTGGCAATCGCTTCAGGCAACTTTAGGCACTCGTGTGGATCTAAGCACGACTTATCATCCTCAAACCGACGGGCAAACTGAGAGAACCATTCAGACATTAGAGGATATGCTACGTGCTTGCGTGATTGAATTTGGAGGTAGTTGGGACGATCATCTACCTTTAGTCGAGTTCTCCTACAACAACAGCTATCATGCCAGCATACAGTGTGCGCCATACGAGGCACTGTATGGACGCAAGTGTAGATCCCCACTTAATTGGTTGGAAGTGGGAGAGAATAAATTGTTTAGGCCGGATGTCGTGCAGGAGACCACCGACAAAATCAAAATGGTTCAAGAAAAACTGAAAACGGCCAGAGATCGCCAGAAAAGTTATGCCGATAATCGGCGAAAGCCGTTGGAATTTCAAGTTGGTGACAAAGTGTTACTGAAGGTATCACCATGGAAAGGGCTAATAAGATTCGGAAAGAAAGGGAAGCTGAGCCCTCGTTTTGTTGGACCGTTTGAGGTCGTAGAAAGAATCGGACCCGTTGCCTATAGGTTGAACTTGCCTATAGAGCTGAGCTCTATTCATGACACGTTTCATGTGTCCAACCTGAAGAAATGTCTGTCAGAGGAGACAGTAATTTTGCCTTTGGATGAGATTCAAATTGATGGAAAACTGCGCGCCTCGGAAGAACCAATCGAGATTCTTGATCAAGAAACCAAACAACTCAGGCGCAGCAAAATACCAATCGTCAAGGTACGATGGAACTCTCGTCATGGACCTGAGTTCACTTGGGAACGGAAGGCTTTCATGAAAGACAAATACCCGCACCTCTTCACGAAAGATCGCTTCGGTACCAGCAAGAATTAAATTTCGGGACGAAATTTCTTTCAACCGGGGGTAAATGTGACAACCGTCAGTTCCGACCTCCAGGTTAATTTACGCGTTCAGTCACTCTACAGCATTTCCGTAGGTTAGGAGTTAGTTAAATAAGTTTTAAGATGAAAATAGATTAGTTTGCGAGAAAAAGTTAGGTTAAAATCCTAAGAGTTCTGAAAACTGCCCGAAAAAGCCCGAACCGGCCCGAAATCACCCGATAATCCTAAAATGCCAGAATTAAGATAATTTTTGGAAAAATTAAGTTATAATGTTTAAATTATATGTAAAGTGAGTTAGATAACCTAAAACCACTTTCGAAAAGTTAGAATTTGCGAAAAAACGACAAAAACCCGGTACCGCGTCAAATTAACAGTGTCAAATGTACACTGTTTTATTTAAAAAAAAAATATATGGAGAGTGGGTGGGACCCACTAGGGGCCGGCCACACCACCCCCAAGGTGACCTTTCCCCTCTTTGATATAAAATCCATCATTTTTTCATTTCCCCAACAAATCTCATTATCATTTTTTCAAATCTTCATCTCTCTCTCTCTAATTCTCTCTACTCTCTCACTAAAACTCAGCCAAGAACACATCTTCAATCCAGATTTTTAAAGGTTTTAACAACCTATTTGAGATAAAGATTAAGTGTTCATCAAAGGTAAGCAAAGTTAGGATGTTTCTACTTCGATTTTCAACTCATTTGTGAGTTTTTCTTCTTCTTTTTCAAGGGTTTTAACCCCTTTTTGATTCAAGAAAGAAACTTGTGTTTGGGAAAGAGATTTAACCTTAGGAAATGTTGTATAACAATCTATGAAGGTGAAAATCAATGATTTCCCCATAAGAACACAAGAAATGAATCAAAAATCGTTTAGATGATGTTTTTGACCACCAAACTTGTGCCAAACTTCATCAATAGTTCATGCATGGGTTTGGATGGTATGAAAGCATATTTTAGTTATATTACATTTGAATAATCTGAGTTATGGGTGAAATAGCAAGAAAAACCCCGAAATGGTATGATTTTATGTGTTTTGGTAGCATATTGGATGTTAAATGTTGGACAGATTCTGTCAAAATGGTTGCATGTACTTTACACGACCCAAAAAGGGCTTTCTTGAACTTATTTCTTCATGAAAATTTTATGGGATGATATTTAATGTGTTAGGGTTCAAACCCCACTGGAATGGTGCAAAAACACCAAGATTTGAACCCAAACCACCATAAAACATTTTTGTGTGCAACAGTGTTTGGTCAGAAATTTTGGTCAACTTCAAACTAGCATAACTCCTTGATTATTTATCTAAAGTACGATTTTCTTGATTCTAAACTCAAGTACTTTGAGTTAGCTTTCTAAAAAGTCCAAGATCATGTCATTTAGAGGAGTTTTGAGACTTCAACCAATGAGTTTGAGTTGGTGGTGTAGGCTGTCCTCTTATGGCAGATTACACATGCACCACTTGAAAAGGTCATATCTCCCTCAAAAATCATCCTTATGACATGAAACTTGTCTCAAAAGTTTGGTATATGTTTTAGCTAGAAAATCTCTTTGGAAATTCGTGATAAAGTGGTGTATAGAATTATTTATGAACTAAACTTTACCTAAAGGTATTCTGGAATTTCAGCCCTTACCACTGATTTTGTAAAAATGTTTAAAAATAGTAAAAATTCTCTAAAAATCATGAAACTTGGTGAAATTGTTCCTAACATTCCCTAAAACAAGGGGTAAAAATTTAAGGACTTGATATTGGGAGGACCTAAGTTCAAAATGGTAATTTTTGCAACCTAAAAACTATGACAGATTCTGGAATTTTGCTTGAGAAACCAAATTCATAAATTCTAAACCTTCCAAAATGTGGGGAACACACCAAAATGCAATAAGATGAATTTTTATTATTTAGGGCAATGTAAATTAATATAATGGCATTATATGGACATCGATGTGATTATGACTTAGGAACCGTTAAGCTTAGAACTTACGATAAACCTATTGTGTCTTTTAGGGTGAATAGTATCGGACCGGGACTTTACCGCACATCATCACTTACCGACCCGCATCAAACGCTCGAGGTGAGTATTCACAGCCCCACTTTTACCGTTTTTAATCGTTTTGGGGTGAAAAGCATGATATGATTGAATGAATTTATGAAAATGTTATGAATTGAACTGCTTCGAAATGAGCAAAATGGATTTAAATGAATTGAATTGAAATGAAACGTAAGTGAGTTAAATTTGATATGTTTTAAGTTTGATATAGTGAGGTAAAAGGAAAAAAATGAATAAGTCCCCGAAGACTACTATTAACTCATAACAATGGGCCTAAAATACATGTGGATAGCGCTATTTGGATTGACATACCCACCTAGAACTGACGAGTGATAGGTGCACTGTATTGAACAAAACGTTCTACGCAAGTGGGATTTACTTCCACCGCTGGGGTAGATAGGGGCAAAGCATGTCATGAATTGGAAAGGATTGTAGTAACTCACTAATTATCTTGCGATTTACAAATCATCCGGAAAAATTTACTCACTGTTGGTAGTGAATGAACGGATTCACTCTAACCGTATACGATAACTTAAGCGAATGAACGGATTTGCTTAGTTAAATTTTTGAAAAGTGTAGTGAATAAAAGATTCACTGAAATGTCGTTGCATTTAAAATATTTGTGCATATAAAAACCTGTGAACTCACCAACTCTTGTAGTTGACACTTGTTTATCATGCTTTTCAGGAAATACGAAGGTTTGATAAGATCATTAAGGGAACTTTTGTATAACACCAGTCATGTCAATTCATATTTTGTTTAAATTTGTAAACCTGAATGATGGTTGGATTGTAATACTTGAAATACTGTGTAAACTCTTTTAAATTTTTGATATGAATGATTGGTGTGTTTTATTTCCTATCGCGATGAAATCTTGACTGTGGCACCTCGTGGTTCCGCTTTAGCGGGGTGTTACAGACGGGATGAGGAAAAACAGAAAGTGGTGAGTAGAGTGCCGACTGAAGAGAATCTGACGGATCCTTTCACGAAAGCCTTAACTCGACCCAAACATGAGTATCATACTGAAGCCATAGGTGTTAGAAATATCAATATATCTTGAATGTTTTAGTTTTTGGTTTGATGTATTAAAACAATAATAAATTGTATTTGACTTGGAGATTATTATATGGAGATTATAATATATGCTGGATTGCGTCCATTTACATTTAATTTATTATAGTGTTTTCGTTTTGCATGTTTAGAACCAACTTCCTAAGTATTAATTTACTTAAACCTCCACAGTCAGTCATACTCCTGGAAGTAAGTAGTGATTCAAGACTGTCATGGAGTGTTAGAAGCATAGAGAATGCAACTAACACTCATGAGTACTTAATAGTGATTTGAGTATTGGAACAACCCACACTCAAAAGTTTACTTCATGGATTAAGTCAGAGTAATTTTGAGATGATAATATTTTATGTTCTTCAAGCGGAGATACATAGAGTTTTGCTCTATGATTCTGTTATGCTTTGGTGTACTCCAACGTTGACCGTAACTGGCAGCTATACAGGGTATGTTCAGGTATGATATGATGAGTAGAAATGAACTGTGTAGTCAAAGTTTATTTGTTCCTTCTACCTAAATAGGAGAAGCGATATCCATGGGCCCCTCGATGATTTGGTGTTGACATTAAGTGTTTGGCCAAACCCTGACTGGAATTGATGTGTTCAATTGAGTAGTCTGATGAATTCAACACATATCGGAAATCGGGAAACATATTTTTGATCCATGAGATAGACTATTATCCATGTCTCAGGTTCATATGATATCTTGTAGAACAAAGGAACATTAAATCACTTATCTTAGGACCGAATCTTTATCAGAGTTCGGCAGCTTTATTGGATGGTTTGCTCTCTGCTAGTTATTTGAAAATATTGACCAGACGAAGTTAATAACTTGTCCAAGTGGGAGACTGTTGGAAATAGTGTCCAAGATATTAACTAGTGATAGTATTTTAATAATGGCAGAGTCCTTTTGGGTTGCCCTTAAGACCCAAATAAACAATCAGGAAATTAGAGGGGGTGAAAGTGATTAATTTATTTATCAGTTGAGGATAAATATAATCAATTAGATAATATCCAAAATATAATTAATTGGATTAATTATATATAAAGGATAATAACTTGATAATAATTAAAATAGTTTTAATTGGTTTATCAGTTTGTGTAGGATTAGGAAGCCTCAATCAAGAGATTATAAATAGATGCTTTGGGATCAAACCCAATTGATCAATTCATTCATTATCTCTTCTGTTTGTGGCATCCTTCTCTTTCCCTCTCAAAGTAGCCAAAAGGTTTGAGCGTTCTTGGTTGTTAGTATTTGGTGATCTTAGGTGTGAGCCACTAGAGGGATTCATACTATTGGTCCTTGACATCCGAGAGGCAATATCAAAGGTTTGATTTTTCCATCGAGCTAATTCTTCAACAATCGCTATCAAGTAAGCTTTCTTGATCATTCTTTTGTAGTTAAGTTTCTAAGAACATGTGCATCCTTAAAGATTATTAATTTGTTGTTACCATAGTTTTTTTAATATGCTTCCGTTGCTTGAATGTGGTAATAGATTTGATTAAAAACCTAACAAATTTGTGTTCTTGATCTTCATATCCATCTCTTGGTTATGGAAAACATTCAGAAAAAGGGTTCGAACTCACGTCGTCCACAGCGTAGTTTTCGGTATTTCTTTTACAAACAAACTCTCTTTTCTTGCATTGTTCTTTCACTCCTCAATCTTGTTTTCTGTTTCTTGTACACTTTTTATTGATACAGAAACAGCTGGAGTAGTACTAGTGATCATGAAAAGATTCTAACCCTTTTGCATGGTGTTCTTGGAACACTTATTTGGTCATTTGTTTCTCTATATTTGTACACACTTGATTCCAATTCATCCAAGTACCCATTGGTCCTAAGAGTTTGGTGGGTGTTTTTCTTCTTAGTTTCTTGTTATTCCCTTATGGTGGATTATCTTTACTACAAAGATCCACCTTTTATGTTCATTGTGTCTGATTCTATATCTACTTTCATGGGGTTGTTTCTTTGTTTTGTGGGCTTATTCCACAAGACCCACCAAGAAGCTCCAAATCATAATCTTGAAGAACCTCTTTTGAATTCTAATGAGATTATTGCAACAACTTATGAAAATGCAAGTTTCTTTAGCTTGTTGACATTTTCTTGGATGAGTTCTCTAATTGCAAAAGGCAACAAGAAACCGTTAGACCTCGAGGACGTGCCTAGACTCGCGGATATAGATAGCGTGAGCCGAGTATTTCCCATTTTGAGCGAAAAAATAGAGTCTTTAAGCAATAACGGAAATAATCAAATCACAACACTCAGTCTCACGAAAGCTTTATTGCACATCATGTGGAAAGAAGTGGTTATTACCGGATTCCTCGTGTTAGCATACTCGTTGTCGAACTTTGTTGGTCCTTACCTCATCGACTCATTCGTTCGCTACCTTAACGGTCACCAAGATTTCAAACACCAAGGCTATGTTTTGGTGACGGGTTTCACCGTTTCAAAGATCGTTGGCTCCATTGCGCAACGACACTGGTATTTCAAGCTCCAACAATTCGGGATTCGAGCCAGGTCCGCTCTCGTTGCCATGATCTACAAAAAGGGCTTAACCAAGCAATCAACAAGCTCGAGCGGTGGTGAGATCGTTAACCTCATGGGCGTTGATGCCGAAAGAATCGGCGACTACGGTTGGTACATGCACGATTTCTGGCTCATTTTCGTACAAGTAGGAGTCGGGCTCGCTATTTTGTATCGCAATCTCGGGCTCGCCGCAATTGCCGCATTAGTCGCCATGATCGTTGTTTTGTTAGCCAACCTTCCACTAGGACACATACAAGAAAAACTTCAAGATGACTTGATGAGATCTAAAGATAATAGGATGAAAGCAACATCTGAAATCTTGAGAAACATGAGGGTTCTAAAGCTACAAGGTTGGGAGATGAAGTTCTTGTCTAGAATCGTAAAACTACGCGATGAAGAGGAACGACCGTTGAAGAAATACTTGTACACGTTATCCGTGAACTCTTTCTTGTTCTGGGGTGCGCCCATTGTCGTAGCCTTGGTCACTTTCGGTACTTGTTTGCTCGCTTGCATCCCATTAAAATCGGGAAAGGTGATTTCTACTTTAGCAACGTTTCAGATACTCGAAGAACTGATTTACAATCTTCCCGACTCAATATCAATGTTTTTCCAAACTAGAGTCTCACTCGACCGCATAGCCAAATTCCTTAGTCTCAAAGACATAGATTCTAATGCGATAGAAAAGGTTCCACGAGGCGATTCTAATGTAGCTATAGAGATAATCAACGGGAATTTCTCTTGGGATTTAGCTGCTGAAAACCCGACTTTAAAAGACATAAACATCAAAGTTGATCATGGGATGAGAGTTGCAGTTTGTGGGACCGTTGCATCGGGGAAATCTAGCTTGGTTTCTAGTATCCTAGGAGAGATTTCCAAGATTTCAGGAACCGTGAATGTGGGGGGACGAAAGGCGTATGTGGGTCAATCGGCGTGGATACAAAGCGGGAAGATCGAAGATAATATCTTGTTTGGTAGGGCGATGGATAGAGAAAGGTACGATAAGGTTCTCGAGGCGTGTTGTTTGAAGAAAGATCTAGAAGTTCTTTCGTTTGGTGATCAGACAGTTATCGGCGAGAGGGGGATAAACTTGAGTGGCGGTCAGAAGCAAAGGATACAGATTGCGCGCGCTCTTTATCAAGATGCGGATATATACCTTTTTGATGATCCATTCAGTGCGGTTGATGCTCATACCGGAAGTCATCTTTTTAAAGTAAGTAATCTAATGAGTTGATCTATATATATATATATCATTGTGAAAACTAATGCTAGATTTAATGAAATTTCTTTAATCTGGTTTCTAAGTTAGATTTTTTTGTGTATTTCCATGATAGGAATGCATGCTGAAATTTCTGGTGTCCAAGACAGTGATTTACATCACTCATCAAGTAGAGTTCTTACCTGCTGCAGATCTCATCCTAGTAAGTTATCTAAGAACTATAAAACATAAATGGATCAGTGTTCCATATTTGGCATGAATTTTATGTTCCACTCGTGTCCTGTCCAGTCCTTTCTTATCAAACATTGAATCATGAAAGGACACAGGTGGTTAGTGGTGGCATTGGCCACCGCTTTATTCCTCCATCATAGTGTACATTGTGTGCCACCAAATCAATATGATGTGTTTCATCCTATAGATTTTCAAACTACAATCTGCCACGAAAAACTCTAAAAAATATTTATTATTATCTAAAAAAAATCAATGGCAGAAATAAACAATGTTGACTTTTTATGACTTTATTATAGTCATATGGTGCCACCGCTTAAAAAAATTTAGGTCCGTGTATGAACTGATGTCCTGTTCAGTCTTGTCTAATATAATCAAACACCGAACATGCAACTGTATTGTGTGTTCATAACGAATTAATTATGTTTGGTAATAGAATGCCATGATATCAATTGATAGACGAATCCAATAAGTTTGGATCTAAATCATCATATAAGTTTGATGAAATATTAGCAATGAAAGTAAAGGTTAAAACTTTGTGTATAACCTAAGCTAAATATATCAAAAAGAGAATATATTCATGATAGAGTGATCATTGTGTATGACTATATTTATAGAACAACTAGGATCCTAGAGTTTTGGATGCCTAGATTGTCACTTATAGATAGTTGCGATTAAGCTCTTTGGTGGTGATAATAACACTCATGTATGATGCATTGACAAGAACATCTGGCCAATGTTTTTGTGAATTCATCAACATATGTGTGTGTTCTTGTTATAGCTTAAACGTATTGCATAGCTAGCAACTCTATTCATGATATAGAAGAAGATATTACTCAATGAAAATGTTTAAATACATTAGTTGTATCAACTTATGCGAAACAGATTGAGTAGATAATCATATCATTTGAATCAAGATTTGTGCAAATGATTCATGTATGAGTTTGAAGACTCTCAGCAACCGAATAGTTTGTGGTCACATTTGGAGAGACTTACAAACTAGAAATCATAAAACATTTGATAAGTTATGATATCTTAATGGTGAAAAAGGGATGGAAAAGTCATTAGATGACATAACATTATACAATGGTATAATGTATAGATATCTTCATCAAAGGATATAGACAAAAGGAAAGTCTAGATTATTAACATCCATTAGTTTTATGTTGGGAATTGCAAATCTGCAAATGCACCAAATGGATGTGAAAATTGATCCTCTAAATGAAGATTTAGAAGAAATTTATATGGAGCAGCCTAAGGGATTCGTTGCCCAAGGTAAAGAGAACAAGGTGTGTAAACTTGTTAATACCTTATATGGCTTAAATCAAGCTCCAAAGCAATGACATCAAAAGTTTGATCATCTTACGACTATATGTTGATGATATGCTCATCATTGGTAGTGATGACAAATGATAATGTCCACGAAAGATATGTTGAAATCTAAGTTTGACATGTAGAACATTGGTTTAGCAAATGTGATACTTGGAATCAAGATCACAAGAACTGAAAATGGTCTAGTGTTAAGTCAAACACATTATATGGACAAGATTCTTGAGAAGTTTAATCAAGGAGACACTAGTATAGCTAGAACTCCGATTAACACTAGTCAACATTTATCCAAAAATAGAGGGGATATTGTTGCACAAGTGGAATACTCAAGAATAATCGGCAGTCTGATGTATCTTATGAGTTGTACAAGACCTGACTTAACATATGCAGTAAGCAGTCTAAGTAGATACACTAGTAATCCGAGTGTTGAGCACTGGAAGAACATTACTAGATTGTTAAGGTACTTAAGATACACAAGAGAGTATGGACTGCACTATGGAAGATATCCAGCTGTAATCGAGGGATACAGTGATGCAAATTGGATTTCTGATATAAAAGATTCCAGATCTACAAGTGGATATGTGTTTACACTTGAAGGTGCGGCTATATCTTGGAAATCATCCAAGCAAACTGTTATAGTCAGATCCACGATGGAATCTGAGTTTATCGCCCTAGATAAATGTGGCGAAGAAGGATAGTGGCTGCGTTAGTTTGTGAAGGATATTCCCAAATGGCCTAAGCCGGTAACGGCCATTAGTATACATTGTGATAGCCAATCGGCAATTGGCAAGAGCTCAAAGTACAATGTGTAATGGGAAGTCAAGGCACATTAGACGCATACATAATACGATAAGACAACTACTATCTACTGAAGTTATCTCGATTAACTATGTGAAGTTAAAAGATAACATTGCGGATCCGCTTACGAAGGCCTAAGTAGAGATTTAGTTTATAAGTCGTCCAAAGTAATGGGACTGAATCCCTTGAATGAATAAATTCATGCAAAGGAAACCTTACCCAGAAGACTGGAGATCCCAAGATCTGGGTTCAAAAGGACAACCTAGTTGTATGAATGTGGAGTCACTGTGGGGGGGTAGTTAGTAAACTTCTAAGACAGTGAAAAATGAGGATAAGCACAAAGCTTTTAATGATTACTGATAATCACCTATGAGAAAGAGAAGTGGGGTCGCTTCGAAGGGAATTATTGGGGATACATTCCTAAAGCTTTCTCTGAACCAGACAGTGTTCATGACCATAACGAACACGACTATGAGGACTTTACCATGTCAGGAAGAATCTTGTGTGAAGTGTGTTAACGTTTACACAAATGGCAAAACAGTTCAAGGACATCGCGTCTACTGATTTGCTAGTAGACTAGACATGCTTCATAAGGGAAGGTTCAAAGGTTAACGCCTACCTATCCTTTGCAAGATTCCGACATTGAATTTGAGTATCATGATATATGAGATGTCTATGATAATTTCCATTCATGTGGGGGATTGTTGGAAAAATTCCTAGTTGATAGTGAAGTCCGACAGAACTCGATTCTGTTTCGAGTCGTTGTATCCTGGGAAATCGACGCACCCGTAGGGGGCGAATCGGTTTTAAGGAAACCGTGTTTAACACGGGCCTCGACTCAATACTTGGGTTTGTTCCCATCTCTCTTTATTTCTTATTTTTTTCTATTTTGGTGAAACTATTTTCCTACAGTTTGTTTGTATGGATTAAGCTAAACTATTATTTGTTTGTTATGCTGAATAAACTATCTGAATGTATGACAATCAGGTTATGAGAGACGGAAGGATTACACAAGCAGGAAAGTACAATGACACTCTCAATTTCGGAAGTGACTTTATGGGCCTTGTAGGTGCACATAAAGAAGCTTTATCCGCAATCGATCATTCCAAAATGTCAAAAACTCCGGAAGGAATAGAAATTTCTAAGAAGAATTCACACGAAGGTCAAAACGGTGAAATGGATGATATTTCAGTTTCAGGTACGAAAGCGCAACTAGTTCAAGAAGAAGAACGAGAGAAAGGTAGAGTAAGTTTCTCAGTCTACTGGAAATACGTAACCACGGCTTATGGGGGGGATCTTGGACCGTTTATAATATTGGCGTAAATTTGCTTCCAAATGCTTGAAATCGGAAGCAACTACTGGATGGCATGGGCATCACCCGTGTTAGCAAGTGATCAACCCCGGGTTGGAGGCTCGACCCTCATCGCAGTTTATGTTGCTTTAGCCATTGGATGTGCATTGTGCATACTTACAAGAGGCTTGCTTCTTGCAACTGTTGCATATAAGGCAACCACTCTTCTCTTCCATAAAATGCACTTATTGTAACACCCCCCTTTTTCCGTCTCTAAACCGAGACACAACTAAGGGTGTTACGGACTTTCTTTCTTTCTTATATATAAATGTAGGAAACACATTTAAAAAGAGAAATAGCGGAAACGATTAATATAAAAGTCGTATTCATATAAAACCATTAGGATGGATCATAGTTACACCACAAAAACCTCTATGCTTCTAAAACATATACTAAGTCCATACAACCAAACCGACACAAAAACCAAAACTCGACTAGGTAACGATTTTGGTAGCTTCCTTGTACTATCTACCTCCACCTCCACCTCCAAAGCTTGGAATAGGACTAATCTGCGATACATACTAAATTATTAAGCAAAATTTGCTTAGTGATTCCAAGTTTTTACATCAAAATCATATACTCCACTTTTAGAGCCTCATGATAGAAACAAACATGTTAAGATGTTCACGTAAGTCACTTTCGTTTAGATTCCAATTTCCACCGGTGGATGTCACACTTTCCGGTATTATTTTGGACCCTTCGTCAAGAGTCCGGGATCACTTCTACAACCCCTCCACCGGTGGATGTCACACTTTCCGGTATTATTTTGGACCCTTCGTCAAGAGTCCGGGATCATTTCTACAACCCCTTTCCCGGTTAATACCGTCTCAATGATACCACCTTCTTACATCTTATTCCAACCATTGTTTTTATGGTTAAAATTCATGTATAGATAGTGTAATCATTGGTGATCTTATTCTCTTTTATTAATATGCGCATATAATCAAGATTATGAACATACTAAACATAATAACATGTTTGAGGCAGAAAATTAGAGAGTTGTATGTGAAATTTATCAACTTAAGTATGTATCACAGGTTTGTAAACAAACTAAAACAGAAAATATAGGGAATCACCTTAAGAGTTAGTTATTTGAAGCTTAAAATTCAGCAGCCCTTAGTTTACTTGCTAATCTTCTCTTCCTTGCTTACTAAGATATGAAGTGGTGTGTATGTGTGAGTTTTTCTGCTGGAACTAAAAGTAAAAAGAGAGAAACTAATAGAGATGACTCCTATTTATACTAGGAAATGAGGTGCTTTGCACTAGGTTAGTCACACCATTGATGTGGCCTTCTCCTAAACACCCTATGCCACCATAAAGCAGCTCCTGCTGTCACAACAGTCCCTTTTTCTTCCATATGACAGCACCTGCTGTCATAAACAGCCCCTTTTTCTTTAATTAAGTACTCTATATATATAGCTTCTTTATTTATTTCTTTGTTTCTTTTAGTTGATACTTATAAATAATTATTTTAAAAACTTTCAGCAACCTATTATTATAATCATTTAGAGCAGCTAAGTATGTTTTATTTAAAAATTTTCAAACAGCTAAAACAAGGCTGTTACAAAACTCCCCACCTTATAAGGGATTCCGTCCTCGGAATCTACTTTCTCTAGAATAGATAGGGAAACTTTGTTCTCATTTCCTGGTCATTTTCCCAAGTGGCATTACGACCTTTATGATATTTCCACTGTACTTTAACCAACGGAACCTCTTTATTTCTCAGTCTTCGAATTGCTCGATCAATTATCCTTTCTGGTTGTTCCACATATGTTAGCCTTTCATTCACACGAATCTCTTCGAGTGGCACCTTCATCTCTTCGTCAGCTAGACACTTCCTCAAGTTTGATACATGGAAGGTACTATGTATCTTTTGCAACTCAGTTGGCAATTCTAACCGATAAGCCACTTCTCCGACCTTTTGAGTTATTTTAAAGGGTCCTATATAACGAGGACTTAATTTTCCACGCCTTCCAAATCTAATTAACCCTTTCGACGGAGCCACTTTGAGCATTACCTTTCTTGGTTCGAGGTAATTTCATCACAAAGTCCATCGTGATGTGGTCCCACTTCCACTTTGGGATTTCTAATGGTTGTAGTTCTCCAAACGGTTTCTGATGCTCAACCTTTACTTGAAGGCAAGTCATACATTTTTCGATAAATCTTCTAACATCCTTTTTCATCCCGGGCCACCAATATAATAACTTCAAATCTCGATACATCTTATCCATGCCCGGATGAATGGAGTATTTGGACTTATGAGCATCACTTAACAAGACTTCTCGTTGCCCGCTCATTAATGGAATCCACAATCTTCCATTAAATCTTTTACATCCCTTGGTATCAGTTTCTAGGGATTTTGCTTGTCCTAGCATACGCTCTTTCTTAATATGTTCTTCGGTAAGTGCACTAGTCTGGGCTTCTCTTATTCTTACAAAAATTTCAGGTATCACATCTATTCTCAACGCTTTTACCCGTATAGGCTTTTCGCGTTCCTTTCTGCTCAAAGCATCAACTACCACATTAGCTTTGCCAGGATGATACCGAATTTCACAGTCGTAATCCTTCAGCAATTCCATCCATCGTTATTGCCTCATGTTTAAGTCCTTTTGACTAAACAAATATTGCAGGCTTTTATGGTCAGTGTAGATGATGCAATAAGTACCATAAAGGTAATGTCGCCAGATCTTTAGTGCAAATACAACTGCAGCGAGTTCCAAATCATGGACCGGATATTTCTTCTCATTTTCCTTTAATTTCCTTGATGCATATGCTATCACCTTGTCATATTGCATAAGCACACAACCTAGTCCAGACCTTGAAGCATCACTATATACTATAAATCCTTGTGTTCCCTCGGGTAATGAGAGGATAGGAGCACTGCTTAATTTTTCTTTCAGAATATGAAAAGCTCGTTCTTGCTCCTCTCCCCATTCAAACTTTTTCCCTTTTCTTGTTAATGCCGTTATCGAAGATGCTATCTTGGAGAAGTCCTGAATGAATCTACGATAGTATCCTGCTAATCCTAGAAAACTTCGTATCTCAAACACACTTCTCGGAGCTTGCCAGTTCATAACGGCACTCACCTTAACAGGATCTACTTGTATTCCTTGTTCACTAACCACATGCCCGAGAAATTGAACTTCCTTGAGCCAAAATTCACACTTTGAAAATTTGGCATACAACTTCTCCTGCCTTAAAAGACTCAATATTGCATGTAAGTGTTTTCGATGTTCACTCTCATTCTTGGAATAAATGAGAATGTCATCTATAAACACAATCACAAACTTGTCGAGATATGGTTTACATACTCGATTCATCAAGTCCATGAAGGCAGCTGGAGCATTTATTAACCCAAATGGCATGACCAAAAATTCATAACGTTCATATCTTGTTCTGAATGCCGTTTTGGGAACATCTTCTGTCTTAACATTTAATTGATGGTATCCCGACCTTAAATCAATTTTTTGAGAAGCATTTGGCGCCTTGTAGTTGATCGAATAAATCATCGATTCTAGGGAGGGGATATCTATTTTTGACCGTTCGCTTATTTAATTCTCGGTAGTCAATGCACATGCGCATTGACCCATCCAAGGTTGTTAAGATCCCGATCTTGATCGTAGGATCGCACGATCCTACGATCCTACATTGGGAAACCTTGCTGGATCGCAGGTGGGATCTATCGCAGGTAGGATCGCAGGTGGGATCTTAAGATCGCAGGTGGGATCGTAAGATCGGCCACCTTGTCGATCCTATGGTTGGGTATTATTTCAAAAATTATAAATCACCCCCTTATCTTTAGTAAAGATTTTAAAATTGACTTTAAAACATTCTGAGTTTGGACATCTTATAATAAGGAAACATCAGATGCCCATTTTGAGTATTGTTAAGACTTAAGACTATGTTAATTTGAGCATTGTTAAGAAACAAAGACTATGTTATTTTGAAATTTGGATGTTGAAATAGGGATTTATGTTTTTGAAATTTGAAGTAGGGTCCTATAAAAATTTATGTTGAATTGTAGTAGGATCTTACGATCCCGATCCCGATCTTACGATCCGATCTTGCAATGACGAAAACGATCCTAGGTAGGATCTCGATCTTAACAACCTTGGACCCATCCTTTTTCTTAACGAATAGGATTGGTGCACCCCAAGGTGAAGTACTTTCTCGGATGAAGCCTTTATCGAGTAACTCCTGTAATTGGCTTTTCAATTCTTGCATTTCGGATGGAGCTAGTCGATATGGAGTTTTTGCTATTGGTACAGTTCCAGGTACTAAGTCTATCCCAAATTGTACCTGTCTATCGGGAGGTAATCCTGGCAAATCCTCTGGAAACACATCTAAATAATCATGTACAATCGGTACATCTTTTGCTTCTATCATATCTGATTTTCTTTCACTAATAACATATGCTAAGAATGTTGGGCACCCCTTCCTTATACAACGATGTGTTCTAACTGAACTTAGCAACGCCAACCTTTTCTGGTTGTCCCTAATTACTATTATTCTCTTCCCTTCAGGAGTTCTAATTTTAACTTTCTTTTGTTCACAATCTATCTTAGCACCATGGTTCCGTAACCAATCAATTCCTACTATCACCTCAAATTCACCTAAAGTCATAGGTATCAAATCAATGGCCATTTGATGTCCATAAATTTCTATCGTGCAACCTCTACAAATTTTGTTGATCTTAACGAGTCTGCCGTCAGCTAGTTCAGCCTCAAAGCTTGGTTTTAACTCGTTACAGTCTACATTTAACTTTTGAGCAAATGGATAGGACATATAAGATCTAGTTGCACCACAATCAAACAAAATACATGCAGGTTGATTATTGATAAGGTGTGTACCTGTCACTACGTCTGGAATTTCTTCTGCCTCTTTTTCCATCATTTGAAAGGCACGAGCTTTCACTCTTCCCCTTGTCACCCTCTCTAGTATTCTTTTTAACCTCAGGTTGTGTCTGGTTTCTATTTTGAGCCCCGTTACCTTAAGGACAATCCCTTTTTAAATGCCCTTGTTTCCCACATCAAAAACATGCTCCAGTCTTTGCCCAACACTCTCCAGGGTGATTCCTACCACAATGATCACAAGGTTTCTTTTGATTTATCTTAACAAAATTCTGAACCCCTAACCTTGGTTTCTTATTCCAATTTTGGCTGACACTTTGTTCTTTCCTTTTTAATTGGAAAGAGCCTTGGTATGTAGGTGCCATATCCTTCTCGACTACCTTAGCTATATTGACTGCTTTCTGAAATGTTTCCGGTAGTCCAGCCAGTACAAACCTTCGTATCTCATTTCTTAGTCCTGCAACGAAACAATATGTTTTTCTTGTTTCTGTTGCTACTTGATGCTCTGCAAATCTTGACTTCTTTATAAATTGAGACACGTAATCTTGTACCGATAAATTCCCTTGCCTAAATTGTAGGAACTCCTGTTCCATACGCTTACGGTCTATAAATTCCCTTAGGGGGGTGCTTGGTTGGGGGTATTGCAGGGTAAGGAATGGGAATGACAATGAATACTGCTGCTTGGTCTGATATTATATAATGGAATCATTCCTGCAGATTCATTAATTTCCATTCCTGACCAAATTGGGGGGAATGAAAATTTTCTTTCTACTCAGTTTTTTTCCATACGTCATTCCATCTTTTGATGTTAAATGGAAGATCTTTTGTATTTTAGAAGTGGAGGAAAATATTTTTTTAATATAAAACAATTTTTCATTGATTATAGTGGGTTAACCAAGCAGCAACAATATAATGCTCATTTTCATTCCCATTCTCCTGCATTCCCATTTTCATTCCCATTCTCATTCCCTAAAATGAACCAAGCACCCCCTAAAACAGAAAATATAAGGAATCACCTTAAGAGTTAGTAATTTGAAGCTTAAAATTCAGCAGCCCTTAGTTTACTTGCTAATCTTCTCTTCCTTGCTTACTAAGATATGAAGTGGTGTGTATGTGTGTGTTTTTCTGCTGGAACTAAAAGTAAAAAGAGAGAAACTAATAGAGATGACTCCTATTTATACTAGGAAATGAGGTGCTTTGCACTAGGTTAGTCACACCATTGATGTGGCCTTCTCCTAAACACCCTATGCCACCATAAAGCAGCTCCTGTTGTCACAACAGTCCCTTTTTCTTCCATATGACAGCACATGCTGTCATAAACAGCCCCTTTTTCTTTAATTAAGTACTCTATATATATAGCTTCTTTATTTATTTCTTTGTTTCTTTTAGTTGATACTTATAAATAATTATTTTAAAAACTTTCAGCAACCTATTATTATAATCATTTAGAGCAGCTAAGTATGTTTTATTTAAAAAATTTCAAACATCTAAAACAAGGCTGCTACACTTATCCATTTTCCGGTCACCCATGTCTTTCTTCGACTCTACTCCAAGCGGAAGAATACTAAACAGGGTAAGATAATCTTCCACCGCAATAAAATTGGCGTTATAGGACGATTAAACAGTTTGTTTAAGCGTCCTAATAGCATATTTTATAGGACTTCAATTTGTAGGACCATACTATAACGTCTTATCTAAAAGGGTTACTATGACGCTTATTGACGTTTTATAAGTTTTTTTGGATGTTGTTAAAACAAAATGTCTTATTAGCTATTTTACATAGGACATTTTTGAGAAGTATCCTGAAAACCTATCATATTATAGGACATTTGTGTTGAAACCTTTTCAAATGGTTCGTATAAAACAACTAATTCGACACTTTTTATTTTTTAAGCGCTCTTAAAAACTTGTTAAAACACCTGCAAGCATATATGACGACGTTTTATTGTTTGGTCGTATAACGTTAAGTCCTATAAAGTATGCTATTAGGACGTTTAGAAATTTTAAGCGTCCTATAAACCCACTTTTTTGTAGTATATTAATTCTCTTCTCTTGCCTACTCAAATTATAATAATCGAGTGCCAAATGAGGTAACAGTATATTAGAACATTTAGACATATTTTGCATCCTATAAAGCTGATTTTGTTGTAGTAACTGTTGGTCGTTTCTAACAAAGGTTTCTTGATAGGCATCTACGGACCAAAGTGTAGTGGATACGCAAGTTCCTTATCAAGTTGGATCATTTGTTTTCTCTATCGTTCAACTTCTTGCGATCATTACAGTTATGTCACTAGCTGCTTGGCAGGTGATCCTTTTCTTTGTTCCTGTTGCTGGAATGTGCATCTGGTTACAACAATATTACTTGCCTTCGGCAAGAGAAATGGCACGGCTAGTTGGAGTTTGTAAAGGCCCCGTGATCCAAAATTTTGCGGAAACAATATCAGGATCAATGACCATTAGGAGCTTTGATCAACAAGACAGATTTCAAGACACGAATTTGAGACTGAATGACGATTTTTCTAGGCCAAAGTTTCATGCCATTGCTGCCATGGAATGGTTATGCATACGTTTGGATATGTTGTCTTCGGCTACATTTGCTGCTTTTCTAATTTTCTTGATTTCTATCCCAGAAGGAACAATTGATCCAAGTAAGTCGTTCTTAATTTCTTCTTACATATGTTTATAGTGGACGCCAAAAGCGTTTAAGTGTCTATATAGACTATTCATAGGACTTAAGTTCATAGGACCAGACATTTGTGTGTCGTATCTAAAAGTTTGTGATAAGTTTATAGGACGCTTTTGAGCGTCTTAACAATCTTTTTGGGATACTTTTTGAAACAAAGTGTCCTATTATCCCTTTTGTACGACACTTTCAAAAAGTGTCCTTCAAGCACATCTTTTTATAGAATATGTGTTTTATAAGACACTTTTCTCAAATTGTGTTAGACATTTTATTTATATAGTGTCTTACAGATCTTCCTAAGACACCCAAAAGCAACATATAAACTTATTACAACACCTTTAAATAGGGCACACAAATATTAACATGACGATTGTTTGCATGGTTGGTTTTCATTGAGTCATGTATAGATAAAGTGTCAGTGTGTTTTTTAATGGGAAGGGATAGGTTTAGAAAAAACTTGACTTTCTGCATAAAGCTCCTCCTTTGAAGCTTACTGATTAAGCCACTTAATATATCATTATGTATATTCTCAAGGTATTGCGGGCGTGGCTGTTACTTACGGGCTTACTTTGAATGGGCTCCAAGCATGGGTGGTATGGAATCTTACCAACCTCGAAAACCAAATTATTTCGGTTGAAAGAATATTTCAGTATTCTTCCATCCCCACCGAACCTCCCCTCGTTATAGAATCAAATAGGCCCGATGATCAATGGCCATCACAAGGAAAAGTCGATATTCGTCATTTCCAGGTACTAAAAATCATATTCTTAATTTTCTTGCATATATAGTGATCTTATATATATAAAAGTCTAAGTACATAGCATTGCTAATGTATATATATACAATGGTTAATTTCTTTGAAAAGGTCCGGTATGCGCCACATATGCCACTTGTTTTGCGAGGCCTTACGTGCATTTTCGAAGGGGGAAAGAAAGTTGGGATCGTTGGAAGAACAGGAAGTGGGAAGTCGACACTTATACAAACACTCTTCCGCCTTGTGGAGCCATCAGGTGGATAGATTTTGATAGATGGAATTGATATATCCATGATTGGACTTCATGATCTGCGCTCGAGATTGAGCATAATTCCTCAATGTTAGGGTTAAAAATATAGTTGTATTCAAGTTTGGGTTAATATTTGTATCTTGTATAAAGTTGAGGGGAGCTAAGTGTAAATACCCTAGGGGTATAAAAGCTTTTGTGTTAGTTAGATTTCATAACAGTTAATGGATTCGTATTGTCAGATCTAGTGATTGATAGAGGAGAGAGAAAGTCAAGAGTGTATTGTGTTCATATTGTTCATATTAATAAAAGTGATATTTGTGATTGAAATTGAAGCTTCTTAATCATGGTGGATTGGTATTCAGATCTATCAAGTGGTATCAGAGCAGGAGATCAGTGAAATTGTTGAAGATTTGAAGGTAAGTGATGGATTTTTGAAGTTTGGAGCAAAAATGATGAAATTTGGGTTTAGAGCTTGAAGATCTTGAAGATTTGAAGATTTGGATGTAGTTTGATGTTATTTTGTTGTTAGATTTGAGTTTTTGTTGCTTAATTGTGAAGATTTGATGAATTTTGAGCCTAAAATGAAGGATTCTCGAGGTTTTGTTCGAAGTTCATCAATGGAGGTCCTTCAATGGAGGTTTGGAGAAGATGTTGTTATGTCTCGAGTCCAGACCTGATCATTTCGAGTCTTAGTTTGCTATCTCGAGCATATTTTTTTTAAATTTTTTGAGCATATTTTTCAAATTTTTGCTGTTTCGAGTCATATCTCGAGTCTGACGCGTGTCTGACGCGTATGTTTGTTTCTATCTCGAGTCTGACGTGTGTCTCGTGTGTCAGCTCGTGTGTTATCTCGAGTGTCCTTTTAATATTTTTTTAATATCTCGAGTGTACTTGAACATTAAAGAAAGAGAGAGAAAAGTTTTTGAGTGGTCAAATCATAGTCAACTCGAGAGTCAGGCGTCAGGCGTGTAGCATTTTTTTGGTCAACTCGAGACGCAACTCGAGACGCATCTCGAGTCACGTGAGAGTCTTCAGGCGCGTCCAGGAGGCATCTCGAGAGGCGCGTTGCAGCTCGTTGGTTAACGTGTAGACCACATCAGACGTCATCAACTCGAGACAGCGCGTGGCAGAGTGTGTCGGAAAGAGGGAGACATCTCGAGCCGCGTAATTGGTCAACAGACGTCAGCTCTTGTCGGTCAGCTTGAGAGCGCGTGTAGGCGTGTTGATCCGTGTCTCGAGGCGCGTGTACCTCGCTTTTGGCGCGTTGGACGTTGTTTTTGGCGCGTGGGAGCGCGTGGATTAGTATCTCGAGTGTATTTCGAGGGTTTCTTCTCATTTCGAGTGTATTTCGAGTGTGAGATGTATTTTGAGTGTATTTTGGCGCGTAAAAACCGTATCTCGAGCCATTTTTCAGTATTTCGAGTCTAGTGATTTATTTTTTGAATATTTTTCAAGATATCTCGAGTCTAGTGTTATTTTTGAGTATTTTTTAATATGTCTCGAGCCATTTTAATTTTTGAGTGAATTTTGACTTTTATAATTCGAGCCATATTATTTTTTTTAGTCTATGAGTATCTCGAGTCATTCTATTGTTTTTGTGTGAGTTTTATTTTGGTTTTATTGTTTTCATTTTATTTTTGCTAAGTCTTGAGTCCTTGTGATTTTTGGAGTGCAAATTTGTTTTTGTCTCGAGTCTTCATTAGAGCTGTTCACTTCCTGATTTTTCTGGTTCTTAGACTTTACAAGTTTTAAATTTTCTGGATATACTCTGCGTTACTGACTTTCAGTTGTTTTAGTGTTTCAGAGTATTTGATTTTGCTTCAGGTTTTTCAAGGAAAACCATTCGGTGCATTTTTCAACAATTTCAGATTTAATCATCTACTGATCAAAAGATCCGTACAATTCATCATGACGACAAGAGAAGCTCTAGCAATTGGTTCCGATACCAAGCCACCAGTTCTTTTCAGAGGCGATTACAATATGTGGAGAGATCGATTTTTGGATTTCATCGACAGACAAGATTTGGGAGAGTACATTCGTTTATCGTTGAAAGAAGGTCCCAAAGTGTTTACTGAGGAAAAACCGGCACAACCTGATTCTGATCCTCCAGTCGCTGCTCATACTGTGATCAAAAAGTTTGAGGATATGACTGTTGAACAGAAGAATAGACATAAAGCTGATAAGTTGGCTAAATCGTTCATGTTATTGGGTCTTTCAAATGATATCTACTTTACGATTGACAGTCACAATTCCACTGGCAAAGAAATGTGGGATCAAATTGAAAAGCAGATGCTTGGTACAAGTGTTGGTACTCAGATGAAAGTAACGAATATTATCAAACGATACGAGCAGTTCAAGGCAAGAGACGATGAAAAGTTAGATGATACCTATGAAAGGTTCTGCAATTTGCTGAATGAGTTAAGGAAGAATGGAATCACTAAGACCAAGATTGAGAACAACGTCAAGTTTCTCACTAATCTTCAGCCTGTTTGGAAACTTTATTCCAACTCTGTCTTTCAGAACAAGTCTTTAGCTGATATTGATATTCATGTCGTGTATGAGATCTTGAAACAGAGTCAAGATGATGTTCAAGATGCTTTGGATGCAAAGGTGAAATCTGAGAAAGAGAAGGCAGATACATTAGCTTTGATGGCTGATAAAAGAGGGAAACAAGTAGTTCATAGATCAAGAGCAAGAAGTGATTCTTCTGACACTCCGGAAGTTAGCAGTGATTCGGATGTTGATGTTGCTGAATTTAAACAAGCGATGGCTATGATGACGAAAGCTTTTCAAAGGAGATTTTATAAGCAACCGTCTTCCAATAAGCAACGATATTCATCTACCTCTCGGAAGTCTGAGTACAGAGGTAGACATGAAGACAAGAGAAGTGATAAGAAGACTGATTCAGCAAGATACTATGAGAAAGGCAAGTATGAGGAGAAGAAGAAGTTTGGAGAGAAACGAATCGAAGAGAATGATGAGAAAAAGTCTGATGAAGTTCAAAAGTGCTTTAAATGTGGAAAGCCAGGTCATTTTGCGAGAGATTGTCCGAATGGTGGAGTCAAAGATTATTCGTACTACAGTCATAAAGCTTCTTTGGCAAAGAAGAAGGAATCTGGAAAAGCTCTACTTGCTGAAGAAGATCATTGGTTAAACGCCACTGACGATGAATCTGATGATGCGGTTTGCATGATGGTTAAAGCATTTATGTCAAAGATGGTTCCTAAGAGTGGACGAAAGACTGATTTTTCTTTGAGGCGTTGTAATCCTCATGACTCGGATGATTCTCTTGCTGATTCTCTTGATGATTGGAATGTTGATTCTTCTGATGATTCAGTGGGCATAATGGATGATTCAGTTAGTTCTGATGATGAAACGATAGAGGTTATCAATGTGTCTGATGGTTCTGAAAGTGATGATGAGACCGAGGATGTGGTGATAGGTTCAGATTCAGAGGATGGTGATTCTACAGCTAAAAATCAACTTTGCTTGATGGCAAATCCAGACGATCATTCTTCTGAGGACGAATCTGAGGTAATTCTTAATGCTTATATCAAGTCTTCAAATGCAAACATGGAAAATCTTAAAAAGAGGTTAAAGGCTCAGATATTGCTCACAGATAAGTGGGAAGCTCGTTCTAAATAGAATGATGCTTTAATAGTTGAGCTTTCCGACAAGAATGCTCAAAATGAACATCTTGTGCAATATATGATGAAAGAAAATGAGAATTTTTTGGAACAATCTGTCATTTCTGATAATAAGCAAAAAGCTAAATTGTCTGAAATTTCAGATAAACTTTCTCTTAAGGAAAAGGAGTATAATGACATTCAAACGAAATTTTCTGCACTTTCTGATGAAAAAGAAGTTTTACTTGGGCATATTAAAAAGGTTGAAACCATGCTTTTAAAAAGAGGACAGACTGATCAAACAATTTTTCTAAATAAACCAAAAGAGTTCAAAGCTTATAATGTTAGAGAAGGTTTGGGATTTGAAAATCCTCATTACTTGAAACGTGCAATCAGATTTGTTCCTACACTTTATGATACTATCTATTTTAATCTGGACAAAAAGTATAGAATGCGTTTTACAAGATCATCTGAGGAAGTTGAAGCTGAACATGATAAACGTAGAAAGCAAAAAGATAATGTTCAAATTCCTTTCAACTATGCACGTCTGAATGACAATTATAGTAAAAGGGAAATTTCATTATCTGATGATTATATCAGAAGTTATTCAGAAGAGGAATTTAAACAGTTCAAATCTGATGATTCTCCGGTTGATAACAGTGAATTTTACGAATTTCGATATTATAAGACTCTTAAAGATCTTGATGATGAAAGAAGAATGAATTCTTCTGAAAAAGATCAAATGCTTTGTAAAATTTCTGATCTTCAAAAACAAGTTTTCAAATTAAAAGGAGAATTGCAGAAATTTTCAAATTCAAGTTCCTCTGTACATAAGAGTTCAAATACTTCTGACACTTCATTTGTTTGTGCTTCAACTACTTTAGAAGATAGTGTAAAATCTGAGAATGCACTTCAACTCTCTACCATTGTGAATTCTATATGTTGCGTGTGTTCAGCTAAAAAGTTTGTTGAGTCTGAAGCTGTTTCTAAAGTTAAGTCACTTGAGTTAAGAAATGCTCAACTTTCAACTCAAATTTCAGTTTTTGAGCAACTTCTTATTCTTGAAAGAAATAATTTTGAGAAAGAAAGAAAAGTTTTTGAAGAAAATATTCTTGATCTTTCCTCCAAGATGTCTGATTTAGCAATTAAGATGGATTTCGAGAGACAACAATTTCAATCTGTAAGTAAATCCTCTGAAGAGAAATCTTTAGAACTTCGAAATCAGATTGTTGCCTTGCAAAATCAGATATCTGATGAAAGGAATCAATTCAAAAGGAAAGAACAAGTCTTGAAAAATGAAAAGAAAGCTTTAGAACAAATGTTTGTTGCACATAAGAAAGAACCTGTTGTGGAAACAGATTCTGAAAAACAGAAAGAGTTCGTTCAATGTGAGATAAAAAGACTTACACGTCAGTTAGCTGAATTCTCAACAAAAGCAATGACTTCTATGGTGACTGACAATAAAAAGTTTGATTCGTCTAGTCTTTCTCAATCTGAAAAAGAACAAGCAAAGCATGTTTCGAATGATAAACCGAAAATGCATGAAGGTCAATCTTCTTCATCTAATTCAAAGCCCATACAAAGGAATCTTTCTGAGGATACTAATAAATCAAAAGATAAATTCGTTCAGTATCCACAGAATTCAAGACAGAAAGTGAATGTTCAACGACAGAATGGTTATTATTCTTCTTTTACTAATTCAAGTGCATCTGATTTTTCAGATAATTTTCAAAGAAGACAAGTAAAACAAGTTTGGAGGAGGAAGGAGTTCACAAATTCATGTATCCCTACATCTAGTAGTAGTAATACCAAAGTTAGTCATGATGTACGAAACAATGTTGCTTTTTCATACAATAATCGTGTATCTTTTCCCACGAAATTTTTCAATAAAGCAATTTGTTGGTATGCGTCGTGATAAATTTTGTTGTTCACATTGTGGCTTGCATGATTTTGTAAACAATAGTGCTTTTCATGATTATAATCCTTATCTCTATAAGAAAAGACCTTGGATCGCAATTGCACATAAATCTTCTAACCCCTTAGGACCCAAATTGCGTTGGGTACCTAAAGTGAACTAGTTGGTCTTGCAGAATCGTCATGTGTGGTATCTCGATTCTGGTTGTTCGAAACACATGACGGGACGTAAGGAGATTTTGCATAATTTCAAACCAAAGTTTTGTGGTTCAGTTCAGTTTGGTAATGAACAGTATGCTCCGATTGTTGGATATGGAGATGTGATTCAAGACAAAATCACGATTAAGAAAGTATCATTGGTTGAGGGTTTAGGACATAATTTGTTTAGCATTGGTCAGTTTTGCGATAAAGATCTCGAAGTAGGTTTCAAGAAGAGGCGATGTGTTGTTAAGACTGAGTCTGGAAAGGAGTTACTTGTTGGAACTAGAAGGCGTAATCTGTATAAGATTGATTTGAGAGATGTTAAAGCTAAGAATACTCTTTGTTTGTTATCAAAGGCTTCTAATCAACAAAGTATTTTGTGGCATAGGAGACTGTCACATCTGAATTTCAAAGGCTTGAATAAGTTGGTGATTGGAAACTTAGCTATTGGTATTCCTGATCTGAGATTTCAACAAGATCATCTTTGTTCCGCTTGTCAATTAGGGAAGATGAAACGAGTTTCGCACAAGTCAAAGCTTGAGCATGGAACGGAAAAGCCGTTACAATTAATACACATGGATTTGTGTGGCCCGATCCGCGTTCAGAGTATTAATGGCAAGAAGTATGTTCTCGTTATGGTTGATGATTACTCAAGATATACATGGGTAAAGTTCTTACGATCTAAGGATGAAGCACCTGAAATTATCATTTCTGTTCTGAAAGAGGTTCAAGTGAATTTACAGTCACAGGTTCAGAAAATTCGTTCTGATCATGGAACTGAATTCAAGAACAAAGTACTTGGTGGTTACTTAGAGTCGGTTGGTATCAAACATACTTTCGCCGCAGTTCGTACACCACAACAAAATGGTGTTGTTGAACGTCGAAACAGAACTTTGGTAAAAGCAGCTAGAACGATGCTTGCGTATTCAAAGTTACCAATGTTTTTGTGGGCTGAAGCGGTTGATACGGCGTGTTATACACAGAATCGTTCAATTGTGAACAACAGGTTTGGTAAAACACCATATGAGCTTATTAATAATCAAGTACCTAACATAGGGCATTTTAGAGTATTTGGTTGCAGGTGTTTCGTGCTGAATGATAGAGAGGATAGACACAAGCTTCAGGCGAAATCAGATGAAGCTATTTTCATTGGTTATTCAAAGAACTCGATTGCATATCGTCTGTATAACAAACGAACAAAGATGGTGATGGAAAGTTCGAATGTTAAGTTTGATCCATATGCTGAAATGGCTTCTGAACATGACAGTTCAGAACCCGGTTTAACTGGTGTTTTAGCGGTTAACTTGGTTAATCCAGATCATGTTACTCCAACAAAGCAAAAGGATGGAGCTTCAACGTCTACAAGCAATCTTTCTGACTTGGATTTATTGTTTGAAAATTTTTATAATGAATATTTTGGTTCATCATCGTCCGATTCAACAACTACTAATAATTCGTCTTATATTCACAGGGAAACAACAGTGAACGTTCAGGAACCAGTTTCTATTTCTGGTCCGTCGACTTCGACTATTTCGGAAGATACATCAAGTGTAGAAAGTCCTCAAGTTCAGACTTCGATTATTCCGATTCCTGAGAATCAAGAGATTATTCCGATTGTTGATAGTTCCCAAATTCAAGAGGCAGATATTGGTTCAAGTGAAGATATATCCGATCCGATTCCAATTCGAATGGAATCCACATTTGATGATTATTCTGAAGATTTACAAATTGTTCCTTCATTTGAATCTTTGCAGGAAGTTCCTATAAGTTCATATACTGATTCTAGTTATGATCTTCAATTGTACAGGCCTCTCCCTCATACAACTAAGTGGACACGAGATCATCCACTTCATCAAATAATTGGTGATCCGAATGCTCCAGTGCAAACACGATCGGCGACTACGAATGAATGTTTGTTTGCTGCATTTTTGAGCAATGTTGAGCCACTAAAAGTTGCTGATGCTCTTGCAGATCCAGATTGGTTTATGGCTATGCAAGAAGAGATCAATCAGTTTGTGAGATTAAAAGTCTGGAGACTCGTACCTCGACCTGAAGGAAAATCAATCATAGATACAAAATGGATTTTTAAGAACAAGAAAGATGAGGATAACATTGTTGTTCGCAACAAGGCACGATTGGTTGCCAAAGGATACAGACAACAAGAAGGAATAGATTACAATGAGACATTTGCTCTGGTTGCTCGTATTGAGGCTATAAGGATGTTTCTAGCTTACGCGGCACACAAAGACTTCACTGTCTATCAAATGGATGTGAAGACAACATTTCTAAATGGCGTCTTGAAAGAGGAGGTATATGTTTCACAACCAGAAGGGTTTGTTGATCAAGATCATCCTGATCATGTCTATATTCTCGATAAGGCATTATATGGTTTGAAACAAGCACCGCGGGCATGGTATGATTCTTTATCTCAGTTTCTTGTTGAGTCTGGCTATTCCAAAGGTAAAATCGACAACACTTTGTTCATTAAACGTGAAGGCGAGCATATCATGTTGGTACAAATTTATGTAGATGACATTATTTTCGGGTCTACTTGTCCTAATTTTTGTGACACTTTTTCTAAACTCATGATGACTCGGTATGAGATGTCGATGATGGGAGAATTAAATTTCTTTCTTGGTTTGCAAGTTAAACAATTATCGGCAGGCATTTTCATTAATCAAGCAAAGTACATCAAAGATATTTTAAAGAAATATAACTTGGAAAATGCTAAGATTATGAAAACACCGATGTCACCAAGTTGTGCACTAGATTCTGATCCCGATGGGAAAGCTGTTGATGTGACAACTTATCGAGGAATGATTGGTTCTTTAATGTACTTAACTGCAAGTCGACCTGATATAATGTTTTCGACATGTCTTTGTGCTCGTTATCAGTCAAAGCCTAAAGAATCTCATCTTAAAGCAGTCAAACGTATTTTTAGATATTTGAAAGGTACTGTTAATCTTGGTCTATGGTATCCTAAAGGTTTAGGATATGAGTTGACAGGTTATACTGATGCGGATCATGGAGGATGCAAGTTAGATAGAAAGAGCACGATAGGACACATACAGTTTGTGGGAGATAAGCTAGTTAACTGGGCATCTAAGAAGCAGAATTGTGTTTCACTTTCAACAGCCGAAGCTGAATATGTGGCTGCTGCAAGCTGTTGTTCACAGATTATTTGGATGCGTACCCAGTTACGAGACTACGGATTCAAGTTTGATAAGATCCCGATTTACTGTGATTCAAAGAGCGCAATTGTTATTTCTTGCAATCCAGTTCAACACACGAAGACCAAACACATCGATATCAGGTATCATTTTATTAAAGATCATGTAGAGAAAGGTACAATAGAACTTTATTTTGTAAATACTGAATTTCAGTTGGCAGATTTGTTTACTAAAGCTTTGGATGAAAAGAGGTTTAACTTTCTTATCACCAAGCTTGGTATGCGAACTCTGAAAACTTGAAATAGTATTTTCAAATTTTATTTCTTTGTATATTTTCTTTCTACATTTGTTTTTCTTTTTCAGTTTAATAAAGTGTGTTTCTTTGTTTGAGGGGGAGTAACTCAATAAATAAATAAATAAAACAAAAAGAGGTCATTCCAGTTTTGGTACAAGATATTTTTGAGGGGGAGCTACTAACTACAGAGGATTCATGTTCTTCAATGAATACCAAAGTCTATTATCTGTTTTGTAGGTAATTCACATTTCGAGGGGGAGCTTATATGTTTATATATAGTTTGGCATAAACACATATTTGAAAGATGAACAACTTTCAAGTATGAAAACCGTTTTTCATAATTGTTCAAATCACTTCTCAATTCTCAAAGTTTTTCATGAATCTAGAAGTGAATTTTAAATGTTTTCATATTAAGGAATTGACGCATGTTTTCTAAACCGTGTGTTTCCAAAGATTGATACTTGTGTATTATCTTTTCTTGTACTGTTTAAGTATTCCTACACACTGGTTTATGTTCTTCTTGTTTAGTTATTACCATGTCTCTAAAACGATCCAATTATTCGATGGTAATACACTCGTTTGACATTCCAATTTGTGTCTAAGCGTTCGTTTGATCAGTCCGATACACCTTGTTTCATAAAGATATGTCTATATATCGTTCATATAGATATTTTTCTATCTTTCTAAACCATTCCTTTTGATCATACCATCTGATGAAACAGTTTTCTCAAACAATTCTTTGTTTTTCATGTGCATTCAATTTCATATCTATAATTGTTTGTTTTGCTCATGTATTGTTTCTATACATCTTTTGAGCAAACTTTATCAAAGGCTATATGATTCAACCGATGAATCATCGATTTTGCATGCTTAGGAAACATATTTCACGGGGAGTGAGGTTATTAAACTTCTATGGACTGCCAGCGCCGGTAGCCCTACCCAAGAAGTTATCCTTGAGAGAAATGAGGGGTGAAGGGTCTCAATCAAAGAGTGGGGGAGATAACTCATCCGGTTGGGTTATTCTCATAGTGTTAGAGCGGAAAAATGGAATAAGAGAGCTTGGTTAGCAGTGAGGATGATTAAAAGAATTGGAGGGTGTGAGATCAGAGTTAAAAGAAAATTAAAACTCTGCACCAACCATTTCTAAGCCGGGAAACCACATAATCTATCGGTTCACGTTCTTTTGTGACTGATATTGAATCAAGGCAAAGCCCAATGCCGACTCTCGTTTAAACCCCACCAGCTACTCATTTTCTTCTCAACAAGAAAATGTTTCATTTTTGCACGGGGACGCAGCATATAATCTATCAGATTTTCATTCGGAAAGTCGATATTGAAAAAGAAGGAAGCTGCCCTGCCTTCGAACTTCATTTCTTGCACATCGAGTCAGTGAATATGTTTTTCACTATTTTGAGCCTTTTACAGCATTTTATGCTAATTCTTTCAACACTTTGCACACAAGGAATTTGTTTCTTTGTCGGAACATTCATAGAAATACACCGGTATTTCAATGATTGAATGGAAGTCCTGGGGGTGAACGTCAATAAAGTCCTTTCTACAGTACATCCGTTGTACTAAGTGGCTTTGTGCTACTTACAGGCATTTTAACTGTTTCATGTGTTGATTCAGGGTTACCACTCTATGTCTGAATTTGAAAAGATTCGGATAACTTTTGGAATTGACGGATGGTTTACAGTTTTGGATGGTGGTTCGGGAGGAAAAGGATGGTGACTGATCAGACTGTTTCTAATGTTTTGGTTGATATGTGGATTGAAGATTAATCATTTCTACATTGTGATTTGATGATAAAATCATTTTTTCATCAAATAGGGGGAGAATGAAAGCGAAATGGGGAGAAAGAAAGAGAAATGATTATGTGTTCAATACGTGTGATGTTGGTATATGGTGAAGTGCTTGAGAAATGTTCAAATGGGGTGAAAGTGTTGGTTATTCAAGTGTGAAGAAAATTGGTTGTTCAAAGTTCAAGTTGATTTTTGAAGAGATTTTGCAAATAGTTGGAAGATCAAGATGAAAAGTTTTATCAAGATAATCATGTTGTCAAAGTTTTGATTATTTGAAGACATTGGAGAAAAGTCAAGTGAAGACTGAAGATTTCAAAGATGTTGTTTTTGGATGATGAGAAAAGAGTTTGAAGTTTTATAAAGAAAAAGAGATGGGTTTGTTTTCTGAAGGTTGATTGAATGAAAATATCTGGAGATTGATACTTAGGTGGTTATCAGTTGGTGAATTCAGTTTCAAGCTGAGTTTATTGAAGGTGTATACTTCAAAGGAGATAACTCGATTTTGCGGATAAAAGGGGAGATTGTTTACTTTGAAAAAGGTTGAGAAATTTTGTCTGAAGAACGTTGAAGATTTTAAAGTCAAGAGATTCTCAAGTTAAAGTCGTTTGAAGTGTATTGAAGTTGATTACATGCTATTCGTAAAGATTTCTGATGCTGAAAATTTTTGTTCGTTGATGGTTCTGATAAAGTGAAGTTTGAAAAGATTGTATATGTTTACAAGTTTTGTGATAGTTGGTTATTTCCAACTTGAATACAAAGGGGGAGATTGTTAGGGTTAAAAATATAGTTGTATTCAAGTTTGGGTTAATATTTGTATCTTGTATAAAGTTGAGGGGAGCTAAGTGTAAATACCCTAGGGGTATAAAAGCTTTTGTGTTAGTTAGATTTCATAACAGTTAATGGATTCGTATTGTCAGATCTAGTGATTGATAGAGGAGAGAGAAAGTCAAGAGTGTATTGTGTTCATATTGTTCATATTAATAAAAGTGATATTTGTGATTGAAATTGAAGCTTCTTAATCATGGTGGATTGGTATTCAGATCTATCACTCAAGATCCAACCATGTTTGAAGGAACTATTAGAAGCAACTTGGATCCCTTTGAAGAGTATACAGATGATAAGATTTGGGAGGTAGATAGATATATTTCATAATATGGATTATTATATAATTCTATGAAACATCATATGGTCTTCTAATTAATCTACCAATATTAATATGTTAATTCAGGCTCTTGATAAGTGCCAGCTTGGAGATGAAGTGAGAAAGAAAGAAGAGAAGCTTGATTCATCAGGTCTTTTACCCCCTACCTTCAATCCATTATTACTTGAATACAAACTCTTGTTCATTGTCTACATTGACCGTTGTTAGACAGTTAGAGTCTCACATTGGCTAGATTTGAACATTTTCTCTCCTTAAGGGCTATTTTAGAGGGTTATCTAATGGATTTCCATATATCATAACATGATATCAGAGCATAGTCTAACGGTTTGAGACATATTTGCTCGTATAATTAACCACCATTGAGGGGATGTGTTAGAGTCTCACATTGGCTAGATTTGGACACTTTCTTTTCAATATATGTTGGCTAGACTTGAGCACTTTCTCCTTAAGGGCTTTTTTACACAGTAATCTAACGGTGTTTCACAAATATTTTTATTTAATTTACTTATTGGTTTCAAATAACCTTCCATTTCTTTAATCTGAACTCTTGTTCATCATCTTTTCATTGAGCGTTGTTAAAGTCTCATATCGGCTAGCTAGATTTGGATATTTTCTCTCAAACATATGTTGGAACCTCATCTCTCCTTAAAGGGTCTTTAGGAGAATAATCAGTCACTGTTGTTAGTGTTAGATTTATTAAAGAAGTTGAGGGACCATTTGTGAACATTTTATATTTTGTAGGAATGAGGTATAAATACCTCATTGCCTTGTATTGTACTTTAAGCCTTTCAAGATTAATGACATATGAGTTTCACATTTTCTCTCTCTACTTTCTCTCTCTACTAGATCTATCATTTCTCATGCTAGATTGATTCATCTTGCACTTACAAGTGGTATCAGAGCTGGATTTGCTGATTGTATGAAGATTTATCATGAAGATTGATTGAAGATTTGAAGAAAAATGAAGAAAACTTGAAGAACTCCATTTTTGGTGCAAATTTGAAGATATTTGAAGATATATTACTTGATTGATCATGAAATTGTGTGTAATTTCATGATTCTATCAAGTTTTATGCATTAGAAGTGATTTAGAATCATTTAGAAGTAGTCAGATTTGAATTTTGAGTGAAAATAAGCTGAAAATCGAGTTTTGTTCGTAAATCTTCATATGTCTCGAGTCAATCTTCATATGTCTCGAGTGGTAGGTGGTTGGTAGTTAGAATTCAAGCAAAGTTAAGTTTGGCTCGAGTTGAATATCTCGAGTGAAGAGTGTTTTGGCTCGAATTAAGTGAATTGAGGTGTATCTCGAGCAGAAAGGAGGGTTTTGGCTCGAATTGAGTAACTCGAGTCAAAGCTAAAGAGTCTATATTTTCCATCTCGAGCGGTATCTCGAGCAGAAGTGTGTTTGTGACTCGAGCCAAGTGACTCGAGATAGTTTGCTGTATAATTCGAGCCAAGTCATTTTGTGCATCTCGAGTGGAGTTATAAAGTTGAAATTTTTCAAACATTCTCAAAACTGATATTTCTCATAAAATCAGTAACAAAGATCCGTTTTTAAAGATGAATCTTGCAAATCGGAGAGATGATATGTCAATGGGATCAGAGACCAAAGCACCGGTGCTATTCAAAGATGAGTATGAATTGTGGGTCTCGCGATTCAAGCTATACATAAGGAGAAAGAAAGATGGAGATAAAATTCTTCATTCGATTTTACATGGACCTCATCCTATCCCAGTTACCACACTTGATGGAAGACAAGTGCCAAAAGAATATTCAGAGATGGATGTGGCTGAAAGAGAAAGGTTTATGATTGATGTTGAAGCTCAAAATTGTCTGATTCAAGCAATTCCGAATGAAATCTTTCGCAAGTTAGATAGTTATGATGAGTCCGCAAAATCTATTTGGGATCAGCTACAAAAGATAATGATGGGTTCGAAGGTCGGAAATCAAATGAGAGTAACTAATTTGATGGATAGGTATGAAAATTTCAGAATGAAGGAGGATGAAACACTAGAAGAGACTTATGACAGGTTTGTGGAACTGATGAATGATATGAAGAAAAATAATATCATTCGATCAGAAATGGATTACATTGTGAAGTTCATCAACAACTTGTCATCAGACTGGAAGCAATTTTCAAGATTCGTGAAGCAACACAAAGTTTTAAATGAGTTGAAAGTTTATGAGGTGTATGAGAATCTGTTATTGTTCGAGGAAGAGGTGAACGAAATTGCTGCTGAACGAAAGAAGAAAGAAAAGTCTGAAGCTGATTCTATGGCATTGCTTGCTGAAAAGGAGAAAGCAAAGAAGAAAGTAAAGAAAGGGAAAGCTAAAGTGTTGGAAGTATTTGAAGATGAGGAAGAAGAGGATGAAGATGAAAATGATGAAGATGAAAGAGATCAAATGCTGCAAAGTTTATTGAGTCTAACTGAGGCTTATAAGAAGAAGTATTATAATAGGCCTGGGTCAAACAACAGAAGATTTTCTACAAGAGGTGGACGAGGCTATAACAGAAACTACATGCAAAGTTCACAAGGATATCCTCCTCGAGTTGAAAATCAGTATGTTGACAGGTATGCTACAAAGAAAGAAGAGGTTGTCAAAGATACTCCAGAGAAAACAGAGGAAAGGAAAGGTCAAGCTGGTATTACATGCTATAAGTGTGGAAAAACAGGTCATATTGCTAAAGGGTGTACTACTAAGATGTCGAAAGTGGAATTACTGAGGAAGAAGTTGGAACTGACAGAGAAGCAAGAACAAGGATTAGTGTTGATGGCTGATGATGAAGAATGGCTGGATTATTCTGACAATGATGATCAAGCACAGATGTGCTTTATGGGCTTAATGGAGGAAGAATCAGAATCTGATGAAGAAATAGAGAGTGAAGGAGAAACTTCAACGGTACGTTCTGTCTCTCTTGCTGATCATAATAGAAAAATGCTTGAAGTGACAACATTAATTCATGACAAAAATAAAGAACTCGAACTTGTCATTTTAAAACAAACTAACGAAATTACTGATTTGTTGCAACAAAAAGAACAATTAAGTTCTCAATGTGCAAAATTGCAAAAATCAGTGAATGAGTTTGAGACAATTCGAGCTGAACATAAGTCACAAAAGCTGGAAATTGATTTTTTAACCATCAGCTTGAGTGTGGAAAAAGAAAATGTTTCTAAGCTAAATAAGATGATTTCAGATCTTGATTCTAAACTTCATAAGATAGGTCAAACTGAGCATACAATTTTCTTGAATAAACAAGTTGAGTTTAGAGATTATTATTCCAAAGAAGGTCTTGGATACACAAATCCAAATTATTTGAAAAAGAACCTTGGAGTTAAAAATCCAAACCGTTTGCAAAAGGCTCTTAAAGAAAATGCAGCATTCTATGATCTTACGAGTATGTTAATGAGTAAGAGGTTTCCTTCGTTAAAAGGTTTTCAAATGAAGGAAGAATTTTCAGAGATGCAACATATGAAACTACATGATCCTCTGTACCATGATTCTAAATATCATAGGGTCAAGTTTGTGTATAATGATGATACTCTGAAGATTAAATCCAATTCAATTAAGGATGATCCAGTATATTTTGTATACCCAGAATCATCAAACAATATTGTGAAACCATACATATCAACCAAGGAGTTGGAATGTAAAGTTTCAGAGCTTGAGAAGCAAATTGAAGATTTGAAGATTCAGAACTCAAATCTTTTGACTAAGTCAAAAAAATTTCTTCATTGGAATACTACTGATGTTGATTCTGAACCAATTTCACTGGTGTCAGAAATTCTAAATGATTTAATTTGTAATGTGTCAACATCAGTAGATAACAGAAACTCTTCTCAAGATAATTCTGGGTCAAACCAAAATCTGAAAGAGGGTGTTGATGATGAGCAAGAAAAAGTTGTTCGTGTTGTTAATAATAAAGGTTATTTTGAATACAAAGAACCCTCAGCGATGTCAACTGATGATGTTGAGGTTCCTTATGATTTCAACTCTGATAATTCAAAACAACCCATAATTGATGACATATCTACTGCTCAGTCATCTTCAACAACCCCGACTAATGGATTATCTTCTACTGATTTGTCAAAAAGTGATAGTGAATTGGGTGAATCTTCAAAGGAATCAAAGAAGCAATCTCTTGGAAATTCTGAACCTGTGAACTCAGCAACAAGATCAAAAGTTTGTCATTTTCATGATGAAATCTCTTATTTAGAAAAGAAACATGACAAGGAAAAGCACAGTTTTCAAAACACAATTAAACAGTTAAAGACAGAACTTTCTCGTCAAAAGTGTGATACAATATTTTGGAACAGCAAATGTGTAACCTTAACCAAAAACTATGATAGACTAGTTGAAAGACTGTCTATATATGAAGAAGGTCATCACTATGCTGGGAAAAACCAAAAGATTGTTCATACTCCAGTCACTCATGCATACATCAACAATGTTCAGTTCTCTCAAGGAGTAAAATCTATGTTACGGAAATTTCAGCATCACATTGATTTGAAAAAGCAAAATCCGAACATGGTGATTCCTGAGGAAACTGAACAAGACATTCCAATTGTTCAACCTAAGTTGAAACCTTTTGATATCTGTACTAATCCTTCTACAGGAAGTTCCAACAGTGTGAGCCTTGAGAAGTCAAGAAAGAAGAGGTCAACGAAGAGGACTGTTAAGAAATTAGATTTTAGTATGAAATATGCAAATAGCAAGTTTAGTGTGGGAAACAAACTGAATTCTAAAAATAATGTACCTTCCAAATTCAATTCTATGAATAAAAGGTCTACATCTGTTTCTTCAGTTTCTCATGCTTCACGTTCTTCACAGAATATACATCATACTAAATCTAATTTCTCTACGACTCTTCGTTCTTCTGTTCCTACGTATGTTCCATTTCATGTTTTTAATATGCTTAGAGGAACAAAGTATTACTGGGATTCAATTGCTTGTACTTTTAAGAGTAATACACGGAGTGGACCCATTTTAAAATGGGTTCCTAAATCCAACTGATTTCCTCATTGCAGGCCAGTCATAAATGGTACCTCGATTCTGGGTGTTCCAAACATATGACTGGGAGGAAAGAGCTTCTGTCTAATTACAGAGAAGAATATGGAGGCTCAGTCAAATTTGGTAATAATGAACTGTCACCGGTTGTGGGTCATGGAGATATTGTGTGTAAGGATATTACAATAAATAATGTAGCACATGTCGAAGGTTTGAATCATAACCTGTTCAGTATTGGCAAATTTTGTGATAAAGATTTAGAGGTAAATTTTAATAAACGTCGATGTGCTGTCAGAACTGAATGGGGTAGAGAATTATTAGTTGGCACTCGGAAAACTAATCTCTATACGATCAAACTTCGACATATGCTTGCAAAGAAGTCTCAGTGTCTAATCACTCAGAAGTCTTCTCATCAATCTTTACTTTGGCATCGTCGTTTGTCTCATTTGAATTACCGATATCTTGACAGACTGGTCAAAGAAAGGTTAGTATCTGGCATTCCAATGATCAAGTTTGAACCCGATCAACTGTGCTCAGGTTGTGCTCAAGGAAAAATGAAAAGAGCGTCACATCCCCCAAAACCTGAACAAGGGTCCAAATCTCCGTTGAGCTTACTTCATATGGATTTGTGTGGCCCGATGAAAACTGTCAGTCTAGCGGGTAGAAAATATGTTTTGGTCATTGTTGATGATTATTCACGATATACTTGGACAAGGTTTTTGAAAACAAAAGATGAAACTTCGAATTTAATAATGAATTTCATCAAAGCTGTTCAAGTACAACTTAAACTACCCGTTCAGACTGTCAGATCAGATAATGGCACGGAGTTCAAAAATCAAGTATTAAAAGGTTTTTATAATTCATTAGGTATTACTCAAACTTTTTCTGCCGCACGAACTCCTGAACAAAATGGTGTCGTTGAGCGTCGTAATCGTACGTTAGTTGAAGCAGCTCGGTCTATGTTGGCTCAAAGTCAATTACCTCAGTACCTATGGGCTGAAGCTGTGAATACTGCGTGCTACACACAAAATCGATCTATCATTCATCGGAGATTTGGAAAAACACCCTATCATGTTTTGTTTGGAAGAATTCCAAATATTGATTATTTTAAAGTGTTTGGGTGTCCTTGTTTTGTTCTTAATGAAACTGAGAATCGGGGAAAGTTTGGTCCTAAGTCAGATGAGATGATTTTTGTCGGATATTCAGATTGTTCAGTTGCTTATCGAGTTTTTAACAAAAGGTCGAGAGTTGTGTATGAAAGTGTAAATGTTAAATTTGACCCGTTTGCTGAGTTGTCTTCTAATGCAGATGCATCTACATCCACATCTAGCTCCAGTGATTCTCCAGCTACATCATCTGAGTTGGACAGTTTGTTTGAGTATTTTTATGATGATTTGTATGGTACTAATCAAATATCTTCGTCTACTGTAGGTATCTCATCTACTCCTTCGAGTTCGACTACTCCCTCATCTGAAGTTTCTCCAACATCATCCATACCTTGTTCAGATCTTCCTAGTATTGTCTCATCACCTTCATCATCTCCCATAGTTATGGATACTTCTAATCCAGATATTATCATAGATTCTCATGATCAGTCGTCTTCTCATGAAGTTGTTCATAATGATTCTATTTCTGAAGGGCTTGAACTACTTCCTGTGCATTCTACATCCACTGATAATCTCTTGGAACCATCTTCAGTAAATAATCAAACACCTTTACCACATACTGTCAAATGGACAAAGGATCATCCTATTGATCTGATAATTGGTGATCCTACTTCTGGTGTTCAAACAAGAGCTGCTTCTGCAAATGAGTGCAACTTTTCTGTATTTTTGAGTAACATTGAACCAACTCGTGTATCTGATGCTTTACAAGATTCGGATTGGGTTACTGCTATGCAAGAGGAACTCAATCAGTTTGAGGCCTTAAAAGTATGGCGGTTGGTCAAGTTACCTGAGTCTAAATCAGTTATTGACACCAAGTGGATATTCAAAAATAAGAAAGATGCGAATAACATAATTGTTCGTAACAAAGCTCGACTTGTGGCCAAAGGTTATCGTCAACAAGAGGGCATTGATTACGATGAAACTTTTGCACCTGTTGCTCGACTTGAAGCTATTCGTATGTTTCTGGCATATGCTGCCTACAAAGATTTCACTGTTTTTCAAATGGATGTCAAAACAGCATTTCTATATGGTCATTTGAAAGAAGAAGTCTATGTCGCTCAACCAGAAGGATTTGTACATAAAGAACATCCAGATTATGTCTATGTTCTAGACAAGGCTTTATATGGCTTAAAGCAGGCACCACGTGCGTGGTATGAGGAGTTGTCTAAACATCTACTTTCCAAGGGTTTCAAGAAAGGTTCGGTGGATTCAACACTGTTCTTGATGAAGGAAGGCGAACATATTGTGGTCATTCAGATCTATGTTGATGACATTATTTTTGGATCCACTAGTCGGGAGTTGTGTAAAAAGTTTGAGAATGTCATGACTGAAGAATTTAAAATGAGTATGATGGGAGAGATTAATTTCTTTCTGGGTCTTCAAGTTAGACAGTTTTCAGATGGCATCTTCATAAATCAATCCAAGTATATCTTTGATTTACTGAAGAAGTATGATATGTCTGGATGTCATTCGATAGGAACTCCAATGGCTACGGGTAATTCCATTGGCCCAGATCATGAAGGAAAGGATGTGGATTTGAGGAATTATCGAAGTATGGTTGGTTCTTTAATGTATCTCACTGCCAGCAGACCAGATATCATGTTTGCAACATGTGTGTGTGCCAGATATCAAGCCAAACCAAAGGAGTCTCACTTAGCTGCAGTTAAGCGTATTTTTCGATACTTAAAAGGGACTCCTTACTATGGCATTTGGTATCCAAAAGGCCTTGGATTTGAGCTACAAGCGTATACTGATGCTGATTATGGTGGCTGCAATATGGACCGGAAGAGTACATCAGGTCATTTGCAATTTCTTGGAAATAAGTTGGTGTCATGGGCATCCAAAAAGCAACAATGTGTATCTACCTCCACTGCGGAATCTGAATATGTTGCTGCTGCGAGTTGTTGTTCACAAGTACTCTGGATGCAGTCACAACTTCGTGATTATGGTCTTGAATACAAAAAGATACCCATCTATTGTGATTCTAAGAGTGCAATTGCCATCTCAGCTAATCCGGTTCAACACTCGAAAACCAAACACATTGATATCAGGTATCATTTTTTAAAGGACAATGTGGAAAAAGAAAATATAGAGCTGTACTTTGTCAATACTGAATATCAACTTGCTGATTTGTTTACCAAGGCTCTAGATGAGAAACGTTTTAAATTTCTCATCTCTAGACTTGGTATGATTGACAAAAAGATTGTATAAGCTATATTTCCTCATACACATAGCAGTATAATGAAATACTAAATCAGGTATGGTCATTGAACTTCTATGTATATTTTGAAATATAGTTTATTTGTTTTGCTTTTTGTTTTTATTTCAAGTTGATTACTTTTGGTATTTCTCTTATTTTTTTTTCATGTTGATTACTAATGTGTTTGTTCCTTCTGAGAATATGGTTTTGTCAAGGGGGAGCTTATCTGGTACAGGTTCGTACGTCTGTTGTGAATCTATCTGTTACAGGTAAATACAGGTATGCATAGTTTAAGGGGGAGCATTATGAATGCATTATGGTAGAGGGAGTAATTGACTCGAGTCATTCATAATCAGCACCTTTAACTCGAGTCATGATACTCGAATCATGTAACTCGAGTCTCTCAACTCGAGCCATACACATCTCGAGTCAAACAACTCGAGCACACTCAACTCGAGTCTCATACAACTCGAGTCAACCAACTCGAGCACTCACAACATACAACTCGAGTCTCTCAACTCGAACCATACACATCTCGAGTCAAACAACTCGAGCACACTCAACTCGAGTTTCATACAACTCGAGTCAACCAACTCGAGCACTCACAACATACAACTCGAGTCTCTCAACTCGAGCCATACACATCTCGAGTCTTTCACAACTCGAGCCACACACAACTCGAGTTACACAATTCAACCACACATCACTCGAGTTATGTACCTCGAGTTATCTGTCTCGAGTCGAGCATCTAGAGTCTTGCAACTCGAGTCATTCATCTCGAGTCATACTACTCGAGTCATCCAACTCGAGCGTGAGTCAGTTATTTTAGTTACACTACTCGAGTCATCTAACTCGAGTCAAGCAACTCGAATAAATCAATTCGAGCCATTTCACTCGAGTCACACAACTCGAGCACACACAACTCGAGTTACACTACTCGAGTCATCTAACTCGAGTCACGAGCACATTCAATTCGAATCATGTAACTCGAGCCATATAACTCGAGTGAAACTACTCGAGTCATCCAACTCGAGACACACTACTCGAGTTATTCTTATTGAGCAACTCGAGTTACACAACTCGAGTCATCCAACTCGAGTGTGAGTCACTCAATTCTATTATACTCTATGAAATTGAGTCATGTATCTCGAGTCATCTAACTCGAGTCACCTAATTCGAGTCAGTCATTTCGAGTCTCTGTGTTTCATTTGTTTGATATCTGTTGAAAGTAACTCGAGTGGGACTCGAGACATACACTCGAGATAAGTATCTCGAGTCGGTTCATCTATCTCGAGCCACTTTATCTATCTCGAGCGACCTTTTTGAAAACCTGATTCTTCGCTCGAGATACTGTTGGTCCAATTGCTAAATGCCACGTGTCCATCTCATCATAACTAAGATATCAGTTTTCAAACTATCCTATAAATATGGTGTTTCGATTCACAATTCCAATCTTTCTGGAATTTCAAACTCGTGCGGATTTGTTCAAGTTGCTGCTGTCAAGTTCAAGAATCTGTAGTGTACTTTGTGTCGTGTGAGTTTTGTATACGTATCCCGGGTTCTACGAAGCCTATAGGTATTCACTCGGTCATATACCGATTAGGCTAGTAGGTTAAAAATGTTTGTAACAACTTATCTTAAAACACGGGTTAACATCTTGGGACTGTATTCTTGATATTTTTAAACCGAAACGTGTGAATGACCCGTTGTTCCGGATCATAAGGACTTGAGACATTGGACTTCTTATTTTTGACCTTACGAATGACCTTCAACTCTACAATGTATTGAACTTATTAAACAAATTATGTATAAGTCTTTCGTTATTAAGAACATGGCACTTATTGGTTAAATTCAAGTTTAAGTGAAGTTTTGAAGTTTAAACAAATGGAAGGCTTATATATATTTCAATCTTAAAGAGTTCAGTATTTTGATCAAATGGTCTTTCGTTTGGGTATCTGTTTCTCAAGTCCCACACTGTGTGAATTATTTCTTCACACTTGTTTTTTCATAAAAATCTACACATAAAAGCTTTATCTAATGTTTTTTATGAATTACAGAAATGGAAGATTATACTTTCCCAGATTCAGATGGTATGGAGATTTCAGACATAATCTCAATACAATCAACTCCACGCAATCCGAATGCTGATGCGGATAGACAACTGATTCGTCCGTCATTATATCAGCCGTCAATATCGAACAACGTTCCTTTCAATCCTCATGCAAGGGTGAAGGCTCCAGTTATTACTGCCATTCTACGAAATCATCCTTTGTACACTGTTCTTACACAGACAGTAGAAGTTCCAATGCTTTATGCGCAACAAGTATGGAACACTCTGCAGTTTCATGCTGATCCGGGTAATCATCACTTTACAGCCGAGCTGGATCACTATACCATCAGTTTTGGAGTCAACAAGTTTAGACGTGTACTGGGATTTCCAGAAGCAAACAGTCGTCCGAATGCTACTCAGTTTGAACCGTTTGCATCATTGGCAGTTGCAATGGCTGGGGTTGAATCAGTTGGTCATCTGGAAGCAATAAATGCACCGTCTCAGTTCAACAAGTCCAACCTACCTCCAACATACAACACGTTGTTCACGATACTTAGTAGGTGTTTGACGGGGAAGCGTACGGCACAAGACACGGCGACACAGTCATTTTTGGTTCTGTTTTATGGAGTCTTATTCAACAAGCATTATGATTATGCTTCGTTGATTTTTCATGATCTGAAGGAGCTTCTGGCCAAGAAGCAAACGCATCTACCATACCCGAGATTTCTAAGCACTATTATTGCAAGTGCGATGCGTCAGAATCCAGATATTCCGCGCCGATCAGATGCGGAAAAAGTGAAGATCCATGACATGCAGTCAATTCGTTATCCAAAGAAGGTGTATGCTCCGGAAGTCCCATTATTCTCTGAGTTGTTAGCTTATGCTGATCAGAATGTGGCGTGTGTGAGAGAGTATAGGTCTCGTTTTCCACCTATGGTCCAGCCAGAGCCGGAGGGACCTACCCAAGGTGTTATCCCTAGAAGTGAGGGTTTAGTTCTTAGGGACCAACGATCACGGGATCTTGGTCAGGGTGTGTTGAGGGAAAATACCGAGAGGGGTGAAGGTGGGGTCCATTCTGATCAGCTAGCTCACTCGTCTACCATCAATGTAGCAGCTCAACTGGGTCAAATCAGTTCGGCAGTTCAGATGGATGATGTCTTTGCTACAATTGAAGATGAGCACGGAGCTACGTCACCTATCTTGCATACTCATGTTGAAGCTGAGTTGGATGTTTTTGCTCTTTCACCGGTAAATGAGCAATTTGTTGGTGAATTTCCTGAACTTGAGGAAGTTGCAGAGTCTTTACTTGATTTATCTCAACCGATCGTGGAAATATCCGACACACGGTGCTACTCTCCGAATGAGTTGGCACAACGTCTTCATCGGCTTATGGGATATGACTCTGCTTCTGAAGATAGTATTTCTTCAAGTGATGATTTGGCTGTTGATCCTCACGGATCACCAGATGATGATGACCATGATGATGATGCTGATATGCCTGATCAAGGCTCGAGTCGGTTGTTGACTCAAGGTGATATAAGGATGGCTGAGCGAGATAAAAGAATTGATGAGAGTGAGACAGGGGCCAGAAAAGAAGTACAAACCCCTTCCCACACCGAGTCTAGCCGGGTAGCCACATCTACTAGGGGTGAGCATATGTTGCCACCACCTATTGAAAAAGACATGAGATCCCCACTCATGCAATGCACAACCCAACTCACCCACTCTACCGTTTCTCAACAAACGGTAGTTTCAATTTCTCACGGGGACTTACCACAACTTGTACCCATTCCTCACTTGGAGGTTGGTGGTACCGACACAGTGAGGCAGCTGCCCCCGCCCACGACTTCACTTGTTCACTCATTGAGTCTAGAACCACTTGCTTCAAGTGTTAATCTTTCTTTGGCTAGGACACAGGTGCAAACCACCTTTGCAGGAGGCTTTAGTAGCCCTGCCGGAACCACCGTAGTGAGTTCTGCATTTGTTGCGGGCTTGCCAGGATCGGAGGGAAATCCCATCAGCGCTAACATCATGCCAACACTGAACATGGGTTCCTTGAGTTCTACTCTTGGATCAACGAGAAGTCTAAGTGACCTCGGCGTTAGTTTGCCCGCATCTTCTATTGTCACGGAGTTACGGCAACGATCTACTATCTTGGGTTCTTCCTCAACACCCATTGGTAGTATATCGTCAGATTCAGTTCCAGTTTCCACATCGTCCACACTTTCGGCTTCTTCTGCTTCGTCTGCCCCATCTATCTCAGTACCTCCTCCGACTGGCATGGCATCGTCATCAGATGTTGATCTCTCGCGTCTTCCAGTTGTTGTTACGGCCAATCAGCTTATTACCCGATCTTTGTTTCGAGCTAACAATGAACAGATGGCAACGGTTATTCAGCAGCAGACTGCTCGAATTTCTGCCTTGGAGAAGCAAGTAGCTCTGTTAGCTAAGGGTAAAGCTCCAATGTCTGATCCTCCTTCACAGCCTTCTCAGTCAGCGGCTGATTCACTTACTATTCCAGAGTTGAAGGGGTTGTTGTTCTCTAAACTCTTGGAGTCGGGTTCGGCTGAAGATAGTGACCTTGTGGGTATTCTACAACAACAGACTGCTTTACAACAACGAGCTATTCAAGAACAACGGTCTCAGGCTCACTTGGTTACTCATACGGAATTTCAGCAATTTCAGGCCACTCTTGATGCCTCCCTTACCAAGACATTCACCGAGATCAACCAGATGTTCACTGATGGCTTATCACAGCTATCTGATCGGATTCGAGGCATTGAAGAGACATGTCAAGCTGCTGCTAGACGGCCCACTAGACGGCATGATGATCATGATGATCATGATCGTCATGAGGGGGAGAGGAAAAGAAGGAGACTTGAAAGTGAGCCGTCTAGGGTACCAACCACGTCAAATGTACGAATTGTGGACAGGCTTGAGGAAAGGCATCCAAGAGAGAAACAACCTGCAAGACACAGAGATGCAATTGTTCTAACGGGAGGTGAAGAGATGGAATCAGAACCAGTCTTACAGTCCACTCTAGATTTCTTGGGTTCGGTGCAAGAAGAGATGCCTGAAGAAAGAGCTGAAGAAAGAGGAGTGAAGTTTTCAGGGGCGTCTAGTTCTACATCTGAAATAGATAGAGTTCTAGCGTTGCTTGAGAATGTAGCTTCTGAAATCAGAGATTACCAAGTACCGAACGAAGAGATTCAGGATGCAAGGTGTGCAGAAGATAACAGATTGAAAGATATGTTTGAGGATGTACAATTTGATTTTGAGAAAGAAGAAGCTGTGGATGATGTGGAAGGTCCTCTATTGGAAGAAGTATTGCCACAGAATGACTTGATGCCTGTAGATCCAAAGAAAGTTGAACTTTGGGAAAAGATGAAAGCAAGCTCGGGGAAATTTCTAAAGAGAACAGAATGGAATCGATTTACAAGAGCCACTGGGAGGTATCTGGAAGAAAAGTACAAGAGTCGTTTCTGTTATCATGAGCGGAAGTTGAGCTATGTGAAGTTGTATGGGATTGAGAATCTGAAGGACGAACTAAGAAGAGAGTACATCTACATGAGGAAGGTGAACAAGCAAAGAAGAGAAGCCTTAGTGTCAGACTACAAGTTTGTTGCAGTAAAAAGTTACAAGACCAACAGATTGAGTACGTATTGGTACCCAGTAATCACTTTCACCAGAGATGATAGGAAGGAATATGTGATTACTGAAGCTGATTTTCAAGATGTGAGCTTTGATGTGATCTTTGGGATTTTGTATGATCTCAAAGGAAAAGCTTTTAGGTCAGAAGAGGAGATAATTGCTCTAACTGCTATAGTTAGACATGTCAAGGCTTCGATATCATTGGCTCATCTGTATGACTTTCAATTGGGACTAGAGAATTGGTCATCAAAGTTATTCTGTCACAAACCACAAAGAAGTCTGGTTGGTGAAGAAAAGGACTTTGTTTTGTACACAGTGTTCTATGATGCAGATGAAACCAAGATCTCGTGTGTTTATCCAGATTCCCTTGGCAACAAGAAGAGGATGTACTCTCATGAAGTGATGCTATTTTGTGATGACACTTTAAAGATGGTGATGGATGGGTTGAATACAAGATTGCAAATGGATAGGCATAAAGTACATGATATCTCAGCTGCAAACAAGGTGCTGATCAAACATTTTGTAAAGGAGATAGATAGAAGATTGAAGCTGAGAAATGATATTAGATTTGCAGAAATCAAGTTCAAGTTGAGAAAGCCTTCCGTGAAGCAATCTTAGTCGAGTAGTTGTTTGTTTCTTTTGTATGTCCCTCCTTCTTTTATAAAAGGGGGAGATTGTTAGTGTTAGATTTATTAAAGAAGTTGAGGGACCATTTGTGAACATTTTATATTTTGTAGGAATGAGGTATAAATACCTCATTGCCTTGTATTGTACTTTAAGCCTTTCAAGATTAATGACATATGAGTTTCACATTTTCTCTCTCTACTTTCTCCCTCTACTAGATCTATCATTTCTCATGCTAGATTGATTCATCTTGCACTTACAACTGTCTACCATCTGGGACATCTTTACCATGGACTTGATATTTTGTATTTTTCAATATATGTTGGAATACCCATTCTCTCCTTAAAGACCATTTCACAGAGTAGTCTAATGGGGTTTCACATATATATCCTAACAAGCATTTTAACTAAACTAATACTTATTTGTTTCATATATTTAACATGTTATAGTTACTGAGAATGGAGAGAACTGGAGTGTGGGTCAACGGCAACTGGTGTGTCTTGGACGTGTGCTACTCAAGAGAACGAAAATCTTAGTACTTGATGAAGCTACAGCATCAGTGGACACAGCTACTGATGGAATGATTCAGCAAACGCTCGGAAAACACTTTAATGACTCTACTGTGATAATGATCGCCCATCGTGTCACCTCTGTGCTTGATAGCAACATGGTTTTGGTTTTAGATCAAGGTTTGTTAAATAATCAAGGAAATTTGTTGATTTTAAGTCTTAATTAGTGATTATTTGAGTACTTAATTTTTTTGTTCCATATATATGCAGGTCTGATTCATGAATATGATTCTCCAACAAAGTTGTTGGAAGATAAGACATCGTCGTTTGCAAAGCTCGTTGCTGAGTATAGTACCAGATCGGATTCCAGTTTTGAAAACTTAGCAGAAACATAATATTTTGGTAGCAGTAACATAATCATGAGCGTATAAGCCATCGGTACCATTAAGCCGCCGATTAATAAACAGCCCCAAAATGGCTTAATAAACTGTAGGTGGCTTTTTGATGGATTAAACAAATTTGAAATTTGAGTTTTAAACATAACGTAACAAAGTAAAAAACTATAGCCTATGTTATGTTATTTAGGTACTAATCTGTATGTAATGTAGAGAGGTTAATTTTGTCATTTCAATGTCCAAAATTTGGTTATGGTTACTTGTTCCTTTGTTTTGTAATCTCAAAACTATATAATTTAACAATATTTAAAGTAATGAAATCTTGGTTTCAACTTTGAAGCTTTAGTTTCTATCTCAACTAATGTTCATCAATGACTTGATGCATGAGTACTGATTGATGTATTATTAGCACGTGACATATTCAATCTGAATGATCCTTTATTATTTAGATTATATAATGCTAACATTTAGTATTATTTAAACTGAATAATACTGAATGCTGTAAACATATATATATTTCAATCTAATTAATAAACCATGATAATTATCTATAAACATCGTTATTATTTTCCACTATAATTATTTGTATAGTTTGTTAGAATTAAATGATTTATAATTGAAACCTCACTTATACATATATTAGATACATGTGTTTTTCTAATTAAATATGACAGTTTTAAATTAAAGTAATCATGACTTTATATAAGTTTAATATATAATAATTCAATATTTAAACTAAAAAACAAATATAAATATGATTTGTATATGATATATGTAAGTTGAAATACCTTATACAACTAATACAATAAAATAAAAATATATAAAACTCAAACTTAAAAGATAAAGTTGTCATTTTTAACACCAATTATGGTATACTTGAATAGTGTTTTGGTATCTTTATTATTCATTACACCATTTGAATTCAAATGATGAAAAAAATAGATGATGCAAATTTGATATCTCTATTAGTAGACAAAACCAAGAACAAAACCAATCTTTTTGTGCAATAGAATTACCCTTCTTTGTATTTATAGGATGGATATTAACATGAAACTTGGCTTAAATAAAACAAGGAGCTAGCACACAAAAGAAACCAATATTCTTCAAAGCTTTCTATACTTTACTTACTAACAAAAACATGCCTTGTTTAATCTTCATCATCTAGATCCATCACCATTCTCAGCTTTCGCCTCGAACCACTTGGTTTTTGGGATGTAACCGGACTTGCATTGTTATCAAAATCTGCTACTTCATCAGCCAAGTCCTCCATAACTTGGAAGTCCTCCATATTATCAGGGTTTTCGGTCATCACGGTGTCTTCTTGTTCTCCAGCTCCAACTTCATTAGCTTTAGCTTCTAGTTCACCATTGGGCTAATTGAATCAGGTTGGCGGCTTTCTGCACTTCTTGGCTGTGACAACCTATTTCCTCTTTTTCTGAAAAGAAGAAAACATTAGGATGCTACAACAAATCACCAATTGTGTGCTCAACCTCCTATATAGATATGGGAATGAAAAAAAAGAGACTCTTGCTTTTGGGATAGTGGTGGGGGTTTGCATTATAGAGTTTCACTAGAAAACGGATCCTATCACTACTCGTAAACCAAACTAGCCCGGTATATCACTACTCGTAAACAAAACACACCAAACATATTTATGTTGGTTATTCGATATGGCAGACAACAATTCTATAAATAGAGTAGAGAAGGGAAAAAGTGCAAAAAAAATAAAAATTGTTTAACCATGAACCACACATCGAGTGTTTCTAAACAAGTAACATGTAATTGTTTAGAATACACATTGGCTAGACTAGGACCAATTCTAAACTATATATGTTGGAACCTCCCTTCTCTCCTCAAGGGCTCATTTGGAGAGTAATCTAATGAGGTTTCACATATTCTCACAGTGATCCACTATAAGCACCTAAACTGCATTTGCAGACAGATTACCGGAAATCATAATTCACCTTGTGACAGGGGAGCTTCACTCCCAAACTAATGGGAGACTTTCATGGAAGGCTCTAAAGAAAGAGAATCATAACTAACTTTTGATAGAGTAAATTACGTTTTTCGTCCTCGACATTCGTTAAAATTGCCATTTCCGTCCCGTGGTTTAGAAATTGCAGTTTTCATCCCTATGGTTTGTAATTCATTGCAATTTTCATCCTAATAATTTATAATTTGTTGTTGTTTTACCTAAAAGCTGAGCTTAGCACAATGTCATCAGAATCATCTAATAGTTCGTCATCATTCTGGTCCGACGTTGCCTCAGTTGGGACCACATTCTGCTTCTTTTTGCTCCTAACATCAAAGAAGCAAGTTAGCTCCAACAAACATTAGAATGCTACAAATTAAAAAACCACAGGGACGAGCATCGGATTTTACTCTTTGATATTTGATAGCAAGAAAAAAACACTCATGGCATGTAAAATCAAGTAGTAGAATCCAATATCTAGTGCGTTGCAGGTATGTACTTTTGTATGCAAGTATGTGTGTGCATGAGAGAGAGGGAGAGGGAGAGAGAAAGAGAGAGAGAGAGAAAGAGAGAGAGAGAGAGAGAGAGAGAGAGAGAGAGAGAGAGAGAGAGATGTTACCTAAAAGCCGAGCTTAGTACAATGTCATCAGAATCATCTAATAGTTCGTCGTCATTCTGGTCCGACATTGCCTCAGTTGGGACCACATTCTGCTTCTTTTTGCTCCTAACATCAAAGAAGCAAGTTAGCTCCAACAAACATTAGAATGCTACAAATTTAACAAACCACAGGGACGAGCATCGGATTTTACTCTTTTTGATATTTGATAGCAGGAAAAAAAACACTCATGGCATGTAAAATCAAGTAGTAGAATCCAATATCTAGTGCATTGCAGGTATGTACTTTTGTATGCAAGTATGTGTGTGCATGAGAGAGAGGAAGAGGGAGAGAGAGAGAGAGAGAGAGAGAGAGAGAGAGAGAGAGAGATGTTACCTAAAAGCCGAGCTTAGTACAATGTCATCAGAATCATCTAATAGTTCGTCGTCATTCTGGTCCGACGTTTCCTCAGCTGGGATCAAATTCTGCTTCTTTTTGCTCCTAACGTCAAAGAAGCAAGTTAGCTCCAATTATAGAAGGAAACATTAGAATGCCACAATGCATATGCATCTTCAAACTTAACTGATATCAGTTAACCAAATTAAATAATATACCAAGTGTTAGTTTAGGAGTCAGGTGGACAAGTCTAAATAAATGGTTAGTTTAGAATTTCAACCATTTTCGATAAGAATCTCAACCCTTTACAAAACAAGAAAAACCCTAATAATATGGTACCTTTTCTTCATCTTCAGTGATAATAATGTTTCACCATCCGACTCTTCTGTATCATCGCCATCTTCTTCATCCTTCAAATGCACGTTATCCCCTGACTTCCGTTTGGGGATACGCAAGCCAAGTTGCCTTAGCTTGCGATAAATTTGTGCTGCTGTAAATGCACCATCTAGTGCACTTGCAATCATCTGGCTGCACTTCTTCTGATCTTTAAACCTTGATAAAATATAAGAATTCAGAAAAAGAAAATTATAACAAATAAAACAAAATCATCTCTGACATGTTCTTGAATAAACAAAAAATTCAAAAACTCACTGCTCAAATAAAGTTTTAATCTTCATCTCATTCTCTTCGCTAAATGCACCTCTTCTAGAGACATCCATACCAGCCATTCTCCTCTTTGATGGAAATCTAAATCCCATCTCTTTAAGCTTTTTGGAAATCTGAGCTGGTGAAACCTCTAAATTAAGTTCTGCTACTATACGTTGAGTAAAATCCGGAAAATCTTTATATCTGTAATGGCCATTCAATTTGGCAAGGTAACAATTCAGCAAGTGCACAGTTATTAAAAACTCATATACTTTGGCACATCATATAAAAGTAAAACACTTACTTTTCGTAAAGGTCCTTCAGCTTTTCTTCCAATGCATCATCAACAACAAGTGGCTTTAACCTTTTACGTCCCCTCTTTTGCTTCTGCTGAGTAGAATTTTCACTGCAAGAAGAAAGAAATGAGAAAGGGTGACAAAGGCAAAAAGACCAATATAGGCATACAGCAACTAGGCCAAAAGAGGTAGGGAAAGTAATACTTGTTGAATTCTTCCATTGTGTTGGTTCCTCCATTAATGCTTTCTGCCTCTTCTCCAAAATTTAAATTTCTTCTTTTTAGTGTCTTCTGAATTGGGGCATCATCAGGATTTTCCTCACTAATTGAACAAATGCATCATCTCAGGTTATTGGATGTCAATCAATATTGGCAAATATATAGAGAGAATATACTTTTGCCTTTCATCTCAAACACAGTTATAAAACTGGAAATGAAGTTTTTCTGAAAAACAATAGACTTACGGGTTGTTTGTTTTTAAGAGGTCTAGAGTCTAAAGTCTGATTTCACATCTAAAAAAATAAGAGGTGGATGGTGCACCTCTTAAAATTTCAAAGAATGGTAAGAGGTTTTCAGACTTTTTCTTACAAATAAAACAGTCTTAAGTCTGAAAAGCTCTTAATTTTCAGACATAAGAGGTTTTATAAGGTCTTTTTTTTAAACAAACAGCCCCTTAGTCAAAGTACCACGAATATTATCCTTACCTCTGGTCATCATCTCTCCAATCTGGTACCACAACATCAGCTTCATCATCGCCAAGTGCGTCAGCGATGCTTTTTCGAACCCATCCATTTCTACTACCAACTTCACCAAGATTTCCATTTTGGGTATCATCTCCCTGCTTTCTATGCTTATCTCTCATTTTCCCAAGATCTTGAAGCATTGATTCACAGTTGATATAATGACATTCTTTACGTGTCTTCCAGAAGAGAACTTCCACAAAAAGAAGAGGATAACTCTTCATTTTCCTCAGCATTCTCCTAACCAAACTTGTAAGAAATAAGACGATATTCTCGTATTCTTTGCATGGAGTTGACTTCTGCTCTTCCAGGATACCATGAAATATGCTCAGATGTGATAACTGCAAAAATCATCCACATGTAAACTTACATAACATAGTCACATAGACCTAACCGACACCAGTTTTTTAACACAACTTGTACCTGGTATAGCATTGGAGAAAGCTCCATGTCTTCACAAATTCTTCTTAGTGCGCATATAATATAATGATTTGTTCTGATAGAATTGCTTTTGTAAAACTTCAGCAGCCAACACAAATTTTGGATTATGGTGTTGTTTGCAAGAGAAGAGACCAATGAAGATACATTAAGGTCAACTTCATTTTTTGCATCTAGCTGTTCATCAGCAGAAGAAACATCCGAGACATAATCATCATTAGTGTTTCCACACTTGCTGTTTTCCATCTGTTGCACATCGCATTCCGGTTCGGTACCTTGAGTGTCCTGCTTAGTTACATCAGGATGATCGGACTCTCCAGGGCATTCCGGTTCGGTACCTTGAGTGTCCTGCTTAGTTACATCAGGATGATCGGACTCTCCAGGGCATTCCGGTTCGGTACCTTGAGTGTCCTGCTTAGTTACATCAGGCTGATCGGACTCTCCAGGGGCGATGTCGTCATCTTCTTTCTTATCAACACTTGAAACTTGTGATGTTTCCTTTACTGGCACGCTTACACTTTCGGTTTGTTCACCCCCAACGGTATCTTGGTCTGCATTATTAGCATCCTTATTTGCAGTTGAGGCTTTCTTCTTTCTTTTCTTCCTTGACTTCTTAGCAACCTATAAACAATTGCGACACATAAGACCTAATAAGTGCTACAGAAATGCACATTCCAGCACCCATTTAGAATTTTATATCTTACTTTTATTTACCCAAACTGATATTTGAGTCTTGTTATTCTTATTTTACTCGTATTGAGTGTGAAGCTACCAGAACAAAACTTACCCTCAGGGTACCACGTGCTTGAAGGTTTTCCATTAGCCGTATGACTATATGAATTGTCTCGACCAAATCAGCAAGATCGCTGATAAAAAAACAAAAACGAAACAAAAAATGATGAATTGAACAAAAAGCAACAATATATTTCTAGAAAAAATATGATAGTGTTTTATTTGTAGAAGTTATCATTTTGAGAAACAAATGTTAAGCTTATCAAAAGCCCCTGACTTAAGGCACACATATTCATTCTTCATCAATTATACATGCTAGATTAGGTTTTCTGGAATTAACTTCTGATAAAGAAACTGCAATATGAATATAATAGAAAAAGGTGAAAAGAAATTACTTGTGTGGCCCTTGTACTATTGATTAACATGTGACCACTGTAACATCCAAAATTACTTATTTACACATCGCACCTGCTGGTTCAATTCCTTGTACACCCATCCTACTTTCTAACATAAACATGAATTGACCAGTGCCCTAATATGTTAACCATGAAAACGTACTTCTCATTGAAATTCTTACAGGAAATTAAATCTTATAAGGAGCTAGATTAGGGGTGTAAATGATGCTAGCCACTAGATAGTGGAACTACCAAAAGAAAGTCTCATCTTGAGTTAATTACGATATTAACTTTCAAGATATTTGGAACAATATAACTCCAATTTATATGTGTAAGAACAGAACTGGGAAAAGCTCATTTTTTTATTAATCTGATGGATTAGATTATGTATAGCTCGTCTAACTTCATAATGCAAGTCATTACATAACTATAATTCTATCATGAAGAAAGAGAAGAACCTTTTTTGTTGTCTGTGTGCATTAAATGACTTGATCAGATTGAAAAGAAAATACGTCATCCCTTGATCTGTTTGATCATAAAATAACTTGTAAAGAAGAACACGAGCAGTTTGAGGCTCCTTGGAATCTTCAGGTGACAGTTTAAGCACCAAATCTAGCATGTTTATCTGCAAAAAGATAGATACCATCCACTTAAAACCGAAAACACTTTCCATCTTTATCCAAAATTTTCTATTTTTAGTTATAGGCAAATCAACAAAATTCACTACGGTAATCCCTGCTTAGATCTGTAACCCGAAACCCTATCAAGACATTAATCAAGAAATACCTTATAATATCTACCCATTATCAATCCTACAGGTTTGAGAGTAGCACTTAGCCACAAAGAGTCATCTTGATAAAGCTTCTCTATATCCAAAATAAATGGAACCCAGTTTTGCCCTTCCAAACTAACCTACACACAATAATGCAAAATAAATGGCATGTGCTCGCTAGCCCTCTAGTTCATCAGTACTTTCCATATGGCATATACAAGATACATACAAGGAATTAAAATTTTAGATCCCATGGCATAATTCACTTGTTTAATTATTTTTAGCACAGAAACTAGTTCATCATAGTTGGTGATGTTAATGCTATTCAAATTTCCATGAAGAAATGTGCAACTATTTTGGTATTGTATATGTAAATGCATATAGTTCTATCTATAGACATGGGTTTTATAAAATTGAATGAGGTAGATGATCCCATAACCTTGTTGCATATACATATCACATGTAGCTGAGGATGAGATATACTAAAAAGCACATGATCACATATTTTACGAAGCGCACGATTACATCGTTGAATGAGTAGTTAAACTTGATTTTAATGCTTTTATTTGGTGCAATGTAAAAAGCCCATTAAAGGACCACAGGTCAGTGACTTTTTCAATTGTTATCTCACCATTATTTTCGTGAGAGATCCTGCTGCAGAAAGAAATTTGTAGTTGTTCGTCTCCTTTAAACCATCAAATGCAGTACGCCACTTTGATATGACAAGTAGAAACATTGACTCGTTCATTGTTTCAGAAATCGACCCACATATGTTGCCTTCAAAGAAAGTGCTATCAGCATCACGATCTTCAGAAGACTCAGATTTATTGACCTCAGCATCAGGCTGTCAAAGCATCAAAAGCCTATTAGGGTAATATTTCATAGTGACACAGGGGAATCCATTTATGGATGCAACCATAAAGCTTAAACAGTATAAACCATATTTCTTCAAGATCACATAATAATTACACCTTCAAGAACTGCAGAAGCCAAATGCTTACACACAGATGGTTTAAATCGTGTGCATTCACATTTCTGGCAGTAAGAGACACAAATATTACCTCCAGCAACTATAAGTTCATTATATTCAAGATGGGGTTGGTGTTACGTTTAACAGCCTTGCCACCTCAACCTACCAGCAACTGGAATTCACTTAATTTACACATGTTTTATTTAACGGTCTTTCAATTTTATTCGGACAGAAGATTTATTTGTGGGAAAAAATGGAACAGAGTAGAAGAAACATAATAAAAAGAATCCTCTAGAAAGGCATAAAAAAGAAAACTAATGAATCTTGACCTGAAATCCATACAAGCAAACAAAAAATCCGAAGCATGTGTTAAGACTTGCAACGATGATACGACCCAAATCTTAGCTTTATTATTATAGTTAGATAATTATGAATAATATTTTATTTATTAGGTAAGGACTATTTTAGATAAGTATTATATTAGATAAAGATATCTATTATCTTAGATAAAGATTAGAATCAATTATATTAGGATATCTTTTACTTATATATAGGTTATTAGGGTTGTAATTTTCCTATGGTTAATCTGATTAGTGATTTTGATATCATTGGAGTGTGGTTTACCTCTCGAAAGTAAACCGTGGGAGAGTTGATCGACCTCTCGAACGTCGATTGTTCTATCTCTTATTTTCTATTCGTTTCTTTCAATAGTTTACCAATCTGGTTCCTATCAATTGGTATCAGAGCGGTCGATTCTCGGAAACACTTTCCATCGCGAAAAACACCGTTTCACGATCGGGAACACTGTTCATCGAGTACTGTTCATCGCGAAAAAAAAAATCTTCGATTCGGTCAAGATGGTAAGCGACACAGAAAGAATCACAAACTTGGAAACGAAGATGGCTAAGATACGAGAAGTATGGGAGGCTACTCGCCAAGAAAACGCATTGCAGTTCGAACAATTAAGGAAGGCAATCAGCGACTTATCTCGGGAGATCAGCAAACTAGGAGGGAAGAGGGCAAAGTCTGGCATTGAGGGGGAGCGATTCAAGAAGCTGGAAACGGTGATTGATCCTGCGCGTTCAGAGTTCAAAAAACAGCATGCGGAGAGGATCGAGTTGCTGCTGCAGCAGACGCAACATTCCAGGCCACCGCCAGCACCTAAGATGGCAATGCCGGCGTCAACAAACGACACTCAGCCGCTGATCCAGTCGTCAGGCCTGGTTTTTGATGAACACGAGCTTCCTATACTACCATTCCAAGAGGCCAATAGTGAGAAGGTTGGTCGTCGACCGATTGTTGGCCTCGGCGATACTAAACCCGTGATCATGACAACAATTGTTAATGAAGGCAAAGAAAATAAAAAGGAAAGAGATAATGGGAGGAAAGTTTTGCCGACTAAAGAGAAGAGAGGTTCTATAGGAAGACAATGGTCATCGAAAGTCATCGTTGAGGATGGAGGCTACCAGGCCACAAAGAAGATATTGTCCACCGATCATTCAAAGAAATTAGGGTTCTACCTGAGACCAGACCCAACACAGCCAAATGGGGATTTCCTTTACTTTTTCTATCCACCTTGAGGACAAGGTGTTTTTTGGGGGCGGAGTAATGATACGACCCAAATCTTAGCTTTATTATTATAGTTAGATAATTATGAATAATATTTTATTTATTAGGTAAGGACTATTTTAGATAAGTATTATATTAGATAAAGATATCTATTATCTTAGATAAAGATTAGAATCAATTATATTAGGATATCTTTTACTTATATATAGGTTATTAGGGTTGTAATTTTCCTATGGTTAATCTGATTAGTGATTTTGATATCATTGGAGTGTGGTTTACCTCTCGAAAGTAAACCGTGGGAGAGTTGATCGACCTCTCGAACGTCGATTGTTCTATCTCTTATTTTCTATTCGTTTCTTTCAATAGTTTACCAATCTGGTTCCTATCACGATTGCAGAACATTTGCATGTTCATATAATATCTCACCTTTGAACAAAGTAACTTGTGGTGCTGAAAAGACATAACAAATTCAGCAACCTGAAAGAAACTAACAACTTCACTGTTCTCAATAGCTTGGCGCTCTTTCTCAATATCCTCACGGATTGATTGCATCAACACTGTTGAAGAAGATACAGTCTAGAGTTAAAATATGGCCAACAATGCAACGATGACCAAATGAAGCAACAAAACCACAAACAAACAGATATTTCCATTTAAGATGCAATAATTACCGTTATAGCCTCCCGAGAGGAACTGATTAGTAAAATCATGGAGCAACCAAAGGATATTCTTGTTTGTTGTTGGCATTGTTCCGTTGTCCGATAGCATCTTTTTGGATGAGTCACGTTGGTTTTTATGGCCTTTGAGCAATGCGTCATGAGAATCTGAACAAGGATTTCCTTTAACTAGAACTTTGGAACCATCCTGTTCAAATGGCCAATTAATAAAGTTAGTAATGATGAAGATCTCAATAGATGCATAACAACTATAACCTTGTAAGTTGTACCATAGTAAGCCGGGTGAAGGTTCCGCTCAACTGTGACCGAGAACCCACATTACAAAGTATCATCTGCCTCCTCTTTGCTTTTTCCTCTTCCATAAGAGACTTGAGATCAGTGGCTGTAGCTTCTGCTTCTCCCTCCATCTGAAGAACATTGCAGTAAAGATGCTATTTCATTTGGAAACCCAACAAAAAAAAGGCGCATACACTAGCAAGCAATTATTGGCAACTGACTCATCGATTGCCATGAGAAAGAGAAGCTAAAAGATTTCCTAATAATAAACTGCAGGCCAGGTGCATCTAGTCACCTAACGCTATGCAAGTGTTTCCAAAGGAAGTCTCGACCTTTCACTTGGATTTTGAGACACGTTAATACCAGGGAACACATGACCTTTAAAAAAAATAATAATAAAATACTATATGGTCTATAGGGTTCCAAATATTGCATTGCACTACATTTGAGAAAGCAAAAAAAAAGATCAGATGAGCACTTTATATCTTATTCCCCACTTATTCTCTCTATCAATATTAATGAACTATCATGTAATGCTATGTTAATGAAGGACAAGACTTCAGTAATAAAGACAAAAACCCAACATCAAGGCTCCTCGGTTTTGTGAGGATGCAAGAGATAGGTTTTCTCATGCAAACTTTCCCTTGCATATTGCAATAGTTTGCTTCCATAAGTTGAAGCTATGACCTTTCTATCACAAAGAGGTGACCTTACTACTACTAGTTGCTCAAAAGCTTGATCCTTATGCAATTAAGTGATGACAGTGATGAAAATGACTTAAACGCAAAAACAACCACCTTTGTGGAGGCATCCAAATGAGCTCTTGCAATTAACTCTGGAACTTGACCCTTATATATGTAATAGAAAGTCTCCAATAAAAGCAAGTTATCTTGACGAAAAATGCCACTTGAACCACCAACATGCTGTGTCAAAACTAAGATCAAGTCCATCACATTCTCCTCGAACAGAAGTTCTAAGAATCTATCTCTAATGAGTATAAATTCAGATGCTGATCCAGCAACTCTCTGCTGCATCGAGACGTCTTGGACAGCTAAAATGTTGCGAAATAAGGTGACTACCAACTGCACCAACTTCCAGTCATCCTCCGTGAACAGATCCCTGTTTAAAGTATCAGAATTACCACAAAGAGATATTTAGGTAACACAATATGATCATAACAAAAGCCAAAACAATATTAGTTAGCATGCACTAGACACTAGTCAGAAATAGGAACTGAGACTGATTTTTGAGATATATGTTGATCCAAGGAAACTTTAAACGTTGTTATTTTAAGAATATAATAAACAAAAATTACCATCAATTTCGAATTATGAAGTGTGAAAAGCTTATTATCGCAAGTTCTTAACACAGAATCAGCTGCATAAAAAACTACGGTCCAAATCCCAAACTATTTCCCCAGATGCACTATGTTGGCATCCTAATACCACTACCAGCTGAAGATGTATGCACGTAACCAAAGAGTCGTTGGCCCAGCGGTACCCAAGTTACCGGTAGAGCCCAGCCTTTTAGGAGCTCAAGGGTTCAAACCTTACCAAGCGTAAGAAGCTACATGAGTATTTGCCGTATATAAATATTATATACTTAAAAATGGAATATGTATGGATATAGCTGAAAAATAAATGCAAATAAGAATTCTCCTATTGCCAATAATAAAATAACTTTCTGGCACTTTACAGCATGCAAAGAAGTGCATGTTTGTTTGTTTCATAAATAAAATTCATATTCGCTATTAGTTGTTATCTTCATATAAGATACAATTACTCTTTTGATATCCAGTTATGCTTACAAGTTACATCACAGTTCACAACCACAAAAATTACAGATAGGAAAGAAAAACTTAATTCACATAACACATATAAAATGCCAGCTGCAAATGTTCCAAACTTGACAGACATACCCTTCCAAATGTTCAAGTGGGTTCTCAAGAAGGGTAATTATCACCGGGATAGCATGACTGAATGTGATCGACGACTTCAAACCCCAAAGGTATTCAATCTGCTGTGGTATATCTTTAGATGTTGGCTCAATTGGCATCGTAAGAAACACCAAAACCTTCACTGCATAATTTAGGCAAAAAAAATAGCTGATCTTTCTTATAGGTTATAAGATAAATTCTCTCTTTTCTGAAAAGAAAGTCCATATTTGAAATTAAATGTCAAATTAACTTTTTTGACTTATGAGTTTAAAGGGATTGGTTTTGCTGGAAATAATGAAGGCAGTACAGCAATCTACAACGGATTCCAGCGATAACCTTTGGAAACTAAAATAATAATAACAACGCACTCCTTCCATCCGAAAAAAATGCATCATTTTCATATCTGGGTTTCAACAAAACTATAGTAATCCCTTTTATTAATAAAAACTCTAAAACAAATTTTCATATTAAGGTGACATTGATTCGTTCTACACAATCGATCAATTCTGTGTTATTTTAAGGCAATTTAGGTATTTGATCGTTTGATGTGCCAATCCATTTTTCTGAACACACCTCAATTTCTTGAATTTGATGTGAACTTCAAACCTCCAACATCAAAGTAATCCCTCTTTTGACACAAAATCAAAAATATCAACAATTACCTGCATTTAGCACCAAGGTATCATCACTTTGACAGTATTGGATTATGGGCAATATATCTTTTCCCACTGTATTCCATTTACAAACTTGTTTAAACACTTCCCTAGTCTCCGGATCATCTCTCCTTAAAAACCTCAGCAAATCCTTCAAATTATCTGCCCACATTACATCCATAAATCATCAACTAACAAAATCATTTTGTATGCTTATGAACTTATAAATGTAAAAAATTGGAAGTTTATCGAGTGGCTGAACTGAAAAAGGTACCTAAGCAGTATTCTCCTGGAGCGTATCCGATCTGATTGCCATCGTCATCCTCTTCGATAATACCAAGACCACCGCATACCACAGATAAATTTTCCATAAGGTTTTAGGGTTTTGGATTGCTTAGAAGAATCGATAAATCAATCGTTCAGAAATGATACCAAGCGATGATAGATGAAGAACGGAGATGAATGAAGCGAAAAAAGAGAGTGATTTGAGATCCGATTGCATTAGTTAGGGTTTAAGTCGTTTCGCGCCCATTTCACATTTTCCCGCGCTTTGAAGCCCTCGGTGAGTGACTGATTTGATATTACAATTTATTAAAAAAAAAACAATAAACATCTTTTAAAAAATAAAAAACGAAGGTGTAAGAAAATGTGAAATATATATTCAATATTGGAATTGTTTTAAAAGCATTAATGTGACGATTATAATGATATAAAATGTAAAAGAAAACGTAATTTTAATTCATTTTAGTTCATATTTTATAACACCAATTTTTGGTGTTATTTTTAGTCCTTTTCCAACGGGTTTGCTATCCTTAAGTAAAGAAAGCGTTAGATTTTATGGTTTTAAATCAAGAATTTCAGGAATTTTAGTGATACTGTGGAATACTTGGAGAAAGTCAGGAAAAAAACGAAGATTTTGCACAGAACCGAATGGTAGATAGAGATGACGGAAGCCGTGTAAGAAAGATTGGTGTCCAAAGGTTGAGACGAGTTTGAAAGCTTCAAAATATGCGCTAACATCAGTGCTCAACGAGACTTGGCATGAGACTTGAAGTGCTGTCAGAAAATTTCACGAGACTTGAAGTCCCTGGATAAGTCCCTTAGGCTGCTGACTTTGGATTAGGCTTATGAGTGCGCGAGACTTGAAGTCCCAGGACAAGTCTCGGGAACGTGAAGCTTCTTTAAATAACACTTTTCAGCCTAGGGTTTCATTATTCACGATTTTCTCTTCAAGTGGGGCGACTTCTACACCAACTAGGGCGATTTTTGGCTGAAGAAAACACAAGATTAAAGGGAGATATCGATTGGAGAGAGATTTCTACACCGAATCTTCACCGTTCTTCGTGGGTATTGCACAACAAAATGCTTAATGCTTTTCGGAATCAATTGTTGAGATCAAGAGATGAAACTTTGTTTTCCAAAATAGGATCTATTGTTATTCGAGAGAAAACAATAGTGACTTCTATAAGATTGGATTTCATGAAAGAGATTACCGATAATTGTCCAAAGTAAGTGTTTATTTGTGAAAACCCTAGGATTTCCAACCCTCAACGGTTTTCTCCAACTGAAAGTTTACCAATTTAGTTTCTTTGTCGTTCTGTTTGTTTAGTTTAATTAGTATTACTTTAATCATCAACAACTCAAATTTCGGACTATCCAGTCATTAGCGAATATTAGTCATTGTGACGTTCAGTTCTAATTCCCTTGGTTCGATCTCGTAGTTACCAGTACATATTACTTGATTCGACCCGTACACTTGCGGTTAGATTTAGGTGGGCGTAAACTCGCCTATCAATATTATACAATTATTTATGTTGTATGATAAGGGTGTAAAATAAAAATTAAAGAATAAGAGATTAAAATTAAATAAATAACTAATTATATGGGTATTAAGTAAACAACAAGAGATTAAGGTGCTGTTTGTTTATGGGTTTTCAGATCTGAAAAGGTCCTTTTATCTGAATCGGTAAGACAATTACAAATTCAGAGTGTTTGTTTTCTTTAAGTTTTCAGAGCCCCTTCTCCCTTAAACTCATCTGGATAAAAAAGTGATAGCCTTGGCACTTATTCGCTTAGAGCCTCCAATCTGTCGCTACGCTTCCATCTACTCCACTTCTCTCGTATATCTCAGGCCTGACAAATCCATGGCCTCCATCCTCCATCGCCTTCAAGAAACGTATGTTAATCCCCCTTTTTGGACTGAAATCATATTTATTTTGTTTTCGTGTATGGTTTTCGTCATTGTAGGTATATCAATCCCCCTGTTTGAGTTAAAATCGTCCCCTCAGATTTGATTTATGTGTCCTACTTGTTCTTAGAGGAAAGGAGAAACGTAGAGACGTGGTGATGATTGAAGATTCCATCATTCCAAGGCCACTTTGAATTCATGTGGAGGTGGAGCAATTAATGGAGTCGGTTGAAGAAAAAAATATATTCCATCAAACCCTGTACTAAATGTCTATTTGCTATGTGCTCCACTGTAAATTATTAATTACTTTTAGGGCCTTTCAAATTATAACATGTACAAAAGTTAACATAACACAAGATGACAAGAAAAGTATGGCACATAGATTAATAAATATTAAATAGTTACACTTGTTCACACGGTGTTCAAAAACAAACAGTCTAATTGGTTCAAATTTCAGACTTCAGCAACACCTCTTAAAAATCAGAAGTGAAATCAGATTTCAGACTTCAGCACCTCTTAAAAAACAAACGCCACCTAAAAGTAAAATATTTAACTAAAAATTAGGGGATAAATACCACGACACATGTCAATTAGACAAGCCTAATTGATCCGAAAGTGTAAAATGCGTCTAGATACATGTTTAGTCAGAAAAATTCTAAAACCGACTCACCAAAAAATGACACATTGCAGTCCAGTTACTCTTTTATTATATATATAGATTTCAAAACAATATTAACAAGCAATTAAAATAAAAACAAGATCATTTGCAATTTGATCACATAAATTAGCTATATATTGTGTTCTATTAGCATCCTAATATGATTCGTTTATTATCGTTTCTCCACTACTAATATTTTCTTCTTCATTGGTGAAATTGTGTTTTTGTTGTACTTCATAAAAGATTGATCTTGAATATTATATTTTTTTATAAAGTTATGTATCTTGAAACAATCAATGATCACGTTTTTTTATTTTGTAAATAGAAAATGAGTCATTTGCTTCGAGATTGGATGCACATAATTGTAATCCTTGGAGCTAACCAGTAATCATTGGGAAATCAGATACAAGCACTAGATTGCTTTATTTATTTTTGCTAAATTGATTGAGATTGTAGACTCCTAATAATTCTTGAGAAATTATATTTCTTCCTATCTTTTTAACCTACCCATCATCCTACTCACTTTATCATTTGACATGTGTAATGCACTTATTCTCTTTTTTCATATCATTCTTAAATTTTAACACTTGTCAAAATGATAAAGTAGGTAGGATGATGGATAGGCTAAAATGATAATTTCTCATATTTCGTTTATATACTTGTGTTTATCAATATCCAACACCCTTTCTTATTAAAATTTAGCAACTATTTCTTTTATGTTTTTATTAATTAAAACAGGCTATTACCCTTAGCTTATTTTAAAACATTATTTGAGGGTAGTGACTAGTGAGTAAACTTTGAAATAGATATAAAAGATACGGACCAAATATGTAATTTGACCAAGCAACATTTTCTTTTGCTATACATAAAATAGACAAAGGGTGTTATATTCAATATAAAGCATTATATTTTGAACAATAATGCTACAATGACTTGTACATTAGTAACGTAAATTATACATTACTATGATATTGACATGATTTTTGTTTTCTAGCCCAAAAACCAAGTGTAATTCAAGGATATCTTATCGCGATAAATTGTGCATACCTCTTCTTAATGATCCACACCCCAAAATGCCAAACTTAAATTCAATCAAACATCAAGAATTCGTAATTACAACAAAGTTGGCAATGGTTCAGTCGTTTTCTCTTGTGAGTCTTCCATTTGAGTCAAGGGGTTGAGATGCTTAGTTATATTGTACTCTTGAGCGTCTATCAGCTCTTCTGAGTATGTTCTTTGAAATGCTCGTTTTTTCTGTTGTGTCGTTGAGCCCTTAGGATCATAATCATCTCTCAATATCATCAAAACCTACATTATAAAAAACATAACAAGGTTGTTTTCAACTAGCTTAAGCTTGTGTAAGAGTTTGAACATTGCCAACATAATATGGGTTCAATGATCTGAACCTATGACAATTATACATGAAAGGAAATGTGGTAAATCAAGTTAAAGAATATGATCTTTTTTTTTTTGGAAAGGTATCCTAGGCTATGCCTAGACTAATCCAAACAATTTATGACCCTAAGACATCAGCCATTCAGCCCCTAATAATTCAGTGGCCACAATTGTTGTGTAGCTTGGATTTGAACCCTGGGCAAATGGGATATTCACATCCCCCAGGGACTCAACCAGTATGCCACAACCCTTATATGGTTTAAATAATATGATCTTGAATATGTCCAACTAGGTTTGTTGAGGAGTTGGTGTTTATTTAGAATAGCATCCCTGATTCAAATCTCACACTTATAGGTACACAATGGGCTGGTGACAAGAAGTTTCATACATTTAGTATATGCATATGGCCAAGGATTGTATGAGAACTATTGAGAAGTTGAGCTTAATGTGAAAAGTAGATCTAAATCATCAATATATGGATATGCCAATTTGGGTTAGAAAGATTTTGCCACCATGAAGTATAAGATGGTGTGGTTTTACATCTAAATCAATTTTAATTTAAAAAGATCCCTAAAATACAAATGGTATTAAACAGCATTACAAGACTTGCCTGACTCATTCGAGGACGGAGAACTGGAGTCGGTTCAATGCACAATGAAGCTGCCAAAATTACTCGCTTCATTTCTTCCTCGTTGTAATTATCACCCAGAGAAGGATCAACTAGTTCTCTTATTGCATTTCTTTCTATCAAAGGTCTTGCCTTCAAGAGAACTTATGTAGTTAAATAAATAACTAAAACATACAACATGCAATATTAAGTTGATCATAGCTTACCCAAAGTACAAGGCTTTTCTGCGAATCATCTAAAGCTTCGCGTCCTGTTATGATCTCCAATACTAGCACGCCATAAGAAAAGACGTCAGTTTTCTCATCCACTATGCCGTTCATGAAGTATTCTGGAGCAAAATAGCTGGCAACATTGAACATGAAGAGTAACCATCATAACATGGAAAATCTATCCAATAAGAAATGTTTAGCATAAGCCATTTGCAAATATATAAAGAAAATAACAATAACTCCCAATAGTCGGACTCTTTCAAATTTCAATACTGCAAGTTATAGTTTACATACCCGAATGTGCCTTCAAACTTTGACACATTATGGTGAGTCCACTCTTTTGGTAGCCATGTTGCAAGACCAAAGTCACATATCTGAATTCAAATTGCATATTAGTCACTGAATGTGAATAACAATGGAAGATGTATAAACAAACATAGAGGCCGCGATAGCCTATAGATTATCAAATAGGTTTTGTGCTAGACTTCATAATTTTCTACTACTTTTTATCTTATAAACCATCTTCTACGAGTGAGTACCCTAGCAACCAGATATCCTACATAGAAGTGAATACATAAAAATGTTTTGAAGTCACTAAAATGTTAAAACATTCACTTCCTAGTTTGAGGATGAAGTATAAGCATGTTGTATTACCATATAAAATAAAGAAATTAAAGAGGAAAGTAATTGTTTAACCAAACTTATGTAACCTATAAGATACACCTTGTCCATTTAACTAATTCCTCTTACTACAAACCCTCTAATTTATAATCATTACCTACCTAGTAGGGATTTGGATCATGGAGGATTTGGAATCCTTTTGTGTGATTGGTTCGTAGGATTTGGAATGAATTCGAATTCCATTTTTTTTAAATCATTAAAATTTTATTAAAAACCATAAAAATAAATGTTTTTAACATATTTTAGAACATTATCATATACAAATCCCTTGAAATCCAAACAACCCTCTTGGGATTTCAAACCTGGACAATCCTGCAAACCAAAAATGGGATTGGAATGGATTGGAAATCCAAGTTCCCCCAACCCATTCCATTATTGCAAACCAAACGGACCCTACGTGTTGCAATGCAGTTGTTCGAATTTGACAGAACTACCTTATTTAATATACAATCTTAAGATGTTAAAAAATCACGGGTTGCCCATAGAAATGTACCTGTGGCTCAAAATTCTCCGTAAGGAGAATATTATCAGCCTTGATATCCCTGTGAATGATTCGCCTTTGGCAGTTTTCATGAAGATATAACAAACCATTGGCTGTCCCATGTATAATCTTATATCTTGCACCCCAATCTAGTTTCTCCTTTGCACCTGAAAATAAAATAACGTCAATTAGATGAAAACATAAAAAAATAAAAAACACACAAGTTTAGAGCATGTTTGAACGTACGTACCACGCAATAGTGATCCTAGGCTTCCATGGGGAGATAACTCCATAACAAGATGTGTTCCACCTTCAATCCCATATCCGATTAACTTAGCAGTATTAGGATGGTCAACGTGGGCTATGGTTCCAATCTCGGATAGAAATCCTATTATTTGTTCCTCCGCTGTCCCTTTGTTAAGCCGTTTGATTGCCACAAGCCTCCCATCATCCAAGCAACCCTTGTAAACATCAGCGTAACCACCTTGTCCAATCACTTTCTCTATTCATTTGCAACCCAAATTATGAAAGAATCTATGAAAATTAAAAAAATTTGAAAGCTTCAGAAAAGATTACAGACCCTCGCTAAAATTGTCAGTTGCATCGTTAAGCTCCGAGATGGTGAAAACTTTCCATGAAGAGTTGAAGTGGCATACATTAACATCTGCGTTATCTCTGGCACTCATGGTTTTTCTTCTATGTAGCTTTGGTGCAATGGGTGGCATGGACGGTACCCTCTTAGCAAAGCTTTTCTTCCACATTTTGAAGAATTTAAACCATCGAGAACGTGGGTGTGAAACGGTTTCATTTTTTATGCTATCAGATGAACTTAGCTCCTTGTCGAAGCTTCGTATGCATGCCTCTAGAACACCTCTAGGGGAAGTTGCATCTTCTTTCTCTTTTTCCATCTCAAAGAATCTCAAATCTGGCTAGAATCCAATACTTACATAAATACATAATAGTCTGTAAATAAAGCATTTAAAATAAACACTACATGAGAAAATATATCTTAGTAGTAATAGTACCTTGTGCCGAAGCAGAAGGCCACAATGGACGTCCACTTGTTTTATTTTCTGCGTGAGAAGATTTATGTTCCACAATTCTTTTCAGGATATGAGATACCCGATGTTCTTTTTCGCTAAGGAAGTAACTTACAGGTTAGTTAATACTCAACACTCCAAGAAAATTATTTATACCATACATGGTCTGTCTGAATATGAAAGAAAGATGTGCAAGTGAATGAGAAGCATAAATTGGCATTTGGAAAGAAAGCAAAAATAAAAGAATCAGAAAATTTCAAAGATAAACAGGTCAACACATAGGACATCGGTTGATCACTAAACACCATAATCTAGCATATATGATAATTTTAAATGCATGTTCAATTTGATGTTGGGAAGAATAATTATTTTACTCATACAACCAAACGTCACGGTATATCCTAAAAACTAAAATACAAAACTTAAAGGAGAAAAAAACTAACAAAAAGGAATGACTTCCAAAATGTCAAGAGTCCCCTAGTTGCTAAATCTTTTCCTTGATATATGTTGAAAAGGACAAGATGTATTCTAAAACCTAGCCTACCATGAGATGCCAATATGGTCAATCATTATCCATTACCATCAAATTTGAAGTCAACAACACTGAATAAAACAACAAGCATCAACTTTGACTAGATCAACTATGCATTACAACACTGCAAGCTAATATTGTAAACTAGTTTAGTTCAAAACTTATTTAAAATTTAGATACATTTGTGGTTTAAAAATAAGTAAGTAATTTACTTTAATTTTAACAATGACAATATTCTTTTTAGTAGATAAGATATCTTATTTCTGTGTAGACAAACATAACAATGGAATATTATGTTATAATAGTAGTTCTCAATGATTATCTTGTATTCTTATATACAAAGTTGGTTATTAGTTACCATAGAACTTCAAATAAAATCATAAGTATTCAATAATTAATTGTAAACTAAAAGGACTATCTTCACCTAAATATATCAAACTTTACCCTTATTCCTATATATTGTGTGTATCCAACTTTAAAATGTGCTATTGTATGTACTATACTTTTAAAAACGTGTTATTGTATGTACTATACTTTTAAAAAACATGTTATGTACTATTTCAACAGTAAATAAGTACAATAACACATTTTGAAAGTATAGTACATACAATAGCACATTTTGAAGTTGAATACACACAATAGGAATAACGGTAAAGTTGGATACATTTTCGTGAAGATGGTCCTAAACTAAAATTACACAGTATAGAGATATAGATACTTCCGGATCAAAACAAAACTTGGGGTTCTAATTTCCACAATTTACACCGTTCCAAATTTCCCTCCCCAAATCGACAATGAATCCAATTAGGCCAAAATTAAGCAACATGATCAGCATAACAATTAAGCCACAAACTCTACAATTCAATTATGTATTGCAAATTAATAAATCCCTATGAAGCGAAATTAAACATTATTACCTCTCTTGAGCAGCCATGAAGAAGACGCTGATGGAGCTTCGTCCCTTGTTGTAGAAAAATCAAAATATCATACAATTTCGAACCTCCTTGCATCCGTAATCAGGTCAGAAACCTAAAATTAGCATTAAAATTGAAGAAAATTGAGGAAAATTGTCAAATTTCATTAGTTTCTGCTGCAATTTTGGTGAAAGTTTCTTCTGAAAATTCTTCCTTGAATTCAAATTTCATTTTTTTTGTTCGAATTTTGGAAAATTTCGCCAAACCTTCCATATTTCGAATTCATATGTTCTTCGCGGGAAGTCCTCTCAGCCATGAAACCCCCAGAGAGATATTATATATGATGAAGTTTCTTAAAATACCTTTCGATCCCTAAAACTAATAGCTGTTTAACAATTTTAGTCCCCCAACTGTAAAAAAAAATAAGATACTTTATTTTGATTATTTGTTTTTGAAAATTATACTTCTAAAAGATATTTAAAAGTATAACCTTGTTAACCGGGTTTTTTTTTAAAAGGTTCATCAATGTTTTGCGTAGACTACATTATTGGCAATTTGGAAATTAAATTACGATCGTTTGAGACTAAGGGCGTGTTTGTTTTTTAAAAATTTCCACTGAAAACAGCTGAAGTCTAATTCGCTTAGACACTTTGAGTTTCTGTGTGTTTGATTTTTTTAATTGTTCAGAGCCACTTAAGTCTACAATAGATCTGAAAGAATAGGTGGCAAGCTAGCATCTGAAAGAAAAGGTGAAGGCGGCACTGCAGCAGAGGATGAAGAAGATAGGACTAGAAAGAAAAATGGAGGCGCGTGGGTTTTGAAAAAAAAGGTGTTGGCTTGAATTTATTTAAACCCATACTTTGAAATATTTAATAAAATAAATTAAAATAGATTATAATAAGATATTTCACTTTCAATTTTATATTTGGTTATTGAGTTTCCCAAATTTTGAATTGTTTTGTTCATGCTTCTTGAATATTTATTTAAAAATATTATTTTAATGGGATTTAAAAATATCTTAAATGTTTATTTATTAATTCCAATTTAAATTTAAAAAAAAAAAAACAAATAACTTTTCAAATTCAGATTCAGACTTCAGACGTTAAAAAAACAAACAATCTTATAAATTCAGATTTCAGACTTCAGCACCACCTCTAATTTTTCAGACATGGAATTAGACTTCAGACTTCAGACCTCTTAAAAAACAAACAACACCTAAGTCTGCCCACATAATGCTAGTGCCTAAACTCGAACCCGAGGTAGATGAGATATTCCACCGCACCCCTAGGCCTTTTGCCAGTACGCCACCAACCTTGTGGTTCCATTAATTGGTTTATTTGACTTCAAACGTGAATTTTGAACTTGTTTTTCGTCATGTTTGGTCCAGTAGGCAACTTTGAACCCAAGCTTGAACTTGTTTTGCAACTTGCGAAGTCTCATAAACGACACCCAATGTGAAATTTGGGTTTCTTATGTGAAGGGATAGTGTCTAGGTTTGAACAAACCTAGGAAAAATACAGTATATTGATTTTGAGATGTTACTTGTTATATCTGATGTTCACAATCCATTGAGAATTTGAGATATTACTCGTTATATTTGCATATGATGACTATAACATGTTGAAAATGAAGGTTAAAACGGCTATAGATGAAACAACTAGGTTTTGTATATTTACTTGTAACACAAAGTTTGATGGATATTTACTTCCAAATCACACCAAAAACGTTAACTTTAACCGGAGAGCAAGTGTTTGTATTTACAATTTATTCCATAATAATCCAAAAACAATGATACTATTCTCTTCCAATGTTTGCATTTCCCCATAAATGGGAAGGAAGGTTTGCAAACATTTGTGATCATTTTTTTTTTTATCAAATCAACATATCTTAAGGTTATTCCTTTCATTTGTTAGCTTTTTTTTATTGAATTGAATTGGGTCTTGCAAGAATTGTAATGCTTGCAATTCTCACTTGGCTTATCACTAGGTTTCTTCTTAACAACTTACTTTTATATCTCAGAGATATTGGATTTCATATATCACTCATTTTTAAATTAGAGTGGTAAGTAATTAGGTTTCTCAAAAAAACTTGCATCTTTTTTCTAGCTTTGATTCCTCACTTCCTTACTATCTTACTTTCTTTGCATTATAAAGGTATCAGGTTTTGTATACCATTTATTGTTAGGATAGTGAAAAGTTGGGTTCTTGGAAGGATAGAGATCAAACAAGACCAACCCAACACACATTGAAGTCTTCCGCTAAATTTCACATCATATAACTGTTTTTTTTTTTTTTTCAAAAAAAAGTGTCCGTAACGTATAATTTAGTAACCATAACTAGTAAACGATATAGACTCATAAAAGGTTACATGTTTCCTATGAGATCTATAGAATATTCTATGATGTGTTACAAGCTTATAATTTTGATTATACACTTGTATTTTGTATTTACAAGATGAAATATGGATCTTGAAGATCGACTTGCATTTTTACTGATTATGTATCCGTATAGAGCTAGGAGCTTTGGGTTGAATATCATAGAAGTCAGGTTTTTAAGTAAATAAAGAACCCACATCAATTCTCCATTAACGGGTTCATGGATGCTTGTATTTCTTCTAGACTCCGACCCTTGGTCTCTGGTACTAATTTTGCAACGAACAATATAGTTAAGAAGCATACGCTTGAAAACATGAAAAATGTTCCTGAGTCATGAATAGAAATCCGTAAGCAAGTTAGCATGTGTGCAAGTAGAACACGGTTCAACAGTGATATGATGCATATAACAATTACGTTCACATATAACAAAGATGACATTGTGAATGATCTCACGCTTAGAGGAAAAAACATTCGATCATGTAAAATTATTTGCATGACTAGTGTACATCATGTCTAATTCCTATCCTCAACCTCCAAATGAGGCAAAAATTAAAAGGATCTAATGAAAAAATGTTCAGATTTGACAATTGAGATTAAGGATGTTAACAGTGAACACCATTTCTTAACCATTAAAAAAAAAAAAAAGGAAAATAAAACTATTTATACCTATCTCTAATTGCAAGAATGGCATAATTGGTACCTAGGGGGAAGTTCAATCGTGAGAACCAACTATTCATGAATTATTCACGATCAAAATACCAAAAATTTGATGAATATTATTTATCATTCATTTTCATTATCCATAATAATAATCACGAGTATCTATCATGATTTTCAACATGAGTAATTCACGAATAGTTAGTTCTCATGGTTCTCAGAATATTTAGTTCTCAAAAGAACCCACCCTTTGGTCCCAAGACTACAAATATACACAGAAACCAACAAGTGCTAGTGGTTTGTAGATACCCGACGCATAGTCCAAATCAGACGCAAAATAGAACCAATATAAGTTTTAACTTTAGAACGGAATATGAGGTATAATGATCAAAGAAATAACTTCGATAGTAGAGTGGCCAATATAATTTATGCCAAATAAATAACTCTAATTTGTTTTCGTTTGTCCTATCATATTGGTAAAGACGTCATGATACAATTCAGTGAACAAATATTTTCTCGTGTTTTGCATTTGTGCGTGTGTGTGTGTGTGTGTGTGTGTGTGTGTGTGAGAGAGAGAGAGAGAGAGAGAGAGAGAGAAACCTGCAGTGCTACACTTCATCAGGAAGTTAAAAGAATAGGAAACGATCCACGATCCAAACCAGTTAACTAGAGTCACGAGGCTTCCAGCAGAGCTCTTAATATTTATAGGAAAGATCTGAAGCAAAACATAAAGAAATTTTATCAAGAACTACACTATAACTATAACTATTTGCATTTGTCTTTTGATCACAATTCAATCTCAAACATAACATGTATTAGGCTCAAGGGAAGTCATACCTCGGACATAATGACCCATGGAATCCCTCCCATGCCCAAAGAAAACAAACTCTTGAATACCTGCTTACAATAAATCTCATAATCAATACTTCAGTTTAATTGATAAAGGCATGTTGAAACTATACTTCATGGGAAATGCAAAACAAATATTAAAAAGATCAAAGAAAGTAACCAAAAGTTGAAAACTGAATTCTGAAGCCACAAAAAATTGCTGTTAATTAAGAGAAAATGGGTGGCAAATTGCATTACCAATACCCCTACAAGTGCCAAAATGGGCTTAACCCTTGTTTTCTTGAAGATCCTGCAGAAGAAAATTAAAGGTTTTCATGATTTGTCTGCAGAATATAAAATTAAAGCAAAACATATATTATTTTTATCAAATAAACACACCTGGAGCAAGAATGAAATCCCCAAGAGCAAACAACCTAAGCACGTTCCAACAGCAGAAACCTTAACCAAAAGCAGTTCAGTGTTCAGTTTATCCAGACATTTAACTTAACAAAACCAAAGAGCTCGATATATCCAACCTAGAGGTAGGGTCTTTCCTTCCTTTTTTGGAGGGGTAGTTGGTAGGCGTCACGTAGACCTTGCCTCTACACTAGAAAGGCTATTTCAGTGAAGACCCCAGGCTTCCAAACAAACTAAAATGTAAAGATACAGGTCAGGAGTAGCATGTGGCAAACAAGCATCAGGTTGCAATGCGTACCATCAGTAGTGGCCGTCTACCTGAAACATCCATCAAAAGTACGCCTAGCAAGGTACATGGAACCTGCAGAACACAATCCAAAAACTATAAGAAACTTACCAAAATTAAAGACACAAACTAGTTGGGATTGGGAGCATGAATAACCTGAACTAGAGCCAGTGCAATTGATCCAATGCTACTTGAAAAACCTGCAAAAAAACATGGTTTCACTGATCACACTATGAACGGGACCAAAAAACAAAAATGTTAAATGGCCCCACCAATGTTAGGACTTAATCTAGAAAGTGTGATCCTTACCAGCAGAAATAAAGATAGAATTCGCATAAAACGCAATAGCATTCACACCTCCAAATTGCTGCAATACCATTAGTCCAACTCCAACCTAAACACAATTACATCAGTATACGAAATAAAGCCATGAAAATTCAGATGGTGCAGGATTATTAATTATAACACGGAAGACTCACAATGAGAGATTTGGCATATTCCGGTTGGAATAAATCAAAGACTCTAGTTTCTGACAGCTGATTAAGTGTTTCTGTATAATCCTGTTCCATGAAAAAACATCCCATTTTCATCATGCTTCACATATTGGTAATGGATATAAAACAATGCAGTTTATATAAAATCACTTTCCAATGTCGTTATTCTTCCCAAGTTCAAGTGATTGTAATAATTTATCCAATAGAAGAACTGTGTGTGCCTGAAAGTGGAATTGACGTCAAATGAACAGGGTGAAAGATGTTACTTTGATTTCAGCTGCTTCTTCAGAGATTTCTGCATTCTCTCCCCGAAGTCGTTGTAGAGTGGACTCAATGTCTTTCCACCGACCGATTTTTGCCTGCAAAAAGTGTTGACGATCTTTGTGAAATCATCAGGATATTTTGTGTAATTGGATTCACAAGAGAATGAGTGCACACTTGTATAAGTTATTTCCATTTATTTATAAAGTTTTATCTGGTCAGCAAATCAGATACTTGAAATCCCAAGTCTGAATGACCAAAAAATATAGTCATGCAACAGTAAGGCTGCAGATCGCATTAGCTTATTTAATGCAACATTATAACAATGGAAAACATTTACAGTTTTTCTACTAACTCACCAGCCATCTAGGAGACTCGGGAATAAAGAACAGGCCTAAGATCTGTAGTAGACATGGAACAGTTCCTGAAAGAATATAAGTATAAGTGTATAACAACTATTGATTAATTAAGGTGTCTTGAAGATATGTAGATATCGTTAAGCATCAACAGAAACTTACCAATTAGAGCTAGTGTGCGCCAAGGAATAAGAATTCCAATAAGCCACATTACAGATATTCCAGTAGATATCATCAGCTGTAAAAACAGTGCTCAAGGCAGTCAGATCAGATGCTGGTCAGCCGTTGATCTGACATTATTAACAGTTTGCTACTACCTGATTAACGGTGGTAAATGCTCCACGAAGGTTTTGAGGTGTTATTTCCGCTATGTAAACCGGGACCTGTTCAGCTATTCAAAACTGAGGCCTTTCAGATGTCAAAGAATCAGAATATTATATAGTGTAACAGAATGAAGAACATCTTGCAACTACCACATAGGAGATAACCCCAATTCCATATCCTATCAACAGTCTTCCAGCATCGAGTAACCAAGAAACCTGTTACCAGAAATAATAAAAGCAATGAATAATTTGTCAGGTGAGAACCTAATTGAATAATTTGTCAGGTGAGAACCTAATTGAATAATTTATCAACTAGACAGTAGCATTTGATTCATTTCTTTTACTTTTTAGTACATACAACGTTCGAGAAACCACTTAAACATAGACATCAATTGGAGCAGACTTAATAATTTCTAGTCTCATAATATAGGCCATGGACCTTGAATAACTCACTTGAAGAAAAAGAGGGGGTGGGTATGTGAAAGGACTCTCTAGGGATATAATTTGCAAAATTAAGATTCTGTGTGTATAGATACATGATCTTAGAATATTTTATCTAGGTCAGACTTTCCGATTTTCTCTTATAAATTGGCCGATCTGGCCAGGCAGCCTTTTTTGGTCTGGTTTAACCGGTTTGACCAAACCGCTTGATTTAGGCTATGTTTAGAAAACTAGCTGAATGTTACTCTCTTTAGCAAGGGTATATTTGGAAAATTGGTAGTGTAAAATGTAGCAAGGGTATATTTGGAATAAAAAAAATAAAAAGTCTCATAAGTCACTAAATGTTACTCTCTTTAGCGTTTGAAAAGGCTAGCTTATAAGCTAACTTATGCTCCATCCAAACATGTACTAGCTTATAAGATAACTTATAAGCTAGCTTATTTTTGCCAAACAATGCCTTAGAAAATTTCTTAACGATTATTGTCTATTGACTCAGAATTTATCCAATAATTCCTATATAAGCATGGAAACTAGTAATCGAGAAAATCTCACTTCTATAGAAGACACAATACAAGTATACAACCTGAACAAAAATGTCAATGACTAACATGTAGGATTGCTTTTGGGGAAAGTCAAGAACTTTTCGCAAATGCCATACAAGATAACCTGATGCTGATAGTGTGGTTCTTAAAAGCAATTATCATGAACGACAACATAAAGATGTTTGACGACAAAAAATATATGATATCAGGGAGAAGAATTGCCTCCGAATATAAAATTGCCAACCACCCGAGCAAGCAGAATATTTGAGACAGTCCCATGGTCTGCATATCAGATCAAATTAAACAGTAAGAGAAGTGAAGAACAAGAAAATGAATCAGACTACAGCAAGTCACGGGCAACGAGAAATGGAGCGAAAGACGAACTTACCCTTCTCCGTCCAAATTTATCTGCAATTTTCCCACTCATAACTGCACCTATCATTGCTCCAATCGTCAATATTGAACCGAAAACTGAGTACTGCAAGTAACGGTAAAAAGAAGCTGTAAGAAATAAAGTACAACCAAAAGATATCAAAAAGTTAAATAGAGAAATCCATTATGATTTGTCTTTTTAATTTGGTTCAACCAAGAAAGAAAAAGATCATAAATTAATCCATCAGTGAATTGCAGAATCGGTTCGTAGACATAAGGTTAATCCTAATCAACTGATTTGCGGTTAATGTTTTTCATTTGCATAACAATATGCATTTGAATTGCAGCATTTCCCTATAAGAATTCACAGCTTACATTCACAAGAGAAAAAAAGTTATAATCATGAAAAACTTCACTTAAGCAACAAACATACTACAAATTTTTTGTATGACATTACCTCTTCCAAGGACAGGCCAAGGTCATCCATGATTCCAGTCTGAGCTGGAGACGAAAATCCAACCTGTGTATGCACCATAAACCATAGATTAGAGTTCATGCATTATAATGATAGAAAAATTCTCTCCTGCTCCTAGCAAAAAAAGAACAAAAAAAGTGACTTCTATATACCCATATAGTCTACTACAACAAAGTTCAAGCTATAAATAAAGAAGGATATTTAAGGGGACAAAAGGTTACTCCTTTGTAGACAGAAGGTCATTGGTTGCAGACAAAGGAAGCAGCTTCTTTGCATAGTGGACTGGTAGAAGATGTTAGCATATCTAATCAGTTACTAAGGGTATGTTAGTCTTTTCTAGCTAATGCAGTTTTCTTTCTTTCACCCTAGTATATAAACCTTTTTATGATGTATTGTTTCTTCTTATTGCAACTTATGAACCTCTAGTTGTTGTTCCTTATAGAGTGCCCTGGGGGTGTGCCGGTGGTACGGATGCATGAGGCCTCCAATATAGTTTTCTAAGGTTATTATATATTATAAAATTATGATATAGAACACAAAATACATAATCTTAAACAAACTGGAGTGTAGTTGAGTTGGTAAAGGTGCCTAGCAAATAACCTTTGAAACGTGGGTTTAGGGGTGAGCACCAAAACCGGGTACCCATCTCTGGAACCGCTTCGAAACTGCCGGTTCCGGAGCCTACGGAACAGACTAAGACCGGTTCCGGTTCTCATATTTTTGTACCCGTTACCGGGTAGGTACCTGCCGGGACCGTTTTCGGGACCAGGTATTTCTATGTTTAATAAAACAAAAAATTATCTTTTACGTTAAACTTAAACACATAGCATCAAGACTTACCATCAAGTATTATTGAGGTCGTTTTGCATCAAGACTCAAGAGTTTAATTCACCATTTATTGTATTTATTAATTACCACTTTAAGAGTTTAAGTCATTTTATATCAAGACTTGACTAGTAATTTTATCAGATTAGTTTTCACCATTTGTCACATTTAAGTCGGTGCTTTTAGTTTGTCATATTTATTACCTTAAGTTGGTATTACCTTAAAATAATATAAAAAATCAACACCGGGTACCCGGTTCCAAAATAAAAAGAACAGACATAAGTGATTTCGGTTCCTTCATTCTAGGAAGCGCCACTTCTAGTTCCGGTTCCATGAAAAAAGGGCGGGTACCTAATTATATTGTCCGTCTTATCTCACAAATTAGACGATCCTATCATCCTACCGAAATCAATTAGGGCACTGAATGATCTTATAGTTCATTTGCTATATCCAAAAGGGCCAATTCACGGTAAATTAGATCGTCCTAACGAAATCAATTGGGGTTACTGAATGAACTTATGCTGATTATCGTATTTTCATTGACTATATCCAAAGAAGTGAAGAACTGGAAATGAATTTAGTGTTTGATAATAGAAGAAACGAACTTACAGCAGAACCGTAAACGAAAGATCCACAGACCGCCACGGTAGTGCTGAACACAAGTACACCTGTGGCCGTAGAAGATGAGCCATTCAGCTGCCTACCGTCGATGGCTGTAAGCAATAAGCCATCTTCTTCTTCTCGTCTGTTTGCCATGTGTGCTTAGTGAATGTTTGATGGCGCGCTGACTGCTTTTCTCCATAACTGTTCAACTACCAGTCAAAGCCCAAAGGGAGAAGAAAAAACTAAATTTCTATATTCGACCCTCTAACTATTGAATAACTACGGATTTGGCCACTTACTTTTAAAGATTCATTTTTAACACGTACTTGAATCATAATCTTCTTCCCAACGATTCAAAACAGGACATCTTCTTACCTATTGAATATGGAAACTACCATAAATCTTACTCAGTAAGAGGTATAACGAGGATCAAACATCTTAACTGGTAAGTAAAAAAAAAACTCTTACCCAGTAAGTATTTACCTTGTTTAATACAATTACCAACGATCAATTTTAATGCCCGAGAATGTTATACAATAGATTAAGTGAGGGTAATGTCCTATTTATAACATTCTCGGGCATTAAAATTGAATGGTTTTGAGAGCTTGTAGAATCAGGAACCAAAAATCGAATCGAAACGAAAAATCAAATGGTTTCTGACATTATATTATTAGAATCGGGAATTCAAACTGATTTCCTTAAACAATACAAAGAGTACATCGAGTATAAATATACACCGTAATGATGGGCCTAGACTAATACAGACGCAATTACAAGTACAATACAAATATAATGTATACAAACGCAATTACAAGTACAATACAAATATAATGTATACAGACGCAATTACAAGTAATGTACACTAACATCCCCACGCAGTTTGAACGTCCGAGGTGCATATGTTCAAACTGTATTTGAAGTCTGAGAATAGAGAATGAGGAAGTCCCTTCGTGAAAATGTCAGCATATTGAGAGCTGGAAGGAACGTGGAGGACACGGACATTTTGAATACGAACACGAACACGAACGTGGAGGACTAGATTGGAGGACATGTATATGGTGCTGACATTATCACAGTACACGATCGTTGCTTTAGTTAGTGCACAATGAAGCTCGCGTTGAAGATTATGAATCCAAATAGTCTCAGCAATGGTGTTGGCAACACCACGATATTCAGCTTCAACGTTGGAACGAGAGACAACCCCTTGGCGTTTGGAGGACCAAGAGACTATGTTGTCGCCTAAAAACACACAATAACCGGACGTGGAGCGCCGAGAGGCCGGACATCCCCCCAATTAGCGTTAGAGTATGCTGTAAGATTCATGGATGGGGAGACATGAATTTGGAGACCATGGGCCAGAGTACCCCTAATGTATCGAAGGATGCATTTGAGAGCTTGTAAATGCTGCTCACCGGGATCATGCATGTAAAGGCAAACCTTTTGAACGGCGAAAGCGATGTCCGGGCGAGTGAACGTGAGGTATTGGAGTGCTCCAGCAAGGCCGCGGTATAGGAAAGGATCATGAACGGGGGTTTCATCGGCACTAAGCTTATGACCGGTTTCGACCGGTGTTCGTGCTGGTTTGTAGTTGAGCATACTGGCACGATCAAGTATCTAAGTGGCATATTGCTGTTGAGAGAGAAAGAGACCTTGCGGTGAGCACGAAGCTAAGATTCCCATGAAGAAATTAAGAGAACCAAGATCTGTCATGGCAAACTCACGACTGAGATGAGTGATACTTTGCCGTAGACAGTCTGATGAGGAGGCCGTCAGTACAATGTCATCAACATAGAGAATAAGATATGCAGTGGCATGATCTGAGCGATATATAAACAATGATGTGTCTGTGCGGCTGTGTTGGAACCCAAGTTGTAGGGCATACTGAGTAAACCGATGATACCAGGCACGTATACGTGCCTGTTTTAGACTAGACCTGGCAAACGTGTCGTGTCATGTCGAGTTCGTGTCGGGTTCAAAGTTAAACGGGTTGAAAATGCTTGACCCTAACCCGACCCGTTTAATAAACAAGTCAGAAATCTCAACCCTAACCCGACCCGTTTAATAAACGGGTTGACCCACTTAATAAATGGGTTGACCCGCTTAACCCGTTTAACATTTATAAAAATAGAAATAAATAATAAATAATTCACAAAAGTTTACAAATCCAAATTTTATAATTCAAACTTATAAGATTGAACCAAATCCATTAACATTATTATATTAAAAATCCAAATAAATCGTAAATTAGTAAAAAAGGTGAAAATATAACTTTATATATATATATATATACACACACAAACACAAACACATATATGTATAAACGGGTTAGTCGGGTCATTTTCGAGTTGATATGTTTGACCCTAACCTTACCCGTTTAATTTTCGTGTCGTGTCGTGTCAACCCGTTTACTTAAACGGGTTGAAATTTGTTACCCAAACCCGTTTATTTCATGTCGTGTTAGCGTGTCGTGTCAGTTTTTGTCAGGTCTATTTAAGACCATAAAGAGACCGCTAAAGATGACAGACATGATCCGGGAACCGTGGGTCACGGAACCCAGGAGGCTGATGCATGTATAAAGTTTCTTGAAGGTGACCGTGCAAAAACGCATTTTAACCGTCAAGCTGATGAATTGGCCAGTGCTGAGAGACGGCAAGACTAAGTATGATATGAATGGTGGCAGGTTTGACAACAGGACTGAATGTTTCGTTGCAGTCAATACCCCGCTGCTGACTATGACCGTTGGCCACCAATCGGGATTTCTATCGAGAGGGATCCATCAACATTAAATTTGTGACGAAATAGCCACATGGACCGAACCACATTGACCCCAGGGGGTCTTGGAACAAGTTTTCAAGTTCCATTCGTGAGCAACGCATGATATTCCTTGTGCATGGTCGTATGCCAGTGAGGATCTTGTAATGCATGTAAATGCGATCGGGGTAACGGGGCAACAGAGGTAGTGTGAAGGTTGAAGCGCTGAGTGGGTTTGTGTATGCCACTCTTAGCGCGGGTGGTCATAGGGTGAGAAGCATGTGGAGTAGGTGGAGGTGGAGGTGGTGGCGGTCGTGAAGAGGCGGTGGGTGAGGGGTTAGGTGCGGCTGTAGGGGCCAGTTAAGAGGAACCCGAAGTGATTTGGGAAGGTTCGGAGGAGGGAGCCGAGGATGACGGCGATAAGAGAATATTGCGCATCAAAGAGAAGGGTTCTGAGGTGTCGTCAAGGAAAAAGTAGGAGGGAGGATCATTGGGAGTGACTGAACCAAACGGGAAGATGGACTCGTCAAAGGTGACATGTCGAGAGATAATGATTCGTTTGGTGGAGAGGTTAAGACAACGGAAACCTCGATGAAGTGATGGGTATCTAAGAAAGACACATGGAGAGCTGCGAGGGGCTAATTTGTGGGGTGTGGTGAGGTGTGGGTAGCATAGGCAACCAAAGATCCGAAGATGTGAATAGGAAGGGTGTTTCTGGTAGAGGCGGTAGTGAGGGGTATCGAGATTAATGGCGGCGGAGGGAAGAAGGTTGAGAAGATAGGCAGCCATGTGGAGAGCTTCAACCCAATATATAGGTGGGAGATGAGCGTGAAAGAGTAGTGTGCGAACGGTGTTGTTAATGGTGCGTAACATACGCTCAGATTTACCATTTTGTTGGAATGTGTGGGGACAGGAGAAACGAAATTAAATACCATGAGTGGCAAAGAAGTCATGAAAGGTTTGGTTATTGTATTCTCTGCCATTGTCACACTGAAGAAATTGGATGGTGGTGCGAAAGTGATCTTTGACATATTGAAAGAATTCATGAAATTTGGCGGACATCTGATTTTCGTTTAAAGGGGTATACCCATAAGTAGTGTCTATGATGATCTAAGAAGATAACATAGTACCGTAAGCCACTAAGGCTTGGTATGGATGACGTCCAAACATCAGAATGAACAATTTCAAATGCACGAGAAACAATTGAACTGGAATTTAAGAACGATAAATGAATATGTTTGCCAAGTTGGCATGAATTACAAATGTTTGAACTTTAATGGAATGACAGGAAATAACATTATTGGAAACTAAGGACTGCAAAACTTGATCGTTAGGATGACCGACCGTTGATGCCAAGTCGAGCGGGATGTGGAGAGGAGGACTTGAGGAGTGGTGGATTGGACGGGATATAGAGGGTCGTTACTATCACAGAGGATGAGAGGCCGGCGAGTCTTGTAATCCTTCACAGTGAAACCAAAACCATCAAATTCAATAGACACTTTATTATGACGAGTAAATTGGCGAACGGAAATAAGATTTTTGATAATAGCGGGGGAAATCAGAATATTATGGAGGTGAAGCAGGCGGTATGGGTTGGTTAGGGGAAACGAGGCATGGCTGGTTTGCATTACAGGTATTAAAGAACCATCACCGACACGGATAGAACGAGAATCATGAGTGTCAAGAACATAATGGAGTATACCTGAATTGGCGTGCACGTGGTTGGTTGCCCTAGTGTCTATATACCAGTTAGCAGCGCCGGGGTCCTGTAGTGACATGGTATTGAACATTTCTAATAGAGAGGTGGCTTGATCGGGGGACACCCAGGTTTGAGGTGCGTGATTGCTGTCCAGGGTTGCAAAAAAGTGAGCTGACGATGGTGTCCAGGAAGGGAGCGGCTGCGGCCGCTGGCCTGGAGGAGGAAAAACAGTCAGCGATGGGCCAAGTAGGCCGGATTGGGGCGCCAACCACGGCTATGGGGCGTTCTGGCGGTTTCGTGGCTAGTTGGTGCGGCCGGAGGTTGGCGGCGGAACGTAGACCCAGCCATAGCAAGGCGGAGCAGTCGAGGGAGTCGGTGACGGCCCTGACCTTGGTGATGCAATTGTTGGCGGCGATCGGTACGTTGACCCTGACCTGGACCACGGTTCGTGTTCACGTTGAGTACCGTGGACGAGGAGGAGTGGTCCACATGAGACGTGATAGGAGCGGGGCGATGATTTGACAGCCGTTGTTCCTCCATTAGCAACATGGATCGAACTTCCAGGAATGATGGAAGAGGAGAGCGGTAGCGAATGATGTTTGCCACGGCTTCAAACCGTGAAGAAAGGCCGTTTATGGCGTAGTTGACAAGATGCTTATCCGGAACTGCCGAGGTCGGATAGAGATTGGCAAGAAGGTCCGCAATACCTTTGATCTTCATGAAGTACGCATGAACGGAGAGATCACCCATCACGAGATTGCGAAGTTCATTGTCAAGTTGCATGGTCCTGGCATCTTTGTTGTCACAGAAGAGGGGTCTCCAGATCTGTCCAGACTTGAAGAGCCGTAGAACCTTTGGCAAGAAGGTCCGCAATACCTTTGATCTTCATGAAGTACGCATGAACGGAGAGATCACCCATCACGAGATTGCGAAGTTCATTGTCAAGTTGCATGGTCCTGGCATCTTTGTTGTCACAAAAGAGGGTCTCCAGATCTGTCCAGACTTGAAGAGCCGTAGAACCTTTCTTCAATACCATCTGAAGCAGGGTTTGAGAAATTGACCCCTAGATCCAAAGTTAACAATGGATTCGACCTTTTTCCATTCGGTATCCGTTGGTTTCGGATCGGAATCGTCGATGTGATCAACGACATCAAATCCAATGCAGTGTGTGGAAAATAGTTCTCGCCATTGATCAAAGTTGAGTTGCTCAAGATCGTGAACGAGCGGCACGTAAGTCTTTATGTTGGTGATGCGAAAGGCTTTTCTGTGGTGGATGTTCGTTGGGGGTCATTTGCTTGCGGCGGTGGTATACGGCGGCGACTATGGTGGGATAGATTAGGGTTTCGATCAATGGAGAGATAGAAGGAGGCTAGCGGTCGATTTGGTAAGGAGAAGATTGAGGAGAGGATTAAGGAAAGGATCAGAAACGCTCTGATACCATATTAGAATCGGGAATTCAAACTGATTTCCTTGAACAATACAAAGAGTACATCGAGTATAAATATACACCGTAGTGATGGGCCTAGGCTAATACAGACGCAATTACAAGTACAATACAAATATAATGTATACAGACGCAATTACAAGTACAATACAAATATAATGTATACAGACACAATTACAAGTAATGTACACTAACATATATTCATATATGCATGTAGGATTTTGAGTGGTTGAATTCATGACGTTCCTGACAATGGGTCCTGGGTATATGTAAAATCAAGGGCCTCCAATAAAGTACGATATTTTAAAAATAAGTATTTTTCATTAGTAAAAAATTGAATACAAGAACGTAAAATAATTAATGAGGAAATAAATCTTATTTTTCCTTATTATAGATACAAGAACACTTAAATTCCTCTTTGTTTTTTTTGGCAACCATTGCCATTTTATGCATATTGACTAATCTCTCAGGCGGCTATGAATAAGCCTTGAGTCATCGCAAGCCACCAATACTGGATATTTATGTACTCCTTATTAAATATTTAGCAACCAATAGTTAAAATATCTTAAAAACCCGAGAGATAATGAATAATATAGCATATAATGGATGGCCATTAAAAAAATTCCTCTCCAATACTGTTACTATGTTTTTGGTCCCTTGTTGTCTACTAGTTTTTTTTTTGTCTCTAACTAAATGCTACAAATTTTTTGGTTTGTTTAAAATATTAATTTTTTTATACTACTACACTATACGGAAGATAAAGCTTGGGCCCTAATATTTTGGGCCTGTGCAGACGCCCGTGTCGCCCTCTTCCAACCCCCCTGGGATAGCTTTGACGATAAGGTAAATGAATGTGAATCTTTTGCTGATAAACTCTTATCCGATAAGAATTTGCTAATTGACCCGAAAATTGCAAATCATTGAATAGTTTGAGGGGTAAATATTCAAAATCTGTTTTTGTCTTTTTTGTGAGTGACACGGCACAACGGTCCACTTTCATCTGCAACTACTACTACCATCTCTCCTTCCATGGCAATTCTCTCTTTCGCACACATACGCACACAGTGATATGGGAAGCCGAAGGGATGAAGAAGAAGAAGGAGATGCTCCTCCGAGTACTTCGGAAAGTTTATTGCTCACCGCCACCGACGGCCGCCGGAACCACTCACCGTCTCCGGCCACAGCCGTGGTCGTCTTCAGCACTTTGGTGGCGGTCTCTGGATCTTACGTTTTCGGTTCTTCTGTAAGTTCCTCCATAATCGATCCGAAATTTCCGTATAAGTTAGTTTCTCTAGTACTGTAATTGATTTGGATAGGATGATATATTATATGAGATGAGATGGAATTATGGAAACTTTAACTGTTTCTGCTAGGGCTGTGATTGTAAGGATGCTTAGAATAAGGCTGGATACTTGAATTTTGTGGATACTTATTTTAATTTTAGAATTCACAAGAACTATTTTAGTGTTAGCTATATGAAAGTATCATTTATTAAGAATTTATAAAATGCAATGTTTAGAGCAACTCCATCCCTAACACCAAGAAATATCTACAAACTGACATGGCCATGGACCAAAAATTGCTTCAAATCCAAGGGCATGACATTTATGCCATTTGAACAGCAGGCCGGAATATTTGCAATTTCTATTGCATCTCCATTAAAATGCAGTTCTCTTTTCTGGTCGATTGGAGTTTGGAGACAGGAAAAAACACTATTTTGGCAAACTTTTTGAGTTGCTCGAATTATTCAAGACTCGACACATGGGTCAGTGAAATTGGTTGAGGGTAGTTTTCAGTATTTGATTGTTAGCAAAAACACAGTCATTAAATAATGCGGAGTTAAACTTGCGTTTATATTCTAAATATTAGAAGTTTGGAAGTAAGGATGTAATCATTTTAGTGTTAATGATCGAGTATTCTGCCGTATTAGTAGGACGCAACATTCATCTGTGTTTGAATGTGTTAATCAATTGGTTTGTTTAAGAAGTTGTATGTATGCACTAATAAGTTGTAAACTTGAATTATAGGAGATTATCGTGATTATTACCAGCAGCCCTTTTCTTGCTTACTAGTCAAGGTGTTTGCTTGATTCATAGTTCCTGTTCGAAAAGGCTCTGAGCTTCTATAAGCTCGCTTCTCTCTCTCTCTCTCTCTCTCTCTCTCTCTCTCTCTCTCTCTCTGACTCTCCGCTTACATGATACACTCCCTAAAAATAAGGAGGTCTTTGGTTAGTGGACACTCTAACCATCTTTCGGCTCGTGATCAGCATTACAATATTAATAGGTTGTTCTTAAGAGTTCCAACCAAATGCTTTATAATATAGTAGAGACATATGAAAATTTCCTGCACAAACATGCTTGATCTTCTGAAATAACAAGAACAAAATCCTCCATGTTTTTTGAGTTGTGAAAAGTTCTACAGGTTGATTTGTTTATGAGGCGATGAAGTACCAACAAATTGTTGAGAGAGCACAAAGCCTTATTGCATGAGGGTAAGGCTTGTATCATTTGGCTAAGAAACCGGAGCAAGGCAAGAATAAGAAAAGATGAAAGATAATGAACTGAAGTATCGTCCTTCCTATCCTATTAAAGTGTAATTTGGTATGAGTTGGCTGATAGTAGCTCACTTCATAAATGATATATAATCTTGAGCTACCACAAAAAGTGCCCAATGAGCACATAATGATATGCTCTATCGTTTATAGGGGAGCTTTGAATTTTACCCCTTTTGGCTCTACCTTTCAATATTAGTGTCCCCTGCTAGTCTATTATGTCGATGCCTAAGCCCACATTAAGGTGTCTACACCAGTCCAGTATGCAAGAAGTTATTTATTTATTTTTTATTTTTTTATTTTAATGGAAACTTATTACTTTCTGGTTGCTGTTTGAATGTACCTTTTTCTTGATACATAGTTTAAACTCTGTTTTAGTATGTCTACTTCTATTAGGAGCAACATATACTTTCCCGATCAATATATTGTATGAAATAGATTGATTTTTTTATGAAAACTAATCTATGGTGTATGGTGGTGGTTACACAGGTTGGATTTTCATCTCCTGCTCAGACTGGAATCATGGATGACCTTGGTCTATCCTTGGAAGAGGTAAGATCATGTTTATGCAAAAATATTAACATGTTCATATAACCTTAATATTTTAACGGATTTAGGGAGTTTCTCTCTTGCATTCTGTTGCAAAGAGATTACATTGCTTTATAAACAATTAGTAACCTATATTAGGATACTATACTTTTGAAAACTTTATAGCAAACTAATTATCTACTTTTAGCTGGCAATGTACAATGTGTAAAAATCCTCGAATTGGAGCAAAAATGTTAGTCATGCCAATATGTTACGAATAAGACCTATTTGTGTTTTTTGTAATCGTTTTGTTAGAATGGCTCGTTGTTTGGCCTTCTAATTTGATTTTTGGGTGTATGAACAGTCAATTGACTATGATGGTACAGTCTCACAAAGTCATTTATAATCACTCTAAGGTTTCTTAGAATTCTCCTTATCCATGTCCTTTTGCATGACACATCTGTCATAGCTCTATAGTCTGACTCCACACTTGGAGAGAATATGTTATTTCTTGCTTTTCGAATAAACTAAATTACCTAAGACAAATACACAGGACCTGTAGTTGATCTTATAGTAATAGGACAAGCAACCCAATTTGATTGAAGTAACCATATATTCTTCCATCTTCTTTTTCGAGTGTCTATTGAAATGATTTGTAGTTGCATGAACTGATTTTATAGTGCACTGATAGATAATTGGATCCTATCATTCTTTGGAACTTCTGTTCGCCTAGATGTGTGGACTTTCTTGAGACTAATAACACACATTAAGGAGACAATCAAGCATAATCATAAATCCTCGCATAAATCATATTCTTTCATGTATTCTGTAATTCTTTGTTGCCATAATTGTAATTTGCCTTTCTACCTATTTATAGTGTATAACACAACATCTCTCCATCAAGGGGTTTTGTAGGAATTTAACCTTACATAGTACCAGCCTTCCTTCCTCAACCTACAGCCTCCCATCACATACTTCGTTCCCTTTTTCTTTTCTTTCTGCCATGACTGGATAAAACAAATCCCTTCTTACACCTTAATCCTCATCACATGGTTATCATCTAACTGGATAAAGGATAATAAGTTTCTATGTTAAGGTAGAAATTCTGAAATGCTCATCAAAGATACACTTTTGTCTTGGGTCTAATAAAAACAAAATTTTGGGAAGTTGACACTTGCAAGACGTACAAAATTTTGTATCTTTTACATTTTCTCCTTTTCACGGTTGCTTGCAGTACTCAGTTTTTGGTTCGATAATGACTATTGGAGCAATGGTAGGTGCTGTTATGAGTGGAAAAATAGCTGATCAATTTGGACGGAGAATAGTAAGTTATCCTGCTGTTACTACTATTACTACTCATCCTATTTGTTCTTACCTGTAACTTACACTAGTCAGGTTTCATTTTATTTTTCTCCAGTCCTCTCACAGTTTGATTTGATCTGATATGCAGACCATGGGGATTTCTGAAATATTCTGTTTGTTGGGGTGGTTAGCAATTTTATGCTCAAAGGCAATTCTTCTCCCTCTCATCTATTTCTTTGTCCTACATATTGATGTACTCATTCATTATAATTGCTCTTGGGCAGCATCAAGTTGTCTTGCATGGTACCCTAAAAAGATCGTCACTCTTCCTTGAAATTTGTTTCTTATTTGCCATTGAAATCTTTGTTGTTTAGATTGTCTTGGGTTGTTTATTGAAGTAAGTTTATTATCTATTTTCTATTTCCTACTTTCAATGGTTATATAGGAACTCTTGTATAAATTCTCAGTTTATAGACAATGACCATTAGGGGATTTGCCTCTCAATGACCAATCATGTATTGTTTTACATGGTTTTGGACCCATACTATATGAACAGTGCCATGTGAAGTTCATCTCTTACAGTGCCATCTAAAAGTCTTTACATTAACTCAACTATCTTTCATTTCCCTAAATTACTTCTCTACTTGGAATGTTGATAACCACATAACAAACTTTGGATGCACCAATAACGAGTAAAACGTAAACATCGTAAAGAGTTGTAAGAGACTTTTTAAAAGAAAGTGTAATGATAGACCTAAATAATAGTCAATGATCATGCCTACAGACACAGATTCCTAATTATGCAGCTAATATCCCTGAAGATACAGTGAATCCTTTCACATAACTATGCTCTTCCCACACCCTTCTTCTTGGAATGCATCATTGATGGTTAGTCATCAATGTTGTGAGCCTGTAAATTTAGTCTGCTACTATTGTTGTCTGTGTTTGAATGGCTGCTTGAGTGCCACAATGTACAAAAGCATCCACCCTTAAAAGTGGAAGAAAAAATCTTGTCTAGTAGAGATAGTATTCAATTGAATTCTCACCTAAAAATGTCTGTAACAGAGGTATGCATTATCGCATACATAATTTAAGTTCGTTTGCCAATCTGGAATGCTCCTTTTCAAGACTTTGGTACTTCAATACACTGAATGCTTGCTCATTTGCATAGACTAGTTTGATGGCTTCTTCCAGAGTTCATCCATCTCATTTCATTGGTTCTAAAACCATCTTTAACAGGTTTCTTGGTTGCTTGATGCTGGAAGACTGTCGATAGGATATGGAATTGGGGTTCTCTCCTACGTGGTAGATGCAAGATCGTCATTTTGTTACACTAATTACACGATTCTTTGACGTTCAAAGTTCTCATCTTTGAATAACTAAACAGGTACCGGTTTATATAGCAGAAATAACACCTCCCAACCTTCGTGGAACATTTACCACTGTTAACCAGGTAACAACTAACTGTTATAAGTTTAGTCAAATGACAATTGATCCCTGACTGCATTGAGCACTATTACAGCTGATGATCTGTATAGGAGTATCTGTAATGTGGCTCATCGGAACCGTTATTCCTTGGCGCACACTAGCTCTCATCGGTAAATTTCTGTTAAAGCTCAATGATTTCCTCAAATTCAGAAAGCGTTTTAATTATAGCAATAGGCTGTATGTCCTTGCAGGAACCATTCCATGTCTACTACAGATTCTAGGATTGTTTTTCATCCCTGAATCTCCTAGATGGCTGGTGAGTTGGTTGCAATATTGCTATATCTTCCCTTTTTTTTCCTAACGCACTGAAAAGTGAGCTATGGAAGATTGCATATTTATTTGCTATGGGTAGAAGATCTGAGTGATAATCTTCAAATAGGTCTAGGATTTCCTCAAGTGTCAAAGTGATCTTTGAGGAGGATTGTTGCGGACTAAAATGGGAGTCATGTAGTCAAGTAAAAATGAGGATAAAGTAGTGAGGGGTGTTTTCAGTGTATAATAATTGAAAGCACCACTTTTAACCATCTAAGAACTTTTGGCTTCTTGCATGCCATAATGAAAAAAATCTTGATGCAAAATGTTCTTCATGTGAGGGATGATAATTAGCTTTTTGCAGGCAAAAATTGGTCGGTGGAAAGACTGTGAGTCTGCTCTACAGCGACTTAGGGGAGAGAATGCAGAAATCTCCGAAGAAGCAGCTGAAATCAAAGTAAATCTTCTGCTAGTTCATTTGACTTGAATTTCACTTTCAGTTACCGTCAGTTCTTTATATTAGATAGATTATTACAATCAGTTGAACATGAATATTTTTTGAATTATATAATATTTATATACGGCCAAAGTCCCTTTTAGTGAACATGGAAAAGTTGATGGCATTAGAAAATTGATTTTATAGAATGTGCAATCTTATATAATCCACTATTACTTCATGACTTGTGATGAAAATGGCATGTTCATCCCATGGTACAGGATTATACAGAAACACTTCATCAGCTGTCCGAAAGTAGAGTCTTAGATTTGTTTCAACAGGAATATGTCAAATCTCTCATTGTGAGTCTTCCCGCTTATTATATCCTGCACGCATTGCAGTTTTTCATGACTTAGATTCTATATAGTGACAATTGTTTATTAGGTTGGAGTTGGACTTATGGTATTGCAGCAATTTGGAGGTGTGAATGCAATTGCCTATTATGCAAATTCTATTTTTATTTCTGCTGGTAAGGATCTAACTTTTGGAATAAGCTCTTACTTTGGCCGAACCATTTCCTATTTTATTTTGTGGGTCTCATTTATGTAGTGTACGAATAAATATGATGGGGTTGTCCCTTGTCGGTTCTAATAGGAGAAATGAGAATGGGGCTTGAAAAATGGAGAATGGGGGAAAGTGTAAAGAATGAAACCACCTTTTATGATCATAATATTGAGTTAATGGATCAACATTCTTTTTATATCTGATGGAGTACATGATTTTGGATATGAAAAGATAAAGATGTCAATGAAAGTATGAGACCATGTTTTTTTTACAGGTTTCTCAAGTACCATTGGATCAATAGCAATGGTTATTGTTCAGGTTAGTCATGCTCCCAACTAGTTGCATTTGCATCTTTAGTTTTACAATTAACTTTATGGTTATTGGATTATGTTTTGCAGGTTCCATGTACCTTATTAGGTGTACTTTTGATGGATGTTTCAGGTAGACGGCCGCTACTAATGGTACAGATCGCATCCTTTTCTCACAAACCATTTATCTATATTCACCTAGATTAATTTTTACTTTCGATGTAGTTTTGTGTATTCTCTTTTGCAGGAGAATGACACAAGAGTAGAAAATTATAAGTTTTTGTTTACATCAAACAGGACAGCCATAATTGTACTGATAACTGAAATATACAATTTCATTTCCTTCAGGTTTCTGCTGCTGGAACATGCTTAGGTTGTCTCCTAACGGGTATATCATTCTTGCTTCAGGTTCGTTTTGTTTATATAAAGTTTAATATCTATTTCAATTTACTTTCTGGCTGAAAATCGAAGAAAACTGTGATTCTTGGTGCAGGACCTTCAAGAGAGCAAAGGGTTAAGCCCCATTTTGGCACTTATTGGGGTATTGGTAATGTATTTCGACACTTATCAACTTTTTTTCCTTGTAGATATCAAGTGGTTTAAGAAGATTTATGGCTTCATACTTCAGTTTTCAACTTACAAAACACGAGTAATTAGAGTGTAAATTACATCATTGGTCCCCGTGGTTTGCTCAAAATAGGATACGGTCCCTATTTCAAAATAGTCACTTAGTGTCCCCATCTTTTGCATTTTAGTAGTGTTTGGGCCCTGTCCCCAACACCATTTAATCCGATCTGTTAACTCAGGGGCAATTTGGTAATTTTATGCATGTATTATATTATATACACAATACACCCCCCTACACCCCCCGGGCGGGCGCGCCGGGGGAAGATATGGTGTGATGTATGTGTGTGTGTGTGAAAGTAACGATGGTGTGTAATTTTTCTATGTGTTATGTGTGGGTGGCTAGAGAGTTTAGAAAAGTTTGTGGTGAATTGTTGGGTACAAAGGAGAGGGCAACACATGTCCAGACTCCAGAGACATTCACAGGTTATTCATCATGAATGGGTATCATTCATCATGGATCATAAAATGGGGTATCATTCATCACAAATGGTGTAAACATTCATCATGGATGTCCATATTCGTTATTCATGATGGATTTGGACAATCAACGGCACATGTTACGCTCTCTTTGTCCTCCTGTTCAAAATGGGAAAAGGTTAGTAATTGAACTTTCACCTATATATATTGCATGCATGGTACGTGTATGTATAGTTATATCACATACATATATTATATTGCTGGTTTTGGGAGAAGGGTGGGGGGCCAGTGGCACTAATGATTGGGGACTTTAAAAAGGTTTTTGAGTTAATTGGTATAATGACCAAGTTACCCTTTAGTTAATGGATGTTTTTTAACACTATTAGTTCAAGGGACCCAAATCCTAATGAAATGCAAACCATGGAGATGTTAAGTATAATTTTCTGTTATTGTTTCATAGGACTAGCTGGGGTCCATTTTTTTTGTTATAGAATGGTCCTGTTAGACCTTTGGTCATTATATATATCTCTATGTTTAGTGGTATTATGTATAATTTTGCGATAAAATTTCAAGGGGCTGTTTGTTTTTCAAAAAATACCTCTTAAACCTGTCAAAGTCTGAATATTAAAAGGTTTGCAG